>CM052806.1:87289059-87390922 GCA_028533885.1 Nasua narica | reverse complement strand
CCGCCTTCGGTCTTCGTGCTCTCTAAGCACCAAGTTCAGGCCGTGGGGGGGAGGGTAGGCTGGAGTGTCAGGGAATAAGCAAAGCTTATCTCTGTCCTCCAGGAGCCTCCCTCTTTGCAAGCATCTTCACATGGTCTCTTTGATCTGACACTAACACCTTGATATCAGTGATGTGGTTTGCACTTGAGAGATGCAAAAATGAGATTCAAAGAGATTCATTCATTCAACAAATACCTATTGGATCCTTTGCTGTTGCCAGGCACTGTTCTAGGCCCCAGACCAAGTGCCTTGTCCCAGGTTCCAGCGGAGGCAGAGCTGATTAATAATAGAGCATAGAATACATATTGGTGACTCCGAGGTGGGGGCTTACCTGAAGCTAGATAGGGGAGACATCAGCGGGGGAAGGTAGGAAGGCCCGCTAGGTAGGCTGTAGGTTCCAGAAAGATTCGGACCAGGGCCCCCATGCACTGTTCACTTATGAATGTCTAGCCCAGTACAAAGCAAGGCCTCCATCATTGCTGAAAGATGGGTGGGGTTTTGAGGCAGAGGGTGAAGAGGGGAGCATGGCCCACTGCGGGGAGGCAGCTTCCTATCCAGAAGGTGTGATGCCCTCCCCTATTCCTCCCTGCCCGCACAGTCATTCCTCTTCCAGCTGCTGAAAGGTCTGGGCTTTTGTCACAGTCGCAATGTGCTGCACAGGGACCTGAAGCCCCAAAACCTGCTCATAAACAGGGTACTTCCTGGGGAGAAGGTGGGAGATGGGGGACGCTCGAGTCACCGGCTGGTGCGAGTGATGAGGGGAGCCGGGCTGGGAGGCAGAGGCGGTGGGGGGGCCTGCCCTGAGACTGTTGCAAACCCCTCTCCGTGTCCCTTCCCACCCCCCACCCCCGCCCCCAGAACGGGGAGCTGAAATTGGCCGATTTTGGCTTGGCCCGAGCCTTTGGGATCCCCGTCCGCTGTTACTCAGCCGAGGTGAGCTGGGGACGAGAGGTGTGGGATGTAGGGCGGGGGGAGGGGGTCCCCTCGGAGCAGAGCATCTTCATCTCCTACTCCAGGACCCAAAACATTCCCTCCCCCCCCACCCCCCCCCAGCCCTCACTGAACCCCTCCTCCCCAGTCCTCTCAGCTGGCGGTCACTGTGGGTGGGGTCTTCTCTCCAGGTGGTCACGCTGTGGTACCGCCCACCGGATGTCCTCTTCGGGGCCAAGCTGTACTCCACGTCCATCGACATGTGGTCAGCCGGCTGCATTTTCGCAGGTGACACGCTGGGGGGCTGCGGAGCCACTTCGTCTCCCATCCATGTGGACAGATGGGGTCTGGAGCGTCCTCTGGGGAAGGGAGTGAGGCCCTCGGGGATGAGGCTGGAAGGCACAGAGGGCGCTGTGGGAACGAGGGCTTCTTCGCGGGTCCCCTCCTCTCACACCCTGCTCGTCTCCCAGAGCTGGCCAATGCGGGGCGGCCGCTTTTCCCTGGCAATGACGTAGATGACCAGTTAAAGAGAATCTTCCGATATCCTTCAACATTTCCCTTCCCCTCGAGCTCTCTGAAGGGGAGTAAGGGGGGGAGTCTCCTGGCTTGCTCCTTCAGTAGAGCACGTGACTCTTGATCTCGAGGGTCATGAGTTTGAACCCCACGTTGGGCCTTGGGTTTACTTAAAAAAAAAAAAAAAGGAAGGGGAGTCAGGAGCTCATGGAGCCCCCGAGTGCGGGGAGTAAGGGTGGCAATGGGCTGTGCCAGGACAGGGCATGGCTCTGGGCGAGGGGCTGGAGGGCAGAGGGCGGTGGATGCCCCAGTGTCCTCAGGACTGATTGAAGCTGTGGGTTGGAGTGTGTGACTGTAGACGAGGAGAGCTCCCTGGGGGAAGAAGCCATGAGGAGTGAATCCTTGGGACAAAGGCGCCAAGAGCCGCCGCAGGATTACTTGTGGGCGGGGGAGAGAGCTGACTGGGTCACAGGAGCAGACGTCAGGGTTGAGGTCAGAGTCGTGAACGTGTGTGAAGTGCCCGGTGTACTGGGGACACATGTGTGCTGGGCCCCGCCTCTGTCCTGAGCGGTGGGATAAAGTGAGGGGACTGAGGGTGGGCGTGAGGAAGGGGAAGAGCCCCTCGCCCGCCCCTTTCCACCCGAGTTATCCTTGACTCCGTGGACACGCTTCTGGGGACACCAACCGAGGAACAGTGGCCTGCCATGACCAAGCTGCCAGACTACAAGGTGGGATGGGGGTGGGGGGGCTCCAGGGGGGGCTTTACTCCACAGCTCTCGCAGCTCCAAGCCCCCACACCTCTGGTCTGACTCTCCCACACCCCCCCCCAGCCCTACCCGATGTACCCGGCCACGACGTCCCTGGTCAATGTCGTACCCAAGCTCAATGCCACGGGGAGGGACCTGCTACAGGTGATTGAGGGCAAGGGTAGAGGGTGGGGTCCAGACACTTGTGGGGGAGCCTGGGGGGGCTCTAGGCGGTTACCCCAGCCTGAACCCGCCACACCTTTCTCCCGTGCCTTCAGAACCTCCTGAAGTGTAACCCCGTCCAGCGCATCTCAGCAGAAGAGGCCCTACAGCACCCCTACTTCTCCGACTTCTGCCCCCCGTAGGCGCCAGGACCTTGGTCAGGCTGGGGCCTGGCCACCTTCAGCCCCCTCCCGGGAGGGGAGGGACAGCGGGGGAGGCACGGTGCGCTGAGCCCCAGCTGTGCTGGGCCTGGCCGGGGTGGCGGCGCCCTGGCCCGTGTTCGTCACTCCCTCCACGGACTTTATTTAATTTCATAAATTGGCTCCTTTCCCACAGTCTGGCTGATGTGGTGGTAGAGCGGCTCCAAGAGGGGGCGGGCTGGGGCCGGGGTCTCCGCTCTGCCTTACCGCCCCTACAGCCCCGCTGTCTGGCCCCTGCTCCACTACACGAAGTGGGTGACACTGGGTGCTGGGGGCCCCGCGCCTCACTGCGATGGCTGGGCTCGGGGACAGCAGCACCCCAGCCCGGTGCTTGTGCCGGCACCTACCCCCCTTTCTCCCTCTGCCCAGGAGCGCCAGTCCAGAGGGTAGGCAGCCAGTGTCAGCGTAAGGATGGGGGGAAAGAGGACTGGGCCTTTCCTCGTGCTTCTCCTTATCCCTCATGTACATCCCCAACCCTTCCTTTTTCATCGTCCCCCACCCCCATCCCCAGGCCCATAGCCTGGGACAGGAGAGATCCAGAGATGTGGTGAGATTAGGACCCCAGTTCCCCAATATTTGGGACACAGAGAAAGAGCAGGGACAGTGGGCAGTAGTTAGATGTATTCTTACTGGCAGGAGTGGGGAGCGAGGGCCCCCCGCCACCATCCCGAGCTGGGGCCTTCTGTTCTTCGGGGAGGTTGGGGCAACAGCTGTTCCCATGGAGACAGTGGGGGGTCCCAGATACGAGAAAAGAGACCTGAGCTTCCCAAAAGGACAGCAGCTTGTGTTCTGGGAAGTGGATCGTTCCTCCTGTCCTCTCCCGGCCTGCTCCCCCTACTTCTCGCCGGGCTCTGGGCCAGGGCCTTCCTCCAACTGTTCCCAACCATAATCGTCCTCCCGCTGACCCCTCTCTGCCTCAACACCTGGCTTTGGGCTCCGTTGTCTCAGATGTCATTCTGATGAGCCCACTCACACGGAGCTGCAAAGGACAGGTGCCCTCTTACTACTCTTTTCCCCCAGAGAGATTCGTGGTTGACTGCCCCCCACCCACATTTAGGACACTGCCCACCGGATGCTGGCTGGCAGAGGTCTTCTTGGGCCTGAGTGGGGCCGACCTTGGCCCGACTAGTCTGCCTGTAAGAGAACCAGCCGAGGCTGACGCACTAGCACTTTATTTGGGGTGAAGGTGGCAGAGACGTGAGCAGGCAGGGCACGTCTCGGATGTCAGGGTGCAGCCCCGAAGACACAGACGCCAGGTCTAGAGCCGTGTGACAAGGTAGCAGGTGCGGTGGGAGGCAGACAGAGTCTTGGTGACAGCACAGGGAGGGGTGGGAGGCCTGCTGGGACCCAGACCACAGCGCTGGGACAGGAGGCCTCGTACCCACTGCCCTGCCCTCCTGAACCTGAACATCACCCTCTACGTGGGTCCTGCCCCTCCTCCCTTGAAATAGGGGGCCATTTCTTGTTACCTGGGGCCCAGGCTGAGGTGGGGACCTTGGGTTCGGTGGCTGCCCAGTCCTTCCTGAAGCTGTGGGACAAAGGAAAGGGTCAGAGGTGGGGAGGACTCCTCCCTCCCAGGACCAGCCGAGATCACTGCATGCTCCTCCCCCACCATTCTTCCCTCAACTGGGTGGGGATGCTGTTCTAGGCTTCAGGGGGAGGGCTCAGCACCCACATCGGAGATGACAAAGAAGGATGAAAGGATTGTTACCAGATTGGTGCTAGAATGCCTTTGGGAGTGCTTCCGGTTCCAGAAGTATCCCAGGACCCTGTCTCGGAACACCTGGGGGCGAGCAGTGGGGGAAGTGGCCAGTGCACACCTTGCTCCAGGTGCCAGGGTGGATTCCTTTCCCCTCCCAAAGCCGGAGCTCAGGCCCACCTCACAGAGATAGTCCAGGATCTCAAGGATGGTGAGCAGGCTGGCTCCGATGAACAGTCCCATCTGGCCCCCAATGTCACCTGGGGAGCCCAGGTTACCCATCAGCTCACAGCCACCTGCCCTGCCCCGCCCCGACCCCCAGACTCCTGGGCGCTCTGTGTGGGCGCGTGCATGCGCACACACCAAGCAGTTCCGACACTTCATAGGCCTTCTTCTGCTCCACTGTCTCATAGTTGAGGGCCTCAAAGAAGATGTCCAGCACCAGCATGTTCTCTCTGGAGGAAAAGAGGGCAGGGAAGCTCGCTGGACACCCCGTGCTGCCGGCTGCCGGCAGGAAACAGGTGCGCCATCTCCCTCCCCTCTGGGACTCTTTTTAAGAGCCCTAGGACCAGCGTCATGGCCCCTGTTTGCAGGAGAGACGGTGTCAGAAGGTTAAACAACTGGCCCAGAGGCCCAGGAGCCCTGTGGCTACGTGCACCCTGGTGTCCCACCCGGGTGTACGCACGGAGGCTGGCCCGCAGCGGGGTGGCCGCCCCGCCCCGCCCCCGCCGGCGCAGCTCACGCGATGTAGGCCTCGCTGCGGTTGTGTTTCCGGGCCAGGTAGCGGGCGGCGGCGCGGCTCGGGATCCGCACCATGGAGAGCTCCTTGGCGTAGCGCGTGCTGGCGCACGGGTTGGGGCAGGTGCACGCGTCCTTCCGCAGCATGGCGTCTAGGAGCCACAGTCGCCAGGGTCAGGGCCACCCGCCCGGCGCGGTCCGGGTCGCGGGCGGGAGCGGAGCAGGGGCGGGGATGCGACAGAAGTTCGCGCCTTACCGAGCGCCGGGTTGGCGCAGTCCTTGTACTGCTGGGGGCTGCACACTGGCGCGCCGCCTGGGGTGGTGGGGGAGGAGGCGAGGCGGGGGAGACAGCTTCAGGAACTGCGCCCCTCTACGCCCCTTTGCCCTCACCAGGATCCCCTCATCCGCCCCACCAGCCTCACCAGGCATATGCATCATTCGGCAGCCGCACTTCCGAGCGACATAGCGGGTCTCACAGGCTAGGCGACACCCCATCAGACTATAGGGAGCATGGGGGCCTGGGCTGGGGCTGGGGGGACCCAGGGGGCCCGAAGGTTCTGGCTCAAAATCAGGGTCCAGAGATGCAGAGCTGCAGTCACCCCAGGGTGGCGGCAGGAAGCTCAGCTGGAGGTGGGCGGGTTAAGGAAACACTCAGGTACAATGTAAGGGGTCACTGTGCTGGCCTGCGGAGGGGTGGGGGCCCCCCGGGACCGTCTGAGGTGCTGTGGGTGGAAGGAGGGGGTTGGGGGCCTTGGCGGGGTGGTGGGTGGGGATACTTGCTGCTGCTGGCAGGACACAAAGGTCTGGTAGCCAGGGGCTGCCCCGAAGCCCAGCTGGTCGATGGTGGGCGGCTCCTCCTGGCTGTGGATCTGCACTCGGATCCCCACCTCAAACGGGGTCTCTTCTGTGGGGAAAAGGGGACCCTGAGTCCTGTGTCTCAGGACCCCCCCTGCTGCAGCGCTCTCTCCCCGGGGCTGTGACCCAGCAACCCTGCCCCCTTTTCCCGGGGAAGAATGTGCTCTGGGGCCCTTCCTAGTGCCTCCTCTCCTTCCCAGAGCCTTTTGTACCCCACCTGCGCCACCCTTGCAGCCTGACCCGTGTGCCCCATACCCGCGTCCCTCCACACGGGCAGATACTCATCCTGCTGCACGTCCAGCATGATCTCTAGCCCGCTGCCCATGCCGCCCTTGGGAGTGGTAAGAAGCTCTGCCCCGTCGGCGCCGGAATTAAAGGTGTAGCACTGACCCATCCGGGTGAAGATCTGCGGGTGACAGACAGGAGACAGACCTCACCAGCGTACAAGGAGCCCAGCCAGCCCTTTTCTTCAGGCAAACATGAGAGTGATGAGACCTCTTTTCTCCCTGCCCTCCATTTGGTCTCTTTGACCACTGAACCCACATTTCAGCACCCCCTGTCCATCCCTCACGCCGGCACAGAGAGTGGGACTCCCAGCACTCCAGCCCCACCTCCCCTTCCCTGACCTCCCAGCCCCCAGCCCAGGGCACGGCCTATGGGACAAGTGTTTCTTTGGAGAACGGCAAGAAAGGAAGTGGGTCTCAGTTGCCCTCCTCCAGGACTAGTAGAACGTTGAAGAGGTAGAGGGAAAACAAGCTGACTCCACAGGCAGAGAGGGCTCTTCTGCCCTAGAGCAGCCCTAGCAGGGTCTCCATGGACCAGAGCTTGGGCACAGAGCCAGCCTGGCTGAGTGCCCTGTAATAGGAGGCATGACCTTGCACACTGCGGTCCAGCTAGTGACAGGGAGGGGACCCCGAAGAGCACAGTCTCCCAGGCTGAACAGAAAGGCCCTGGTGGGATGGGGAGCCGTGGCCTGGCTGGGAGGGGAAAGATCCTTAGCATGGGTGTTAAGGTCCTGAGCCTTGGAGGAGCCCGGGCCAGCATGACTGGGGATGCAGGGTCCCAGAAGGACAGGGACTAGCCCAGTGCCCAGCGGCACCAGGCCGGTGCCCAGCTCACCACAGTGAAGTTCTCAGGCCCGCACGGCCAGCCTCGGTAGCGGCAGTCCAGCAGCATGTCCTCCAGGCTGTGCCCGGCCCGGGCGTACAGTCGAGCCATGTCGAAGGTGGGACTGGGCATGAAGCCGGGCGGTGCCGGGGGCTGGCCCAGGGCGCGCAGGAAGGCGGCATGCTCAGCGGGCTCCACACCCAGCAGTGCGGGCCCGGCCCAGTGCAGGTCATTGGGTGTAAGGCGCGAGCGGCGTAGCGGGTTGATGTTGCACAGGGTGACGGCGGGGAAGGTGAGCTGGTGGCTTTCGCGCTCATCCAGGGCTGTCTCGTGGTGGAATTCCCCGTAGTAGCGCACCCTCTCAGCCACTTGGTAGAGGAAGGCGGCCAGCGACAGGAGCACCGCGGCGGCCCACAGCCCTCGGCGTGGTGTCAGGCCCCCAGGGCCAAAGACGTGGCCCAGCCCGTGCAGCGTGCAGCTGCTGGCGAACACGCGGATGTCCGAGGCCGGCCGCCGAGCCTCCTCTGGCCCGGGATGAGGCTTCATGGCTGAGGCCCAGGGCGAGGGACTCTGAGAGGGCCGGGGAGTGGTGACCAGGCTGCAGGCGCTTGGAAGGAGGAAAGAGGGTCAGTCCGAGGATCGGGAGGGGCTGAGAGGATTCAGGTGGCCAGGTGGGGGTCGCTGTGGGTGAGGTGAGGGAAGGACAGGGTGGGGGAAAGGAGCCCAGACCGAGAGGTGGGGAGGCACTGGCACAGCAGGTTTGGCTCGACGGTCTTCAGGAACAAGCTGGGCTTCCGCTAGGCTCAGCGCGGTACTGGGGCTCTGCTGGAGAGACCAGGTAGGGTGCAGCCGGTGTGGGAAGCAGGGGCTGCTCTGCTGAAGGCTGCTCTGCTGAGCCGGAGCTGCCGCAGAGGATTGGGTTACAGCAGCGAGGGGGCCGGGGGGCCCGCGGAGCAGTCTGGGGGGCAGGGAAGGTCCCTGGGGGCCCAGGCTGAGCCATTAGTGCGGTGAGTTGGGGGGGGGCACGGCCGTGGAGACCAGAGGCGCCAGCAGGAAACCGCAGCAATCCTGGGTAAGGCTTGAAGGGAGCCTGGAGAGAAGTTGGGGCTGGGGGCACCTTAATGGCCCTTTGGGCTCCCAGCTGCAGCCCTTGTGGTTGGGTTGAGGGTCAGTTGCTGACCCTCGGCCCAGTCCCTCCCTCCTTTTGCTTCTCCTCCCTTCCCACTGACCTCACTCGGGAGGCAGAGAGAGAGGAGCTGGCTCTTGACCAAGCTGGAAAGCGCTGGGAAGTTTGGCGTCGGCAGGCTCTTCTTTCCGAACCCCCAGCAGGCCACGCTGGATGGCCAGGGCTCTGCATGTCCCATGCCCGGGGTGCTCTGGCTTCAGGCACTCTCTTCCCACCTCCCCATGCTGACTGGGCTCTGCCAAGGTGGTTGTGGGCTCACTTGCCCCCTCCCAGGGATCACGGGTGCCCTATAATCTCACATCTATTTTCACTTAAAAACATATTCTGCCTACCGCGCAATATCTAATACCTGGAAAACTTCCCCATTTTTAAAAATGCCTGCTTGATTCCATTATGTGGATGTAACCATGTTCCTCCAATCCCATCCCTATGATGAACACGGGGGGTTTCCAGTCTTCCATTGCATACAATGGGGCTCTCAATACCATTGCACAGACGTAAATTCCCAGAAATAGAACCACTGGGTCAAGAGGCACCAGTGTGGGCAGATGTGGATACCACAAGGTTCCCCGCTGTGGGAGTTTTGCACTCCTGTTGGGAACAGGGCAGGCAGTGTACCCGTTTTGCAGGGGGTGCTATTCTTTCTTTTTTTTTTGGAAGTAGGCTCCATGCCCAATGTGGGACTTGAACTCACAACCCTGATATCAAGACTTACATGCTTTCCCCGCTGAGCCAGTGAGGTGCCCCTGCCGGGGTGGGGTGGGGGAGCTTTCCTAAAGGAAGAGATAACCGTGTCCCTGACCCAACGGGGGTGCCCTGGGCCTAGCACAGTGTGGTAATGCTGGCCATGAGAAGGCAGAGTGGGGCATGATTGAAGACACTGCAGATGGTCCGGGGGGGGGGGGGGGATGGACTCCCAGCAGCTGGAGCAGATGCCTCCAGAAAGTAGAGCAGCCGTCTGCAAGGTTAGAACCAACTGGCATGCAGCAGGCTGAGGGGGCCCTGCTGATTTAAGGCATGGGGATGAAGGGCAGCAGTGGGAGGGGTGGGAGGGGGAGCTGAGGGCCGCGGGGGCAGCCCAGACATCCCATGTGGAGCACGGCTGGGAGCGGGAAGAGACTGCACCCTTGGCCTGAGAGAAGAGGGGTTTATCTCCGATAATTTATCTACTGAAGCTATTTCTACTCCATCTCATTGCACAAAGCGTGTGAGGTGGCCGGGTTCACGCTGGCGGGCTCTTGGCTGTGAGGGGAAGAAGCACAGTTCGCCAACTGACCATGATCACATTGTGCTGCCATCACCTGTCCCCCTGTCTGTCCTCCCGATGAGACCGCAGCTCCGCAGGGGTAGGGCCAGCCCCCTCCCCGTTGTAGGCCGAGCACATGCGCGATAGGCCGGGTGCGCGATAGGTGCTTAATGAGCGCGTGATCTGGGAAGGAGGAAGTAGGTAAGTTTACTGTGTGGATGAGATCAGCTTCAGAGGCTGCGGCATTGAGTCTGAAGTACTTTACCGTAGATTATCCCGTTTATTATCTTTAAAAGGATTTGAGAGAAAGAGAGGTCACGCACGCACGCACGCACGCACGAGTAGGGGACAGAGGGAGAATCTCAAGCCGACTCTGCCCTGACCTTGGAGCCCCACGTGGGGCTCGATCCCAGGACCCTGAGATCATGACCTGAGCCGAAGCCAAGAGTCAGATGCTCAATCGAATGCGCCACCCAGGCGCCCTGCAGATGACCCTTTAGACTCTTGGGATGAAGCACAGCAGGCCTGTGACCTGCGGCGAACAGAGGCGAGGGCGAGGCTGAGGCCCCATGGCCCTCCAGCTCCCGGCGCCCCCAGGTCGCACTACTTCCCTAGCAGGGGGTTGGGGGGGGGGTGGGCGCAGGATTTGGAGAGGCCCCCTGAAGAGGTCACGAGAGACCCGGAATTTTCTCTGGGCCGCGGGGGCCGGAGCCAGTGGAACAGGAGCTCGCCTCTGCTGCCTCTGCCTCGAAGGAGGGGTGAGGCAGGCCCGTGCAGGCTTGGCTCCGGGCTGCACTTACTAGGGAGGCGTTTGGCGGCAAAGCCACACAGAGCCCGCGCTCCGCTCCCCGGGCTGTGGCTGCTCTGCCGTATGACCTCTGACGGGTAAGGAAGTTGGGCCGCACACCAGGGTTTAGCTGTGGCCCTGGGCCATTTCAGGTGCTTTGTCCCCAGAGTGGCGTCTGGTCCAAAACCACACCCGGAAGAGGCTGCGGGGACCCAGGGCCCCGGCTCCGCACACCTGGGCCACCCCTGTTCGTCCCTGGATGGTCTCCAGCCGCAGCCGACTCCGCTCATCCTGCAGTCGTGGCCACCGCGGAAACACGGCATTGGCCTGGGATAGAGCCACGGGATAAATCCGCCTGATTTTGTGTTTCATCAGCCCGGGGGCTAAGTAGGAACCCGTCCATCGCAGTTTGGGGGCTGTTAGCACCGTATGACCCGTGCGGCTGGAGTCTGAGGTATGTTTCGGCTCCTCCTTCTCTCCTTCAGAGTGGGGTCTCCTCACGAAGAGGGGCTGTCCACATGCTCACGGGCCACGGCGTCAGGTGCGGGGAGCCGGGCCGTGGAAAGACAGCCAGGTGAGCTTCCGGCTCCGTGTGGAAGAGACCACACCATGCCCCGGCCTCCTACCCCTTTCCCAAGGGCCGGGGGCGGGTGTCCCAACCCCTGTTCTGCTGGATGGGGCATGGGGGGTGGGGATAAAATCTAGAAAAAAGGACCGTCTTCATGGAGCAGGGAGAAGGGAGAGAAGTTGTTCCCGGGATGGGGATGGTGGCTTCGAGGGGCTGGTCCAAGGGGTGGGCTGCTCCTCCCATGGCTCAGAGAGGCGGTGGGGACCGAGGAGAGTGGGGAGTCAGGGTCCAGGAAGGTGAGGGCCTGGCATGGGTGTGGGTCACCCTAGTGTGAGTTCCCACTCCCACTCCCTGCGGCTGATTTGTAGATTCCCTGCAGCCGGGCCCAGACACCGGTAGGCTATCAGGGAGAGGGGAGACTTGGCAGGTTTTCCGAGAGGGGATCATGGGAGGGTCTGGGCAGAGGGAGGGAACGGAGCAGGGGCCTGGGGACCCTGCCTCCTGCTCTGTGCAGCCCCGTGATTTACGGCTCGGGCAGGAGTGGGCAGCGGATGGGAGCAGAGCTGACCTCCCCCACTGCAGCGCGAGCAGGGGAGAGTGGCCGCCTGCACCCCAGCACACCGGCCGCCCTGGGCGCGTGGTCCCCGGCAGCTCCTGGAGCTGAGCCTCAGCCCTGGGCACCAGTGCTCGGCAGCGACCAGACCTCAGACAGCTGCCCTCAGGACTTGGGGTGGCGGTTCCTGGGGCCTCTGGGCATCTCAGGAGCTGAGGCATCCAGGGCCTGTCTCCGGATGAGCTCTGCGTACAGCCCGCCCTTCTTCAGGAGCTCCTCATGGGTCCCCACCTGGAGAGAGGAAGGAGGGGCAGGTGATCACCCCAACCCAGGTCAGAGCCCTAGGCGGGCGGGCTTCTTATCAGCCATTGGGCTCACTGCCTCCAAAGCCCGTGTCCCTTCTGGGGACACCATGAACCCAAAGCGCAGCTGGTTATGGATCACCACCGGCACACCTGTGTTTGTTGGCGCCACCTCTCCACTTAGCTGGACTTTGGAAGAGCATCTGAATCGTCCTCTCTCTCTTTAGTTTTTGGAGTCTAAAGACTCCAGCTGGTACTTGAACCAGCAGCCGGGCGCCGGGAGCCAGGCCCCGTGCAGCCTCCCGGCCTTGCCGCAGAGCCAGCTCCTGGAGGGCTGCTCCTGGTTGGGCCCCGATCACGGTCCCCGATGCTGTCTCTTCTGTTCAGCACTCTGCACTTCCCTGAGTCCTTTCCCTTTGGTCCTGGGAGCCAGGACGTAGCTCAACTATCCCCAAAGGACAGAGGAAGAAACGGGCCCTGGGAGATGAGGGCAGAAACTCCCGAATCCACGCAGTCTGAGAGCTGCTTCAAGGATCCGGCCCCAGGCCCCGAGGGCCAGGCCGCCCCATCCCACGGCTCAGCTGGGCCACGCGTTTCACGCGGTCCACGCAGAAGCTGTCCCAACCCACTGCGCCGCGGCCCAGCCCCCCGCTGACCTCGCAGACGCGGCCGTGCGCCATGACGACGATGCGGTGGGCCCCGCGCACGGTGCTGAGCCGGTGGGCGATGACGAGCACCGTGCGGCCGGCGCTGGCGCGGTCCAGGGCCTCCTGCACCACCCGCTCGGACTCCGAGTCCAGCGCGCTGGTCGCCTCGTCCAGGATCAGCACCGCGGGCTGCTTGATGAGGGCGCGGGCGATGGCCAGGCGCTGCTTCTGGCCACCAGACAGGGTTGCGCCCCGCTCACCTTGGGGGAAGGGGACAGGGGAGGGGCCTGAAGCGATCCCAGGGCTGCCTGGAACTTCCCATCTGCGCCCAGCCTCGGCCCCGGCCCCCCTGGCCCCGCGCATGCTTGTCCTGCCTCCGACGCCTCAGCATCCTGACCCCGTAACCCTGTACAAACATACAAACGCACTCACACCAGAGAGCGGGAACTGCGCCCGCGCGGACTCAGTGCGCCCCAGGGTCACTGCGCGCCCCAGAGTCACCGCACGCCTCTCCCACACCAGGGCAGGGTCTCCGAGCGTGGCCCGGGCCTGCCCTATCCCGGCCTGCCTGGTCTCCGCCACTGGGGGGACGTCCAGGACCCGGATGTGGGCCCTGAAGCGGGGTGATGGCCCGCCGCGGGGCATTCTGAGAAGACCGCCTTTGTGGTCTACAATGTCCACAGAAAACAGCAGAGGTGGCAGCCTGGGAGCTAAAGAGAGCACCCAGGGGTGGAGACGGGGTCAGAGGGCAGCGGGGACAGGGGACCGAAGCTGCAGACAGGCCTGGGAGTGTGCTGGGGTCAGAGGTACACGGGAGGCGCCGCCCCAGGGAGGTGTGGGATCTGAGCAGTGACAGAACATGAACGATGGCTGAAGACGGAGCGGGAGGGGGCGCCACTTGGCAGGGCTGAAGCTCAGCTAGACTGAGCCCTCAGTTCCAAGAAGAGCTGAAAACCCCAGCTATGCCCACACCTTGACGCGTGCTGGAACACCCTGAAACAGGGCCGAGACTCCGGACGAAACACCTGGCCCCAAAGTTTCCAGAAAAGACCCCCTGAGATGAATGCACAAAGCTGCAGGCTGCGACGTGAATATTCTAGCGTGAGGCTGTGATATTTCCATGTTCCAGAACCACCTAAGCCCTTTTCTGGGTTAAGCCAGAAGGGAGACCCGTTCAGCCACATCGATCCCCGTGGGTAACTAGATGGAAACATTTTTAAATCAGGAAATACAAGGACAGGAATGACACGGGAGCCAGAAGCGTAAAGAATTTCGAGGCGATAATACCCCAGTGCCTCTGGTCGGGTCTTAGGACGTGGCGGCCCTGGGAAGCTCTGAAGGGTCCCAACACCATGGATCCCTCGTGTCCCTGGCCCTTGGTCCCTGCGCTCCCTGCGGCGCCCTCGTCTCTGCAGCCTGCTTGTGGCTGAACCACAGAACCATGCCCCCCCCCCCCCGAGGCCACGGGGCTAGCCTTCCCTGATGCCAGGCCTCTGTTCCTGCCCCCCAGCTTCTCATGCCGTGGCCCCACAGCCCGAGCAGGCCGCCGTCCCCGGGACTCACCGACGACGGTGTTGTAACCCTCCGGGAAGCTGGTGATGAACTCGTGGGCGTTGGCCTCCCGGGCAGCTGCGTACACCTCTTCATCCGTGGCTCCCGGCTTCCCAAAGCGGATGTTCTCCATGATCGTCGTTCCAAACAGGACTGGCTCCTGCGGGTGGGGGCTCCACATGGGACCTTCGGACTTTGCCCCGAACCTCAGAGGGGCGCATCGGGAAGGGCGATTTGGGCCACACCAGAACTGCCCTCTTGGAGGGCGAGTAGGGGCAGTTCAAAGTTACAAGTCAAATAGGAACAGAGACCTATCAAAGTGGGGAAAGGCCGAGTTCCCCGCAGGGCACAGGGTCCCTCAGGAGTGGCATGGGAAGGTGGCTGGGAGAGCCGGGCCAGCTGGTCTGCCAAAGCCCCTCCTCTCTGGAGAGGCGGGGAGGGAGGGGGTCTGCATTCTGGCTTCGTTCTGCAGCGGCAGGAGGTAAGGGTGCCGTCTGCAGGGAGAAGGTCGAGGGAGAAGGCGCACCCTCGCTGGGCAGCACTACCTCAAACAGAAGGACAGGAGTAAGGCTGCGGGTTTCAGGGTGGGGGCTGGGGGTCTCTAACTTTCTGGACACCACAAGGTTATCAGAGAATCCAGGGGTCCTCAAACGGCACCCCACCCCACCTGCTTGGATGGCTTTAGTTGAGGAGACGAGGGCAGAGCTGCGGGGGGCTGGCGCGGGGAAGCCTCAAACCCCTTGACCGCTGGGGGACCAGAGAAGAAGGCCAGAGCCCCCAGCCCCGCCCCGCCCCAGAGAACAGAGGAGAGGGTGTGGGAGCTTGGAAACGCACGTCCTGGGTGAGCCTGTGCGGAGGGAAGCCTCTCCTCTCCCCACCTGGCTGATGAAGCCGATGACCTGGCCCCGCAGCCAGGAGGGATCGAGGGTGCGCAGGTCCCGGCCATCCAGCGTCACCGTGCCCGCTGTGGGGTCGTAGAAGCGCTCAAGCAGAGAAGCCACGGTGGTCTTTCCTGGGCAATTGGTGGCGGGAGACGGGGCGGTCAGGGAAGTGGCACGGTTCCTGGATATTGTGCCAAGAAAAGGGACCCCTGGGGAGGTTCACCCCCCACAAATCACAGTGGGGGATGGTGGGGGGTTCCTCTCACCTCCGCCAGACTGGCCCACAAGCGCCACGATCTCGCCAGGGGGCAGGGTCAGGGTGAGGTCCCGCAGCACCTGGAAGCCGGGGCGGCAGGGGTAACTGCAGCCGAGAGGGAGCCTCCGTCAGACCGGGTTCCCGGCCCCTCACTGCCCTGGTCTCCCCTCAAGTCTCACGAGACCCTGAGGGGGACCTCGATCCCAGGGGGGCCACCGCCCCCACGCCCGCCGCCGCCGCTGACCTGAAGTGGACATCGTGGAATGCAATGGCCCCGCGCAGGTGCTCTCGGGGCACCCGGTGGCCCCCAGACAGCGGGATGCACGGACTCAGGGTCATGTACTCGAAGACCCGGGCCCCCGCGCTGAGCCCCCGCACCACCTGGGGAGGGGGTTAAAGTCTGCGGTGAGGGAGGGCTGGGGTCTGAGGGAAGGGCCTCCCCGCCGCCTGACACGGGCCTCCTGCGGCCCACGGGTGACGCTGCTGCCACGACTCCAGCCCAGGTCCGACGTCCACACCCGGGGGCCGCCCCCCGACTGCCACTTACCTGGCCGAACAGGACAGAGAGGTTGGCCATGGACCTGCGAGGAGGAGAGGAAGGCTGATGAAGGGGGACACGAGCCCGGAGAAGACCGGCGCCGGAGGAGAGTCTCGGCTGCACTCGGGGGGCAGCGGGAACAGGCAGCCTAAAGGCGAACCCTGAGAACGCTCCTGCAATCTGGGACGACGGCAGCCCTGGGACCCGGCGACACTAGAAAGTTCGCTAGCAAGTCGCTTCTCCTCGGAGCCACGCTATCGCCTTGTTTTCTCCTCAGCCAGATGAGGCTGACGGCTGTCACAGGACCGCGGCTCGGAGAGCAGGCCGCCCGCAGCATGAAGGCCGGCCCCGGGGACACAAGGGACGGCGCCGACACCACGCGGCGACGGACTCCCGGGGGAGCAAGGGTTAATTAAGGTGGAAAAACGGATGGGAATCCCTTCACAGAAAGAAAACCGAAGCCGCTGGATCCTGGGTGGGGTGGGGGGGGCGGGAACTCTGGGGGGACCCCAAGACGAGATTCCACCTTAGTGCGGGCCTGCCCCGCGTGAGGCGCGAGTGCGCCTCTGTCTAGACGGAGGTCGCCTCCTCCTGCCTGCGGGGCTGCCGGCTGCTGGAAGGTGAGTCACGCTTCTCAGTCACCGGCCCCTGACTGGGCTGCCAGCCTGCGACAGCGCACGCGCCTGTGAGTGTGCACGCAGGTCCTCCTCGAAGAGGAAAGACTGACTCTGGTGAAGAGGAAAGTCAATTCTTCCAGCACCAGGTTGGGGGGGGGGAGCCCGCAAGGAAGCAGTTCTGGAAGGCCCCAGAACTGGAAGTGATCACCCATGCGAGTCGAGAGGCATCGAGCAGGGAGGAGCCAGGACGGCGAGCTACCGGCAGGCGAGAAGGGAGAACAAACTCCGCACGAGATCTGGAAGCCATGAGGGCCCCGCAGGAACCAGAAACCAGATAGATGCCCACGACTCGCTGTATGATGGCCTTGCTCTCAAGAGATGGCTCAGAAGGCGGGCCTTGGCTCTCTCAAGGGGCCTGGCAGGGGGGTAGCCCGTTTCCAGGGGGGCCCAGGCCTGGATGCAGACCAGGCACCCCGACCCTGACTGGGGTCCATCTGGATGTCCCCCATCTCCTCCAGAGACCCAGTGCCACAAAGAGAACACCTGGAATGGGGTCTCCAGGTTGAGGCTGCCTCTCTCCCCTCCCTGCCCCTGCTGGCCCCTAGGAGGAAGGCGGGTCTGAAGGAGGAGGGCCAGGCTCGGGAGGTGCAGGGAAAGACTTTCCCACCACCACCCAGGGAGCCTGCCCCTCCCCATGGAGGGCCATGTGGTGACTGAATAGAACCATCATGGCTCATCAGGGTCCTCGGGACCAGAGCAAGAGGCCAGGGTCAGCTTGGGGTTGGTGCCACGTCCCATTTCTACAACAGTCAGGAGCCTCTTAGTCCCCAGGCTGGAGGAGGGATGAGGCCACCCGGGATGTGAACTTCAGAGCAGATCTGAATGGGGTCCTGGTAGCAATGGACATAAATGGGGCTGAAGGTGGGACTCCTGGGACGGGGTCCATTCTCCCCGTGACAACGATGAGGCTGATGGTGAAGGATGACGCCATGGGAAATGGGCGGTAAGACACGATGCACAGCTCAGCCACGCGTGGCATGAGAGAGTCACATGCCACGGGGAAGGGGACGGAGGGCTGCCTCGGGCGATACAGTATTTCCTTGACGTGGTTGATGGTAATGCTGGTCTCTACCCTTCACTGACGTATCACAGCATATTCGCTCTTCAGTTATCCATCATACCATCTATTTGCGCTTTACGTACTTTTAAATACAGAATGTGGGGGAGACGAAGGGATGTGAAACAGCAGCAGGAACGGCTCGTGTTTAGCTCAGAAGAGAAAGGGAAGGGAAGGCCCTGGGGTCTTGTGTGAAGGGAGCCGAGAGCTCCGGGCAGGAAGACCTCAGAGCCATGAACACACCGAGCTCCAGGGCGGGACAGCGGGTGAACTTCTCGCCCCTGGGACGGTCGGGCAGAAGACAGCAGGCGAGCTCTCACAGAGCGAGTCAAAGACGGTCTGTCCACACGTGGGGTCCTACTCAGCCTTAAGGAGGAAGGGAGTCCTGCCGCGGGCCATGCCGCGGGCGCCCCTGGGGGGGGTACGCTGAGTGGGACAGGCCCGTCCCAGGACAACCACTGTGCGATCGCACTTGTGGGAGGGACCAGGGCACAAAGCCAGAGGCTGTCGGGGGTCCTAGCGGTTAACGGGCCCAGGCCGTCAGGTCTGAGGGATGGAGGGCTGGTGACCGATGGCGGCGTGACGTGCGCAGAATGGTACTTAAGTCTACGCTGAAGGTGGGTCAAGATGGTACATTTTACATTACGTGTATTTACCACGGTTCCCCGTATTTTCAAAAGCTCTCCCAGCACTCCTGAGCTGTTTAGGCGGCTGAAGAGGACAGCCGCGTTCCCGAGCATCCGGCCGGTGCAGGACGCTGCGGGCGGCCCTCTCCTCAGCCCCTGCTCCCCCTGAGGGAATCGGGCAGCCAGGGGCCGGGCAGCGGTCCCCAGAGCAGGCTGCCACCCCGTCCCGTGACCCGGCCGGCCTCCTTCAGGATGGAAATAGCCTCCCACTCACCTCTGCACCGTCTGGGAGGCCACCAGGAAGGACATGAGGTCTCCCCCTGTCAGCTGCTGCCCAGCCACGAGGGAGCCCCCGATAAACAGGGTCCCCAAGACCATGCCTGCACGGGGAAAGGGCCAGGTGGTTAGCACGGAAGTGACTAGGAGCCAGGGACAGAGCCCAGCCCAGGTGTCAGACCCCAGGTCCAGTCCCTGCCGTGCCTGCAACTGACTGAAAAGTCACCAAGTCACTTCAGTGGCGTTTTGGCTTTGTTTCTTCATTTGGAAACGAGTGCGTGGGGGGGGGTGGCGGGGGGACACCCAGGCAGCTGGCACCGGACAGCTGTCTGAAGGACATCACGCACATGGAGCGCTGCCCTCGCCTGCCTTGCTGGGACCATCCTTTGCTGCTCCACGCTCCTCCCCAGCCAGGGCGCGGTGCTCCCACACCCCGGGGTCGGGGCAGGGGGAGGACTTGCTCACTCACAGTTGAAGGCGATGTTGGAGAGCCCCTGGAACAAGGCGATGCCTCGGCCCAGCTCCTCTGCCTTGCAGCGGGACTCCTCCAGCTCCGCTCCGTAGCGTCTGGGGAGAGAGGCCGGGCGTCAGGAAGCAGCCAGGGCTGGTGGGGTGCACTCGGGGGTCCTCCCTGCTTTAAGTCCTTCCCTGCCTGGGACTCACTCCTCCTCCCGGAGCTCCATGGCGAAAGCCCGCACGGTCCGCACGTTGCCCAGGGCCTCGTCCGCTACGCCCGTTGCCCTGGCAACCTGCAAGGAGCACAGGAAGTAGACCGTGAGCTCGGAGCCGCGGAGGGATGGCCGGGCAGAGAGAAATGGGGCAGGTGAGGGGGATGGGCAGGAATGCTGGTACCTGCTCCTGACACTGGCGAGACAATTTTCGGAGAGCCGAGCCCATTAGGGTGCCAACTGCCATGAGTGTGGGCGTGGCCACCATCAGCAGCAGCGTGAGGCGGGGGGACAGCATGGACAGGGACACCAGGCAGCCGGCCACCTGGGTGCAGCTTCGCAGCCCCTGGGGAGAGGAAGGAAGGCAGGAAGGTCATTTGGCAAAAGCCCCTCGATGGGGGGACTTGACAAGGGTCTGTTGGCTACGGCATTACCCTCCCAAGGCCAAGGCCGTAGGTCTGAGCCCTGGGAGGCCAAATGGCAGTCCGCCCAGTCATTAGATGGAACCATATCCCTAATCGCAGGCATGAGAGCGCTGGGGGCGGGTGTCTCCAGACCACGGCATCCACCCCGCAGACAAATCCCAGGGGGCTTTGCTTTGTGCTCGAGGAACTGAACAGAAAGAACTGAGTAGGGATGCCATCCAGGGACTGCTGTGGGCCAGTGTCCGGCCATGACCTGCAGGCACAGGGACAGTGTGGGTGGACGAGGATGGGACATCAGCGATACAGTAAAAAGCCTTCACTCATTCCCCTGAACACTTGTCAGCGGGCAGGCACCCTGGGGGTAAGACAGGCCGGGGTGAGTTTGCTCTCGGCAAGCTGGCCCACGGAAGGCTCTGGTCTGAGTCCTTGGGAAGGTTTTCCAGGGAGGTAGAATTTCAGAACAGGAGAGAAACAGCCTGTCCTGACCTTGGACGGTGCCACGGCCCCTCCCTTCCGCGAACTTCCCCCTTCCCTCGCCCACAACCCCTCGCCAGACAGCAGGCTTCTCACTTGGCAGGAACCTAGGCGCAGGCGGGCCGGGGCTGGCCCGGTGTGTCTCCACCAGACGGTGCGTGCACGCATGTGTCCACACAGGGGGGACCCGGGGAACTGACCTGGGAGATGACGAGTTTGAAAGATGATTTAAACTCCTGCACATCAGCTGTCAACCGGCTCACCAGCTGCCCTGTCCTCTTAGCATCGAAGAAAGCAATATCTTGTCTGATGGTAGGTCAAGGGCGCCGGAGGTCAGGGAAAAGAGGGACACAGGAGTTCAGGCTGAGCCGGCCCACCAGCCCCCGCGCCCCCCACCCTGTAGGCGGCAGTACCGGAGCAGGTTGCTGAAGAGGGCCCTCCTCATGTCCACGGCCATGCGCTCGCCCATGCGGGACAGCAGCACCAGGTACCCGAAGGTCAACAGCCCCTGGGAGAGAGGCCGGGGCACTCAGGGCGCCTGGGCGGCTCCTCTGGGTGCCCCCAGGCCCTCCCTCTCGCTGTACCTGAACGCCATAGAGGATGAGCAGGTAGGTGCTGAGATTCCGGGACTCGGTCAGGAAGCTCCCCACGTGGTCCCGCGTGTACTTGGCCACAATCTCCACCAGCTGGCCCAGGAGCAGGGGGATTTGCACATTCACCAGGGCCGCGCCCAGCGCCAGCTTGGGGAGGGGGGCAGACTTTAGAAGGGGCCGGCTTCTGCCCCACCCCCCATCCTTGCCCTGACCTCAGCGCTCCCTCCCCTGCAGCTGTTCATGCTTTGGCTATTTCTGTGCTTCTCTGAGACGGCTGAGTTTGGGCCCAGGATGCCAGCCCCTGGGGACCCCTGTGGCCTGCACACCCAGCTGCTCTGTGCAGGAGCCCCTGGTATCCCTTGGCTTCCGGTCCCCCAAGCCAGCCGGCCTTTGCTGCTTCCTGAGGTCTATTCGGAAACTTGCTGAGGCAGACGAGCTGGGCCCACACAGCTCGCCAAGCCCTGACTGGCTCCTTCCCCGTCCCTGACGTAGGGGAAAGGACGGGGCATCTCACCACGATGGCTGCCCCCAGGACCAGCAGGTGGGGGCGCAGAAACTGCCAGAAGAGCTTCCAGTTAAAGTGGGCCTCCCCGGCGTAAGGTCTGGAGCAGGCGGGAGGGGCCTCCTCGGCCTCACACAGCGCCACAAGGCCGAGGCGGGGGCACTTACTCAACACCAGGGGGCCCAGAAGGACTCCCCCAACCCAGCGCCAGGCACGGGCTCTTTGGCTGGGAGCTGGAGGTGCTCGAAGGAGGTGGGCCCGGAGCCAGGACCGGAGCTGGGCCGAGGCCCTGAGGAGGGAGGAGCTGTGGCGGCCATGGGAAGACCTGCAGGGAGACAACGGCATCGACGGCTCGAGGCCCCGACCGTCCCTCAGAGGAGTGATAAGGCAGCCCGGTTCCAAGCTGGGCCCCCCCAATAGGACTTCCTCTTCCACAGGGTCCTGCGCTGCCTTTCCCGGGGCTGTCCTTTGGCAGCCTCAGTTCCTCAGAGGAACGCACACAGGCCAAGTAGCGGGGGACTGAGACAGCAGCCTGTCATCTCCCTGTCACACAGCGAGGCCCGCTCAGCCTCCACGGGGCCCTCTGGTCAGTGACCGTCTCCGACCCCCACTCCTTCCGATCGCAGGACAGCACTTTGGGCGGCACCGAGTCTACAGGTGCTCCTTTTCCAGATGGGGATGCAGAAGTCCCGGGGGAGCCCGGCTCCGAGAGGCAAGAGTGGGAGGGCGCCTCCCCTGCACCTGGCGCCGTGCTGGCTTGGGGGGGCCGCCAGCGGAGCATCCCCACCCCCCCATCCACGGCCTGCGGCGCTTGGATCCTGCGTTCCCTGGGAGGGAGCTGCCCTTCCTCTCACTGATAAAAGGACGCGTCACGGGGGCTGAGAGAGCTGGAGTACCTTGTCCCCCAGCAGCAGAGGAGACCCCTGCAGTGTGATTCCGGAAGCCAGGCTTGTTCTCCTCTGCCACGTGTGCGGTGCCCAAGGCCACGTGTGGCAGGGCCTGCACCAGCCCCAGGTTTTCTGCCCGCCGGTCAGGACTCATTGCACCCCTCACCCTGGCTCCTCCCAGGCCTTGAGGGATGATGTGACAACGTATGGGGGGAAGTGGTGACATACTCCCTATCAGCTGAAGGAGAAAAAAGAAATAAGGGGCACCTGATAACTCAGTGGGTTAAAGCCTCTGCCTTTGGCTCAGGTCGTGATCTCAGGGTCCTGGGATCGAGCCCCGCATCGGTTCTCTGCTCAGCGGGGAGCCTGCTTTCCCCCTCCCCCCCCCCGCCTGCCTCTCTGCCTACTTGTGATCTCTCTCTCTCTGTCAAATAAATAAATATTAAAAAAGAAAAAAAAAGAAAGAAAAATCCAAATGATAGATCTCGTCGTCTCAGATAGACCCAAATCACCTTCTGTGTTCCGTGGTTTCCATATGGGTCCGTGGCCATGCCGGGCCGGGTGCCTACTGTATGCCAGCGCCCTGCTGCGAGGCACTGGGGACAGGGATAAATGGGACAGACCCAGTGACCGCCCTCGCGGAGGTTAGGTTTTAGTGGGGAGGATAAGCAGTTAATGACAACGCTTGCTGAATGTGGAAAGGGGCACGGCAGGGCCCTCAGGGAGTAGAGGGCACGCACTCCTGTCTGAAGGAGTCGGGGAGGGCCTTCCTGGGGAGGCTCAGGGGGAATGGGAAGGAGCTGGCCAAGTGAAGGTGGTGCGGGCGTGTGTGCGTGTGCACACGCGTGTGTGTGTGGAGACAGAGTAGGGGAGAGCGCTGGGCAGCAGGAAGCGTGTCTGGAACAGCCGCAGGTAGGGAAGAGTGGAAAATGTCAGGAACCGAGGAGCTGACGTACAAGGAAGAGCAGGCATGGGGCGGTGTGGGCAGGGCAAGCATCACAGTCCTTCGAGAACACCTGGACTTTAGAGGGAATGGGGAAGATGGGGGGAGGGGGTTTAGGCTGAGGTATGACACAATCCAGTTCACATCTTAAAGATCATAGCAGAGAGGAGAAAGCTGGAGAGGGACAAGATCGGCTGCAGGGAGCTTCTTAGAAGCAGAAGGTTCCTGGCCAAGAGTGCGGAGGATGCAAGGTTCAGATGAGCTTGGGGTGCCAGGTGGGGCAGTCAGCGAAGAGGCTGACTCTTGGTTTCGGCTCAGTTCATGATCTCAAGGTCTTGGGATCGAGCCCCAGGTGCTGGGCCCCATGCATTGGGCTCCACGCCTGATGGGGAGGTCTGCTATCTCCCGCTCCCTCTGGCCCTCCCTCCCACTCGCACACTCTCTCTCTCAAATAAATAAATCTTAAAAAAAAAATATTCCCTTTGGAGAAAAAAAAAAGATTCAAATGACGTTATTGATGGGAGGTGCTTTCAAAAAATGAACAGAATGAGGTTTTCCCTTTACTCTGATAGTCTTGTCATATTTTCAGACGCTCCTGACCGCACCTCCACCTCATCCTTCCCTTGTTTCAGGGAGGCCTGGGTGGCTTATCACCTCTACGTTATGCCTCCTTCCATCCCATTCCAGCTGCCTAGCTTTTATGTCTTGTTTCCACTGTGTCCTTTAAGTCTGTCTTAAATTTTATTTTATTTATTTTTAAAAAATATTTTATTTATAAAAAAATATTTTATTTATTTGACAGAGAGAGAGAGAGATGAGAAGTAGGCAGAGAGAGAGGGGGAAGCAGGCTCGCCAGTGAGCAGAGAACCCTATGCGGGGCTCGATCCCAGGACCTGAGCCGAAGGCAGAGGCTCTAACCCATTGAGTCACCCAGGTGCCCCTCTATCTTAAATTTTAGACAGAGAAGCTCACCCTGCTTCCAATTTCCCCATTAGACTTTATATTCCTTGAGGCAGGAAGCTCCATTCTATTCACATTGCATCCCCAGCACTTAGCAGAGCTCTTGCACACAATAGATGTTCAGCAAATGCTTCTGTTTGTGAGTGCACGCCCTCATTAGAAATGCAGAAGAGAAAAATTTCACCTGACCTGCTACTGCACTGTTTGCAAAGCGTTAGACTTCCTGAAGCCAACAATAAGAGATATGTTGTGCATTGCCACTTGGTAGGATAAACATGTCACACAAAATTGAAATGTTTCACAAAACGATACTTTCCCTAATTTGTTACACATGTTTTCTATTATATTCCCTCCCCCCTCCCCGCTTTTTTTTTTTTAAAGGTAGGCTCCACACCCCGCCTGGGGCTTGAACTCATGCCCCTGAGATCAAGAGTCACATGCTCTATAGGCGTTCCCTATTATATTCACTTCAAAATGATCCTGACCCACTAAATTCATTTTATGATCTCTTGTTGTGACTTGCACGTTTGAAAGACACGGCCCTTGTGAACACACAAATACATGGATATTATTTGATGTTTTTCTCTGGGGTTCTCTCTGGTTTAAATGATATCAACACCCTAACTCTTTTCCTAAGGACTGTTTTCAAACTTTTTAATAATTCACCATGGCTACTTTCCAGCTTCTCTCATCCTCTCCAAACTAAGACTCTAAGCAGGGGTTGGTCACTGCCAAGAACTGGCAGATTACTTCCCAGCAACAGTACTTCTAGTTCCGGCTTGGCCCAGCTCCTGCCTTCTATCAAGCAGATGGGCTTTCCAAATGACCCAAGTTCACATCCATCCACCACTGCCAGTCCGCTCCCTGGCTGGCCCTCAGGTTACTGACTCCAGGATGCGAAAGGAATCAGTCCTTTCTCGCAAAGCATTTACACTGGAGTCGTAGTTTCAGGGTCCATGCTCGTTTCCTACCTGCGCCTCTCTTTGAACCAACACGTGTAGAGGGAACACAAGAGAACACACATGTTCGCGTTTCTCGATTGACTTTCTTTATCTCTGCTAAACGTATCCAGGTCTAGGAACCATTTATGTTCAGCTCATACTGAATCTCGGGAGCAACACCAATACTAAATGTCTCTGGACACTAATAATTTCTGTCCAAATGGCCAGACCAATTCCAAGAACGAGGACAGGAAGGGAGCAGGAACGGCGGCGACCCCAAGGCTCAACACCTGTGCGGGATGGCGCCCTCTGGTGGGAAGTACGGACCCGGTGTGATCACCAACCCACAGCGTGCCCTCCGTGCAGCCCACACACCGAATACAGACGGACCCAATCTCCGGCTGGCACCTGGGTCGTTGCTATAAATAATTGAGGCCAAGCCCTGGGGAGTGACATTCCACCCCGGGGCCGGCCTACAACTTCCGGCAGGCCTCGCGCGAGCCCGGGACTCCATCTCCCAGCGGGCCCCACGCACGGCCAGCCGGTCAACGGCCCGCGCTCCCAGTAGGTTTGTCACTTTTTACCTGACGGCCGAGAATGTCTGGAAGCAGAGGGGTGGTAGCAGCCTGCCTGGGACAGGGCCACCCCGGATCCCGACCCGAAATAAGTGCACCAACATGATGGGACGTGACTACAGGAGCAGCCGGCAACAGCAGCTTCACCCTCATTCCATTGAGGGCTCCATGTTGGCTCCGGCCCCCATCCCGACAACCCCTTCGTGCCTCGGCGACGATTGGCGGAAAGAAGCATCAATATCGTCGAAGGCTGTGATTGGAGGAAGCCTTTTCGGTCCTCCTCCTTCCGGAACTGTGATTGGAGACAGTCCCCTGCCCGCCCGCCCCCCAGGCCTGGGCGGGGCCGAGCAGGTGGGGCCGTGCAGGTGGGGCATTGCCTTCTGCCCACTGCCGGGGCCAGGTCTGGAGTGACAGTACAAGTGTGTGCTTAATGCGTCCTTCCACCGCGGGGTATCCATAGTAACGCGCCAGCCGCTGACCTCGGGGCTGTTCTCCTATGGGTGCTGCGGGCGGACTCCAGATGTCCCGGGGTCTCCAAGGAGTGTAGAGTGCTGGTCCTAGGGGAGGAAGGGACAAAAATGACCTGGGGAATTTTTTCAACACATCTGCACCTTCCTTGTCACCCGCCCCTTTCTCCCAGGCAGGTCAGAGTTTCAGGGACGGCAGCCACGTGTATTTGGGAAAAAACTACCCTGGTGATTCTGATCCACTCCCTCTGCTTAATGATCGAGAACCACTGGCGTGGAGGTCCTGTATAGTTTATGGAGGCGCGACCCCAGACCCTCCTCCCCCATAGATGCCTTCCTCACCGCAGTCAAGGTGACTTGCCTTCCCACCGCACAGTTCTTGCACCTCTGTTGAGCGCTAATTTATTTCTTCCGTGTGATTATTTGCATAGCTACCTCCCCCATGGGCTGTGATTTCTTCCTGGATAGTGGCTCCTCATTTATCCATACCCTCTTCCCCTCCAAGTGCCTGGCAGAGAAAAGTGCCCTTTTTATAATAAATTCACTTGAATTGGGGTGGTGGTAGGGAGGCTGTCCATTGATGAGTCTGGGCTGGAACTGGGCAGAAAAACATGCCAGATTAGCTTGAAGTTGGGCTGGGAGTATGGGAGGGGGTCCTAATGTGAGTGAGGTGGAATATTGGGGTGAGTGAGGTTGAGGAGAGATCAGGCAAAGCCTACATAACCCACCTTGGCGGATGTCTCAGAGACGTGGGAATTTCCTAGCCCCTCTGCAATGTGGGATTCCATATGGGGCATTTTGATGCCCCATCTAGAAGGACGGAATCTCGTTTTCGTAGCTCTGCCTCCTGCTGCTCAGGGATAAAATGATGCAAGCTCTGAGCTACTATAACAATCCCCGTCCCCGGAAGGCAGCACAGAAGGAGAAAAACAGGCCCGTCTGGACTCCCATTTTGTGGGTAATTCCATGATTGCCACCTTATTCCTCCAATGAACGCTCCGGACACACTTTGCTCCTCTATTTCATGGATACTGTCCCCTACAACAGCCCTCAGGCGTAAGCCCCAGAGGCCCTGACACCTGGGTGGCTGAGTCAGCACATCGGGAATGGGGTTCAGTAGGAAACCTGGTGATTCAGGGCCTCAGGAATGGCGTCGGACATGCCAACAAACCAGCTGCCTCCTCTTCCTTGTAGAAGTGGCAGCCCAGAACTCAACTCAGCCAGCTCGTCCTTGGGTATTCAAATTACCCTTCCAAACCCCTGGTCCCCCAGCTGCCCTCTCCCGGTTCAGCTCTGATGCTTCTCAGGGGGCCCCCAAAACTGGATCGCGACGGGAGGGGTTGAAGGTTTTCGGTCTTAAATGGGATAAAGAAAAAAATAATAGCACTTCCAAGGAGCCCTTTTCTACTGTAAGCTCTCCAAACCGCTTCCCATATCCAGGATAGCTGCCTCTCTTTTGTTCACTGCCTTCCCCTCCTCAAGTTTCCTCGAACCTGGCCACGAAGGTGGGCAGTCTGCCCTCTTCTCTTAGTACCACCAGACAATCAGAGTACCATCGCTTTCTTTTCTTTTTCTTCTTTTTGCTTTTGGTCTTAAAGCATTTCTCCGTTGATCTTGGGGGGGGGGGCGTGTCGGGGGGAGGGGAGACAAGATTTTAAGGCATCAAAGATTGACCATCTCAGCTTCATAGTCTTATACTCCTTTGATAGGAGTTTCTTTTTGCTGTGCTATTTGGGCTGCTACTCTCTGGCCTCTCCTTTAAGCCCACTTGAGGTCTAAGGAGGGGACAATTGGTGGCTCTGGTCTGCAGATTCTTTAGCCCCTGCCTCTTCAGCTTACACCCCTCCCAGGCACAGAGGCTTGGCCGAACATTGCCCTGGAAGGGGTGTGAGTGGTCAGACAGGTGACTGAGAGCTGGGACGCCTGAGGCATGCCCCGACTGAGTCACCGCGCTGGTGTTGTCACTATCCTTGTTGAAGTCCCTGCTCAGTGCCCCAGACCTCTGTGGAAGCAGCAGCTCCTATTCTTCCAAGTTTTCTGGAGAAGCTAGTGGCCTGATGGTGAGGCGAGTGGGCTGGGTGGGGAGCAGAGGGCGGCTGGGACGGTGGGGAGACCTGGGGCCCGGATCGGTGCCTCTCCTCCCCATGCCGCTGCCTCCTCTTCCTCCTCCTCCATGTCGGGGGCCTGGCGGAGGGAGGATTTCCATCTTCTCTCTGTCCCCTGCCCCTCACACAAGAAGCTCCCCTTCCTCAGCTCCCCCTCTGGCCCTGGGACTCCCCTGCTCAGCGGTGCAGGCCCCCGGGGCCTCTCAGCCTCGCCACAGTGCCCTCCCCACCCCAACAACACAGGCACAGCCCGCGATGGCTCCCACCTCTGCTCCCCCCTCTTGGGGCTCCCACTCCACCCCACTCCTGGCCTCAGTGACTCCCCCTCCCTCACGCCAATGCCCCCAGGACCCTCCTGGGCTGCGGATAGGCCCTCTGATCCCTGAGCAGGATTATGAGCAGCTGGAGGACTGTGACCCTGGGGGGTCCCAAGATTCACCCCTCCATGGGGAAGAGCAGCAGCCCCTGCTCCACGTGCCCGAAGGGCTCCGAGGTAAGTGTGGGTGCGGGGCCGTGAGGGGAGTGCCTTGGGGAGGGCCTGGGGGGTCCTGAGGGTGCGAACTGGTCACTCAGGGGACAGCCAAGTCCCAACAGTCTCTCCTCTGTGCCCAGGTTCCTGGCACCACATCCAAAATCTGGACAGCTTCTTCACCAAGATATCCTTTGTGCTCAGCCTGGCAGCAGTGGCGTGGGGGGCCCCTCGGGGCTGGGGCCATCCTTGGCAGGGAGGCTCTGCGGGTGCTGTGGTTTGGGGGAGCGAGGGAGACGGGTCCTCAGGAAAGGCCCATCATGCCTCAGGCTTATTTCTTGACGCGCCGTCACATCTATAGCTTCCATCAGAGGAATGGCTTTGCCTGCATCCTGCTGGAGGATGTCTTCCAGTTGGGGTGAGACGCTTGTCCCAAGCCCTAAGCTCTGTCGTCTTGCTTCCTCAGTAGTGCCTGCTGCTTCTAGCCCACCCAGCAAGGCCACCGCCCGCCCCCAACCCCCAGCAGCCCAGGGGCTCAGCAGGGTGGGAAGGACCCCCTCCTCAGGGCTGGCCTGGAGGCTGATCACTGTGCTCCCTGGCTCCCAGACAATTTGTCTTCATTGTCACCTTCACAACCTTCCTCCTGCGGTGCGTGGATTACAACACCCTCTTCGCCAACCACCTGGACAACCGGACGAGACCTGGGTTGCCCCACACCAAAGTAACCTTGGCAGATGCCGTCCTGTCCTCCTCCCAGTGTGCCCAACGGTGAGTGACAGCTGGCTGGGGGAATGGCTGGGGGAGACAGGCAGGCAAGAACTGCCCCTCGTCCCCCTCGTCCTTTTGCCCCTTGGTCTGAATCAGCAGTTCTCCAGGTTTTGGTCTTGGGACACCTTTAATACACTTAAACTTGATCAGGAATGCCCAAGAGCTTTTGTTTATGAGAATCGGATCTATCTATATTTACCTCATTAGAGATTAAAGCTGAGAATGACTTTAAAATCTAAGCGTGCAGAAGCACACGTTCCATCGGCTGCTGACATGATGTCACACACATAACCTCTGGAAAGGTCCATTGTACCCTCATGAGAGAATGAGCGTGAAAATGGCAGAAAACCTGTGTTCCTTGAAAACAATCTGGACCTTGCAGACACTCGTAAGGGCCTCAGGGACTCCCAGGGCACACACTTTGAGAACCGCTGGTGTAGCTGGGTCCCCCTCTCTGTGACTTTTCCATCTCTCCCCAAGTCTGGTCTCCCTTCCTATTGGGCCCCTACTTTCTCGCTGCCATCTGCCCCCCCCCCCCCACAGGATCCGCTCGAGCCCCCTGCTGGTCTTCTTGCTGATCCTGGCGGCAGCCTTCTGGCTGCTACAGCTGCTTCGCTCCGTCTGCAACCTCTTCGGCTACTGGGACATCCAGGTGTTTTACAGGGAGGCCCTGCACATCCCCCCGGTGAGCTGGGGGGGGGGGCGAGGCTGCGGACAACGGGGTGGGGGGGAAGCTGTCCAAGGCACGGGGAGGCAGAGACTAGGGAAGGATGGGGGCCGTGCAGACAGAAGGACCCAGTGGAAAGCAGGCACGGGCCCGGGGCCCTGAGTAATGTGAGGAAGTGGAGGACCGCCCCCTAGAAAACATGGTCCTGACCCCAGTGGAATTTTGTTGATTTAGTTAGATTATAGAAAATGATTTATGGTCACGTGCTTGTGGTCAAAACAGTAGGTATTTAGAGGAAGGGTGGCCATCTGGCTTCACAGGGCAGAAGGAATTTGGGTGGGGCTGGGAAGGCTAGGAAATGGGAATGCCTTCCAAGGCCCAGTGCAGGAAGTGGGGCAGCACTGAGATAGACCCACCAGCCTACAACTGAGTGGTCAGGGACCCCCGGTGATCCCACGCCCCTGTCTGACCTCACTCCCTTACTGCAGTGAGCCACTGTGATGGACCCCTTCCCTGTCCCTGGTCACGCTTTGCCCTTTCTTTCCTCCCCATCTTGTCCTTCTTGCTCTGTTCCTAAGCTCTTTTTTTTTTTTTTTTTTAAGGCCCAGTTCAAAGGCTACCTTCTGTAGCCAGCTTCCCTTTTCCCCTCAGAAGTGCAGAAACTACCACACAGCTCTCCTGCCCAGCCAAGGGGAGGGGTTTCAGAAAGCCCCCCAGGCGCAGTGCAGGCAGGATGGAGAGGGCCAGGGGAGCAGGGAGGGCAGGGATTAGACTACTGTTCCTCCGGGAGGCTGCTGACCCTTCTCTTCCTCCTCCTCCCTTCTTCCCCCTCCTCCCCTATTCCTTCCAGGGGAAGGGGAGAGCCTGGGATGGACTGGACAGGCTGGCCTGGAGGGACTTGACTAAGCCGGACTGGGGCAGCTGGGTGAAACTGGGCTAACGTGAGGTTTGCACATGAGATCCAAGTGAGATGTGACAGCGTCCCATCAGACACAGACACAGCCAGTGTCTTAGGCAGGTTACTCTGTTTGCGGAGCGGGATGGGGCTGGGGGCGGTGGGGGGGGGTCAGCCTTCAATGCTGAGACAAGGAGCTTTTCCATCCTGTTTTGGCTGGCATCCTAGGAATGGGAAGGAGAGTTTGCCTTCCCGGCAGCAGACTGTGCTGTAGGTGAAGAACTTCCGGGCGGAGGGGGAGGGTCCAGAACATTTGCTTTTCGGCAGCTGAGATCAGATACCTGAAGAAGTTCAATGATGAGGTGTCTGTCACTGGGAAACCCATGACTCATGGCCTCAGGAGAGGCAGGGGCAGGAGGAGCACGGGTCAGAAGAGGATGAAAGGAAGTAACAAGTGTCCTGATTCTTAGCGACAAGGTCATGGGAGGGCAAGAGAGGGCAGAAAGGGAAAGGCGGCAGGTTTGATGTTTTGAAGGACAGGGTGAGACCAAGGTGGGGAGAGGACAAATGAGGGCTTTGCTCTGGTCAAGGTGAATGTGGGCATCACCCTGCTCGGGAATCCAGCTGGCTGGCGCTCAACAGTGCCCTCTCCCCAGGAGGAGCTCAGCTCGGTGCCCTGGGCCGAGGTGCAGTCCCGGCTGCTGGCGCTGCAGAAGAGCGGGGGGCTGTGCGTGCAGCCGCGGCCGCTGACCGAGCTCGACGTGCACCACCGGATCCTGCGCTACACCAACTACAAGGTGGCACTGGCCAACAAGGGGCTTCTGCCGGCCCGTTGCGCGCTGCCCTGGGGCGGCAGCGCGGCCTTCCTCAGCCACGGCCTGGCGTTCAACGTCGACCTGCTGCTCTTCCGCGGGCCCTTCTCGCTCTTCCGCGGGGGCTGGGAGCTGCCCGATGCCTACAAGCGCAGCGAGCAGCGGGGCGCCCTGGCCGCGCGCTGGCGGCGCACGGTGCTGCTGCTGGCCGCCGTGAACCTGGCGCTGAGCCCGCTGGTGCTGGCCTGGCAGGTGCTGCACGCCTTCTACAGCCACGCGGAGCTGCTGCGGCGCGAGCCGGGGGCGCTGGGGGCGCGCCGCTGGTCCCGCCTGGCCCACCTGCAGCTGCGCCACTTCAACGAGCTGCCCCACGAGCTGCGCGCGCGCCTGGCCCGCGCCTACCGCCCCGCCGCCGCCTTCCTGCGCGCCGCCGCGCCCCCCGCGCCCCTGCTCGCGCTGCTGGCCCGCCAGCTCGTCTTCTTCGCCGGCGCGCTCTTCGCCGCCCTGCTCGTGCTCACCGTCTACGACGAGGACGTGCTGGCCGTGGAGCACGTGCTCACCGCCATGACCGCGCTCGGGGTCACGGCCACCGTGGCCAGGTGCTGGGGAGCTTGTCCAGAGAGCCTGCCTCTGACCGGGGAGGGGGGGTGCCGAGCCTCCCTCGAGTCCCTACCCCTCCCGCCGTCGGCGCCGCCCAGCCCTGCCGTCCGTCCTGACTGCAGATCCCTTCTACACCCCCATCCCGCCCTCCAGGTCTTTCATTCCGGAAGAGCAGGGCCGGAGTCGCTCCCCGCAGTTCCTGCTGCAGGCGGCTTTGGCGCACATGCACTACCTCCCGGAGGAGCCTGGCCCCGCGGGCAGGGCCAGCGCTTACCGGCAGATGTCGCGGCTGTTACAGTACCGAGCGGTGAGAGTCCCGCCCGAACGGGGGCTGTGGCGGTGCAGCCCACGGGCGCCGGGAGAGGGCTCCGGGCCAACGGGCTCTGCTGGCGGGGCTGGCCATCCCAGGAGCCGGTCCGCGGCGATTGTCCCTGGGGATCCCTTGATCCTGATCGTGGGAAGGGGGGTGGTCGGTGAGCGTCAGCAACCCCTTCTCAGCCTCACCTTGCTTCCCCAGGTCTCCCTCCTGGAGGAGCTCCTGTCCCCTCTCCTTACTCCACTGTTTCTGCTCTTCTGGTTCTCCCCTCGTTCTCTGGAGATCATTGACTTTTTTCATCACTTCACTGTGGATGTGGCTGGAGTCGGGGACATCTGTTCCTTTGCCCTTATGGATGTGAAGCGCCACGGGCACCCTCAGGTTAGAGCCCACCCCTGGCTGTGCGGGGTTGTGGGTGGGTAGGACTGTGCTTGCCTCGCTCAGAGCAGAGCTGGGTTCCACGCTGCGCTTATCGCTTGCCACCAGTGACCTTGAGCGAGTCACTTCCTCACACCAGAGTGTCCTTCTCTGTCAAATGAGGACAGGGACTGTAGCTAAGGCACAGGGCTTTGAGGATTACAGGAGAGGATGTGTATAGAACCTGACAGAGCTCTTAGCCGTTGTAATTCCAGTGCGTGGGAGGCAAGACTGCCGGAGAGGGGGAGATATGAGCTGTGAGTAGGTAGGACTGGAAGAAGGCGGTCAGGCAAGCCCTGGGGCCCAGTGTGCACAGAATGGCAAAACACTAAGCCCACGCCCTCCTCTCCTGCTGGCGCTGGACCCCGGTCCTGCTTTACTGCTGTGTTCTTGGGTGATCCCGAGAAAGTCCCATCATGGCCTCTGTTCTTTGGCCTGGAAAATGGGCCGGTGTTTCCTGCCTCGCCTACCCCACCAGGCTCCCACTGAAGCTATAAAAGCAGTGTCCACAGCACTGAAGGCGGGCTGTTCTTGTTCTCAGTGGCTCTCGGCCGGCCAGACGGAGGCCTCCCTGTCTCAGCGTGCAGAAGATGGAAAGACCGAGCTCTCCTTGATGCGGTTCTCCCTGGTGCACCCACAATGGCGGCCCCCAGGGCACAGCTCCAAGTTCCTGGGGCACCTTCGGGGCAGGGTGCAACAAGATGCCGCAGCCTGGGGCGCCACCTCCGTTCGCAGCCCCCCTACGCCTGGGGTGCTCAGCGACTCTTCCTCACCTCTGGTGAGTTGCAGCCTGGCCTGCCCTTCTGCCCTCACCACCCTGAGGCCCTCTGGTCCATCTCACTTTCTGTATCAACCCGCTCCCGGGTCTAGCTTGCTCTCGGGCCTTTCCTAGGCCTCCTCCCTCCCCTTCTGTCCTCTCTTCTGATGCCCTTTTCTCTTGCTCCCAGCCCGAGGCCTTCCTGGCCAACCTCTTGGGGCAGCCCCTCTTGCCCCCACGGGACCTGAGCCCCACGGCCCCCTGCCCAGCTGCAGCCACGGCCAGTCTCCTGGCCTCCATTTCCCGCCTTGTCCAGGACCCGAGGTGAGGGGCGGGGTGCTGGTCCCCCAGGAGGAGTCTGCAGGGGCGCTGGGAAGGGGAAATCAAGCCTGGCCCTCACTGTGGGGTGCAAGGGGGAGGGGATGTCTTTGGTGTACTGTGTCCTCTGTTCCAGCTGTGTGTCCCCAGGAGGTACTGGGGGCCAGAAACTGGCCCAGCTTCCAGAGCTTGCTTCTGCTGAAATGAGTCTTCATGCCATCTACCTGCACCAGGTGAGCCCAGAGGTGCCAGAAAGAGAAATGTGGGGAGAAAGCAGCTGAATGAAATGGAGATGGAGTGTGTGTGTGGGGGGGGGGGGGGCAGACTGTAAGGAAATACTCGGTAGGAGCTGGAAGAGGAGGTCCTAGAAGACTCTGCACCTAGTCCAGGGTCTGGGTTTCCCACTGTGCGCCACGAGAGAGCCCGTCATTCCTCTTCCTTCCATTTAGCTCCATCAGCAGCAGCAGCAGGAACTGTGGGGCGAGGCTTCAGCCTCTTCCCCGTCCAGGCCCTGGTCCAGCCCCTCCCAGACACTCTCGCCGGACGAGGAGAAGCCATCCTGGTCAAGTGACGGTGAGGGGGTCCGGGCGTGCAGGGGACAACCCTGGGGGGACAGTGGGCATCACCGCACTGGCCAGCTGATGGCTCTCCTCACCAGGCTCCAGCCCTGCCTCCAGCCCCAGACAGCAGTGGAGAACCCAGAGAACCCAGAATCTGCTCCCTGGAGGGTTTCAGGAGATCGCGGACCCCCCGAAGGAGCCCGGTCTGGCCTCTAGCACTGACTGAGAGGGCTCCTTGGGGTCAGTGTTGTCTAATGGGAGCGGGGGGGTCGGGGTGGGTGGGAGCTGGGGAATGACTCAAAATTGGGTGGAACCACACTCGGAGGGATGGGGACAGTGGTGGGGATTCAGAGTGATGGGGATGGTCATCTTTGCAACCTAAACCACTGGAATGCTTGCCAAGAGCCTTCTCTTCTCCCAGGTTCCCTGGCTTCTCCAGGTATAGGAGATCAGACCAGATGGGAGTGGAAGGACATGACGCTGAGCCCTCTTTAGAGACCCCCCCTCCCCCCACAGACTGTAGGCCTAAGGGCACTTTAGTTGGGCAGGACTTGGGGGAGGTTAGTGATGAGCTCACCTCAGAGAGCAGAGAAAGGGTAGGAGATGCCGAAAGATCTGGAAACAAGTCTCAGAGATGATCCCTACCTGGAGGGACTAAGGGGACACCACCCCCAACTAGCTGTTCTCGACCAACTGCCTGGGAAGCAATCGCCAGGTATCCTCAGGGTAGAAGACAGGGCCAAGGTGGAGGCCTAGTTAAATGTAAGCGTAACAACGAGGGATGGGACCTCACGGCAGCGGGCTCTCCAAGCTGGCCTGGCTTTCAGGGTCCCACGGGACTTGTGGAGGGGGCCGTGGGGAATTGTGAGTGGAAAGACTATGGAGGGCTGATGTTTTTGGAATTCAGCACTGATGTGACATCAGAGGAAGTAGGTGTGGCTCCTCTTCCTGCCTGAAAGCAGCAGTAAAGGTTGCTCGGAGCTGTGTCACACGTCTCTGTGACCTTAGTCTCTGGCATTCCCACTCCTGGCCACTGAGGGCTGTACCTGCTTCTCAATCAAGAGCAAAGAAGCAACACAGAGCTCTCTGATTGGCTGGAAACCGCATTTCTAGAGCGCTGGGTCAGAGTGGAGTATGTAGGCTAGGACGGCCTTCCAAAGAATTACCATGACCTTGATCTGAACAAATTAAAAGACAAAGCATGTCGTTCTGTAGTTTTAATCAACGGGGCTGGGTTAGGCATCCTAAAAGCTCTCGTAACATCTGGTCCAGTCTCTTATGGTAATTCTTCAATAATAAATATTTGAATGATTTAGAGATTAGGTTTTGAGATAAGATACTCCTGAGAGAGGTAAAGGGAATCTAAAACTCACCTAAGGAACACAAAAAGGGGGACAGTAGGCCCTGGGAGGGGACCTCCGAAGCCAGGGCAAGGAAACAGACCTAGAGAGGGACATTTCGCTCATTCCCGGGAGTAAGGCCAGGATTTAGGGCTGACTCCGGACAAAGATGGAAAGGCACCTCGGGAGGGGAGAGGTGGCTGGTCTGGGAAGGCCGCCAGGACAGCGGCAGAGCCAGAGCGGGCTGACCGCTCCTCTCCCGGAACCGGGATGTAAAACAAGAGGGCTCTCAAGGGCTGGGGGTGTCTGGGCCGGGCGGGTCGAACGCCCAGGGCACTGCGCCCCGCAGATGTCGCTCCTGCAAGGAAAAGCTTTGGGTGCGTATGCGGCTTGTCACCTCCTGGGTGCGCAGTGTGAGCCCGAAAATGTCCTCGTGATAGCGTTGCTGATCCTGCGCAGAAAGGGCCAAAACAGGGGTGGGATCCAGGTAGGAGTGGGACCCGCCCCGGGCGTGACCCCGCCCCCGGGCGAGACTCCGCCGCGCCCCGGCCCCGCCCCCCGTACCCGCAGCACGCCGATGACGTCGCCGGCCTCGTCCAGCTCCATGTCACCTTCCGTCGCTAGGATGCGCTGCACCGTCTGCAGGACGCTGGTTGCCATGGTGACGTCGCCGCACACAAACATGTGGCCCCGCTCGAGGCACAGCACGCGGTGCACCTCAGCAGCCAGCTCCGTCCGCAGGATGTCCTGCACGTAGGTCTGAGGGAAGCCGGGGTTAGGGGCGTGCCCTGGGGGGGCTCCTGGTGGGGGGTGGTTCGGCCCTGGGTGCGAACAGTTTCTCCGCGGGCCCGGCGGCGCCTAAGTGCTCGGCGTTGGGGTCTGGAGAGGTGGAGCCAAGCAAGGGGCGGGGCTCGGGTGAAGGTGAGGGAGACCGAGGCACGCGGGAGGGGCCGAGTGGGGGCGGGTGCCTGAGTCGGTGGCAGTGGGGGGAGCCGAGGGGCGGGGCGGAGGGTGCGCACTAGAGGAGGCGGGGCCAGGCTTGCGCGCACCGGCCCCCCCCAGCCCCGCGGTCCCGGAGCGCCCCTCCGCCCTTCTCGGGTGCCTAGTCTCAGGTTACCCCCGCGCCCTCAGGGTGTCGCACCTTAGGGCTGTCGGGCTCCCGGGAGAAGGCGGTGAGGACGCGCCCAAAGACTCCGCGCTGCTGGGCATCCTGCACCTCGTCGCGGTAAAGGTGGTCGAGCTGGGAGCATCGGCAGCCGAACACCAAAGTCATGGGGGCGGGCTGCAGGCCTGCGAGCAGCACTGCGGCTTGGGAGCGTCCTCTCCCGGGGGCGCAGCCCTGGCGACATCTCCCGCTGGCTTACCTCGCCCAGGAGGACAGCCCATGTCTTTGGAATAGGAACTACCACCCAAGGCCGTCCAGCCTCCAGGAGAGTGCGGGATGCTCCCACAGAGACCTTGCCTGACTCTGATTTACAGAGAAGAGGCTCATAGAAAAGCAGCGCACAGGAGGTGGTGGCATTGCACTAGAACGTGGGGCTTCTGACTTGGAATTCCAAGCCCTTGGCACCGTCTAACACGGAAGTTCTGGGGATCCATCTAGCCCTGTCCCTGCTCCAACCCCAAATTGCCGCACATCCTCAGCTTCCACATCGTCCGCCTTCCTATCAGTCACAGCCCTTTCAGATTTACCAGCTGCCTTGCGCCCCCCCACCCCATCCAGCCTGAACATCCTGTAGCTTCCTTGAGTCTTGGACACACCTACCTGAACTCCAGCACAGTCCCAAGTACACTTGGGGCATTTCTGCCTTTTGAGTCCTAGCCCCATCCCCTGCAGACTTTCAGTTCCCCTTGTCCACTTGTCCTTAACCCAGCCCCACATCTACTTTGTGCCTGGCCCCAAGAAGCCAGACCAACAAAGTACTGCCCTCTTCTTAGTCTGATACGCTTCTTTTCACCTCTGTGGCCCATTGCTTGCCCTCTTTCCTACCTGGCTTCTGTCGTCTAGCCCCCGTCCCTTTCCCCCTAGATTGTGTGACTCCCTCCTGCCTTCCAGTCTTTCCCTCGGCCCGCAGTCTCACCTTTGCTGTCAATGTCATGCAGCCGCTCCTGCCAAAATCCCCGGAAGGGCGCAATACCTGTGCCAGGGCCCACTAGGATGCAGGGCAAGCTGGGATCAGGCGGCAGCCGGAAGGAGGGGGCCCTAGTGGACGGACACTGTGTCAGGCCCCTGTGCTTTCCCAACTCCCACATCTGTCCCAACGTGGACTGCAGAGAGAGAGGAGAACTGCACTTCCGTTGGTAAATGGTTGTCAAGTGCTCACGACACCGTCTAGCTGAGTGGACACGTGTTTATGCAAAGAACTCTACTTGCAGGCAGAAACTCCCTGGGCCTGTGTTTCTGGAGGTTGGGTCCAAGGGCATAGGATTTAATTTGAACTGAAGAATGTTATGATATCTCAGTTTAGGAGATTTACAACATATGGGAAGGGAAGGACAGCTTTTGGCTCATAAGGAGTTCACTGAGTGTTTATTTTAAATCCTAGCCTTGATGTTGGAATTTGGTTTGTTCAATAGATTGGTACAGCTTGTGATTTGGCCTCCTGAATGGGTTTGAGTTACTGGATGTAACTGGTGCCTGTCCTGGAAACTCTTTTAAGTCCCTGTGCGCCCCCCCCCCCAACCCCACCACCCTGAGGCTTTGGGTCCTGGCTGCTAGATGGGGCAAGGCTTCTGAACCCAGCGCCAGGGAAGGATATCCTGCAATCTTTTACTTTCTTTGCATCCTCAGTAATCCTATGGTAACCTAAGTAGTTCTTCCTGGACTAAGTGGGGACTTGACCTTGAATAGGGCACAATTCCCAAGTGCCACTCCTCCCAACATCAGACTGACCTGAAGGATGTAGCAAGGGACATGGTTTACCTAAAAGCAGCAGGGCCTGCAGATCGAATCCCAGCCCTGCCTCTGGGAGGGGAAACTTTGGGAAAGGACTCTAAGTCCAAATCAGCGAAACACCCGAAGCTTAGTCAAAGTCCCCCATTCTCGGTATGCGTTAGGTGGGTTCTCCCTGCTCGCCATCCCACCCCTCACCCCGTGCTGCCGCCTGCCGATTCTTCCATCTGTCCCTGGCCGTCCCTGTGGCCCTCTGTCTGCCCCTGCTGGGGCAGACGCTCTCTTCTCCACGCCCCTTCCACCTCCATCCCCCGAAGTCCTCACTTACCCCCTGATGAAGCAGGGTACAGGATCCCCGGCTTTCAGCTGGCTCAGCCACGTGGAGCAGACTCCATAATGAAGGGGGCCCAGTCCGTCTGGGGGTTGCGGAGGAGAGGGTGCCAATGAGGGGCCCGTCCCTGGGTCACTGTGTGGCCCCGGCCCCGGCCCTCCGTCACCTCACCCTGCGTCCTGTATGCCAGCACGGCCACCGTGAGGTGGACCTCCCCTGGGTGGGCACTGGGTGCCGAGCTGACCGAGTAGTACCGGGGCTGGAGCAGGGGCAGCTGGGTGAGGAGCAGGGGCGCAGGCAGTGCCACCGACGGGAACTGCTCCAACACCTCCAGCAGCGTGGGGCAGCGGAACCACTTCCACTCCTCGTAGCGCCGCGGGTCCTGGCGGGAGCGGGGCGCGATGGGCTCGGACCCTCCCGGCCCTGCCCGCCGGCCTCCCTTCTAGACTCGTCCTGAGCCGAGCCTCCGGGGCTTTCTCCCTCCTCAGCTCAGCACCACGAACATTTCTTGAGCACCAGGGTCATGCGGCCTCTCGAGCCCCCGCTGCCCCCGGGGCCGCCCGCACCTGGCTGAGGCTCTCGAGCTCCTGCTGTTCGCTGGACTCCTCGGCCAGGGTGCTGAGCAGTCGGAGGAGTTGAGGGCTGGGCGGGGAAGTGATGTCCAGGAAGAAGGTGAGAGCCTGGCGCAGCGTGCATGGGGGCAGCCGGGGGTCCCGGACCCAGCCGGGGGGCGGGCCACCTGGGGGTGTGAGGTACAGGGGGGGTCTGAGGAAGGGGCCAGCCGGAACTGCAGAGTCTGAGGTGGTCGTTGCTTGGGGATATCCCGGGACTGACCACGCCTCGTGTTTGATCGGAGACCTTGCCCTGGAATGGTGGTGGTGGGCCTGTGTGGGCAGCCCCTGTGTGTGTGGCGGGGGGGGTTTAGGGGTCCCTGGCTGGTTTGGGTTGGTCTGGGTTCTTACTCTAACGCCAGGCACCGGCGTGCCAGGAGGTAGACCTGAGGCCAGCTGTAGAGTGGGCTAGGCTGTCAGGAGGAGACCTTGGGGGGGAGCCCAGAGGGAGGCAGCAGCCTTTTGGGGGGAAGGGGGCGTACCGAGAAAGGAGCCACGCTCTGTGGACCATCCAGCCACAAGGCCAGCCCGACGGGAGGGAGCTCAGCCGGCTCTGAGCACAGGCATTACGGCTGTCAGGGGAGGTGGCGGTCCTCTACCAGGTCCTCGACTCGGGGTGGGGGGACCCCGAGGCCAGGGGGATGGAGCAGGCTGTCGCTCGTGCCCCAGACCGCTCCGCCTTACCCGGGCTGCCTTTCTCCAGCTGCTCCACGGCCACTGGCTCTCCGGGTGGAGGGGGATCCTCCACGCGGCTCAGTAGCGCCTCCACGAGGCCGGGCCGGTTGGGCGGGCAGATGCCTATGTGGTCCCCGGGCTGATACTGCAGGGCCTCCTGGCCTCCCGTGTCTAGGCGCACCAGGATGGTGGCCCGGCTGCGGGTGAGGGGTTGGGGCAGTTAGAAGCGGGCAGGGAGTTCGTCGCAGGGAGCGTGCTGCTGGGACAGAGGGAAGGAGAAGCCAGGACAGGGGTGTGCGTGTGTGGGGGGTGGTCCTTCTCACGTGGACTTGCTGCTTTGCAGGTTTTCCACCGAGAGGACCGTAGCCTGGAACATCTTCCTCCTGTGCACATGGATCAGGCCTGGAGGGAGACTGGGACTGAGCCAGGGGCCCGACTGGGCCCCTGACAGTGGGTCCTGGGACCCTGGGAGCCCAGGAGGACCAGCAGGGGTCAGGGGGGAGGCCAGAGCCTCACCTGGCAGCAGCTGGAGGCCCTCGGCCTGGGCGCTCAGCCGGTACCTCTGGCGCTTCCAGCTCCGTTTGGGGCTGAATATGTCCCGGGCGGCGGCCTTGGCGTCCTCTCCCACGCAGAAAGTCTCACAGGAGGCCTGAGGGGTCAGGGGGTGAGGGTTGAGGCCTTCCGGCCCCCCGGTGAGGAGCTCAGGGAGGCTGAGGCGGGAGGTTGAGCTGGGCTGTGGGGTCCCCGGTGGCCCCCTTCCTGCTGTTCCTGGGACAGGGGGAGCGTGTGTGTGTGTGGGGGGGCGCCCAGGAGCGGGGGGCGCCCTTCCGAGGCTCCCGCCTGTGGCTGAGGCTGACAGCGCCTGTTCTTCGACCCATTTCATGGCTTGGCGACCCCACTAGCTCTCCCTCTGCACATTTTTACTTGTGTCGCGCCCACCGGTTCCTTAATCTGGTGAGCGTTACTCTCTTGGGAGCACGGTGCTCGGCACACAGTGGTGCTCAGAGCTGCCCTCAAATTCTCACTCCTCTCCTTACATTGCACAGGCCTCGCCGGCCCCTCCTTCCGCCGCATTAGGTTCCTGGCAGGATGAAACGAGATGCTTTATGTAAAAGCCTACGGTGCTCCTGGAGCAGGACACCAAGTTTGGGTGGCACTTGGGCGGCTGTGGGAGGGGTCTCTGGCTGCTCTGTCCTTCTTGCTTTGCTCACTAGGGCTGGAGGGGCCCCTGGGTGCAGCGGTCTATTTGCCTCTGTTCAGGTTGAGATCCAGGGCTCACCCGTGATTGGTTGCTCCCGAAACCCAGTCCTGTTAATCTTTCCTTTGTGTGTAAGGTCTTCTATCTCTTCCTTCCTTCCTCGGCCCCCTCCCTTCCTTCCTGCTCCCCTGCTGCTATCGTTCAGCTTTCAACGGCTTCCTGCTTCGAGCCTGACGTTCCTCTCATGGAGCCTGCGTCTCTAAAGCAGTATCCCTGAAACTTCACCTTTTGCTTCTTTTCCCGTCCCCCTCCTCGCTTCCAGTTGCTTCATTTCACGTGGATTCTTGTTTTCCTTCCTGTTCTCCTCCCAACCTGAGCCTATCTGTTTCTTCTGCTTGATTTTCTCCTCCCCAGCAAACCCTCCACCTGCACCAGCTCCCCCGCTCCCCAGCCCGCCTCCCTGCACCCCCCCTCGGCCCCATCAGACCAGACCTGCTCAGCTTAAGCCTGGGAACCCTGGATGGGCCAGCACTGCCCTAAAGGAGCATCGGGACGGGGAGGAGTCTGTCCACCTCTAGGCATAATCCCCAGACCAGGCAGAGCTGCCTCTGGGGGAAGCCCAGTCTGAGAACGTCTCAGCCCCGGGACCTACCCCTCCTTGCCCTTCCCTGAGCCAGGACACCAACTGTCCAGGCACCACCCCAAGCCTGTGTGGCCTCTGACTTCCTGGAGGTTCTATGCTGGCCTCGGTTGCAGCCCTCACCTCTGTCCAGCCTTCTCCCGGGCCTTCCCGTCTCCGTCCACCCTGCGTGCCCTGCATGCTGTCCCCCTAGGCTCCCACTCGGGGGCCCCGTCTGTGCCTGGGTGAAGCTCTGCCTGCTCTCCTCCGCCTGGGCCAGGCGCCTCCCTTGTTGTCAGGGCCGAGTCATCCCCTGCTCCGGACGGAGCCAGAAGGGCTGGCTGCACAGTGGCGAAACGAGGACGGATTTTGGAAGAGACAGATGGGAGCAGAGAAGCAAACAGAGTCAGGGTGGCCTCACTATTGTATGTCTCAGGGGGAGGGCTGCAGGTGGGAGGGAGCCAGAAGCGGGGCGGGAGGGGAAGCCTGGGCCACACGTTCGAAGTGGCCCAGGGGCTCACCTGGAAGGCGGCCTGGGCCCAGCCGCGGAAGGCCTCCTCCTGGCCGCACAGCTCATCTCCCTGGCCCAGCTGCAGTAGCCGCTCCCCGCCCAGCTCTTCCAGCCGCGTGTCCACCGCACGGGCAAAGGCGCAGAAGTGGGGGTATGCCCGGGAGCCCAGCCCGAACACGCAGAACCTGGGGTTCAGGGAGCCGTCACTGGAGCCCATGCCTGTCCCCGCGCCACCTGTGCCCAGGCAGCTTGCCCTCCCTCCCGTGCCTCCCCGTCCGGCAGCTCCCACACCTGAGGGTCCCCAGGGCCCCTGCGCTGTCTGTGTTACTGGACTCCTTTCTCTTCCGCCTCCAGGAGGACACCAGCGGGTCTGAGCAGGAGACACTGTTGAAGCGGATTTTGTAACTCCTGGCAAGAGAAGGCAGAGATAGGGCTGAAACAGAGCGGTGGGCGCTTGGCGCGGGCGCAGACACAGTCCGGGGCAGCTCCAGGGTCTCCACATCTGGGATAGGAAAGACCCTGCCCTTGGGCTTGGCTTTGTCACCTCGGGGACCTCTGCGTCTTCAGGCCCCACTGTGCTTCCCTTCCCCTCTCTGAAGGAGACTGCAGGACTGACCAGCCCTCAGGGTCCCGGGGACTGTGAGTGGCCAGGTCACAAGGAAGGAGGGCATCCTGAGCTGTGATGGGGGCCCCAGCCTCCTCACATCTGTCCTCCAGCTTGTTGGAGGCATGGAGAGAGGACATCTCAGCCCTCCTTTCCGCAGTGCCTCCAGATGTCTCACTGCTCCCTCCCTTCCCCCCAGGCTCCCAACGGTGCTCACTTGTGCTGCTCCGGCCGAGGAGAGCTGTTGTAGGGGCCGGACATCTCCATCAGGGCCGCCGCAAAACTCTGGGGAGGGAAACCATCGGTATCACGGTTAGGTTTGTTTTATTTCAAACTACACAGAAGTTTAACACTGCAGTTGGCTGACCCTTTTGCTTTAAATTCTGATTTTGATTTGTTTTGGAAATTTCGAAACTGGTATTGGCTTTTTGAAAACATTACAGCACCATAAAGAATGAAAGAGAAAAATCTACCCTTACCTTTCTTCCAGACCTTGCCCCCAAGGCATGTGCCCTATGGACAGGTGTTTAACCTCCCAGATCTGTCTGGTTGTACTTCACATGGATCTGCATTTATAGTTTTTCCAAAAAGTACAAATGAGGTCACACCGTACTTACCTGCTTTTTCCTCAGTAACCGATCATGGACCTCCTTCCAGGTCAAAACACCAAGACTGACCTTTTTTCGAATGGCTGCCTAGCGTCCCCACCTTTGGAGGGACCACGCGCGGGAGACTTCCGTCTGACTCAGGATAGCTGGGCGGTGTGTGACCAATGCTCAAACATTTGTATAGATACATGCCCGTCTCCTCTTTTGCGGATTTTGGGAGGGTAGTCCTTGCAAGGGGTGTTGCTGAGTCAGGATTTAAAGGCAGGATGAGGCGGGTGGTCAGGCTGCCCACAGCGAGAGGAGTGCTCTTTGCTCACTCCTGCCAACACTGGATGTGGCCAGTCCTTAATGTTTCAGCCAACCAGACAGGTGGGAGACAGCCCTCAGTCTCCCTGCATTGTCTCCATCGGTGGTGGGTGGCACCAGTCTCTTCTAGGAGGCTGAGCCGGGTCCTGTGCTACCACAAAAATAGCTAAGAGTTATGTGGAACAGCTTCACACAGCAAAACCCCAAATGGGGCAAGCCCGGATCACCCCAGCATCAGCTGCAGGCGCATTTGGGTGATGGGGCTTTAGGGGCACCGTGATTGGCGTGTACTACCTTAATTTTATTTTTTTGGAACCTTTCGTTGAAGCGTAATACGTTCAGAAAAGCACACCTACCATAAACGTACAGCTTTCTAGATGTTCACAAACCGAACCTGCCTATGTCATCAGCATCTTCTCGGGAAATGTCGCCGGAACCCTAGGATTCAGCTTCAAACCCTCCCAGTTACCACCTCCCACCCGGGGCAGGCAGACACTCTCCCCATGAACACACCATGGATTCCTTTTGCCTGTTTCTGAACTTAATGCAAAGAGAACCCCACAGCCCAATTCTGTTGTTTGGCTGCTTTCCCTCTACATTATGTTTTCAGATTCATCTATGTCGTGTGGCTGTGATCCATTCACCCTCATTGCTGTACAGAATTGGAAGAGACCACAATGTATTTATCTGGTCTACTGTGGACAGTCATTGGAATCGTTTCCAATCTGGGGCTATCATGAACCATGCTGCTGTAAACATTCTTGTTAGTGACTTTGGTAAATACACCCCATTTTCTGTGGGCCGTATTCCTAGGTTTGCTCCACTAAAAAAAAAAAAAAAAGGCGAGGTGAAATTTACATGCACTGAAATGCACAGAATTTAGGGGTGCAGTTCAATCCATGTGGCTGTAGGCAGTTTTTTGTTTTTTCTGGCCTTTTCTGAAGTTAAACATACGTCTACCTGATGACCGAGCAATTCCACTCCTAGGTATTTATTCAAGAGAAATGAAAACATAAGCCCACAAAAGCCTTGCCCAAGAATGTTCATAACAGCTTTATTCGTAACAGCCCAACCCTGGAAACGGCCCAAGCGTCCGTCAGCAGGAGAACAGAGAAACACACGGCGCGTTCACACAGTGAACGCTGCTCGCTGCTCAGCAGTAGAAAGGGGCAAGGCACCGAATCGTTCACAGTGAGAGGAGCCTCACACGCGGGCTGAGTCCTTTCTGTGTGCTCCCTTTTCTGCCACATCCCAGAGCAGGCGAAACTGACCTGGCTGGCGGAAGGGATGGACTGGGAAGGGGCTGGAGGGAGGCGCTGACAAGGGGATGTTCAAGGGCACTGACAAAGACGCCTGGGTGATGGACATGTTCTCTGTCTTCATAAGGTGGTGGGTCACGTGGGTGTAAATACCACTTTTATACTAACAAAGTAACGGATTCTATTATTCTTTACCAGGCAGACCAGAATGAGGGCTGAAATGGGCAGCATGGTGGGGGAGGAGGGAGGCTTGCCTCAGACTTCTGCTTTGGGCTGCTAGTGCTCAGGAGACATTAATCGCCCAGAAGCTGCAACAGCCAAGGGCACGAGGAGTGATTGCAGCCGCGGCTGCCTGGGACAGAGAAGCTGGGAAGAAAGTGGCTGATACTCAAGTGTTCCGCGGTGGCTCTCTGGTTTGTTTCTTTAAAGATTTGTGCAGAGAGTGAACTTGCCTAATCTCTGTGGACATCTGAGCAGTGCTCTTTTCTTTTGTTGAGGAAAGAAGAAAAGGGAAAGCTGAAATTGAGTAGTAAGTGGAGTATCGCGCTTTTTTTTTTAACTTGTCAGTGCTTGAGAGCAGTGTGACCTCGTGGCCAGCCCAGTGCCTTCCACATATTAAATACTTGCACGGATAATGGAAATGACCCGGGGACACACGGAAGCATGTGTGTGTGGGGGTGGGGCTGCAGTTTGGCTCGTGCAGGCTCTCGGGTCCCAGTGCGAACGGGACTGGGGGAACTCTCAAGGCCCCTCCACTCTCCATCGTGGAGGTGGGGTTCCTGCCCAGCCACCCCATTTTGAGTCTCCCCTCATTTCCAGGGTCCTCTTTCCTGCTAGGCTTTACCTCTCCGTTCTCTGGGGGATCACCGTTCCCAAATGTGCTGGTCACCACCAACACCAGCGTCTCGTGCTCAAGGGACACCACGTCGTACTCATCCATGCACAGGACCTGTGGGCGAGGAGAAGACCGATGTCCCAGGGACCTGGCCCTTGCAGTCCTGGCCCTTCTGCTCCGACCCTCCCTGGCCGGGCACAGTTCAGACCCTGACTCAGGCCCGGCCTCAGTGCCTGAATCCGTCCGGGTCCTGGGCTTCCTCCTGGGTGCTGACTTCTGACCCTCTTCTGTCCTCTAGGGCACATCTGAAGATACGAACGGGCCCCCTCCCCCTTCCCCGATCCCCACTCCTCCGGGCTTAGCCCTACCCGGGGGTCGAAAGCCTTCCGGAAGAGTCTCCCCAGCTGCTGCGCGTAGCTCTGGGCCCGGCCGGTCTCGGAGCCATACAGGATGGTCGCCTTCACTCGCTTTGCCATCACGGTGCCCATAAGCGAGGCCGAGATCTTCACTGCACTGCGGGGGAGGGCAGGGTGAGGGCGGTCCCAGGCACACCGAGCCAGGGCCGCCTCAGGTGCATGGCCCGAGCCAGGTCTTGGCGCGCTGAGTGGTGACTGTGTGGGGTTGGGGGCCTCCCCACTGCTACAGCTGGTCCCTTGGGCGTGGGGGAAGGGTGGCGCTCCTAGGGCACCTACTTGGCCACTTCCTTGAAGGTCTTCTTCCTGGTGATGCCGGCACCCTTGGATCCACTCCCCTTCCACGGGTCTGGCTGCAGGGGAGTGATGGGGGGAGTGGAGGAGGAGATAAGTAAAACAAACAATTGGAGGCCCCTGGGGGCTGCTTCGTTAGAGCTGGCCACAGCGGGCGAGAGCCGGCGGGGTGGGCACCTGATAGCGGAAGGCCGGGGACAGGATGTAGTTGACCATCTCCTGATGGAAGACAGGGGTGAGGCTGCCAGAGATGGGGGGCACGATCCAGGCCCAGTCAGCAGGGCAGCCCCCCCTGGCCTTCTGCTCGTTCTCCAGGTGCTTCATGAAGGAGGCGGTGGCAGCATGGTGGTCCACGATGGTCACTTTGGCCAGCTGGGGTTGGGGAGGCAGGGGCTTAGACGGCGCCCTGGGCCCTCCACATCTAACACAGGCTGTGTCCCCCCACCACGCCGTCACCCCTGGCTGCAGCCCGCGCGGCGTGGCCAAAACTCAGCGGCAGCTCCAGTTTCCCACGTCCGCCCATCCTGCCCCCGGACCAGACCGTCCTGAACCCTGGCCCGGTTCTCAGCTGGCACAGTTTCCTCCAACGACAATGCTCAGCAGGCCTTCAGTCCTGCGGGTGGAGTTTCCAGAATCCAGGGGGTCCCATACATCACAATACCCACCCTGCCCCGGGGGGCCTGCATTACTGAGCATGCCCCAAGCAGCAGGGCTCCAAGCACACTCTGCCCCCATATCAGGGCGCCTGGAAGTGTAGGTGCTGTGTTCCCGGAAGCGCCGGCCGAGGGTGCCCCCTGTTACTGCGTCCCCCCCCCCCCAAGTGCCTCCCTCTCTTCCGGCCGCGGCCCCTCCCCTCCTGGCCAGTCTGGGTCTGTGCACCTGGTAACTGTGCAGCACGGCCAAGTTGATTTCCACTGCTGCCTTGTCTTTCCACAGGGATGAGGTCGTCCTGGTGTCCAAGTCCATGCAGACCGCCACATCCTGGAGGCGGGGGTGCATATCGGTAGGGACAGAGTTGGGGGTAGTGAGGGACAGCATCTTTGTCTGGAACTCATGAGTGGAAGGAGTGAGCGTGGGGAGGGGGCCATCGAGAGGCCTGACTGCTCAGTTTGGGGCCGGTTCAAGTTCTTGCCTGCAAAGCACCCCTGAGCAGAGAGGGACCCCGGACTCCTTACGTCTCGGCCCTGGATCTTAACTTCTCGGCTCTAAAATGGCATTGTTTTGCAAGATCTGCCTTGAGAACCTTGAGGAAAGCTCCAGAGCGATAGATCCCAGAAAAATAACAGCGTATCTGTACCAGTGTGTGTAGGGCGGTTCCGGAGCCCCCCAAGACTCCAGGGTGGGAGGCAGCCTGGACCTCACTCAGGTTCTCCCAGTGGCTGACAGTGTGGGGACCTTTCCGTGCGTCCAGGGCTCCAGCCCAGAGGGGACGCCTCCACTTGCCCGCCAGCGCGTCCTCACCTCCAGAATGTTGTATCGGTGGGGGTCGCACAGGTTCCGCGTGCCAATCTCAGTGCTCATGTACCAGCCGCTGAAAGGGGCCGCAGGGAACTCCAGGCCCCCAATTTCCAGCAGCATGTTGCTCACCGCCGGGAGGGCATACCAGCGCAAGCCCAGGGCCGCAAACCACTCCAGCCTGGGGGGGTCCGGGCGGGGGGTCAGGCTGCCTGTGGGGCCTGGCCGGCCTGGCCACACCCGGGCTGCCCCTCCTCCACCTGACCCAGTCCCTCTCATGCTCACGTGGGGTGCTCCAGGGGCACCTCGAGGACCAGCTCGGGGGACAGAGCAAAGAGCTCTGGGGGCTCATCTGGGGCCTGGAGCAGGAGGGGCAGCACGTCGAAGCGGCCGTTTCCTGGGGTCCAGCCATGCTGGATGCAGAGCTGCGGGAGCAAGGCCAGAGGTGGTGCCGAGGGGCCCCGCCTCCTGCCTTCCTCAAGAACCCCCTTCATTGGCACCTCCCGCCTTCCTCTCCGAGTCCCCACTCCCTGCTCTCTCTGGCTGGACCCTGCGCCTCCTGCCCGAGTCCTGATTGGCAGGCCTCCCTCTGCTCAAGCCCCTCTCCGTGCCCACCTCGGTGATCTCCACGTTGGCTGGGTCCCCCCGCACCGAGCCGTCCTGCTGCCTGTAGCCCGCATAGCGCACCAGCTGGCTGTTCCAGATTCGGAAGTCTCCGCGGCCTGGGGCGCGCTGGGGGAACACTGTGATGGCCGAGCTGACCCATGGGGAGGACAGCTGTCAGAGCCCCACCTTTGCAGCCGCTGTGGGGAGGGGCGGCACCCGGTGCGGAGTGGGGGGCACTCACCGGAGGTTGCCCCGGTTGGTGGCGTACTTGATGTGGTTACAGATGTAGGTGAACATCTCTTGGGCTGAGCTGCAGTCCCGAGCATCGAACACCTGAGCCAGCCAGGGCAGGGGGACCAGGGGGACGGGGCGGGGGACAGGGCTCTTGAGTCTCAGCTGTAGGAGCAGGTGAGGGGGCAGGGGAGGGAGGAGCTCCCTCCTCTGCAGCCTCCACGGGCTGCTGGGGCCGCTCATCACAGTTCTTTCTCCTCTGGGGAGCCTCCCTGACCATCTGCACCCACACTGACCCCCTCCTTCCTGCCTTGCATCCCGCACACCCAGCGTAGCCTGGTCTGCTCCTTATCTGCTGGCTGGGACATCTCCCCACCCCTGCAGAAGCTGCCTCAGTACCTGATACAGAGGAGGGACCCAGTCACTGCCAAACTGATGATTGGGGAAGGGCACCAAGTGATGGGGAGGCCACCTAGGGGTGTGGGTGGGGAGTCCCCATTACCCACGTGCCCGAGCAGAGGCAGGTGACCCAGGCCAGTCAGCAGACTCCCTGAGCACGCCGCTGATGGGAGGGCGACTGGCTGGACGAGGGGGGCTGTCTGGGAAGGCTGCCCGGCCTGACATTCTGAGGTTAGGAGAAGCCCCCTTGATGGTCTGAGTGGGGCTACCAGCAGGGAGCTGGGAGGTCCCTTACCTGCTTGTGTTAGTGACCGAAGCAGGGGGTTGGCAGTGGCTGGCCTGGGGCCAAGGGAGGGACGTAGCAGTGAGTGGGATCCAATATGGAAGCTCTGATGGGTTCAGAGTTGAGCTAGGGCTTTGAACAACTTCAAGGGGATGCAAGGATCAGACAGGATCCTTCTTTTATGGGAGACTCTTTTGGGATTTCCTGAGCGTGTGGCTTTATTCCAAATTCTCTGATGGCCTGTTACAGCTCAGGAGGCCAAGATCATGGAGTAAGCTCCCCTGTGGATCAGCTTGCTTCTCGTGCTTTTCAAGCCAGTCCAGTGGCGGGAGTGCGAAGGAGGGTGGGAGGCCAAGGTGCTGGAGGACTGGGCTGGACAAGCGAGGCCCATAGGGAAAAAGCAGCGAGGGGCCTTCCAGAAGAATGCTTCTGTTGCTCAGACTAAACCTATCCAGGGATCACTGCCTAGCCGTCCTCACCGCCTAGGTACGTTTGTGTATTTCTGCCCGCAGCCAGCCACGGCATCACCATGGGGCTTAGCTAGCGGACTGAGGGCTCCCCAGGGGTACCAATCTCTAAGAGAATGGGCACGGATCTCCCCACTGCTTGGGAGCCCCCAGGGAAGCCTCAGGAGCTGCCCTCACCGCTCATTTCCTTTTTTCTCTCCCCCAGTCCCGACGCCGGGTGCTTGCTGGCCAGCCCCACCTGCAGCTTCCCCCACTGGATCCGGCCCACGCAGCGGGGGGCGTTGCGCCAGGCCTGCTTGGCCCCGAACACCAGCTCGCTCTCCCGAAGCTGGTAGGTGCCCGTGGCTGCCACCTCGGCTTCCACCTCCTGAAGCCTCTGCTCGTGGGCCTGGGAGCCGCTCCTGTTGCCGAGAGGGGAGGGGAAGAAGGTCACACGGAGGGGAGAGCTTCCCCAGGCTCCGTGTGGCTGTCGGGGGTGGGGGGGGGCGTGGGGGGTGGGGGTGGAGACGGGTTGGTGCCGGTGTCAGGGTGGGGGATGGGAGTGGGTCCTGGGGAAGGTGAGCGCCCTTTCGAGGGCTCTGGCAGCACCAGGGCCCCGGGTCAAAGGACACGGGTGGGCTGAGGGCCTCCAGGCACGGTCCCACCTCTTGATGGAGCTGTAGTACTGGTTGATGAAGTCCCTGGCCTGGCTCAGCAGCTGCTCGGCGGGTGGGGGGTCCGGAGCAGGCCGGCTCTGCAGCTTCCGTGGGAACACCAGAGAGCCCAGGCAGCGTCTGGGGGTGCAGGGCCCATCCTGGGTTGGGGTGGAGGGCAGAGGCAGAGAGGGCAGGGAGCACGGAGGTCGGGACCAGCTCAGGGCACAGAGGCAGGGCGGGGGGCCAGAGGGAAGGTGGGTCCGGCCAGATGTGGGTTCAGGGCTGGGTCTGGGACTGGAAATTGGGGTGATGTGGGGCTGGGCTGTGAAGGGCTGGAGGCTTGGAGTCCCCAGAGTCCCCTGTGGACCCCTTAGCTCCTCTGGCTCTTCCCAGTGTGTCTTTGAGTTCAGGTGGGGACTGGCCCGAGCCACGCTGATGAGGGGTGCGGGGTGCTCCCGGCCTTACCTGCTGTGCCTGGGCACTCAGGGTGTCGTAGGTGATGCTCCCCACCTCCCAGTTCTTCACCCGAGGGAACTTGGGCCCGTCCGGGGGCCGGGTGAGCGGGGGGCTGCTGGGACCCAGGGGAGGGGTCATGGGGGAGGAGTGTATTTCCTTCTGGATGTACCCCAGAGACCCCGCTGCAACATCAGTAGCCCCAATGATTTATTGCTCGCCCGCCTCCCGATTCCGTATGTTTCCTCCATCAGCCCTCACAGCCACCTTGGGGGTAGACAGAGTTGGTCTTACAGATCAGTTACAGACGAGGGACCTGAGGCTCCACAAAGTTAGGAAGCTTGCCAGAGGGCCCATGGGCAGAACTGGTCCCTTCAAAACCCTGGGCCCGCCTGTCCCTTGTGTCGCCAGAGCCCGGGCTGCCCAGGGCAGCAGCGCCGAGCTCCTGAGCCCCGGACCTAAGGCAGGGTCCTCATCCCAGTCCAGGGCCCACCTCTCCCCTTCTGGACGCAGGGTGTTCCCCCCTCCCTGAGTTGTGAGGAACCCTACCTTGAGGGGGATGGAGCCTGTGGCCGAGCTGAGGGAACCCCCGCAGGGATTCCTCAGCCCAGATTTCCCTCCCCACACGCGCCCCTCCTGACAGTAAGCATCGTGTGAAGGGAAGCCTCAGAGGCCTTATCACTTCCTCCCAGAGGCTGAGGCCTGCGGCGGGGAGGAAGGGAGGGCCTTGGGCCTCGGGCGCGCCTGTGCGGAGCCTTCCCCGCGGAGCTGCCTCAGCCCCCCACTTCCCTGCCTGGCCACCCGGGCACCCCACTGGCCTCCAGCTGCCCTTTCTCTCTTTTGGGGGCCGAGGATGCCAGGTGAGTTTGACCTGGCACCTCAGGTTGGGGGGTTGACGGCCACCAGGAGGTGGGGCCTATTTGTCTTTTCAGCCTCCCACCCCAAGGGCCTGAGTCTCCTGGGTCAACTCTCTCCCCTTTCTGGGAGCGGGTCCTCTCACCCTCCTGTGACTATCCTCCCCAGCCCCTTTTCTTCTGCTCAGTAATCACCGGTGTTTGTTGAAGGCTTGCGGTGAGCTAGACACTTAAAACAATCCCATGGAGTGATCGCGGCCGCGTCCTTACTGTGCATGCATGAAGCTCAGAGAGGTTAAGTGACTTGCTCAAAGTCAAACAGCTCTTGGCAGCCGAGCAGCTTTCAAAGCTGGTCAGCTGGCCCCCATTACCTCCCGCTTTCCCCTGCCGCCTGCTGGCCTTGATCCTGGTCGCTTATCTGAGCCTCCCTGCTTGTCCCATTCTCTCCGTGCTCATGGCCCTCTTGTGTGGGGGACCGGCCCTCCTGGCTGGGCTACGGGCTCCAGCCCTTCTGAGCCCAGAGCTACCGGGGACCCCTTCCCTGCTGGCCCCTGTTTCCAGCCACCGGGGCCCTTACCTGCGGTCTGGTGCAGGTGGGGGCGCAGGCGCCGGTGCTCTGCTGGGCTCGGGCGCGGTCGGGGAGGCCGGGCCCTGCTTGCCGCACAGCCCCAAGCCCAGGCCCAGTCCCAGGCCACAGGGGGGCCCAGGCTCCTGACCCACACTCTTCAAGTTGCCCATGCTCAGCCTTGCCTCAGCTCTGGGCCTCCGAGCTGAGCCCAGGCCTTTTCCTTAGGAAGGGGAGGGGGCAGTGGGAGGGGGCTCTCCGGTGCTGGCCCTTGCTCCGCCCCTGCCCCACACACAATGGGACAGGAACAAGGCAGGCTGGGAGGCTCTAAAGCCTCGGCTCCATGCCCGCCCAGAGGGTGGGGGGCCGGACGCCTGGGTTCCGCTCAGAGGGCTAAGACTGATAAGTGGGAAGCCAGGTGTTCTTGGAGCCCTGGGGCCAGAGTTCAGGAGCAGGGGTGTGTGTGTGGGGGGGGTAGGGGTGGGGGTAGGGGGTAGGGGTGGAGTTGGCTGGGTGGACGATCAGAGGGTCAGAGAGGCCCTCGTGTGTTGTCTGGCCAGAGCGGAGGACTTCCACCTTGCCCTTGCTGGCCTTGCTGTGAGGGGTTGGGGGGAGGTGAGCACCGTAGCAGCAGCAGGGGATGGTTCCCAGACTCTTAGTGACCACAGGGACCTCTGCGGTCACTGCAGGTGGTCTCCTTTCCTGCCCTGTCTACAGCTGAGTGCTCCTGGACCCCCACCTTGAAGTGCCGTGGAGCTTTTGGGGACACAATTCAGCAAGGATGCAGTGACCCTTTGTCCTTGACTCTGGCATTAGGGTATCCCTTCCCCTCCCAGCCCCAATTTCCTGGAACCCCCGCCCCCCATGACTCAAGTGGGGGACACAAAAGAGCAGGAAGCTGCCATCCAGGGCCTCCACCCCCACCCTGTCATCCAGTGACGCATGCTTCCCTGGGGGTGGTGGGTCAGCAGATAGACCCAGCAGTCAGCGCTGAGCAGGGACTGCCCACTGGGAAGATCTTGGAGCCCTAGCAAGAGCACGGGGCTGGGGAGACTACAATTCCCAGAGTGCAGATGGTGCACACCAGGACTCTTCCCGCACCTCGGGCTGTCGTGCAAACTGGGGTTTGTAGTTCGAAGCCATGGTGGGGGGGGGGCTGGAGAAAGGCCATGAGCTGGAGCATTGGGATCTGCAGGGATCCAAGCTGCCTGGGTTTGAGACCACAGGGACTAAGAGACTAAGAGAAACTGGAAAGAAACGGAAGTTGAGAAGCTGGAGTAGGCAGAGCCTGGGAGAGGCAGACAGGCAAGCAAACAAACACGCAGATTTGTGTTGGCCGGACTCCTTTGAAAAGCGGCGGAGGCTAAGATTGGGGTGGGCCGGGGTGGGGGCCGGGCAGGCGGATCGGCCGGAAGGGACAGGCTGTGCTGCTAACTCTGGGGTCACACCAGGCAGGTAGGGTCTGCCAGTTTGGAGGGAGGAGGGCGAGCGGACCTTGGAAACACAAAGAAGCTGAGCTCCTGGACACCTGGAGAGCTTTGCTGCCCCTCTCTCACAAAGGGGTGGGCGGGAGGCAGAAGCACAAGGCCTATGCCCGGTCCAGACCTGCTCCTCGGGCCCCCCCTCACTCACCCCCCTTTCCCAGCAATGCAGGGGGTGGATCCAGGCCCCTACCTCTCAGACATTTTCACCAGACCCCATATCTGGGTCCCATTTGGCCACTACCTAAAATGCACCTGACCTGGAAGGACTCCTTTCCCTACACTCCAGGAGATAGAGCAGTGGCTGGCCTCCTCAGGGACAAGGTGACAGCAAGCCTCAGATGCTGAGTCCTCCGGAGCACTCATCTGCACCTTTTACCAAAGCCACTCCCTGTGGTCTCCTGACCTTGGGGCCTCCCCTCCCGTCTACGCTTCATGCTGCCGCCAGTATCTTCTCAAAAGCAGGGTTTACCTCTTGCCCCGGCCCTCCCTGAAACCCCTGGCCAAGGCCCAGCACCACCCAGGCGCAGCCCACGGCTCCCCAAGTGTGCTGTTCACACCTTCTCTTCTGGACCACGGGGCCACCTCAAGGATCCCCAGATGGTTCTCAGGCCCTTGCCTGTGCTGTCCCTTGAGCTCACCCTTTGCCCTCGGACTAAAGAGCTCTTTCTTCCTCTTCCTCCTGGCTCAGCCCTGGCAGCTCCGGAGGCAACCTGCCCGGGTCTCCCTTCCAGAGAGAACCTGCTACAGGAACTGCCTGCCTTTGGAATCTGCCTGGGGTTCAAGGCCACGTGCTTCCCCGGAAGCTTTAGTCTCTAAGCCGTGGGAGGTCCGCGGGCTTCCATTTCTGCCAGGTGGCACTTCTCTGTGGCCGGTCCTCCTGGTGGCCTGGCAGAGAGCTTCTCAGCGCTCACTGTGGTCTGAGCCTTTTCATTGCAGATTCATCGTCCTTCTCTCCTTCCAGAGATATCAGTCTTGCCTCCCGTTCTGGATGCTTCCCCCGCCTCCCCGTTATCTTTCACAGACACCCACCCCCAGTCAATCTCTTATGCTTCTAGCTCCTTCTGGGTGTGCTTCCTGGAGGACCTGATCAACACACAGCTCCAGTCGGTTTCCTCGGGGAGACCCTCTCTGCGCTCCCTGGGCTGCTCCATCTCCTGGCCACCTGGCCCCGGCAATATCTCTTGCTCCGGTTCCCCCCGGGCCTGGCTCGTGGGCCGCTTGCTCTGTGTCTTCGATTTATCTCCCAAATGGGCGTGTGTGCTCTGGGAGACCCAGACCGAGTTCTTCTCATCTGGGATCCCGCTGGGCCTGAGTACACAGCACCCGGTAGGCGCGCCGTGAATTTGTTGAGCTGCAAATGCCTGCGGCCCCCTCGGGACCGGAAGCTGTGTTCTGGAAGCAGGGGAGAGGGGCCCCTGAGGAAGGAGTTGGCTGAGGGGCTGGACAGGTTTGGGGGAGCAGAGAAGTAGAGGGTCAGTCTGGTGAAGGGTGAGGCGTCCAAGATGGGGCACTTTCTGCCCACAAGGAGATTGGGGACAGTTCAACACAGTGGAACTGGTGGCTAGTGACCAGGCAGAGGGAGCCGTGGCAGAGGTCTTAGGAAGGGGAGAAAGTCAAAGGAGAGACAGAGAAAGGCTTTGTCAGGGAAGTTTTTGTTCTCCCACTTCTCCTGGGGCCCGGGCGTCCTAACTTCCATCGAGGGACTCTGGCCTTCTCGAATCTTCCAGACGGGGAGATGGGGCCTTTCTCTTTCCTCCCCAGGGCCCACTCAGTCTTGTCTCTCTCTGCCTTGCTGTTTGTCAGTCATCCCTACTGGGGCATCAAGGTTGATGCGGCTCAGTGGCCCACGGCTCTTATTAGCCACCGTACTTTGAAGAGTAACTTCCGGAAGGACACAATTTTCCAGACCCTCAGAGCTGAAGTTCCACTGAGAGGAAAGCAATTTTAGTTTTGAACTGTGGGATTTCCAGTTGGAAGGTCTTTGGAGAGAATCTGTTTGGGAGCCAGCCCCTGGGTCTCCGGCACTGGTTGTGTTCTCTGTCACTGGGAGGACTGGTCTAGGCCCCTCCGCCGTGTACCCTGCTCAGCGCAGGCGACAGACCCTTCTGTGGGTAAGCAGCCAGGCCCAGGGCTCCTCCTTTAGAAGCAGGCAAATCTTGTTCCTGCCTTCCCTTCAGAGCATAGCCCTGGGCAGGGCTTCAGATGGGATGCCCTGACCTCGGGGGAGGGAAGGCTTTGGCCTTGAAGGGGGTGGATGGGGGCGTGGGGGCTGTGGGGGCTGTGGAGGGTGGCGGGTGACGGGAGCGGAAGGCCCTGACTCTTTATAGCCCAACCCGGAGTTGTTCAGTGTGAGCCGGAAGTGCCCCACCCTCCCCACTATGAGCAGCTTCCTTCCTGCCTGCTGGCAAGGCCTGGGTGGGGAGCTGAGGGGAAAGGAGGCAAGGGGAGGGGGGAAGCCAGTGGAGGGAGGGGAGCAGCCCTCCTTTAGTTTAGGAGTCTCCGTCTGATGTAATTCGCGCTGTGCTGGGAGGATGGGCTGGGAGCAGAGTTTTGGTCAGCTTCCCAATTGCAAAGCGGAACTGGATATTTCGGGAAGGGCTTTGGGCAGGGTCTGGGGTATTTAGGACTCAGGCGGTGGGAGATGTTGCCTGTCTAAAAGGGGCTCCTGGGCTGGCACTGGGGAGCCATCGTGTAGCCTCAACCCTTCTTGAGGAAGCCACATGAGGGCAGCAGAGAGCTGAAGAGAAGAGGTTGGAGCCAAGGCCTGGCCTCAGGCCTCCCTAGACAGTGATACCCAGAATGAGCAGGGGCCCAGGGGCACCAGCCTCTGCACCCAGCTGGGGTGAGGGTCCACATTAATCCCCTGGGGCCCTGAAGTGGTTCATGTGCACAAGCCCGAAGGCCCGGATGATGGCTCTTTGACCAGCCTGCTCCCGGAGAACATTGTTTCTTCTCTTGGGAAAGCTCTCTGCTTCTGCACAGACCATACCAGGGAGGGCGCATCAAAGGCCCAGGGAGCCGTGTTCGGCGCAGCCGGAGGCGTGAGCATCAGGTGCCACGGCTCCCGAGGGAGGGGGCAGTTGCTGCAGCTGTTGGGGAGTTGCGGGAAGGAGTGCAGGGGCCTCGTTCCAGAGCCTGTAGCCACCGCCCTGGTCCCACAGGTGGGCTCCCGAGAGCACGTTGACCCTTTTCTGGATACTCTGCTGTCTCCTGGCTTTCAGATTGGTAGGAAAGTCAGGGGGCAGAGAAACCTCGAGAATCCTGAGACCTTGCTCTTAGAGACCAGGGACTGCTAGCCTTTGGGACTCCTGGGGAGCTTGCACTAACTTCCTGGGAGAGACCTGGGTATCTGCAGGCCGTGATTCTCCTGGAGGTTTAGACTCTTTCTGCTGAGCCACAGTCCTGAGCAGATGTTGTGCCCATGCCTCTGTGTGCGTGTGTGTGTATGAGCGAATATGTATGTGTACGTGTGCCCCTCCTTGACCTGTCTCCTCTTCTGGTCCCCGTCCCTTCAAAGCTAATTTGGACTAAGCACATCAGGATGGATATGAATGTTTTCACGTCCTTGGGGACTTGGAATTGCCCTTTGTTCCTGGGACCCAGAGCGAAAAGGGGGTAAGAAGGTCACAGTTGTCAGAGATCAGTCTGACAGGCCTGCCCCCTTGCCCTCTCCTGCCTCCTCCAGTCCTTCAGCCTGGCCCAGTTTCCTGGTGTGGTTGCTGTGGTGCTGGGTCTCTTGGGAACTGGGACTCTGAGCATCAAGTGTGCCCAGCCTGGAAATTCCATAGCAACCATCATGAGCACTGGTTGGTCAGAACCCCTTCTGCCTGCCTCTCAGGTGCTCTGGGGCGGGACCAGGCCCTTTCTTTAAACCAGGGTGAGAGGAGAAACCTACAGATCCTATAGATCAATTTACGAAATACAGAGACCCTGATCCCAAACCCTGATAAGCCTTTAGCCACTGTTTTCTTCCTGCCCTCCCAATTGGATTGTAAGCCCCTTGACTCCCAGGGACGAGAAAACCAGATGTTCCTGATATATTTGCTGTTGGGGATGATGCGGTCCTTTCTTGGGGTTCCCATTTTGTTCTCTGGCTTCCTAAATTCCAGCCTGGGCTGCTGTAGAAAATGGCCAACCTCAGTGCTTAGAGGAGCCTGATTTAGATGCTGTTCTGCTTCGTGCATCCAGAAGAGGGAGCACCTGAGCTCTTTCTTTTTCAGGGGAGAAAAATTGACTCCCCTCTTCTTGGACATTCTGGGCCCCTGCACATAATCCGCTTCCGCTATCACCTTCACACCCTCACCAGCTCTGTCTTCCTACAAGAAGGCACCACTCTGGACTGCTGTTATCCAGAGGGACAGAGATGAGAGGTCCTGACCACTCAGCCAAATTTTCCCTAAACCCTGCTTTGCTTCCCTAAACCCCACAATCTCTTCCTATTCTGAAGTCAAAGCATTTGTGGTTTGCACCACTTCTTGCCACTTGGGATCTAGGACCATGTGACATCTCTTGTTGGCTGCCATTCGTTGTAGTTAGCCCCTCCCACACATTATCTATGCACGTGTGAGCATTTTTTCTTCCCAACTAAGTGCAAACTTTTCAAGGTCTAGAGGCTGCCTTGTATGCCCTGTATTTCTCTAGGGCTCTCTTACCACATGGGACATATGAAGAGTGATGGATAATCATTTGTGAGTAAGCTGGGACGATGATGAAGTAGAAGACCTGGTTGGACTTGAGTTCCCTTTTTGGGTCCAAACTTCATGCTGGTTGACGATTCATGGGGTGGGACAACTACCCTTTAGGATGTGGAGCTAGTTTGGGATTAGCATTCCCATGCTTATCCTCCCTCCCAAGCTGGGGGAGGCTCTGAATTCTGCCTGATGAGTTTAGCAGAATGAATAGAGAATAGTTCTGGAGAGCTGATATAGAGCCACGTCTGTATCTGGAATTCTCTGGGTCTTGTATCTTCTCTTTCTCTCTCTCACACACACCTTGAAATCCTGATTTTTTTTAATTTTAAGAATTTTATTTATTTATTTGAGAGAGAACAAGCATAGGGGAGAGGCAGAGCAAGCGGGGGAAGCAGGCCCTAAGCAGGGAGTCTGAGGTGGGGCTCGATCCAGGACCCTAGGATAGTGACCTGAGCTGAAGGCAGATGCTTAACCTACTGAACCACCCAGGCACCCCTAATTCCTGATTTCTTTCAGCTCTTATTACACGTGGTATATAATCCCTGACCTGGCCTGGTATGTGGGGTGGGAGGTCACTTAACTAAGAACCAGGAGAGCTGCTTCTTGTGAGGCTCTCTTTCCAACCTCTGCACTGCTCTGACTCTGTGTTTTCATCCAAATTATAAAAGTGTTCCCTTCTGCCTCTAATATTTCATAAAGCAACACAACCCCCCAAAGAAAAGCCAAGAAATTTCAAATAGAAAGTTCAGGGGGAGGATTCATATCTTTTCCTTGATGACTTGGGTGGGGGTGAGGGAGGAAGCCACTTTTTGGGCATATGAAAGTGTGACCTGAGGCTTTGTAGCACCAATTGGCAAATCCAGCTCTTGCTTCACCATATGCTGCCTCCTGGAGCTACTGTCCAGTTAAAGATGCATTTTCATGGTTTGGGGTGGCTGTATAATTCACCGTGTCAGGAGGAGGGCCTCTCTCTTGCTCACCTGAGCTGCCCTCCCGGGTTTCCTGCCGAGCCTGGCATGGAGGGCTTTCAGCACCTTGGACAGAGACAGAGCTCCCGCCCTGCTGGACAGGGGCAGCCAAGAGAGCTTAGGATCTCCTGCCAGGTCAGCTTCCCTGGCACCAAAGCGTGATTTGCTCCTTAATATTTCTTAGTCCTCCAGAACACCCCAAAATAACCCCCCAGTCTATGTCAGTGCACTGGTTCTGCAAACCCTGAGGGCATTAGTTAAAAACAACAGCAACAACTATATCCTAGAACGGTGTCAGGTACGTAGTAGGTGCTTAGTAAATAATTATTTAATTTATTTATTTATAAAAGATTTTATTTATTTATTTGACAGCGAGAGAGGGGTCACAAGCAGAGGGAGTGGAAGAGGGGGAAGCAGGCTTCCTGCAGAGCAGGGAGCCTGATGCGGGGCTTGATCCCAGGACCCTGGGATCATGACCTGAGCCGAAGGCAGGCACTTAACGACTGAGCCCCCCAGGCGCCCCCATAAATAATTATTTTAAAGGAACACATGCAAATCAGCCTCTAGACAAGTGTTCTAGTCCTCCCTTTATAATCAGGTTCTGTCTCCGCATCTGTGCCTCCTATATTGTAATTCTGGAACTTCTACTACTCGCTAAGTTCTGGAGCCTCGCCCAAGCCCCTGCTTGTGTCTGAGGAGGCTGAGGTGCATCCTTAACTCAGGGGCAGATGGCTGTTAAGTTCTCAGGCAGAAGAACTTTAAACTGACCTCCCTTCTTTGTCGTTTGGGGGTAAATAGATCGGTGGGAGGACTTCACATCTGACTCCTGTTGGGTTTTTACTTAATGAAAATGTTCACTCCCTTCTGTGTCCAAGAAAACCCTGCATGTCCAGGAGGACCCGGCCTTCCCAGGAAGCCCTCCAGGCTGCCCTAACCCACTTAGAACCCTCCCTCCCTCCGAACTCCCCTGCACCCATTACCGGCCGCACAGTGTCACAGCAGATTGTTTTCATGACATTCATGCTCATTAGTTTTCCCCAGGTAAACGATGAACTCCTTGTGGGGGTACCATATGTCTGTTTGTTTTCAGGGGACCCTATGGTGATAAGCACACAGCAGCAATGGGAGACTGATGGGTCTGAGGGTGTTCTCACCTCCCAGTATGGGTCCCCATTCCACTTCTTTCTGGTCTGCAGTAAATATGTCGGATGGACCAGGGTGCTATCTGTGGAGTAATCATCGGCCTCAGGGTCACCAGGATCAGAGGGCAGAGGCAGGAGTTGGAGATGGAGGCGGAGACGGGCACTGAGGGAAAATGAATGGGTGTGGAATGTGGTTGTGTAGAATTAAGGGAATCACTCACTGTTGGGGCTGGAAGGGATCTCAGGGATCAGCTTGTTTGGCCTCCTCATTTTACAGGTAAGGAAAGTGAGATTTAGTGATCCTCCTAAAGTTACACAACAAACAGGCCCCTTTCCATCACCTCTGACCTGATTCAAGTCTTTTTTTTTTGACCTGGCTCAAGTCTTTGACATCCCTCTCCTGGACTACTGCATATGTCGCTGTGGCAGATTGTAATTTTCCAAGATGGTCAGGCAAATAGGTACCACCGTACTTGTCTCTCTTATGTCAGTGAAACTCCTCCATTGAGAATTGGGGGGGGTCTTTGTTCCTCTCTTTGCATCTGATGGGCCATGATTATGGCAGACTTTATTTTATGTGACTTTTGAGGCTACATTATTAAAGGTGGTACAGCTATTGCCTCGACCTCTCTTGGGACACTTGCCCTTCAGCCCAGCCACCATGCTAGAAGGAAGCGAGGCCAGCCACGAGAAAAGACTTGTAGGTGCTCTGGGCCCGGTCCTAGCTGCCAGCCAGCATCAATCACCGGATGTGAGCGAATGAGCTTTTCAGTCCTGATATGAGTGGCCTAGACACGAATGGTCCTGGCTGGACCTGCCCAAATGACAGGGACATGGGCAAAATAAATACTGTCATCGGTTTGAGTCACTGGGGTTTGGGATGGCTCTTCTGCAGCAATAAGTAATTGAAACACCTCATTTTTGCCTCAGTTTCCCCAAACTACTATGCACCTTTCATTCATCCAAGAGACCTTCATTAGATACTGGCTCTATGCTAGGATCTATGCAAAGACACATAGGATTTCTATATTCATGGACAGTTTTGTTTTAGCTGCCCCCACCATGTTCCTGTGCATAGACAATAAAATCCATACTCCTCAGCCCTCTGCTAAAGGCTCTGCCTATCGCTCCAATGGCACCACACCAAATGGTTTTGTCCCCAGACCCAACCTTCATTCTCCAGGCTCGAAGCCTTTGCCCGTTGGTGTCCGCCTTCCACCTGCCGTGCTTCTGCCTGGTCCCATCTCGACCTTCAGAGACCTGCTTCGAAATCTCCTCCCCTTGCGGGGCCCTCCCAGACTCTTCCAGCTGAAAGTAAACGACACCTCCTTGTAATAAGCCCACAGCACTTAAGGGAGACTCCACCATTTCTTTCTCTCCTCCGCCTTCCTCAAACCTCGGTAGACTGTGAATCGCTGGAGGAGGGAGCCTGGCTTATCCCTTCCATCCCCACCGACCGTGGGGTCTGGCACACAGGGGAAGCCCCCAGTAAACGTATATTGATGGGACTAGTAGAAGAACTGGAATTAGAAGTCAGGTCTCCTGAATCCTAGCGTTCAGCCCCTTACTTGCTTCTTTCGCTATCACCATGGCAGGGAGGAAGTCCCATTCCCAGGTTTGCCAGGAGACCTTGATTATGGGCTGGGGGTTGACAGGATTGCTGCAGGGGGCCTGCACATGGCAGTGACAGGAGGGAGCTCTGGCTCCCAGGTAGGGGTCTGAGGTGGGTTGCCCTCCCTCCCTTCCCTTCCTTCCTTGCTTTCAGCAAGCCCGAGTCCCCACTTTTGGGGGTGCAATATGCTGGCGCTTTGATCTTACTTTCCTCCAACCCCAGTTCATATCTGAAGACATCCCCCTTCTCGGGATTCAGTTGCATAGAAAAGTAAGGCCCCCCCAGGCAGCCTAAGCTTCCCCTTGCTCAGCAAGGGACTGCGCTGTGTTCTACCTCCCCGGGGGGTTCTGAGGAACCATTCCGCCATAAGATATCTTTCTTGCGCCCATCTGACTGGAACTGTTTCCCAGTCCCTTGTGATTGTCACTTGCTCTCCTGGGCCCTATTTTGGCTGTGTCTTGCCTGACCTGTCCCTTGGGGGTCCATCAGGAAGCAAAGGCTTCAATTTCTTATTTCCTTCCAGGATGTTCTGGCTTGACATGCTCAAACTGAGCAGGAGCAGAGAGTGAGGTGGGCAGAATGTTTTCCCCGCCGGCTTTTCTCCCTAAACTGTCTCTTTCTGGGAGCTGGGAGGAGCCTACTCGCTTGCTGTCAATACAGCCTCTCCCTTCCCTCAATCACAGACAGGCTGGGGGAAGAGCGCTCTTCCCTGGAACATCCTTGCAAATGGCTCTCTGAGCTGGAAGGGGGGTGGGTGGGTTCTGGTTGCTTTGGGTTTTAAGTTTGGGCACTTCCCTCTTGCTCTTTGATCTGGGGGTAATGGAGGTGGGAAGCTGGTGGGCGGGGTGGAGGGCTGCTTCCATCAGCCTCTCTTTTGCCCTTTACCTCTTGGTGCCTGCTACCTGTGGCCCCAAGAAGGATGTCTTTGGAGACACCTCACCCCCACGTCGCAGCCTCTCTTCCTCATCCCTATCCTTGGCTGTGGGGTGGCTCAGTGGGACTGCCTTCAGACCCTTCTCGCAACCTTCACAAAGTCAGAAACTTGCATTCAGCTTGACTTCTGAGTGAATGCGCGCGCGCGTGTGTGTGTGTGTGTGTGTGTGTGTGTGTGAGAGAGAGAGAGAGAGAGAGAGCGAGAAAGAGAGAGATTTGCCTCTCCTTAGCCTGAGGGAACAGCCCTCTTCTCACCTCCTCTGTACTCTGTGTCTGGTCTCTTCTCTTTCGGGAGAATCAAGGGTCCCCCTGATTTCTTCATCCTCCCATGGGATAAGAGCAGAGGCTTGTCCTGGGAACATGGTACCGCAGTGTGGACAGTTGGCCAGGCCAGATGAGAAGCTCCCTTCCCTTCGGCCTTAGTCTGGAGAGAAGGGAATGCTGCAGATGTCCGCCCTCCATGTCCTCTCTCCTGGTGCCTGTCCACGCTGCAGGCCCTTCCCTGCTCCCTCAATCTCCCAGCCTGGAGGGGAAGACACCCAACTCAAACTGGAATCAGCCTGGACTTAGGGCAGGCAACCCAGCATCCAGGAGTGGTCGTGGGTGGGGAGGGGCGGGGCAGGACCCAGAAGGGTTGATGTGCCCCATGCCCCGTCCCAGAAGAAGGGGAGTTGTGCTGCGGAAGGCCCAGGGCATCTTGGAGTGAGGAAGCTGCCGGAGGGAGGTGGAGAGGGCCGAGGGGATGACTGTACAGGCAAGAGCCTCTGGTCTTTTTTAGCATCAGCTGGTGGAGCCACCTCCTTCTCTCCCACTGGCTGCCGCCCTGAGTCACTGCCCACCCACCAGCAAATAAAAAAGAGGTATCATCTGCTGGCCAGTGGCCCCGTCTGGCCCCAATGTTTGCATCCTTTTGCTCCTGGGTGGAAGGTGAGAGTGAGTAGGGTGGTCTCACCAAGACCTCTTCCTCTGGGCCATTCTCCTTCCAGACTCTGCTTCCTTCTTTGCCCTTTGTTCCTCCCCTCCCCCTACATCCCTTGATGGTTCTCCTGGTGACAAGACCCACCCCCTTGCTCCAAGGACAGAGGCAGCTGCAAGCCCTCAGGGGCCCCCACATGGCCCCATCCATCTAGCCGGGTCTCAGATCTGGGCTGCAGGGGAGGGGACCCAGGGCTGGGCTGGCCAGCTCAGCTGCCGACGCCTCCCCACCGGCCCGCTCAGCTGTCAACACTCTGCCCCCCCTGCCCCGGCCTTCGCAGGGCCCTTCTTGGCTGCTCAGGCCGGGGACACCGCACCCCATAGACCCTCCCTTAGACCCAGGCAGGCGGTGGGCAGGCGGCGGGCAGACACCCTGCCTGCCCTTGAGCATCCTCAGGCCTCGATGCCTAAATAAGGGAGCTGCAGCTGGAGCGAGCCAGCTGGCCGGGGGGGAGGGGCCTGCGGCTAGGCCAGGGTTCTCTGAGGGGCTGGGCCGCCGCAGCGCCGCAGGGCCCCGAGCCCGCCGCGGATTGGGCCTGCAAGGCGGGCCCGCGCTGCAGAGGGAGGGAGGGCCACTCGCACAAGGGGATCCCCAAGCTGGAACCTCGCGCTCAGGGGCCTATCTTTGATCCTGTAGCTAGGAGGCCGCAACTCATGTCAGAATGTTACCTCTCTGCGCAGGAGGGCCCCGGAATAACCCCGGAGAGGGCTGTGTGTGTGTGTGTGTGTGTGTGTGTGTATGTGTTGGGAGGTCGCTCCTGCTCAGGGTGCGTGCCCCTTCCAAGTCTTACCCATCCTTATTTCAAATAGCGCCCCACCCGGGGCCTCTGGATTATCTTGCCCTTCGCATTTCCCGGGTCTCCCCTGACCCTGGGCTTGTCCTCCCAGGGCCCAGGTCTCGCCCATTTCACCTACAGCAGGCTTTGAGCGCATGTTGTGTGTACCCAGCGGGGCTTGGCGTGGTGGGCGACCAGGGCATTAAGGGCCAGCCCACTCCGAAGTCAGGTTCCTCAACCCTTCCAGTCGGGGGTGGGGGTGGAACCCCCAGTCCCCTCCCTGGCCGTTTCAAGGCCAGTCGTCGCACCTGTCCTCACTGTTCCCCTACCTAGGGGCCCCTTCCCCCTCTTTGGAGCGCGCGAGTCCCGGGGGCTCCAGGGCTGAGCTAGAGGCTGGGGTGGGGGAGCCCTTGGCGCTGCTCAGCCAATGGGAAGGGCGGGCGCGCGGGGTGTGTGTGTGGGGGGGGAGAGGGCGGTGCTGCGGGCGCGCGGCGGGCGGGAGGGGGCCGGGAGGCGGGGGCCGGAGCCCGAGGGGCGCGCGCCGCGTTAACCCTTCCGCCGCCGGGCCGAGCCGCAGGCGCAGCCGGAGCCTCGGGCGCCGAAGCGGCTTTCGGCGCGGCGGGCGGGAGCCGGGAGCCCGGCGCTCGGGCGGGCGGAGCGCAGCGCGGGGACGCGGCGGAGCGGGGCCCGTGGCTCGGCGGGGGCCGGCAGACAGGTGTGCGGGCGGCCGGGCGGCCCGAGCTCAGGCGGCTCCAGGCCCGGCCCGCGGTCAGGAGCCGGGAGCCGAGCGGGGACCCGGCGCCCGCAACCCAGTCCCGGCCCCGCCCGTGCTCTGCTTGGCCGCGGGGTGCGGGGATCACGGCCGGGCCGGGCCACCCGAAGCCTGTGTTGGGCCGGGCCGGGCCGGGGTGGGTGGGGGCCCGCCCGGCCCGCCCATGGGCTCAGGATGCCGGTGCGGAGGGGCCATGTCGCACCGCAGAACACCTTCCTGGACACCATCATCCGCAAGTTTGAGGGCCAGAGTGAGTGGGGGAGGGGGCCGGCGGGGAGGGGGCGCTGGGGGCGGGCCGAGCTCTCCCGAATGTGAATGGAGGGGCGTGCCCGGGGCCGTGTGCAACGGGCTAGTGCGAGTCAATGGGGGCTGTTGGCCTCAAGCCGCGGGCCAGGGGTCGTGAGGGCAAGGCTTGGTGCCGGGGGCCGTGGGTTTGGGGCCAAGGGGACTGAGCTCAGGGCGGGAGGTTCAGCTCAGGCTTGCCGGATCCGGGAGTGTGTGTGACATCTCAAATGTGCGGGTATCCCTAACTCTGGGTGCCTGGATGTGGCTGGGGCTGTGTGGGGGCAGGGACAGGAGAAGGTAGATGGTCCCAACTGTGAGACACTTAAGTACTGTGCCTGAGTCGTCTTGACTGTGTTGTTGAGAGACTGAGAGCTGAGAGCTTAAGAGTGAGCGCCTAACCTGCTCTCGGGATGTGTGTGTGTCACCCATGAGTTCCGTCCTGCATGGGCAGTGGGGAGGAATCTTCGACAGAGCTACAAACTGTGGACTTCCAGACGAGAGTGTGTCACGGCCTGAAGCGGGGCTTCACAGGCCCAAGGCAGTGCCCCTATATTGCTGATTTTCCTGTCCTGAGCCCCTTTATGGGGACCACAGCACCCTTAAGGCTGGCCCAGTACGGGAGGCTTCCAGAAGCGTCCCAGGCTAGGTGAGTGTTCTAGCGTGGGTGTCTGACCCTCCCAGCACGCGTGTGTCTGTCTCCAAGGCTGCGTGTGCCATGGTGGGTGTGACTGCCAACGGCCCTGGGAGCAGGGAGCGGGTGACATTCCTTGCCCATGACCCTGTGAGCACAGGACAGCGTGTGCTTGTAACTGTGGTGGGGGGAGGGAGGGATCAGTTCGATGGGCAGCCTTGTCTGAAGCAGAGGAACGAGGTGATCCTGAGGGGGAGGAGGAACCCAACAGGCAGAGGGCCGCGAGGTGGGGTCTTTCCTTCTCAGCAGCTCCAGGAGGCCGAGGAACTAGGTCTGGAAAGAATCTGGGCTAGGGGCTGGGGGCTCAGCTTCTGGCCCCACCTCGGTCACTGACTGCCATGTGACCTTGAGTGACTCCCTTCCTCCCCCGAATATCAGTTTCCACGTCTGGAAAGGAGGGGGTGGCCGAAGGAGCCATTCAGAGCCCTTCGGTGGTGGTATTCCAGGGGCTCAGGGAAGGGGTGGGGGTAGAGCCTGCCTTCGAAGAAACTCGCTCTTCTTTCTCTGGGCCCAGGAGCTGGTTTCTCTTCCCTAGAGTTGATGTGTGTGGCTGGTAGTCTGGACTGCCTTGGGCTCAGGGCCAGTGGAGGCCAAGTCAGGGGTCTGACTCCTGAAGCTGTTGGCTGCCTGGGAGTTTTGGGGGCCGGGTGAACTGACCTAAGACGACCCAACTTCAAAAAGTAACTTCCTGGAGTCAGAAGAAGGGAGGGCTTAGGAAAGCAGCCACCCCGGGTTGGGGGGTTTGCTCCTGTAGTCGCAACCCTTGCCCCTGGGATTGCCCAGGGCTGTAGCCTGAGGGCTGTGTCCCCTGGAAAGGGAGAGGGCAGAGTTCCAGCTGCCACCCAAAGCCCCAGCATTAAAGGCCAAAGTGGCCGGAAACTTCTATGTTTATAAAAAGCTCTTATCCCAGAGCATCTTCCCTGGCATCACCTGGGTCTGCTGCCCGTCTGTGGCTCACCCGCCAGCCTGGCTCTTGGGGCAGGTGTGGAGGGGGGAGTCAGGTCTAGCTGAATCTAGCTGAAATGGGTCTGTCGGGGCACCTCTCCTTGACCGGGCCTCACTTCCCCCTGGGCAAAGTGTCTTTCCTGGATCTGTCTTCTTCCAAGTGGGCCACTATCGCAGGTCCATCCCCTGCTCCCGTATTTCCAGGAATTGGACCTGCAGGTCCCTTTCCTTGCTCCCTATGACCTTGGGTTTCTGCCTGTGACCCTCGGTGTATTTCTTCGCCTGCCAGACCTAGCTTCAAGAGCTGGCTCTTTTACAAGCTGCAGGATGCGGGCATGGCTCTGAACTTCTTTTGAGCCTCAGTTTCTTCATCTAAGAAACAAAGATAATGATGAGTACCTTATGGGGTTGTTGGAGTATTAAATGAGAAAAAGCATCGCAGGTGCTCACATGGTATGTCCCTCGTTCCCTTTCGAGAGCCCACTCTACAGCCCCTGACTGCCCTTGGAGGGGCACGTAAGTCTCCGGAAGTACTGACGTGCTGGGTCCGCAGGTATTGGGAATGATTTAAGGATCCCCCCGGGTAAGGAGTGCTCAGTGAGGTCCCCCCTCCCCCTGTGTCTAGAGAGCAGGGGAGCAGGGTTCAGGAAGAGAAGCCGAGGACCTGATGCAAAGGGAAGGCTAGCCGCCATCTCTGGCCCTTCCCAGGCTCCCTCTCCAGGCCCAGTGTTTATTCCTCCGCCGCGGCTGCTGACACGCGTTGCTGACACCCGCCCAGGCTGGCCTCAGCCCCGGGCGCGGAGGGGGCGGGGGGCCGCTGGCAGGCTGCCCGGGGGAAGCCACGCAGCCAGCCCACGGGCCAGGCGGGGGAGGGGGCGCGTCGTCGGGCCGGGCCAGGCCGGGCCGGGCCGGGCCGGGTCGGGCGGGGTCGGGTCGGCCGAGGCACCTGTGTCGGGGGCACAGCTGTGTTCGCCTCCTGCCGGGGACCCCAGTTCCCGCTGTGCTCCCTGGGGCGGGGAGTCCCCGGGCGGGTGGCTGGTGCGTGACAAGAGAATGCGGGGAAAGGGCAGGGAGCCCCCGAGGCAGGGGTCCCTGCTCACGTGCCTGCTCATCCCCGCCCCCCAGGCCGCAAGTTCATCATCGCCAACGCTCGGGTGGAGAACTGCGCCGTCATCTACTGCAACGACGGCTTCTGCGAGCTGTGCGGCTACTCGCGGGCCGAGGTGATGCAGCGGCCCTGCACCTGCGACTTCCTGCACGGGCCGCGCACGCAGCGCCGCGCGGCCGCGCAGATCGCGCAGGCCCTGCTGGGCGCGGAGGAGCGCAAAGTGGAGATCGCCTTCTACCGGAAGGATGGTAGGCGGGGGCGGGGCCGCGACGAGGGGGCGGGGCCGCGACGAGGGGGCGGGGCCGCGACGAGGGGGCGGGGCCGCGACGAGGGGGCGGGGCTGAAAGGGAGGGGGGCGGGGGAGAGGACAGCGGGATGGGGAGGCTCGAGGGGGGCGGGTGGAGATCCGGCGAGTCCCCTGGAGGCGTGACCCCAACGGGGGCCACTGCTGTGGGTCGGGTGGCAGGCGCGGGCTGGGCACTGGGGCTGCAGGACGGCGTTGGTCTCCTCCCCTCACGCCCTCCGGCGGGATGATTTTCGGGGTGGCCACGGGTGTGTTTGGCTGTGGGTCTGGCACCTTTGGTTTCTCCCTCCCTAGACAAACGTGGGCAGGTTCAAGTAGGTGGGCCGGAATTTGACGGGGCCGGGATGGCAGGTGCGTGGGACGGAGTCAGGCTACAAGGTCAGGTTGGCGGCTGGGCGCTCACCTCCGGCTGGCCACAGGCCTCTAGCTGCTCTAGGGCGGCCCCTCCCAGGTGATTGGTCTGGGAGATATCGAGGCTGGTGGGGGATTGCAGGACTCTGGCTGGCTCTCGGGGCCCTTCTCCTGCCCCTCTCTCTTAAACAGCGCGGGGTGGGAGGGAGGTGCCTCCCTCCACAACCTCAGTTCCCTTTGTCTCATCTAATGAGCGCCGGCCACCACCCCCTCCCGCACCGCACCAGGTGTTTCTGCTCGGCCGCCGCCGCCGCCGCCGCCGCCGCCGCCGCCGCCAGCTGCTCGGGGCTTCCGGAGAGTGGGTAAACAGCGCCCCGGGCGGGGCTGCTCCCCGCACTGTGCCTGCTCGGGGTGGGGTGCGCTCTGCTCAAGGAGGGCAGTGCAAAGGCTCTGGGAGCCTGGCAGGTATCCGAGGGCTGGGCAGGTGGCTCTGGAAGTGCTACTGGACTGGCGATGGCGCCCAAACTGCTACCCGCTAGTGTGTATCTAATGAGCACTTACTGAACCCCTGTGGGCCAGGTGCGGCCCCAGGGTCTTGTAGATGGAGCAGGGGACTAGCCAGGTGAGGGAAGGGAGCCTACCTGCCATGCAGGGCATCCTCTGCTTTCTCCTAGGGGCAGGCAAAGTGAGCCAGCCGTCCCGTGTGCACCTGTCTCTGGAATGTGCGCTCAGAGTCGCCTGGCGCTGACCTGTAAGGGCTTGCCTCTCTCCACGGCGCTGTTTCCGCAGGCCCGCGTGGCCTGTGACTTCTCTGGACAGCATCAGAGGGGGCACCATCCCTGGGGCCCTGTGAAAGAGAGTTTGCTTATAGAAAATCGGGGTCCTGGCTGGGAGGCAGGGGCCCGGGAGGCCAGATGCAAACTCCGAGGGCAGGGCCTTCCGTCCGTTTTTTTTTTTTTTTCCACTACAGTCTCCCCAGAACCGTCATCAGAGCAGATCTGTTTTTATATCTGCTGGGCCATCGAGTGCTAGCTAGCAGGGGTGGGTAGCTCCAAGTACTGGACGCCTGGTTAAATGTTTCACTCACATCATCTCGTGGAATCTTCACAACAACTCTGGGACGTAGGTACTATTTTTTATCTCCATTTTATGGATGAGGAAACTGAACTTCGGGGAAGTTAAGGAACTTCTCTAAAGTCACACAGCTAGAAAGTGGCGGAGCTGGGGACGAACCACATGTGCCCGAGCGGAGCCCTTCCTGTTCTCGCTCTGCTGTCACCTATGAGAAATGACCCCAAATAGTTACAGGCTCATCTATATACTGCGTATTACTTTATGTGGAATTTTATTTTGAAAGTTTGCAAACCATTGGTATAATGAAAAGAATGCAGATGCGTAAGTCCCAGGTTCAGCTCAGACACCAGAAAGCGTGTGATACGGGAACTTGGTTACCGCCTGAGCCTGTTTCTATTTCTAGGACAGTGTGCCCGCCCAGCCCCTTGGCAACAAGGACCTGGGTGCTTCTGTCTTCCCCGTAGTGTTTGGGGAGCCCCCCCTTGCCCCAGGGGGGCTCTCTTGGGTGAAGATAGCCACGGGACCCCTCCTGCAGAGATGCTCTTATGGGATCTCGGTGACCTCGAGGATCACTTCCTCCAGCCCACTTGAGTTACGGACGGAGAAACTGAGAAGCAGAGGTCCAGTTACCAGTTAATCGGTGGACAAAGTAGGACTAGAACCCAGGCCCCCTGACCAGGCTCCGATTGTTTTCTCCCTCCAGCTACTCCTCCAAATGGGGCCGTCACCCAGAAAGTCATCTCTGCCTACTCTCACCTAGTTTCTCTTGTTGGCCCACAGGCTGGCCTTGACCTCCCTTTGTCCTGGCACTTGAGGTCTAGCAGGCGGGCTCCCTCTGCCTCCAAATGCTTAGTCCCTTGGGCGACTCCCTGGGGCCCTGCCTGTGCTATGTATGTGCGTGTGCGGGGCTCACACGTTTGCGCCTGGGGCGGATAGGGAGGCAGAGGCCAGGGATGCCCGTGCCCCCCTTGTTTCTGTCCAAGCCTTTCTCTGGGTCCCTGCCTGGGCCAACCACAGGAGAGTGGGTCCCTGGGCTTCCGCCCCAGGGAGGTGGGTGGCTGGGAAGGAGGCGAGGCCTCTCGCTGGCAGGCGCCCCTGCGGCCAGCTGTGCCGTGTCGGTGCCTCTGGACTAGCTCTGTGCAGTATCAGGGCCGGGAGCCAGACAGCCCCATTATTTAGGTGCTGGGACTGCTGGGAGGTGGGGAGGCCAGGCTGGGGGGGCGGGGGTGAGCCAGAGGGAGAGACTCCCCGGCCCTGTGTCTGTGCCCCTTAACATCAGATCCGGCCCAGGAGTAAGGTGGAACTGGGAAGAGGGCCAGCGGCTTGGGGCTGGCAGGCAGTCGCACCCCCGTGGGGCCCCAGGGCCGGGTGCTGGCGGCAGGTGCTGCTGCTGCACACCTGTGTCCCTACATGGCTGCAGGGGGGCGGGGGCTGTGGGTCCCTTGGAGCCGGGCTCCTCTTCCCTTGCTCCCCTCATCTGCCAGGCCTCAGGGAGGTGCCCTATTCTCGGTCCCTTTTGTTCTCTCTGCTCTTTGTTTTCATCTCTCTGCGCCCCGCCTCCCACCGAGTTGAGCCTCTGAGACCGAGTTGAGCTCGCTGCCTGGCTGCCTGTCTCCTGGTCCCTGCTCCTCTTCCTCTCCCCGTGTTGACCTCCCTGCTGACTCCTGGCCCTTGGTCTTTGATCGCCTTCTCCTTGCACCTGTCTCTCGTCTTCCCTCCCTTCAGCACCCCTGAGCCTTCCTTCTTGCCTCTCTGCTTCTGCCCCTCGGGTTGTATCTGGATGGAAATCTCTCTCTGCGTGTTCTGGCCTGGTCTCCATGTCCCCGTGTCCCCAGGAGCCTGTGCGTGGGTGGGGATGGGGGTGTCTCTAGAGAAGAGTCTGTCGGCTTCTCTGCTCCAGCTGCAGGCCGGTCGCCATGGCGACAGGGTCAGAGGGCCCCCACTGCAACAGCTGAGCTGTGGGCTGGGGGAGGGGTGGAGACCAGGGGGCCAGCCTGCTCTCCAGGGTCCCTGGTACCCCTGGGGAGCCAGAGCCCCTGCGGTGGCCCCACACTCACTGGTCTGTGGTCCCCAGACTCAGACCTCAGCTTCCCAGGGGCTTGGGCGGACGCTTCTGGCACCAGCGACCCTCCACATACCCCTGGCCATTTCCCCGTGGCCTCCCTGTCCCCTGACATGGGACTCCTCGCTGTGATCCTCCCACACTCCTCCCTACTCCGTGACAGCCGAGCCCTTCCCAAGCTCAGCCAGTCACCCCCTCTGCCCTGCCAGGTGGTGATCCTCAGACCCCCAGACCCCCATCCGTTGGGTTGCCCGTGAAGGAACCCCTGGATAGACTGGGCACCTAGGCAGATCAGACGGAGGTGGGTGCCTAGGTGTGTCCTGTGTCCCCGTGATGGAGCAGGGAGTGCTTCTGGGGGAATGAGGGCAGACACAGGTAGCTCACTTCTTGGGGGCTGGAAGCCTTGGGGCGGCGGGGGGGGGCTCCCTCCACCTTGGGCCTTCCATTCAGGGCCTGAGCAGCTTGCATATGGGCCCGTGAGAGCCCCTGCCCCTCCCCCTTCCCTGCATGGTTGCCAAGAGCGGGGCACAGGGGCCTGAGGGGCCCTGCACTTTCTCTCCAAGGGCTCCAGGGAAGGGTCATTCCTGAGCTGGACTAGGGCCAGCTGGGAGCTGGTCTCCTGGGCCTGGCTGGGAGCTTCCTGGCCCAGCCCCAGCGCAGGGGTGAGTCTGTCCGCCAGGACTGAGGGTGCCCACCACTTCTAGCCCACTCTGGGGTCTGGAGAGTGTCGGGAGGGCGGCTCCTCCGTGTTGTGTCTGCTGTTGCCCCCGGAGAGGAGCTATGTAAATATTTGTGCGGAACGTCGTCATCTGCAGTGAGAGTAGTTTGACGGTGGCCTTGGGCTCTGGGGAGGGGGGCTGTGGGCATCGGGAGGGCCAGCGTGGGGGTGAGAGATGGATGAGACTCAGCCTCTTTGCTGCCCAGAAGTGGCTTCCAGGGCGATGCGACTTGAGAGGTTCCAAGAAAGCCCTTTTGCGCTTAAACATCTTCTCTGACGTTGCCCCAAATGCCTCCAGCAGGGGAACCTTTGGTTTGGGTGGAGAATGAGCCTTGTTCTTGAAAAACGTGTTCTCTCTCCTCACCCTCCCCTGTATGCAGGGAGGAATGTGGAAATCAGCTCTTTCGGGTGAGGGACTTTAAGAGAAACTTCACTCCCTGACCTGGGCAAGAGGGCCCGAAGAGGCGGCACGGTGGGACACCTGGGACAGGTGACAAGAGTGTTAGAGGCTCCGGATGAGCTGCTGTCCCCCCAGGTCCCCTCCTGTCCTTAGTCTAGGGGCCCATGCAGATCTCCCTCCTGTGGAGTGTGCTTGGCCTCAAACGGGCCGCTCTCCATTTGGGTCACATGTTTGCAGGACTAGAAGTACCCTGAGGGCCAGGCAGTGTCTTCTCCTTGGCCATATTCTCCCTCACTCAAGTTCCGGATGAGGCAGGTGTGTCTGACTTCCCGATGCTAGATTTTGAGCTCCACGAGGGCAGAGAGCAGTCGTGTTTTGTCCCCTTTGTATCCATGTCTAGTGCTCGCTGGGGCTCCGTACATACTTGCTGCATGAATGTATGAAGGAAGGAAGGAAGGAACGAACGAATGAATGGAATGGATGAGGCGGGCAGTGCACCGTCTTGCAGAAGCCCTCTATTGGGAGTCAGGGACTTGGAACAGTGTCTGGCTTAGTTCCAGACTTGCACCTGCTCAGCCATCAGCCGTGTGTCCCCAGACCCTGACCGTGTTCCCTGCAGGGCTCCCCTCTGCGCCCTGCCCCCTGCTCAAGACCCCTGCTTGCCTCTCCCCGTCCTTCCCCAGGCTTCTGCTGGCCCCGGCTCCTGCCTCCCCCTCAGATCGCTGAAACCGTGTTTGTGTTCCCGATCTCGTTCTTTCTCTTTCATTTCGCTTTTCTTCTTATCTCGCTCCCTGGTCCCGTTACCCTTCCCTTAGGCAACCATTCAGATGTGCTTGCTGGGAATGTGTGGTTTGCACGTGTTCTCGCGAAATGTGTATTTTATCTGGATACATACAGGTTTAACTTATGTAAATAGGATGTGCTATAAGTTATATTCTAGTGTTCACTTTCCTTTGTATGCCTTTACGTCCATCCAGGTTGTTACTCGACATCTAGTCTGTAGCTTCATAGTCTTTTTTTTTTTTTAAGATTTTATTTATTTATTTGAGGGAGAGCACGAGCAGGGGGAGGGGCAGTGGGAGAGGGAAAAGCAGGCTCCCCGCTGAGCAGGAAGCCCCACAGGGCTCGATCCCAGGACTCTGAGATCACGACCTGAGTCAAAGTCGGACACTCAACTGACTGAGCCATCCAGGCGCCCCTGTGGCTTTACTCGATGGCGTGTACCTGCCTCAGTTTACCTGCCCGCTCTCCTGGGCAGCCATCTCCAGATTTCCTCCATAAATAACATTGCAGTGAACATCTTCAGCCGTGGCTCCTTTTGGACTCCTGGGAGGATATCGTTGGGACGCATCCCCAGGGGTGAATTGCTGGATCGCGGGGGTCTGTGGACATTTAATTCAGCTAAGAACCAGCACGGCAGCCCCCATCACCTCCTTCCTGAACAGAGTACCAGATTCCTAGTCCCTCCTCCCCCGCCCCGTAGCCCTGCCACACTTGGCATCATCCACTTTTCTGATTTTTGCCAATCTACTAGGTGAGAGTGATAATTTGCTGCTTTAATTTGCATTTCTTTGATACTATGTGAGTCCCAGCATCTAAGGCTTGATTGCCTTTCATGTTGACTTCCCTGTGAGTTGCCTGCTTGTATCCTTGCTCACTTTTCTAGTAAAGCTGCTGTCTTTTGTTCTTGGTGATTTGCAGGAGTTGCTTTTGTATTCTAGAAATACAGACGCTTATGGTTAAATATTCAATATGTGGATCCTAGATGTTAATTCCTGTTGAATTGAGATGTTGCAAATATCTTCTCCCGTTCATTCATCTGTTAAACATATCCAACAGAGACACTTCATAATGATACAAATTAATTGATTTTTAGCTTTGTTTGGGCTTTGGAAGTTTTAAGAAATACTTCACCATCCTGAGGTCGCAGAGGGGTCCATTTTCTTCCATTAATTGTTTTACCTTTCTCGGTTGGCTTTCGTCCATCCCGGGCCTCCCTCTGTCTGTGGTTTCGAGTAGGGATCGAGTTGTTTTTTTTCCGCATAGTGAGCCAATTTTCCCATCACACCTAGTAAACAGCCCATCATTTTCCAACGAATCGTGGGGCCACCTTTATTGTCATCTAATTGCCTGTCTGTGGGTCTGTCTTCGAACTCTCTGTTCTCTTCCAAACATTGGCTTGTTCCTGCATCAAAACCACACTAGAACACTGACTATGGCATTCAGTAGTCTTTTTTTTTTAAAGATTTTATTTATTTATTTGAGAGAGAGAGAGAGAGAGAGAGAGAGAGAGAGAAGGTCAGGGGGAGAAGCAGACTCCTCACATAGCTGGGAGCCCGATATGGGACTCGATCCCGGGACTCCGGGACCATGATCGGAGCTGAAGGCAGTCGCTCAACCAACCGAGCCACCCAGGCGCCCGGCATTCAGTAGTCTTAATCTGAAAGACAAATCGTCCCTCTTTCTTTTTCTTTTTAAATATTGACTTGAGTATTTACAGACCTATCTTCTTCTTTATGAACTTTAGAGAAAGTTTCTCGAGTTCCTGGAAAGAAAAGCCCCACTAGAATCTTGACTGGAATTAGATTAGTTTTCTAGATTAATTTGGGGAGAATTGACATCTCTATAATATTTGTCCCGTCCAAGAGTCTGGATTTATTAGATAGTTTCCGTACTTTTTATTAAAAAACTCCCCCCACCCGCCCCCCGCCCCGAGGCTTTGTGCGTTCTTGGTCAATTCTAGTTACTTTACAGTTTTTGTTGCTATTACGAGAGAGACTTTATTTCTGACTACCTATTCTAATCGCTTTGTGCTGGTGGAGAGAAATACTGTTCTTTTTGGTGGCTGACCTTGCATCTGGCAGCCTCGCTCTCTTATTTGTTCTCATTGTTTATCTGTTGATTTCGTTGGTTCTCTGGGGAGATGATCCTATCATTTGCAGATGATGCCGGTTTTCTGTGTCTGTGTTTGGGTCATTGCCACATGTTTCGCTGGTGGAACGTTGCATCTGACTTCTCAGGACGTTCCACGTGCACCTGCATTTGTTCTCTGGAGCGTCCCAGCGACCTGGGAGCTGGGCGAGTCCTGGAGGGATCACAGCTCTCCCGGGGATGACCGAGAAGCCGTGGCTGCCTGGGGGACGGATGGGAGAGCCGGAATTGGGCTGGGTGTTCTCAAGGCAGGCCCTGGCTCTCTGGGGTACGCTGGGAGCCAAGGTGGGTGCAGAGTTCTAGAGCCTTGCAGAGCCCTGGAGGCAGGCAGGAACCCCGGGTTGTTTCCTGTTGGACCTCGGCTGTGTGTCCTTGCTGCCCAGTGGCAGGCTGTGTGGGAGTCACAGCGAAGAGTGTTAGTAGGGGTCTGAGGTTCAGAAACACCATGCCTTTGGGGCTCCTGCTTTCCTCCCCTGTCCTGGTTCCTGGGCCACCAGCCATCATGGTCCCCCCCCCCCCCTTTTTTTAAAGATTTTATTTATTTACTTGAGAGACAGAGCTAGAAAGAGAGCGTGAGCAGGGGAGAGGGGCAAAGGGAGAGGGAGAAGCAGACTCCCTGCCGAGCAGGGAGCCCAACATGGGGCTCGATCTCAGGACCCTGAGATCATGACCTGAGTTGAAGGCAGACGCGTAACTGACTGAGCCACCAAGGCGCCCCTCCATTCTGTTGATAAGATTTAATAGCTGCCCCACACACCTTGATTGTCACCGTGGTTCCAGCCACTGCCTGGACTCAGGATGGGTTTGAAATGGGCAAATTCTGTCGTGAAAGGCCAGGTAGGCTCCCTGGATCTTGCAGGGTGGGGAGATCGCCTCGTCCATACCCACCCGAGTGCCGGTCACCGCCCTGAGGACCAGTCCTTGGACACCTGCTTACCCTGTACCTCCTATGAAGCCAGCCCGGCCCCGGCCTCAGGGCTCCATCTTGGGTGGGGGTGCCTGGAAGAAGAAAGCTCACCCCAGAAATTGTCTCCTAAATTAGGGATGTAGTTTTAGAAGTTCTCAGAAACATCATGGGGGCCAGGTGGAGCAGTGAGTGACATCTCTGTGGAGGGGAACCCTGTGGGTCCTGGCGGGATGGCAGTAGCCGGAGGGAAGAGGGCTGGGGGCTCTGGGGAGCGTGAGTGCCAAGTGAAGCTGGGGTGCACCGAAGGGGCTCTGAGGCAGCACGTGGGCCCAGCGGGGATGGGAGGGAGGTGGTTGGGATTAGGGGGATTCTGGAGGATTCGGGTGGGGGTGGGGTGGAGGGGACTCCGGGAAGTAGGAGGGGGAAGGTAAAGCTTGGAGGAGGAGAAAGGGCACGGAGGACGGAACTGGAGAGCAGACTTCCCCACGTGAATGTGGCCTTGTGTCACCTTCCCAAGGCTTCTGGGGGCAGGGCAAGGTCATGGCTCCCAGTTGACAGACGTGTGGCCGTGTCCCAGGAGGTCGATGGGGCTGGGAGCCGGAACTTGTCTAGAAAGGACTCTTCTCTTGAGGCTGCTCCGGTGTCCCTGTGGGAAGGCGGCACAGGCTGGCCCCAGGCATTGGGTTTGCAGGGGCGGGGGTGGGGGTCGGACCGCTGCACAGAGGCCCCTGAAGCCCTCTCCGTGACCCTCTGAATCCCTGGGAACATGTCAGGCTAGAAGGGCTGGTGGCGGGGGGCTTGTATCATGGCTTCCCAGGCCTTCCCCTGCAATGGGCATTCTGCTTTGCTCAGCTCCTGGAGTCAGGGGCCGAGGACTCTGTCTCTGTCTCCGTCACACACACACACACACACTCTCTCTCTCTCTCTCTCACTGGCTCGCCTCTCAGGCTTCCCTGCTCTGTCCCCCAGGCCTGCAATGTCCCTGGCCTTCCCCAGGCCCCCAGCTGCCTATGAGCAGTGTTAGCGACACGGTGGCCCCTGGCCAGGAGCAGCTCCTGCTGCATCTTCCTGTCGCCGCCACCAGGCTAAATATAACCTGACACTGCACAGCCCGGGCCGCCGGAGACAGCCTCTCCGCCTGGGGGCGGACAGGGAGGACAGGAGCCCCAGCCTCCTGCCCTCGGTGTGACTTTGGGCCCAGCTCCTCCTGCCGGGATCCAGGCAGGGAGGCGACCAGGGTGAGGAGGGCTGCCTTCTCGAGGTTACCTTGCCTGCAGGGACCCGGCCCCCTGCCTCGTTACGGCTCTGGATGCTTCCGCCAGGCCATCTGTCATGTCGTCTGGCACCAGGGCAGGAATCACTTACCCCGGCAGTGCACAGAGGGAGACTGGAGCTCAGAGAGGTGCCCGCAGTCACACAGCAGTTGCCCGGGTCCCCGGCGGGGGCCGGCCAGCTTGGCTCCGTGGGCTCCTCCCCCTGCCCGATCTCAGGCTGGGCTGGAACTGGGGTCCTTCTGACTCCTTGACTCAGTGAGGGCAGGTACTAGGCCTGTTTTGTTTTGACACCCAAATGCTCATGTGCATGTGCTCAGGGAGCGTTTCTGGGGGACGAGAAGCCACCGTCAAAAGAGCAGGGATGACATCTGGTTCACAGACGAACAGCAGAGCCTCTGACCCGAGGAGCCCGTCCGAGGACACTCGGGGTCACCTGCAGTCCTCCGTTCCCTGCCGGCCTGGTGCCGCCCAGGAAGATCAGGCCCCCGTTGAAGCGGAGCCCGGAGCCACGCCAAGGCCAGGGGTGCCCAGAAGTGGGACATGGGGTCTGGGACTGTGGGTGGGGTCCCAGGGCCCTGGATGGGACATTGCCCCCGGGTGCCCTGCTGGGCATGGGGTGGCAGCGGGGAAGGCCAGCCGGTGTTGTGTTGTGACAGCAGGGAGCCCAGAGGGCCCGCACCTGCCGCACTCAGAATGGGTCCCCTCCTCCACCCGCCCGTCCTCCTCTCCTTCGTGTCTCGCGGGCAGCTGCGTGACCTCCACAGGCCATTAGGATCTGAGGCACAGAGGAGCCTGTCAGAGGGTGACCGTCACTCACCGATGGCCCCCCCCAGTCCTCGGGTCCGTCCCCACAGGGCCTGGTGCTCCAGGAGGCAGGCCAACGCTGGACACCCAGTCTTCCAGAGTCTTCAGCTGGGGCTGGGCTTGGGGAGGCTGTGAGCGGGCCGTTCTTCCATGCCGGCCGCGCGAACCAGCTTGGCCCAGGGGCTCTCCCTTTCCTCCTCCTCCCATTTATCAAGACCTCCCTTGGGGCCGGCTTCTACTTCCCATATGTCATGCCATTCACCCCTCAAGCCCCGTGGGGTGGCCGTGATCTTCCCGTGTCACCGAGGAGCCCCCGGAGGCTCGTGGCAGGCTGGTGACTGGCCCAAGGTCATTCTGAAGCAAGGAGCTGCGGCCACTTGACTGTGCAGCCTGCGCGCTCCCTTCGCGTCGGGGAACCTCATGGCCTTTCTGTGGGCGGTGTGGGGTTCCTACTGCTCCCCTCCAGTCTGTCCCTTCGGGGCTGCTCCTGGTGCCGGCGGCCCCGGGAGAGTGGGCCGTGCCTGCCACAGAGTGGCTCTAGGCGGAACTGCAGGCCCGTCCAGCTCTGGGTCCTGTCGGCCTCTGCTCCAGGGGGAGCTGCCTGCCCTGGGGGCCGGCCGAGGTCTGAAGAGGAAGCGGAGCAGAGCGGCAGGAGGGGCCCCGGGGGTAGGTAGACGCGGGGCTCTAGGGGAGGGTGAGGAACCGTTGTGTGTGCAGCCCAGGGCTCCCCCGGAGGTGGCCGAGCCACCAACGCTGGTCATTTCTTCCCTGCTGGGAAGTTGGGGGAAGGTCAGAGCCCCAGCACCCACCAGCTGCACTCTGCTCTGTGCTGATGCCAGCTCTGGCCGTCCCTGTGCCCCCTACCACCCCCCCCCCCTGCCGTTCTGTCTGACTTTCAGCTGCCCTCGGTGACGCCTACCCCCCACCATGGCAGCCGGGGACGGGATGGGGGCCGCCGGCAGCTCTGACCGAAGAGCTGGGGCTGGGTGACCGGGGGAGGACCCAGGGGAGGACCCAGCCGACCCCGCGGGGCGGTGGGAGCTACAGCCCCACAGAGCCCTCGCTGACTCGGGGCCACCAGCTCCCCTTCTTCCTTCCTTGCCTCCCCTGGAAATAGCAGCTGGAGTCTACCCGCCCCCCCCCCCATCCCCACAGCCCTCAGGCAGGGCTCCAGTTCACATTTTTGGAATAACCAGGGCTTTGACAGGGTTATTTGAGAGGAAAAATTCCTTGAATGTCGACAAAAGGAGAGGGCCAAAGGGGCCTTGTGTGCCGTGTGTGTCCGGAGTGGGGAGCTGGTCGGTACCGCGACGGGCCTCACGGCTGGAGCTTCTGCAGCCCTGGCAGGCTGGGGCTGGCAGTTGGGGTGACAGTCCGGGAAGCCAGGGTCCCGGGCTACCTGAGATGCAGAATGCAGAGAGGCCTGAGCACAGTGGGCGTGGGCCACTGAGGCCTGGGGTGCAGACTTGGGGGCTCCGCGCTGGGGGCAGAACCCCCAGGCCGTCCTGAAGGGTTGGGCCCGCCTGGCTTCTCTGAGACCAGTTTCCTCGTGAGGAAGGGGAATCAGGGCCTGGATCACTGAGGGTGCCAGGGGTGAGCGTTGGGGGTCTCCAGGGTTCAGGTTTCCTGGTCTCTGGCCTCTTCTTAGTCCCGACGAGGGCCAGTCCCTGTCGAGGCCGCTGCCGGCCATCACCATATTAGGGCATAAACTCCAGGCGGGCTGTCTGGGTGCCAGACTGTCTCCAGCTGGGCCCGGCCCCCTGCGGCCCCAGCACCACAGCCTGGCCCCAGCCAGGCCATGTCAGAGGCCGGAGGTCAGGGGACCGCTGCTGGAGGAAGACCCAGACAAAGCCCCCAGCTCAGGTCCACAGGCCAAGCCGGGAGGGCCGAGATGCGGTGAGTGGAAGGACTTCGGGGTGGGGAGGAGAGTTCTTGGCCAGCCCCTCCCAAGGCCCAGCCCCCCTCAACCCAGTGCTACCCCGTTCCAGTTGGTTTCCGAGGCTCTCCTTCCGCTAGCTCGATCCCGCAGCCCTTAGAAGTGACGATCTGCCTGCCTCTCCCGGCCTTGTCCCCAGCAAGTCCTCCCCAAGCCAGGGAGCATCCCCCAGGACTCAGGCCCTTTGCACCTGGGCTGCTCCACTGAGGCTCGGCGCCCAGGGCCTTGCTGGCAGGCTGCAAGCGCTAGCCCAAGTCCGAGGCTGCCAGCCCCAAGTTTGTTGGCCTCCTCTTCCTTGACTCAGTTCACCACCACACTTGCTCTCCGCCCTTCTCCTTCTTGACCCCGCCCCCACTGTCGGCACGACCCTGTCCCTCACACCTGCTGCCAGGGCCTGCTCCCTGGTGTGCAGTCCTAGGTGCTGGGCTCTTCAGAGGGGAGGCAGACCCTGGGGAGTCAGGGCCCTACAGTTCAGAGAAGACGGATGAACACGGGGGAGCCAAAGCAAGAAAAGAAGTCTCTGCCCCAGAAAGAGAGGGAGACGAGGAACATGTCTGGTCCCTGTGGGGTCCAGAAAGAAGGAGAAACAGGATGTTTCATCCAGGAGGGCTTCCTGTGGGCGGGGGTTCTGAGCTGGGCCTTAGGCAGAGGTTGAGAGTGCCAGCATCACTTTCAGAAAGCGACAGAGAGGGGTGAGGGGGCGGTGCTCTGGACAAGTTGTATAGGACGCCTTTAGCCTGGGGGACTGACCTCACCTGGTGGTCAGAGAGAGAGAGAGAAGGGGAGGGGAAGAAAAAAGTCAAGGAACAAGAGAGAAAAATGAGAAACAGAACGTTCTAGAAGCAGGGCTTCTCAACTCTTTGTTGAAAGATCACTTTATTTCTGTCACGGACCAATCCTTTTGTGAAACACAGAATCACACGCTTGGCTATTGTGGCAATACTAAATTGTGGTAATAGTTTCGAGACTCTTGTCCTCAACTTCTGCCACCTGCCTTGCCGTGGACGGGCATCGCAGTTGGTGCTAAAGTTGGGAGAGCAGAGTTGGAGACGGAGGGAATGCTAACCCCTCTATCCTGTCTCGGCCACACCGGGCGATGCCCTAGGCACTTGGCACCTACTGACTTGCTTCCTCTTCACGCCGCCGCGTGAGAACGAGTGATTATCATTCCCATTTCAGAGGGGAGGAAGAGGAGGCACAGCGAGGCTAAGTAGTTAAGGAGGGGGAGAGAAAAAGCACAAGTGAGAAAGCAGCAGAACTGGAATGGGAGCCCGGAGGTCCTGGGCCTGAAGTCTGCGGGCTTCCCGGTGGCGCTAGACTGCCTGGTGCGAGGGACCGCAAGGAAAGATCGAGAGGCCAAGGAGGGATGAGCAGAGAGGCCCTGACAAAGAGCAGCACGCTGGAGTGGACAGATGGAGGGCAGGGGCTCAGCGTGGCAGGCGCACGGCCGAAGGAGGGGTCCGGGCAGGAGACACCATGAAGGAGCGGCTAGGAAATGGAGATGGAGGCCCTGGGGCGGGGGACCAGCCCCGAGGGGTTCCCCAGTGCCACAGTGGCCATGCCCTCTGCCCCGCAGGGAGCTGCTTCCTGTGCCTGGTGGACGTGGTGCCCGTGAAGAATGAAGACGGGGCCGTCATCATGTTCATCCTCAACTTCGAGGTGGTGATGGAAAAGGACATGGTGGGGTCCCCGGCCCGTGACACCAATCACCGCGGTCCCCCCAGCAGCTGGCTGGCCCCAGGTGAGTGCAGCCGTGCTCTTAGGTCCCTCCCCTGAGGCCCTGAGGCTCCCTGGGGCCTGCACTCTGCAGGAAGGGGGCCTGGGGGTGCTCCTCCCAAGGTTGGGGAGGAGAGTTCCTGGCCAGCTCCTCCCCTGGCCCAGGCCCCCTCAACTCAGTGCTGCCCCGTTCCAGTTGGTTGAACCCCACGGGTGTGGCCTAGTCCCGTCCGGCTCGGGAGGGACATGCAGGAGGGCAGTGACGGATTGCGTCTCGATTCACAGGTCCTTGGGACAGGACTCTATCTGGTTTCCCAGCCCTCCCTGCTTGGGTTCCTGGACTGGACCTGTGTTGAGCCCCAGGAATGGGGGACTCAGCCTCCCCACGTGGCCCCAGCCACCTCCGAGTGGCTCCCCTGTTCATCAGAAGGCTCTGTGTCTCAGGGACTCAATTCCCTCCCTGTGTTGCTTCTCGCCCCCGGTCCTTGTTCCTGGATGGGCTGGCTCCCTGCTCTGGCCGTGGCTGATTGGGAAGGGGATTTGAAGGGAACGCTCAGCATGGCTAGAGACAGGGAGGCCTCGTCTCCTTCTCCCATAGCACTAAGGCTCCCCCTTCCTCCAGGACGTCCTTTTGGGTTTCCAGCTCTCGGCTTCTCGAGCTCCGAGAAGACCGTGTTAAGAACACTGGCCTTACACGTTCTCCAGGGACCATGTGTCTCCAAGACGGCGGGGTATGGCGGGGTATGGCCCGAAGGCCATGACATTCATTACTCCTCCATGCAAATGCAGGCCGTGCCATTGACCGCGTGACCTCTAGCACTTCACGCAACTTGCATCTAAACTGGCGATGCGGACACCCACCAGCACAGTTGTGAGAGCCACACATAGTTTATGTTGAGCCCACCGTGACCTGCGAGGCTCAAGAAATGGTTTATTTGTTTATTATTGTCAGAGCCTCAGATAGGATTGTGCCCTGGAGGCCTTTTGAGACTTGAGTTCTGTGCAATTGGAGTTGGGGTGAAGGGGTGCCGGCTGCCAGGGCTCCTCCCTACCCTCCTATCTCCCTCCCCTCGGTCGGGCGGTGGCTGGGGCTCCAGCTCCCAGGCTTCCGTGCTCTGCGCTGCTCTCCTGGCCATGGTCACATGTCTCTCCTCTCCCCGCAGGCCGAGCCAAGACCTTCCGCTTGAAGCTGCCGGCGCTGCTGGCCTTGACCGCCCGGGACTCCTCCGCGCGGCCGGGCGGGCCGGGTGGGCCGGGCGGGGCGGGCGCCCCGGGGGCCGTGGTGGTGGACGTGGACCTGACGCCCGCGGCGCCCAGCCGCGAGTCGCTGGCCCTGGACGAGGTGCCGGCCATGGACAACCACGTGGCGGGGCTCGGGCCGGCGGAGGAGCGGCGCGCGCTGGTGGGCTCTGGCTCCCCGCCGGCCGGCGCGTCCGAGCCGCACGCGTCACCCCGCACCCACAGCCTCAACCCCGACGCGTCGGGCTCCAGCTGCAGCCTGCCCCGGACGCGCTCCCGGGAGAGCTGCGCCAGCGTGCGCCGCGCCTCCTCGGCGGATGACATCGAAGCCATGCGCGCAGGGCTGCCCCCGCCACCGCGCCACGCCAGTACCGGTGAGGGCTCGGTGAGGGCTGGGGAGCCCTGTGGGGGACTGCCGCGCCGCTTCCCCACCTGTGGGGCCTGCCCTGTTCGGGCCCTCAGCTTCCCCGCTCTCGGCCGGGCCGGGCCTGTGTGCCTGGGAGATGGAAATCCCATTAAGCACTTACTTAATCCCATTAAGTGGCCTTTTACTCCATTAAATGTCCATTCATCCCATTACATTCTTCCACTCAGAGTCTTCGCTGGCCGGTGGAGCTGGCTCCCCAGGACCCAGAGGGGGGATGGCCCTGGGTCGTGTGTGAGGGCGGGAGAGGCCTCTGGGCCCCAGTACCACCGGGCCCTCTGGCCGGCGCCCGGTGCAGGTGGGACAGACGCTATGGAGATCTTCTTCCTCCGTCATCTCCTAGCTGCGCCCTGGCACGCTTCCTTCCAGGGGCCAGGACTCTGGCCTTGCTTCTCAGGGACTGTCTGTCTCCTGAGTTTACCTCATTGACTGACGATATCAGGGGGTCTAGTTCATACAGGGCGTGGTCTCCACCACCTGTCCCCCGGACTTGGCTTTTCCCTCCCCTCTGGCCATGCACCTCCCCCCGCCTGCCCCCCTGACCCGACTTTCCCCTCCACTCCAGGGGCCATGCACCCCCTGCGCGGAGGCCTGCTTAACTCCACGTCCGATTCCGACCTCGTGCGCTACCGTACCATTAGCAAGATTCCCCAAATCACCCTCAACTTTGTGGACCTCAAGGGGGACCCTTTCCTGGCTTCGCCCACCAGTGACCGGGAGATCATAGCACCCAAGATAAAGGAGCGGACCCACAATGTCACTGAGAAGGTCACCCAGGTAGGTAACTTGGCTCCCTGGCTTTCCTCTCACCTTGCAGGAGCTTAGAGGGGGTGGGAGTGGGCTGTGGTCAAAGGGGGGTGGTGGAGGGTCCCATCAGTAAGGGCCTCTTGAGGGTGGGCGGACCCACTGGCTGGAAGTTGGGGGCGGGTTCCAGAGCTGGGGTAAGAGAGAGCAAGTCTGAAAGGTCCTGAGAAAGGGAGACTGCGGGGGAGGGGAGGGGAGGGAAGGGGAAGAAAAGAGGGGAAGAGAGGGGAACTTGGGACAGGACAGATACAGAGAACAGGTTGGTGGGGCACAGGGAGGACAGGGCAGTCAGGCAGGATGGGCTGGAGAAGGCAGTCCCAGGGGCGTGGTGGGGTCTGCTCTCCGGGCGTGTGAAGGAGGTAGGGGGCAGGGTAGGGGCAGACCTACGGAAGACTTCAAATTAGAAGGGGCCATGGAGGGCAAGATGAGGGACCTCGATTCTTCTAGGCCAATGTGATAAGCTAGGTGGAGGGTGGGGATCCTGTGCTAGGGCCAGAATGGCTGGGAGGTGCCCATCCCTGTCCCCAAACTGCGGGGCCATATGATGGGGGGGTGCACAGATACAGAGGGATGAGATCCCTAAATCCCAGGCCAGAGAACACCGCCGGCCTTTGGCGGCGTTGCCGGACTCTGCCTGGTGGCACGACCAGCCTGGTCTCCTGGCCCCTTCTGGCAGCAAGATCGCTGGCACCACCCCCACCGGCCAGTCCATTCCAGTGTCCCGGCCCTGGGGGTGGGGTCGGGGGAGAGGGGCAGGAGTGGGGATCCCTGCAGTGGCTGAGGAGCCGGGACCGTGGGGGCCGCCATCCCGCACCTGCTGAGCCTCAGTCTCTGGGGCTCCCTCCTGCCCCTTGCACGGTAGCTCCTGAGTTGTCCCGAGCGAGGGAGCTGCCCCCTTTCGCTGGCTCGCTGTGGTCGCTGCCAGCCTCCTCCGCCCTCTTCCTGGCCCTGCTCCCGCTGCCTCTGGCTCACTGGGCTCCTGCCAGGTCTCCAGCCCCTCGGCCTTGACTCCAGAATGTTCCCCCTCACCCCAGGCCCCCTGTCTGGCTGCCTACCTCGCCCCTCTCCTGCCTCTGCTCTCTTCCCACCCGGACCCCCGGTGCGAGCCCCGCTCCCCGGCCCGCGGCATGTGCCAGTCCTGTGTGGCAGCGTGCGTGTGCGTTCCTGGCTTTGCCTGTCACCAGGCGGTCTCTCCATCTCTGGGTGTCTGTCGGACTCTGGCTGGCTGGGCACTGGACCGGCGGGCGGGGGTGTCGGGGAGACCATTAATCTGCGGTGACAGGCCTGGCTGCCCGGGGGAGGGGGAGGGGCGCGGGCTGCGGGAGCGGCTGCAGCAGGAGCCCTGAGCGGGCCGCGGGGGAGGGGGCCGCTGGCCAGCACGGGCGGGGCGGGGGAGCCCAGTGTGGCAGGGTGGGGGTGGGGACCTGGGAGGAGGGGCCGGCCGAGGAGCCGAGGTTCTGACCGCGGCTGCTGCTGGGCTGGCGGCGGGCAGAGCGCGGCACCCTGGCAGCGGGGCCCGCACCGGGGGGCCATGGGCAGCCCGAGCCAGGCGGGCTGCTGTCCACACTCACTGCCAGGGTGACCCGGGCCCCGGGGCCCAGCCCCAGCGACCCTGGCTTCATGCCAGAGGCTGCCCTGGAAGCCAGGCCGCCAGCTTCTGGGGCGCAGCCTGGGCTGGGACTGCTGCTGGGGTGCAGGTGAGGCGCTGGCTGGGCCCTCGGGCTCCAGGGCAGGCGGGCTGGGGGGAGCCAAGTCCTCCATGGCGGCCCCAGCAGGGAAGGCGAGCGGGACAGGGGCTCTGCAGCCCAGGGCCCAGAAGGGCCGGGTGAGGCGGGCCGTGCGCATCTCCAGCCTGGTGGCCCAGGAGGTAGGTGAACCCCCACCCCCACCCCCAAGCACTCCCCTCTCTCCTCCCTGGGCTGGGCACCCAGACAAGCACTGGCAAGTTGGGTGCGGCCTGGAGGGCTCTGGCTCCTGGGCCGGGCTGGGAGAGGGCTTCTGAGAAGCAGGACGGTTTGGGGAGCCGTGGGGTTCGCAGCTCTGCTCATCCCACTGCTGGCCCTTCTCGCTCTTCTCTGGGCCCGCTGGGCCTGGGCGGGCAGTGTTTTTCTTGCCAGGGCTCCCCCTCTCCCACGGCTTCCGTGGCCCACGGTCCTCCCCTCCAGAGAGGGAGAACAGGAATGACATGGGTGCCCAGAGATGGTGACGGTGGGGAGACGGGGAGGAGAGGAGTGTGGTGGGACGGCGAGAGGCCTGCCGGAAGAGCTCCAGGCCCCTGAAGCTCCCCACCGTGTGCTGGCACGGACACCGCGTGGGGGGAGAGCCTTGGGCTGCCTCGGGGGTCCGGAGTTGGAGGCTGAGGCTGAGGCGCGTGCGGGGTCAGGGGCCACCAGATGGTGGTGAGGGCAGGCTGAGCTCAGCCACCTGGGTCACCTCTTCCCGGGCAGCCCAAGGGGCTGGTGACGGTGTTGCCTGCCCCCCCCCCCCGGGCTGATTATTCTGTAGGCTTCTCCTGGGAGTCACCTCTCTGCCCCCAGGGCTTCTGTCCCCGGGAGCTCGGGCCGTTCAGGAGTGAGCCCGAGAAGCCCGCTCCTCTACCGCCTGAACCCCCTGCCTTGGCTCCTGCGCCCCTCCCAGCCGGGGAACAGGTGTGTGTGTTGGGGGGGTGGAGAATCCCACCCACAGGTGAGGACCCAGGATTTGGCTTAAATAAGCTTTGGTGTTCTGTGGGACCAGAAGTCAGGGTGGGGGTTGCAAGCCTGGGCCAAGGCCACGCGGTGAACTGGTGGTTGCTGAGCAGGGCCTGGCCCCTGTCGGGGGGGGGGGGTTCTGTGCATCCAGGCGTTGAGTCCCAGGTGTGTCCCCGAGTGTGCGGTTGAGCAGGAGCACCGTGCTGGTGTCTTGCTGGCTTAGACTCGGGGAGGGGCAGGGTCGTGCGGGGGTGTGGTCCAACACAGCTGGGGGAGGAGCCCCATCCAGGGGCAGCTGCCTTCTGCCCCCCTTGTCTGTGGGGGTCCTGGCTGGTTCTTTTTTCAGTCCTCACTTGACCCTCAAAAAGCCACTGCCTCGTGCTCTCTGCCTTAGGGAGCAAGCAGCTTGGGCAGAAGGCAGGGCGGAAGTGGGGGCCTGGAAGCCCCCATGCTCCCTCCCTTCCCCCAGGCCCTAGCTGCCCCCCTGGCCGTCAGATGCTTCTGGAGGTGCCAGGTCTCCTGTAGGGTGGCCAAATCCCTAACCATGGCGCGTGGTCATTACCTTCCAGTTACTTCCTCTGAGGAAATGCTCTCAAATGTCTGCCTGGGGATGGTGGGTCCAGGGGATCCCTGGCTTGAGCACGAATGGGCATCTTTGGGAGTTCCACTCCCCCTGACGGGAGAGATCCCGGCCCAGAGGCGCGAGGATGTGGGGCCCGGGCACTCAGTACTTCCTGGAGTGGGGCCAGCAACCTTGGTCCTCAATGGCGTAGGTGAGGCCTCTGGTTTGGCTGCCTGGGGTTGGCAGCGCCAGGCCTGGAGGACGGAGGGACGGGGTCTGGAGTTGAGTCACATGTCTGTGAGGGGGGTTCCGGGGGCGGGGGGGGGGCAACAGGGGACACTCAGGCTCTCCTGGCCCAGTGCGGGAAAGCTGGCCTCGCTTCTTCCTAGTTTTTGCTCGGGAAGAGAATGGCAGGCTGCCGGCATTTGGTGGGGGATGGGAAGCCTGCCTCTGCCTGACCGTTGAGCCCGAGCGGAGCTGGGTAGGACACTTGGGAACCTTCGCCGTCTGGGTACATGTCGGCTGCGGGCCGTTGGAGGAGTGTGGGAGGGCAGAGCTTGAGGGCCGCCCTGGGTCTGGGGACAGGGGCCTGGGAGGCGGCAGGGGCCCGTGCCTTGGTCTCTGCCCCAGGGAAGCCAAGGGGCCTGAGTCTGGGAGGCTGGTACCTTTGGGCCAGCGGCAAAGGGACCTTAAGCTCTCAGTCCCCGGGTCCCTGGGAGTGGCAGTGCCCACTGCCATTTTATGTGTCAAAGCTCTGCCTCCTGGGGCACCCAGGCCTGGAGTCTTAGCCCTTGAAGCATTTTCTCTACTGGGATCATGGTGTGTGTGAGTGTGAGTGTGAGAGAGTGTGTGTGTGTGTGTGTGTGTGGTGTTCAGGGCGGGGGGGAGGGGTGGGCAAGGTCCTGTCGGGGAGTTATAACCAGGGGGATGGGTGTGTGTCGCCGGGGGGGTGGGGGGGAGTAGGGGGAGCCATACATCCGGGTAGCCAGACAGCAGGCCCGCGGGCCGCGTGGGGAAGAGTAGCACCTGAGTCCCCAGGCAGGCAGGGGCCACGGCCACTTGGCTGAGGGACGGGCCTCCAACAAGCCAACGCTTGCTGGCGTCTCCCTTCCTCTGCTCGGTCTCTTCTCTGGAGGCCCCGGCAGAGGGGACGTCCGCTCCCACCCTGGAGGTCCCCCGGCCCCAGCCTCCAGGGGGACGTCGCTCCGTCACCTCCGCCCTCCCTCCCTGTCCAGGTCCTGTCCCTGGGCGCCGACGTGCTGCCCGAGTACAAGCTGCAGGCGCCGCGGATCCACCGCTGGACCATCCTGCACTACAGCCCCTTCAAGGCCGTGTGGGACTGGCTCATCCTGCTGCTGGTCATCTACACGGCCGTCTTCACTCCCTACTCGGCCGCCTTCCTGCTGAAGGAGACGGAGGAGGGCCCCCAGGCCCCCGACTGTGGCTACGCCTGCCAGCCGCTGGCCGTGGTGGACTTCATCGTGGACATCATGTTCATCGTGGACATCCTCATCAACTTCCGCACCACCTACGTCAACGCCAATGAGGAGGTGGTCAGCCACCCTGGCCGCATCGCCGTCCACTACTTCAAGGGCTGGTTCCTCATCGATATGGTGGCCGCCATCCCCTTTGACCTGCTCATCTTTGGCTCTGGCTCTGAGGAGGTCGGTTGGCGGGGAGGCAGAGGCTGGGAGGGCTCGGGGAGGAGGAGAGGGGGTGGTGGGGCCCAGGGGGTAGTGAGAGAAAGGGGCCACAGCAGGTGCCCCGGCTAAACTGTGGCCACCACCCTTTTCCATGGGAGGTCCAGAGAGGCCTCCTGCTTCCGTCCATCCGTCTGTCCAAAGAAGCTGCCATGTTCAAATCACACAGAAGTGGCCTGGGAACCATGGGGAGTTCTGGCCAGGCCCCTCAGGGTGGCTGTGGGACCCATTCTCGGCAGGGGGACCCCCATGAGCCGTCTTGTCACAGGGCTAACGCAAAGATTAATGGGACTCCGTGCGAGGCTTAGGGAATGGGGGTTGCTTCGGTCATTAGGAGGTTCTGGGAGGAAGTCTTTGGGGGTCTTACTTCCAGTGACCCCCGAGGGCTGCAGCGCCCCCCGACTCCTCATTTACCCCCACACTGAAGGACTCCCCCCGCCTCCCGCCCCCTGCCCCCCGCAGCTGATCGGGCTGCTGAAGACAGCGCGGCTGCTGCGGCTGGTGCGCGTGGCGAGGAAGCTGGACCGCTACTCGGAGTACGGGGCGGCCGTGCTCTTCCTGCTCATGTGCACCTTTGCGCTCATCGCGCACTGGCTGGCCTGCATCTGGTACGCCATCGGCAACATGGAGCAGCCGCACATGGACTCCCGCATCGGCTGGCTGCACAACCTGGGGGACCAGATCGGCAAGCCCTACAACAGCAGCGGCCTGGGCGGCCCGTCCATCAAGGACAAGTACGTCACGGCCCTCTACTTCACCTTCAGCAGCCTCACCAGTGTGGGCTTCGGCAACGTCTCCCCCAACACCAACTCTGAGAAGATCTTTTCCATCTGTGTCATGCTCATTGGCTGTGAGTGTCCCTGGGGGTGGGCCAGCCCAGAGTCTGGGAGGAGCCCGTGATGGAGGAGAGGGAGGATGCCAGATGGGCCAGAGGGGGGCCCCGGGACTTGGAGGCTGCAGGGATGACTGTCGAGGCACATCTGGGGACTGGAGCACCCGGCGCAAGGCAGAGCCCTAGGGCGCGTGTACTTGGGCTTCTGTGTGTGTGCACTCTCGTGTGTGGTCACGCAGCGATGGGACTGCGTGTGTCATTGACCCGGTGCCAGGGGGGGCGGGGTCCCTCGGCGCTGACGGTCCTGCTCACCCCTGCCCCCAGCCCTCATGTACGCCAGCATCTTCGGCAATGTGTCGGCCATCATCCAGAGGCTGTACTCGGGCACCGCCCGCTACCACACGCAGATGCTCCGGGTGCGGGAGTTCATCCGCTTCCACCAGATCCCCAACCCCTTGCGCCAGCGCCTGGAGGAGTATTTCCAGCACGCCTGGTCCTACACCAACGGCATCGATATGAACGCGGTGAGGCCCCCAGAGTCCGAGGAGGGCTGGTGGTGGGCTGGAGGGAGCAAGGCCACAGTGAGACTTCCCTTGGTGCCGGGAGCACCCTTGACAGCATCGCACCCTGCGGTTCAGGGGGTCCCAGTTAGTGCTGCCAAGGCCCCTGGGAGAGGCGTTCTCCTCCTTTTGATGACGGAGCTCATTTACGGGGAGAACTCTCGCTGTGGGGCAGGCCAGAGCAGGCCCTTGCACTTAGGCGAAGCTTCCAAACCTTCCAGCAGCCCCAGGCAGGGATGGGTCTTGACACTTTACCCAAGAAAATGGAGGCCGAGAGCAGCAAGGCACCGTCATCCCCACGGGCGCACAGCTAGAAGGGGTGGACCCTGTGGTGCTCCTCCCAGGGTCTCGGGCTGGGTGCCCGAAGATAGGGTGCTGAGCCCGCCCACCGCCCCCAGGTGCTGAAAGGCTTCCCCGAGTGCCTGCAGGCGGACATCTGTCTGCATCTGAACCGCTCGCTGCTCCAGCACTGCAAACCTTTCCGAGGGGCCACCAAGGGCTGCCTGAGGGCCCTGGCCATGAAGTTCAAGACGACACACGCACCACCAGGGGACACGCTGGTGCACGCCGGGGACCTCCTCACCGCCCTCTACTTCATCTCCCGGGGCTCCATTGAGATCCTGCGGGGGGACGTCGTCGTGGCCATCCTGGGTACGGCGCCGGGTGGCAGGGCGACTGGGTGCTGGGCGGGAGGCCTGGAGAGAGGTCTGAGCTCGCCGAGGGCACAGTTGTTGGGGCTGTGGCCCCAGGCCTGCCTGCAGGGACCTTGAGTTCCTTTAATGCACCGAAGCTTAGGCCCTCCAAGGGGGACAGTGGAGAGGAGCCCCGCATAGGGCGGGGCTGCTGCACTCGGGGGTTCTCGGATTCTGCTCCCCCTCGGGCTCTCCCCACAGGCAGTGACACTCTTGCTGCCTTTGAAAGCGGCACCAAACCGGTTACGGCAAGGTGGGTCGTGGAGGGTTAGGGTTATGCATCTGATTTTACTAAGGAAATTTGCTAAAGTTCCCTGCAGCCTCACGTGACACAGCCCAGCCCAGCGCTCACCATCTCCGAAGTGAAGGGAGTCTTGCCCCTCTTTCCCTCTCATCCTAACCTGTCCCATCTGTGCACAGGGCAGGGGTGCCTGGCAGGGGACTTCCTGCCCTCTGCCTGTCCTTCCCCTGGCCCCGGACAGCTGTACCTCAGGGCCTCACAATGCGCCACTCTCGGCGTTGATTTCTCAGTTTGGCACAAACTCGTCTACTCACTCCGCAGATGTCCCAAACACAGCTGAAAGCAAAGTTTCACCGCGCACTAAACGTTGTTATCATGCGTGAGGCATTCTGGTATTTTCTGTCCTGTGCCGTGGTCAGCTGTGCTGCGCTATAAACAAGATGCTGGTCTTGTTTCCCTCCTGCGTTAAGATCTAAGCCTGAGAGACACCGAGGGCACAGGATCGGCCAGGAGGGGGTTTGGGACATGGCGTTTGGAGGGGGTACAAGCGGACTTAGAGCGCAAGGAAGCCAGGACCGCGGGCAGAGAGGGGTACGCAGGCTGGTCCTGCTGGCTGCTTCCAGTTGCTGGAAGGCAGGGAGACCCGAGCTCTCTCGCCCTCTCCCTTCTTGCCTCACAAATCTCACCGTTGGGTGCAGGGGGGAAGATGGGGCTGGTGGATGCTTCCGTGGCTCTGGGGGCCGGGGCTGGTGGGTGGGTGCTCAGGCTGAGGGGAGACCCCCAGCCCCCAGGCCGGGGTGAGGCCAGGAAGACAGGTGCCTTTTGCCTGTGCTACTGCCCAGGGGCTGAACCCCCACTCTTGGTGGCCTCCAGGGAAGAACGACATCTTTGGAGAGCCTTTAAACCTGTACGCTCGGCCTGGCAAGTCCAATGGCGATGTGCGGGCCCTCACCTACTGCGACCTGCACAAGATCCACCGGGATGACCTGCTGGAGGTGCTGGACATGTACCCCGAGTTCTCCGACCACTTCTGGTCCAGCCTGGAGATCACCTTCAACCTGCGGGACGTGAGTGGCTGCCCTGAGCAGGCTGCACCCTGGTGGCCGCCCCCACCTGTGTGAGCTCTCTGGGCCTAGTTCCCCGCCTGTCACATGGTGTTGGAGGTGAAAGTCCCAGCCTCACTCAGCTCTCACTCAGCTCTCCTCCTAGGGCAGAAGTGACCTCCGTGCGGGGTGCTCCGGCACCCACTTTCTCTCTGTGTTCATGAGGGGGTGTGGGCTGACCCGGGCAAGGCAGGTGGGCGCGGAAGGGCCCTGACTGCGCTTTTGGTTCCAGACCAACATGATCCCCGGGTCTCCCGGCAGCGCGGAGCTGGAGGGCGGCTTCAACAGACAGCGCAAGCGCAAGCTGTCATTCCGCCGGCGCACCGACAAGGGTGAGGCGGGGGCGGGGCGGGGGCGGGGCGGGGCCTGAGCGGGCGGTGGGCGGGGTCCAGGTGAGGCGCGAGCGGGGCGGAGCGCGGGGCCGGGAAGTGACAGCTGCACCTGGGCTCTGCAGACGCCCCTACTTTCAGTGACCCCTACTCTCTCACCCCGCCTGCCCAAATGCTGTCCGTTCTCTAACGCCCACTTGAACTGGCACCTCCTCCGGGGAGCCCCCTTCTACCCTCCTGGGCGGAGGAGTGCCGGCCTCAGCTTCTTTGGGCCTCAAGCGGCTGGCGCTGCCTTGAACTGATGTTGGGGCAAAGAGACAGCACAGAGGAGGGCGAGGGGGCCAGCGACGGGGGTCCCAGAGAGCCCCGCCCCGTTAGTGCCACTGCCCATGCTTGGGCAGTCAACGGTCGGAGACGACCTGGTCCCGCTCCCGAGAGCTCTCAGTCCGCTTGAGCGGGGGACAAAGAGCAGAAGAAACAGCTGGGGACACACCAGGGGGTCCTGCCACAGCCCTCTGCCAGGCCTGCTCGGTCCCCTCCCTCCCGTTCCGTGCCTCCTTCCTTCTCTGAGGCCCGTTCTCTGTTTCCTACAGACCCGGAGCAGCCAGGGGAGGTGTCGGCCTTGGGGCCGGGCCGGGCGGGGGCAGGGCCGAGTAGCCGGGTCCGGCCAGGGGGGCCGTGGGGGGAGAGCCCGTCCAGTGGCCCCTCCAGCCCTGAGAGCAGTGAGGATGAGGGCCCAGGCCGCAGCTCCAGCCCCCTCCGCCTGGTGCCCTTCTCCAGCCCCAGGCCCCCCGGAGAGCCGCCGGGTGGGGAGCCCCTGACGGAGGACGGTGAGAAGAGCAGCGACACTTGTAACCCGCTGTCAGGTAGGGTGAGGGCCATCTCCGGTGGGCGGGCTGTGGCTGCTGACCTGGCCTCACCCCAGTTCTCTGGCTCCAGGCGCCTTCTCAGGAGTGTCCAACATCTTCAGCTTCTGGGGGGACAGCCGGGGCCGCCAGTACCAGGAGCTGCCTCGCTGCCCTGCCCCCACCCCCAGCCTCCTGAACATCCCCCTGTCCAGCCCCTGCCGGAGGCCCCGGGGCGACGTGGAGAGCAGGCTGGATGCCCTTCAGAGGCAGCTCAACAGGTGAGGGCGGCTCGGCTGGGGGCGGGCTTCCCACCGGGTTACAGGGTGGAGGGAGGGCGAGCTCTGCATGGGCCTCTTTGTGCGGGCGGCGCCTCGACCTCCTCCTCACATTCGGTGCTGAGACCCCGGCTGCACAGCTGGACGGAGGAGGGAGGCTGGGGTGGACCAGCTGGCTGGTCTGTAGGGCGGCCCCGAAGTCACCGCTGCTGGGGTCCCCACACCCCCGAGAGCCAGAGCACCTTCCTCCTTCTTGCCCCAGGCTGGAGACCCGGCTGAGCGCAGACATGGCCACTGTCCTGCAGCTGCTCCAGCGACAGATGACCCTGGTCCCACCCGCCTACAGCGCTGTGACCACCCCCGGGCCCGGGCCTGCCTCCAGCTCCTCCCTGCTGCCTGTCAGCCCCATCCCCACCCTCACCCTGGACTCGCTTTCTCAGGTAAGCTCCAAAGCCCTCCCGGGCTGGGCCACACTGCACACTGGCCCGGCCTTCTCTGCCCCGATTCCACCCCAGACCTGCTCTGCTGTCCTTTCGCTCGGCGCTGGGCCTTAGTTTCCTCCCGCCCCGTTTCTGCCCTCGTCCCAGACGGCACTCTTGGAGGAAGGCTTCCTCAGGAGCTGCGGGCACAGGGCAAGGCAGGAGAGCCCCCAAGCCACAGCCCCCCGAAAGCAGGGCAGAGGAGACCAGCAGGCCGAGAGGCGTCACCTAAATGACCAGATCTACCAGGGGTCTCCTGGGGAGGGGGCTGGGGGGGGCGGAGGCGCAGCGGTGGGGGCTGCGTGCCCACAGGGTCCCAGCTCCCTGCCATGACGGGCACTTGCTCGGCTCTGTGGCCAGCCGGGGGCTCTCACGCTGGCTGCCGCGCAGGGCTGTCTGGAGGGCTTCGGCTAAGCCCCAGGGTGGCACTTCTGGCCTGTGTCTCCCCTCTTCGGCTGGAGTGGGCCTCCGCTGCCCTTCGTCCCCTCCTGAGTGGACATGTGTGTTCCCAGTCTTCTGACAAGACAGCTGTGCCTGGGCCCCAAGAAAGGGGCTCTGCTGGCTCCCAGAGGTCACCTGGGATCTGCTCCCCCCTTCCTCTGGCGTCTGCTCCCCCTCCCATATGCTGCCTGCTCCTGTTTGCAGACACCAGGGCCCACGTCAGCAAACGTGCCAGTCTCCCTTCACGGCCTCCCCCGCGGAGATCTCCTGGCACACTCGGCTGCATCCGCAAACCCCTCCCGCCTGCCCTGGCACTCTCCCTGGCCTTCCGAGGCCTGGCCGCCAGCCTGCCTCTGCTTCTCGGTCCCTGAGCTCTTTCTAGATGGGAGGACGGAGCCTCGTTTCTTTTTGTCCCAACTCAGGGCCCCTCATTCTGGGTTGGGTTTGGATTCAGCTGCCGCGTTCCCCGGGGAAGGGAGTGGCTGCAGCCATGGGTCAAGGGCAGCTCCCCGGGCTCCCGGCTGCGCAGCTGGGTTCTTGCCCACGGAGAATGCGTTTCTCTGCTTGCAATCTCGGCGCCCCCCCTTCGTGCTCCATGTGCTGCTCTGTGTGCCTCGGCCCTTCTCCTTATCCCCCCAACCCTCTTCTGTCCTCCAGTCCTCTGTCACCCAGTTCTCATGATCCTCTCTGTCCTCTCACCCTCCTCTTTATTCACCTGACAGCTCCCTCCCCTACCTCCCGCCCCTTCCACAGTCTTCCTCCTCTGCTCACACTGTGTTCTCTGCAGGTTTCCCAGTTCATGGCGTTCGAGGAGCTCCCTCCGGGGGCCCCAGAGCTTCCCCAAGACGGCCCCCCTCGACGCCTCTCCCTGCCGGGCCAGCTGGGGGCCCTCACCTCCCAGCCCCTGCACAGACATGGCTCAGACCCGGGCAGTTAGTGGGGCTGCCCGGTGTGGACACGTGGCTCACCCAGGGTTCAGCGCACTGCCTGGGCCCCTCCCCTCAGAGGCCCTGCCCAGGAGGCCCTGGCCAAGAAAGGGGAGAGGAACGTGAAGGCACAGGCCCTCCCCCAGCCCTCGGGACCATCTCCTCCTGCAGTCCCCTAGGCCCCCACGGGAGGGGCAGGGGCAGGGACAGGGCCGGGCAGTGGACGGGGGTCTGTGGTCTCCCCACTGCCCTGGGGGCAGTAGCTGGTCTAACTGCCCGGAGGCACCGGCCCTGGGCCTTAGGCACCTCAAGGACTTTTCTGCTATTTACTGCTGTTATTGTTAAGGATAATAATTAAGGCTCATACGAATAATTAATGAAGATGCTGATGACCATGAATAATAAATAATTATCCTGAGGAGACTCCGGCGGTGCTGGAAAGGGGGGGCCTTCGGCACTCGCTTTATCCCGTGTTCACACTCACACATGTGTGTGCACGCGCACCGGGGTCTCAGGGACTCTGGGGGCGTCTGCGCGCACAGGGCCTGCAGGGGCTGCCCGGAGTGTGCGCTGAGGGTGTTCCCGGGGGCTGACGCGGGTCACCTCCGGGGATTCCTGCGTCTGTGGGGCCCTGGATTCAGGATAGCAAAGAACGACCCAGATTGTTGTCAGTGGAGAGTCATCCTAATGGGATGCCGGGCCTGGGTGCAGCCTGTTGGGGTCGTGTTTTGCTGGGCGGCACCCTGGCTCCCAAAGCTGGCCCCGCTGACAGGTAACGCGGTCCTACACTGGCCGGTCGCCATACACGCTTGAGGAGCCCGGCCCACACTGCCCCTGCCCCGGGGCTGGACTGGTTCCTCCTGGCCCATCCCCAACCACCCCCAACCACCTGACTTGGCCTTATCTTGACCTTAACCCAGACTCACGCGGACCCTGTATAGTTGGCCCCCACAGCACCCCAGCTCTGGGCACACTGCTTTCTGGCCCCGGCCAGAGCTCCCCGGGTGTCTGGCTGTAGACGGGCCCCACCTTGGTCACTGTGGTCTCCTGAGCACCTGTGTCCTTGATCACGAAGTTGCTGCCTAGAGAGGGTGGAACTTTTTGAGTGGCTCGTTGCCTTTAGTGGGGGAGCCAGTCACAGTGTACATCCCGGGGCCAGGGAAGTGTTGTGCCTGCGCGCGCGCGCGCACACACACACACACACACACGCACACACGCCCACGCCCACGCTGCTGGTCTCCCGAGGACACCGCCTCCCGGAGCCCTGGCTGGCCGTGACCATGGCAGGCACCTGCTGGCCAGCAGGAGGAGCCGAGGGGCAGCGGCCGGCTCTGCTTACAGACAACAGTGCTGCCGCAGGCCCCCGGAGCCCACCTAGCGGTTTCCCACTTCATCCCCACAACTCCCGACCCTTCCTCGGCAGGGGGTGGGTCAGCTGGCTTTAAAATCAAACGTGGCTGTTTTCACTGCCCGGGCCTGGGGGTGGGGTGGGGGATGGGAGTGGAGACCCTGGTCTCTGAGCAGCCCGGAGGGTTCTTGCTGAGCCCAGAGCAGGGAGGAGGGAAGGGAGAGAAGCTCCTCCCGTCCAGGAGAGACTGCCCCAGGGCCCTGGCTCCCCTCCCGGGATCTGCCACACGTGCTCATCACCTGGGCGGTCACACAGGGGACTTCCTGGTGGGTTGACTTATGCGGTGGCGGGGGTGGGGGTGGCGGGGGCAGGGCAGAGACAGACCCAGGCGGAGGTGACCCTGAGGCTACCGCTGAGAAGGGATGTACAGACAGCTCAGTGCCCCGGCACACGGGGTGCGCGTGAGCTGGGCCAAGGGCTGGCGCCTGGATGTTGGCTCCAACCTCGTTACCGTCCGCCCTTGGCCTCAGCATATCCTCGCCCGGGAGCTCAGCTGCGGTTCACCGCTGTGCCCCGGTGCAGGGATGGAGGCTGGGGGAGCCTGGGGGAGGGGCTGGGGGCCATCGAGTGAGTCAGGGCTGGTGCTGGTGGGCGCCTGCTGGGGAGGGAGCACCACACCAGCCCCCCGAGCCGTGCTCACGCCGCTGACGGGTGACCGCACAGCTTCTGACCGCACGGGAGGAGTGACAGTGACCCTCTGGGCACAGTACGGGCTGACACTCGCTGGCCGCAGGGCGCAGGCTCAAACCTGGGCCGTGTGGGGCCCGACAGGTTGGCAGGGCTGCTGTGACTGGGAGCGCAGCCCAGTCTGGCAGTCTCGAAGGGAGGCACCCCCAACTCCCATTCCTAGCCCGCTCCGGCCCTGCCCGCTCCGGACCGGGTGACAGTCCCCTCCTCCTGCCCAGCCCGGGGTCATGGTCTGCCCAGTGCATGGGAATAGTGCTATAAACCACAGCCGTACCTGCAGCCCCGAAGGTCAAGTTTTGGGGCAGGGTCTGCCCAAAGCACAAGGCAGCCATGACCGCCCATATGGGGTCCTGGGCCCAGGCTGGCTGCACCTCACGGGGTCCTTGTTGCATCCCTGAGACCTGGGGGTTCTCAGGTGTGTGGGAGAGAGGTGGGGGGAGCTGTAGCTCCTGTACTCTAGCTGGGGGAACAGCCCAACGGCAGCTACGTCCTCTGGGGACCACCCTTGCTGTCCGTGCATCGCCCACTCTTAATGTCCATCTCGTCATTTGTTATTTTATTTTATTTAGTTTTTTTTGGTAGAAACCATCAGTATAAATGCTTTGGAAGGGAGATAAAGGGCGCCTGTAGCCTGGGAGCCTGGTAGAAGGGTGCCTTAGGAGTATCATTCCTGGAGGCCAGGGAGAGAGACGAGGAGGAGGCACGGGGACCACCGTGCAGCCCTCTGCACGCCGGGCTGTTCGTCTGCTGGCCTGGAGCAGTAGACGGGGAGCAGCAGCTCCGTGGGGGTGGGGCCCGTTCGTTCTGCGGGGCCTGGAACAATACCCTGCCCTGGGATGTGCTCCGCGTTTCCTGATGAATGGACGGACGGACGGATGGATACAAACACTGCCCTCCTCCCTGGGACAGAGACCCTTGGATTGGACAGGCAAGGGCTGGGGAAGGCCTCACATGGTCGGCAGAAGCAGAAGGAGGGCCTCTTCCCAGGGCTCTCCTCTCACCTTGTGGCCCCCCCCCGACCCCAAGTTCTCCCCCGTGCCAGTCCTCAGGTCGGCTCAACGCAGCTCTGTGGCAACTGCTCACTGCCCCAGACCCGCTCCCTGGCTTCCCCTGTCACCTGGGCTCCCAGAGCCACAAGGACTTTGGTGGAGGGAGAGGCAAAGGTGAGGGTAAAGTCACCCCCTCTCCTGCAGAGCCGGGCTCCCAAGTGTTGGTGATTTGCGGTCCTGAGCTGAGGGTTCTTCCAAACCAAGAGGCCAGAAGGGTGGGCTTGGGGCTGGAAGAGGCTGTGATGTGCAAGGAAAGCGAACTGGGCAGGAAGGCAGGCAGCAGGGCTGGGAGCTTGTTGCCGTGATTCCCGAAGGTCTTTGCCTGAGGTGGAATCGTGCTGCCCTTGCCAGGGGCCGGGCTAAGTCATCTGCGCATTTTTAGTCTCAGTAGTTTTTGTTCCCTGAGCGCGATCCGTACCGCTTTGGACGACGGGAATGAAGATGGCGGCTCCCAGTCTCCGACTGGAGGAGCCGAGAGCTCAGGCCCCGCTCCTCAGTGCGCCCTCGGAGAGAAGCGGTCAGTCCCTCCCGTGTCCCTGGTCTCTGGCCTGTCCTCCAAGCTCAGCCGCCCGTGACCGAAGGTTTCTGTCTCCGGCGCGCGACCCCGACTGGAATCTCCAAACCCAGCAGATTCCTGCAGCCGCAACCGCACCGCTCCTCCCGGAGGACGAAGGTGAGTCTCCCTGCATCTGCCCCTTGTGGGGTCCCTGCCCGAAGAGCAGTGGCTGACTGTGCCTCGGATCCTGGATCCTGGTGTAAGGTGAGCCGGAGCTGAGAGCTCACTGCGCGGCTCTGTCTCCACCCGCTTCCTGGCCCCGACACCTGCGAGCTCTGCCGCACTCAGACACCCCTGGTCTTCCTGTGACCCCCGCGGGTCCTGAGACTGCACTGTCCCTGCCAGGGCTCCACCCCCGCTCAGCCTCTGGAGTGATGTCCCCCAGCGGAGGGGAC
>CM052806.1:87244050-87288559 GCA_028533885.1 Nasua narica | reverse complement strand
GGTGTAAGGTGAGCCGGAGCTGAGAGCTCACTGCGCGGCTCTGTCTCCACCCGCTTCCTGGCCCCGACACCTGCGAGCTCTGCCGCACTCAGACACCCCTGGTCTTCCTGTGACCCCCGCGGGTCCTGAGACTGCACTGTCCCTGCCAGGGCTCCACCCCCGCTCAGCCTCTGGAGTGATGTCCCCCAGCGGAGGGGACTCTAAAAGTCCCAATTTTGTGCTGGGGGGCTCTGGGGCTGCCGGGAGCCGGCCCCTCCCCCGTGGTCTCTCTTCCCCTGTATCGCCTCGGATTCACTTCCCTGAACGTCCTACCTTCCGAAAAGTGGTCGATTTTCTGTTCCTAGAATTGCCGCTCTTCTCTTCGCTCTCCTGTTGAGTTTGTAAGGGTTCAGAATGGTTCCATAACTGTCTAGCTGAGCTCCTGGGACCTCGTGATATTTCGGTCTCCTGCTCCGCCGCCATCTTGCTCCTCCCCTCTTGAGACACTTTTAGATAATTGTCATCAAACAGTGGCTGGTGTGGAAATTAATGATGATTTAGTAAAAGATTGGCTAGTAATAGTTTTCTTAAAGCTGCACAGGTGCTCAATTTTTCTTCATTTATCAGTGCAGGAGTGTTTTCAATAAAGTGATTCTTGATACAGTATTTTCTTAAAAGTCCAAGTACAGTTCAAGTTTTGGTTTTTTGTTGTTTTTTTTTTGGTTAACTTTTGTCTTCCAAATTAAAAGAGAATATATTCGGAGGCATTTGTTTAAATAATTGGCTTCATTATTTTATAATCACACCTTATAAGTGAGTCGGAAGTCTGTAAGAGCCATTGCTAAGAGAGCAGAGCAGAAAAGAATTTAGCACAACTGTCTTACCATTATTTTAAAATTAGCAATAGCATAAGGTCTGGCTGCAAAAGACTTAGATGCTAACTGGCAAGAAAATCAGTCATTAGGGAAACAGTCTGGAGAGGGCTTGCACAACAAGCCACCATATGTAATGGCTTTGCTTCCTCTTCCTGCTCCACCAGGAGCTGACAGCCAGAGAATCAGAGGGAACTCGATGATTAGGGACACTAGGAAGGTCAAATGGGGCTGTTCTCGCGCTCTTAAGCAGCCTAAGTGGAATAAAACTCTTAGCGGATGGGAGAACGACTGCAGAGTGCTTTATTTTAATGTCAGACTGCCCTAGGCATCTTGGAATTGTGACTGTCCTGAGGGAAGTTGGTTTTATGTGGGGCGCTGAGTGACCATAAAGGAGAGTTATTCTCGGGGCTGGTGCGAAGAGCGTGCGGAATGAGGATTAGTTAAGAAGCCATTAGTGACATGACTCAGCTTCCCTCTGTCCGCCAGCCCTCGGAGAGTGCTTTCCTTAAAACGATGAGAAACGGGTCATGTCCCATCCCACGGAGAGAAGGGTATGCCAGTGCCTCCCCACGTCTCTGTGGAGGTCCAAGGGGCAAGGCTTCTACTCTGGGTTAATCCCCTGTGACTTGTGTCTCTGTAGGCACCTGTCTCATAAGCATGCTGTAGACCCCATGTCTCCTGCCACCTTCCTCCATGCCACCCTGACTCGAGCCGGACACTTCCTCCGACCCATCGTCCCAAAGCTCCACTCACCGAAGGTTGTCATGCGTAGCCTTTGATTATTATCGTGGGGTTGCTGTGGATGCTAGGGGAAGTTATCTCACTGCACAGCCTGGAAAACACCCGAAAAGATGATCTCAGACATTCCAGTTCTAAATTCTTGGCTGCCTCCTCCCCGGTGCCTTTCTCATTGGCTGACCTCCTTCCTAGTTCTTCCAAGACCCTCTTGGTTGGTTCCCATCTTTCTGAAGACACTTCTCTGCCTCTTCTTTTCCCCCACTTCTCTGGCCTGCTCCCAGACATTCAGATTTCCCCTCAATGGTTTGGGTGGATACACTCAAGTTTCTCCAGACTCTTCTCCATAGACATTGCCCAGGGCTCTACCCTTCTTCCAAGAGACCCTTCCAAGCTACTGGGATGCTATCCAGATATACATTGGATGGACCCAGAGACGAACTAACCATGGCCCTACAAGGAAAGCCCCTTCCTTCCTTCCTTCCTTCCTTCCTCTCTTCCTTCCTTCCTCCCTTCCTCCCTTCTTTCCTTCTTTTCCTGCCCTCCTTCCTTTCCCCCTACCCTCTCTCCCTCCTTTCTTCCCTGCCCTCCCTCCTTCCTGATGAACAAGCCATTTTCCCACAACAATTAGTGCTTCCTAACAAGGCGTCTAGCTCTAGAGGTGGGCACTTAGAGAGGCGGTGAAGAGCAGGCCCAGCAGAAAGAGCCCAAGAGAACAGAGCATGGTCCGGATCTGAGGATGTCGCGCTTCCATCCACACAGGCAGTCCCAGAGGGCATGGGCGTAGTGCTTGATTTTAGGCCAAGCTGTTCAGCCCAGGTCTTAGGAAAATTTGTTCATGAGCCAGTTAGCTTCCCTCTTGCAGAGGCACAAAGTACAGCTCTAGCCGGGGTCACTCTCTTGGGACCTCATGCATTTGGTGAAGGAACTGGGTCTGGGAGGGACTAGAAGTGCCGTTGCTGATTAGAGACCCAAGGCACGGCAGAGCCGGCCGCAACGGGGGGGTGGCTGGGGGCAAAGCCCTGCTTGCCGAGGACAGACACATGGTTTCCTGCTAGCTTTCTGCCAGCTCACTGGCAAACACTGAGTGATCTGGGTAACTGTCAAAATTGTGGTTGGGAAATGAATAAAATACAGAAAAGCTGCAAGTGACTTTGGTAGAGAGGTAGCTCCTTTGACTAAATACTTGTATTTTGGAAGTAACTGATGCCAATGGGACCAGCACCCACCCTCTCTGCACGCCGTCCTCACTGGTCAGCATCTCCCCGGCTCCAGACCCTGGTGTAGCGCCAGTCCCCGGGGCTGCTGGACTTCCTGCCCTTTCGCCTCGCTCTGGACTGAGCAAACTGGCCGGTTTGCAGGGGTGGTCGCAAGCCCAGGCTCCCGTGTCTTGACTTCACTGCTCAACCCAGAGGATCATTTTCAATTCAAATATTTTTCCTGTGCTCCACCGAGCATGGCAGAAAGCCAGGAAAGGCCCGCAGCGAACAGAGTTTATCTTCCTCAATTTTCAGTAGAGCATGGGGCCCAATGTGACCAAAGGCCGGAGGGTTAAGGGCGAGCCCACTGCAGGCCAGGAGCCGTGCTGGATGCAAGGATGGCTGCCTGAGTCCCAGCCACGAGCTTCAGCCTCCCATAGTTCAGCTGCGAACCCAGGAGGGACATGCAGGGGGACGACCAAGCCCCTGCTCTGGTGAGTGGCCGTGAAGCTTCGTTCATTGAGAGTCGAGACCTGTCCTCCGAGACTGGCCTCACAGAGGGCCCTCCCCATGAAGGCTGGTCAGTGACCCTCCGTGACATTTCCGCGACACGCCATGCCCCTCTGTCCTGGGCCAGCTCTCAGTTGTGAGAGCTGTGATGGGCGCACAGAGCTGGAATTTAGGGGGACGGCTCTCTCGTGTGGATGGAGAGTTCTCCTCCATAATAACCTGTGCACTCCACGACTTCTCGGCTGAACACAGGCGCGTCTTTCAGCCCTACTGCACAGAGGGGCCCCCTGTGGGGTTTCCGCGGAGGGGGACGGGGCGAGCTGTCTAGAATGTGGGGAGAAGGAGCCGGTGCCCTTCCTTCAGCCCATCTGTCGTGTGACCTGTTCCCAGTTTTCTCAGTTCTGGATTTCTCTCCTGGGTGCAAGATGCAAGATCTCTCCGGTAGCGGAGACTCCCTCTGACCGTGATGTGTCTGGTTCCAGTCCTTGTCATCCTTTCTCCCCACAAGAAAGCTGGGAGCTGCCTCATGTTGGACCAGGAGTCCACACGAATTACGTCCTGGGACCCAGGCAAACTAGAGTTAGAAGCCATCTCTGCACAGAGCCCCCCAAGTGCCCCCTGCTTACCTGGGACCCGATCTCACCTGTGGCCGCACTCCCACCCCGGGGGGTAGGCCCCTGATGACTCTTTCGAGGACTGAACTTGCATTTCTGGCTCCGGCTGGCTGGGCCGGGGGTTTTCTGGGCTGACACTCTGCTGTAAAGGGAAGCCTGAGAAGGGGCTTCGGTAGTTAGAGCAATGCCCCATCGGCCTCTGAAATCTTTCCTGCATAAGGGAGGAATCCACAAAGTTGAGATCTGAACTTGGCAGGGTCCTGTTTGTCCCCCAGCCCCTCAGACGGGGCCAGTGTGATGACAGTGCAACGTAAGTCACACACTGATGCATGATAGCAACCTGCGCAGTCGCGGGGGCCCGCTAGGAGCTGTGGCTCGGGGAGGGGGGCTTCTCCGAGAGAGAGGGGCTACCCGCAGGAGGCTAGCCTCCATCCCACGAGGGAGCATGAGGTGTGGGAGGAGTCTTAGTCCAAACGGGCTGTTGTAACAAACATACCACAGATCGGGGGGCTTATAAATGACAGACATTTGTGTCTCCCAGTCCTGGAGAGTGACAAGCCCAAGATCGAGGCACAGCGGGTTCCGCGTCTGGTGAGGGCCTGCATCCTGGTTCACGGCCGCCGTCCTCTCGGGGCGGAAGGGGCAGCAGAATCCCTTCTCTCAGGCACGGATGCCCTGCCTGGGGGCCCACCCTCAGGCCCTGCTCACCTCCCAACGGCCCCGTCTCCTAACACCACCACCGTCAGCACTAAGTTTCAACAGAGGACTTCTGGAGGGGACCCAAACAGTTCATGACTGAACGGACCAGCCGTAGGGGGGCACCCTCACGTGGGCCAGACGGCCGCGCGCCCCCTTGGCCCGAGAAGAAAGAGTTATAAATAAGCGGCAGTGTGTTCTTTTCATAGTCGAGAGTAGGCTTTAAAAGCCCACGTGAAGGGTTAAAAATTATGAACCAGACCTGATGTAAACGAGGTTATTTTGGGGATCCATTTGACTGGTTGCTGTTGTGGAGAAGGTGGCATTTTTCACCTTTGGCAAAATGAAATAGAAATCTGTGTTCATCTCGTCTTCCTAACACGACTATAAATTCCCTGAAGAGGGGCCCGAGATTGAAGCTGACAGGAAGTGAGGGCAAGTCTCTCACCAGAGAGAAGTCGTGCTTCCTGACTCCTCCCGCATCCCCGTCCCCAAGTGCAGGAAATAGAAGCTGAATGTTTCCACGTTGTCCATTTTTGTCCTTGTCACTTGTCACTGAGGCCGGCACAGGGCTGGGCTCAGGGCAGGCTGGTTGGCCGATTGAAAACGGCAGGGCTGGAAAAGTGGGCTGTGGGAAAACTCCACAAGTGATGGAGGAGGAGCCGGGAAAGGCACGGAAACAAGTTCATGGGGCCACGAGGTCATGACCTTGTCACGTGACCATGTGACCATGTGACCATGACCACGTGACCATGTCACAAAGGTCACAAGCCACGAGGTCAGAGCTGGAAGACTTACTTGGAGGAGCACTTGGCTCCATCCATTCAGAGACTGAGCCACTGAGCCGCAGACAGAACACGGGTCTTGCCCGAGTCCCACAGATGCCCAGAGTCAAGGGCAGGGCTAGAACACAGGGCTTTCGGCCTCTCCGTCTTGCCTGATGCCCAGCTGATGAGCTTCCAACTTTTAGGACAAACCCTTGTAAAACCAAGGCTATGCTTTGGGCACGAAGCTGGGCTTCCAACTTTTAGGACAAACCCTCGTAAAACCAAGGCTATGCTTTGGGCACGAAGGTATGGCACTGGACTCTCCTCAGACAGCCTGTGTTGGGAGGCTTTCTCTGGGACCGGGGCGGGTTGTGGTCAGCTCACTCTGGAGGGGCTGCTGTCTTCGAGGGGACGGAAGGTGGAATCTGTTTCAGTCGCCACCCACTTGGATAATCTGCATCTCTGTGTATCTGTCATCTAACTCCCAACAGTTATCAGTTCACATCCAATCTTGTTGCACCCATACCCTTCGCCACCCTGACATCAGATGAATTTGCAAATATGGGACGCAAATCCCAGGGACCATATAGTTTCATCTGTGAGTATTTCGGCATTCCCAAAAGATGAAGACTCTTTTACAAAATCCCACAATAGCATAACCACACCTAAAATATAATAATTCCCCAATATAATCAAATATCCAGGCAGCGATCCGACTAAACCCCAGATCCAGAAACCAAATAAAGCCCAAACCTTGCAAGAGTTACTTGGGGTCTGTATTTATTGGTTTTTTAAAAGACTTGTTTATTTGAGAAAGCAGGCATGAGCAGGAGGGGCGGAGGGAGAGAGAATCCCAAGCAGACTCCGTGCTGAGCGCAGAGCCCTACATAGGGCTTGATCTCACGGCCTCGAGACCATGGCCCCAGCTGAAACTGGGGTCACTCAACCGACTGCACCACCCATGCATCCCATGTACTTGGGACCCTTAAATATCTTTTAATTTATAGTATCTTTCATAATATTTTTTCCTTGCTTTTTGGGTTTTGATCAAAGGATTTGGGTTGTTCATTCTTCAGAGTTTCCTACAACTGGATTTTGGTAATTTCCTCCATGTGATGTAGCTTAACATTAGGGGGGCAACTGCCCCCGTGTGCCCAGTGCCCAAACTGGGGAAATCCTGAGCAGATCAGGATGGTCAGTCACCCTACATGTTTTCCCCCGCCACTTATTAAACTGTAAGTTAACTGTAAGTATTTCAGTATTTCCGAAAGATGAAGACTCTTTTACAACTCTTTTATAACTACCAACTCATGGTAGTTAAATCTAGAATTTTTATCGGTTTAGTTTTTTGGCAGGAATATTCTCTGGCTGGTGGTGTGTTAGTCCATCAGGAGGCCCATAAAAAGCTGGTTGCTTCTCTTTTCGTATTATTAGCAGACATTAACGACCATTGCGTAAATTCATTCATTCGTTAGGGCTGCAAAATGGTGACATTCTAATTCTAACCCCCCTTTCCATTTATTAGCTGAACTTCTTTCATAAGAAGAAACTTGGTCTCTGAGACTCTTTGCTTACCCAGAGCAGCAATTCATATAACCAGGACACTGTCAGTGTTTGATTCTTTCCCTTTATTTGCCAGTTTTTCGCAATATGTTTCCTTGGCATGGCTGAAGAGTGAAGACTGAATTTCCTTTAGTAGCTTTATAAACTCACAGATTGGAAAGAAATGTTCAGTCCTTTGCAGTTACTGTCCTTACTGATGCTCACATGTCTTCGTCTTTGGCTGGTGGAAACTTACTCAGGTTGGTTCCTGAGTTACTTTGATAGGAGCAGCTTCCTCGTTTTATGATTTGACAAGATGTTCTGAAGCAAATGATTTTGCACGTGCCTGTTGCAGTCTTGGGAACAGCCGTTTCTCTGATGAGTTGTGGGCCTTTCTGTTGGGAAATGCATTCGCAGACGGAGATGTTCTTTGCTCCTAGACTGCTCACTGCTTCTAGGTCCCTCCAGACCTAGCTATAGCCAGGAAATACGTACTGCTTTTTTTTTTTTTTAAAGGTTTTATTTATTTATTTGCATGAGAAAGAGAGAGAGAGAGAGAGAGAGAGAAAGGGAGAGAGCAAGTGAGCACGAGCTGGGGAAAGGGCAGAGGTGAGGGAGAAGCAGGCTCCCCACTGAGCAGGGAACCCCACATGGGGCTCGACGTGGGACTCGATCCCGGTACTCTGGGATCCTGCCCTGAGCTGAAGGCAGATGCTTAATTGACTGAGCCACCCAGGTGTCCCGTATGTACTGCTTTTAAAGGATAAAATAAATAGTGTGTTCATGCCGATCTTACTAATCTGAGTATTAGTACCGATACTGAGCGTGCCGATATTACGCTCAGGACCACAGAGTTTTAAGTGAACCTCACTAATCTCATGTCTTAATCTCCTTTGCCCCAACCTGAAAATCCCGACTCGTCATGGGACCACCGCAGTCACTCATCGGCTTTACTCCCAAACAAGCACACACACTAGTCTCAGACTAACACCTTGAGCCACCGTGGCTAATGACATAATTACAGGAAACAGCTTGGGATATTTTTGAAGGTTTTTTTGTCCTTACAGCATATCCCACTAGGGATATATTGTCAAATTACTGTGTGTAAGTCACTGGGAGTAATTCCTTGGTGGGTTGTATTACAAACCGGTGGTTACAGTACATTATTATGGTTTATTTGTATAATTGCCCTTCTCGTTTTCAGGGCTTGCCTTTTAAGCTTAATTCCAGAGTTGAACATACCAAACAAGGTATTCAGAGACGTCTAGCTTCTGTCTCTGTCTCCTCTGTCCCCATCCCTTCCTCTCTTACTGATAACCATTTAGCTACTTTTGTCTCTCCATTTTTTTTTTTGTTTAAACAAGCAAATGTATGTATGTGTCTAGTCCCACTACTTTAAAAATTGTTGTTATTTATTTACTTATTTTAAGGGGGAGGGAGAAGAAAGGGAGAGGGGCAGGGGGCGAGGGAGAGAGAGAATCTCAAGCAGACTCCTTGCTGAGCACAGAGCCTGATATGGGGCTCCATCCCTCAACCCTGAGATCATACCCTGAGCCGAAATCAAGAGTCTGACAGAGCCCCCCAGGTGCTCCCCTATTTTTTTTTAGGTGAATAAAAGCATCCCAGACACCGTTCTCTATTCCTTGCTTTTCCACTTGCTATCTGGGCAGCACGCGACATTAGCAGAAAGAGATGGTCCTTGTTCCTTTTCATGGCTATATAGTACTTCACTGCATGGCCAGACTTTGTTTACTTAACCAATTATTTGTGCCCAGTGCTTTGTTGTTATTATAAAGTTGTGCTACAATACATAGCCTCATGCAACAATCTTTTCAAGTATCCACTAGTTTGTCTATGGGATAGATTCCCAAATTTTCTGGGTCAGAGGTTACTGGTATGTAGCTCTGTAAGATATTACTCAATTTCCCACCAGCAGTGTTAAGAGTACTTTTATCCCTCACCTTGCTGACAGAGTACGTTGTCACACTTTTGGCTTTGTGCCCAATTTGGTGGGTGAGAAATTGTTTCTCAGTGCATTTTAAATTTGTATGTTTCCGTCACAAGTTGAATTCTCGGGGAGCAGTCTCTGAGACAGAGACTAGACTAGCCTGCAGAGTGTTTATTGGAGAAAGTTCCTTTGGATAAACACCTGTGGAAGGGACAGGAGTGAAGTAGGATCGGAGAGAGGGGTAAATTGAACCACTTCACCAGTTTACCCTGCCAAACCTACAGGGAGCTCTGGAGCTGGGATGGGGTGACGGGAGGGGCCCCTCTTGCCTCGCGTCACCCCATCGTTGGATGCGGGCTGCTTGGAAAGAGGCGTGACCTTGGACGAAGCAGTTTCTTCTGCTGGGGCAAAGCCACATGAGGCCTGACGGCTGAGGGCCACCTTCTGAGGGCACACGCAGTAGGTGGGGGACTAAATTTTCCATTTCTGGGGGAAAATGGGTGGTATGTCACAGCACCTACCTTTATTTCTTATCCCCCTATAAGAGCTGCCTTCAGGATTTGGTTGGTTAAGTTTTGAGCCGACAACTGTCTATCTAACATCCTTCTATCATCTATGGGTTTATCGATCTGTATTTGAGATACTAGATATTGTTGGTATTTAAACATTACGTTTCTGTATATTTCTCCTGTCGTCTCCTACAGTTTCTTCTTTCTGAAAGTTGTTGCTAAGTCATTGCATGCAACTACAGCATTCCTCTTATAGCTTCATCATGAATTGCCAACTTGGGCCTTCAAAGTATGCAGTGTCCTACTTTGGCTCACTTAATGCTCTGTGGCCTGAATTCTACCTCGCTAGATATCAAGATGGCAACTCGTGATTTCTTTTTTATTTGTATTTGCTTGTTCTATCTTTTAAATACTTTTAATTTTTTTCTAACCATTTATTTTTAACATTTCTGAATCTCTTTGTTGTTAAGAGTGTCCCCGACACGTAGTGTGGTATGAGATTTTGCCATTCGAGCCAATCTGAATATTTTCTTCCTTTGACATCTGAGTTAAGCCCCGTCGGATTTATTGATGTGATTGATAGTCTTGGCTTCTGTCCAGTCACATTGGTTTATTACATACAGGTCTCCATGGGATCTATTTTATGTGTTCTCTTTTGGTATTTAGGAAGATTTGAATTATTGTTTTCATGGGCACATTTATTCAATATTGTTCCATGATACAGTTAGTGCCCTGGTTTGGCCTTTTTCCTTATGAGTTCCCTACTGGGAGCAGTATTAAAATGAGCTAATAACTTCTTCTTGCCCCCCCTTCCCTCACCTGCCACGTAACCTGAAGTAACACACTTTTTCCTCCTGCTTCTACCTGTGAGGCCATTGGCAAGCTGATTCTATTTGTTGTTGTTGTTGTTTTTTTGTTTTGTTTTTTAAAGATTTTATTTATTTGACAGAGAGAGAGGGGAGAGATCACAAGTAGGCAGAGAGGCAGGTAGAAAGAGAGGGGGAAGCAGGCTCCCCGCTGAGCAGAGAGCCCAATGCAGGGCTCAATCCCAGGACCCTGGGATCATGACCTGAGCCGAAGGCAGAGGCTTTAACCCACTGAGCCACCCAGGTGCCCCGAGCTGATTCTATTTTGTATGTCCTCTCCTCGCCTCCTCCCTCCCCCCATTTCTCATAGTTGTGTTATGCCTGGAGTCCAGACCCGGACCCAGGCACGGCCTTCCCTATGGCCTCCCTTACGAGCGTCTCTTACTCTTGGCACTCAGCTTGCTGCCCGCCCATACTGTGCTGTCTTTCCAGTCATTTTGTTTATTGGACCTCGTTCTCTAGCAGATTCTTTAGGAGGAGCTCAGAAGAGTGATAGTCTCCGAGCTCTTGAGCGTCCCTCTATGGTCTTCGTCCTTCAAGGTTGGCTTGCGCACGTGTTCTTTCCTTGAGTATCTTAGATATTTCATTCCTCTGTCTTCTGGCATACAGTAAGCTGCTGAGAAGTCTACATGCAACCTGATATTCTTTCCTTTCTAAGCAACTTGGACTCTCTAGCCGATGTACAAAGAGGGGTTTCTTTCCCAAAGCCCGACAGCTCCACGAGCTGGGTCTCAGCCCGCAGGGTGCCCATTCAGTGCACCCGTAAGTATGTTTAGTTTAGAAAAAGATGGTCTACACTTCCCCTTGGAGTAGTATTCTGTTTTATAGCTTTGGTTTTCCTCTTGGTAATTCTTGTTTTATAAGTGTTTGATCCTTGCCTGGCTCCTGTTACTTTCTCTGGAATTTTTCCCCATTTCTCATTCATTCCTTTGGAAGGAAACATTTGCCTTTTCCATCTTCGGTTTCACTGGAGCCAGCATCCATTGTGTGTGTTTGCGTCTGAAAGTCCCCTGGCGTGGACTCATTTCCGAGACCTGTCCCCTGGTCTTTTCATGCTGCCCTTCAGTCGGTGCTTCTTTCAGAGCTACCGTCACTTTATTTGTTTCTGCTCATCTTGAAATATCACACGACCGGTTTTCCTCCGTGTTCTGGCCGCATCCTACTGGGCGCCTCCCTGGGCCACGAGGCCTGATACAATGCTCCTCATGTCTTTTCGCTCAGACCCACTGGGCATGATATTTGAATGAGATTCCTTTCGGCTGCTCATGTTTAAGTAAAATGAATTTTCTGTACTTGGAGAGAAGGTTGGGCCAAGATCGCTTTTTGGAATGTCACGACTCGAGAGCTCTCGTTTCCGTTCTTTGCATGAAATTTGGAAGACACAGCCTCCCGCTCCCTGATACCAGTCTTCTCTGACCCCCTCGCGCACCGTGAGGGCCTTCTCTTTCCTTGCTGCCATGGGCCTGGGCCTCTCAAATGCGCCTCTTCTCCGAGCGGCTTCTCCTTGGTGCTGGGTTTGGGTTTGGGATGGAGCTGCGGCATGTTGGCCTGAGATTCCACGGCCGGGATGCTCGCGTCCATCTTGGGCCCATCGGAGAGAGGACCGGCTGCCTTTCCTTATCTTTGTCCTGAACACTGGCTTCCAGGACGCCGCTCCTGGGTCTGGGGCCAGTTCACTCTTAAACATCCGGAGCTTCGGGCTCAGGGGGCCCCCCTGCCCCGAGTCTGTCATGGTTGTGGTTCATGGGCTTTGGGTTTTGTGTTCTATTTCAGGTTTCTTTCCATGAGGGGATTTGGGGGTGTTAAAAACAACCGCCATTAATATTCATTAATTATTCATTAATACCCATCTACTTTTTATTCATTAAAATTATTAAGAAATCTGAAGTGTCAGTATGTGCCTGGTGGGATTAACGAACCGATAACCAATCACTGTCTCCTATGTGTTGGAAAGGTCCCATTCAGGGCACTGTGTCCAAGGGACACATACCGAGCAAACGTAGGGAAGATCGAAGGTCACATGACACTTCCCGGGGCAGCTGTAACCAGGACCACAAGCTGAGTGGCTTAAAACAGCACAGATTAATTTTTCTCACTGTTCTGGAGGCCAGAAGTCCAGAGGCGTTGGCAGGCCCTGTTCCCCCCAGAGGCTCCAGGGAAGAAGGGTTCTTCCTTTCCAGGTTCTGGTGGCGGCATTGCTCCAGTCCCTGCCTCTGGGTCTACCTGTCGTTCACCCTGTGTGTGTGTGTCGCTGTCTTTTCTCTGTTTATGAGGACAGCAGTCACCACCTAATCCAATACCACCTTGTCCTAACTCAATGACACCTGCAGAGACCTTCTTCCAAAAAAGGCCATGTTCACAGGTACGGGTGGATGTGCATTGGGGGGACGCTATTCAACCCAAGACAGGGGTGTTAGGCCAGATGAATGTATCCTAAGAGGACTTCTGAGATAAAGAGGAAAAAATGGCTTCAGAAAAGGAGTCGGAAGCATGAAGGCTGGCTCTTCCCATCTCTGGCATCAAGCAGGAGGCGTGTGGCCTGCTGGCCTCGGTGACTGGCGGCGAGCGCTCTCCAGTCAGCTCCGGGCTCCCCCGGAGGTCCCACTGCGCCCTTGGGTGTCTCCTCTGGGTGAATTCCCACGTGGCCCTGGCCCCAGGCTGCGGGCTAAGTTTGGTTCAGAGAGACCCTAGCGCTCTGCCCTCCCTTTAGGAGGTCCGCGAGCCTGAAAAGCTGTCAAAGAGAAACCCTCTATCTCTGGGCCCAGCGGTGGGGCGTGGGAAGGAAGGGCAGCGCTCTGCTCCCTATTCCGACCATTGAATCCCTACAAATGAGCTTCTTTTTAAAAGCCCGAAACCCTCACACAGGCGGAGAAGGAAACAAGGAGTCAGAATGGGTGCCAAGAGCTATAAATTTTCTGTGTCTGTCTGGGGCCATTATTCCCTTGCCTACAGGCACTCACTTGGCAGCTCAAAGTGAATCAGGCCCATTCCCTGGTCCAGGTGGATGCACTGGTTATTTAATTAATTGGACGCACATAAGTTCAGGGTCCTACTTCTTGCACATGGCATCTGCCAGATTCTCAGTGGTCTAGAAATATCGCAGGGAACTTTTCTGACTTACAAGGAGAATGGTTGCAGTCATACTTACCCCATTCTCTCCTAAAGTGCACCCTTCACCAGTCTGTGACACCAGTGACAGTGACTCCACTCCGGTCTGGACAGCGTTTTGTCGGAAGAGCCTTCGCAGCTGTTTCACAGCGAACACGGGAGAGATTTCTTAGCGAGCAGACACGGTCTTATGCTTGATTAATGTGCCCTTTGCCCGGATGTATCATTTTTAAAGGGTGAGAGAATCTTTTCCAGGAATTTTAATGCTGTTGGAAACCGCGAGGAGGTTGTGATTGTGATGTTGGACCCCCGGGTAGCCTGATACAGTAGAGCTAGCTGTCTATTCCCCAGATGTCCCAGGTCCCCAGTCCCCCCCGCCCCCACACACTGTCCTTCACTGTGCTCAGCACCTCCGGTTCACGGTCCACTAGCATCACGCCGACTTCCCATCAGTCTCGCAATGAGTGAGGCTCTCAGGTCCACACCGGCAACTGGCCCCCGCCCAACCTTATATCACCCAGCACTACAAGGCCAGGTGACTTAATGACTTCCCTTCACAGTTAGATGGAGCATCTTCCTGGGATGCAAATGGAGCAGCGCATTTGGACCCTTTGGGCATTTGCATCTGTCACGCATGCGTATTTCCATTTCTGTGTATCTTTGTCTATCCTTTGCTTTCCCTCTGGGATGTGGTCCTCGCCTCTTTGATTTCCTCTCTTCCTCTGGTAACTGCATCTATCCAGTCTACTTCCTCTTCCTTCCTTTCTCCAGTAGAGGGATCAGGCAGACGTCAGTTGCAGACTACAGAAACAACTAGCTGTTTCAATCAGAAAGAGATTCAAGACAGACAATTTGGTGCTTATAAAGTTGCTGCCAAGATGGGAGATTAGGCTTGAGGACGAGTTTGCAGGCCCAGCTACAAGAGTAAAAGTGGTGGAGAAACCGGACAGTGGAGAGACCTAGGAGACAACACCTAAACTAAAGGTTCAGAGTTAAGATTGCAGGGCTAAGACACATGGTGAGCTCATGTGTCTCCAGATACGAGCAGGGCACTTTATCTCTGCGCTATTCTTTCCCCAAACGCAGATCCCCTGTCTAATCATTAGATGACTTTTAACAAACCCAAATTGAGGGACAGTCTACAAAATACTCCATCAGTACTCTTCAAAAGTGTCAAGATCATGAAAAAGAAGGAAAGTGAGAAACCCTCGCAACCTGGAGGAGGAGACTAAGGAAGTATGAGGATTAAGTGAAACGTGGTGTCCTCGGTGGGATTCTGGAACTGAAAAAGGGCATACATGGAAAAACTGGTGAAATCTGAATACAGACTATAGTTTAATTCATGGTATGGTCACCATATTGATTTTGTAATCTTGACAAATGTGCCAGGGTAATTTAAGATGTTAAGATCGGGGAAAGCTGGCCAAAGAGTATTTGGAACTCTCTGAATTATCTTTGCAACTTTTCTGTCCGTCTAAAAGTACTCCAAAATAAAAAGTTTACTAAGAAGTCCATCTTTGAGAGAGTAAAAAGCCAAGCCCCAGAGTGGAGGAAGATATTTGCAATGCGTATACACTATAAAAGCCTCACATTTGGAGTATACAAAGAATCCTTACAAATCAATGAAGAAAAAAGCAAACAAACCGATAAAAAAATGGCTGAAAGAATGAACAGGCACATTATAAAAGAGGAAAGCCAAATGGCCAAAGAACATAGGAAAAAGTGCTTTATCTCGTTAGGGAAATGCAAGCAAATTATGCCTTTAAATATTTGTGTTTTGGTACTTTGTCTTCCCCAGACACTGTAATAATGTGTAGGTCGGAGCTCTTTTACCTTCTTTTGGATCTGCCATGTTCTCTCCTTACTTGCTGCTCATTTTGCTTGCCTTTCTAATGTATGTTCTTCGTCCCTATCTGTGTTCATAGATGTCTATTCTCTCTTGTGCTGCTTCTGGTTTTCTCTTTATTTCTGTGATGATTTTATTTCTGATTCTACTCTTTCCTGCATGTTGCCAGCTCACTTTTCATATCCTTCTGTTCTCTCACATCTTTCTTGAGTTGCTGCTTCATTGAGTTTAAAAAATTCATGGCAAAATATTTAGATATGATTTTCATCTGTTCATTGCAACACAAATTATGGTAAGTGTGTCTTCGTCTGCCATTCTTTCTTTATTTTTATGCTATGGAGTTTTTGTGTAAATTTCAGACAGATCTAAATATTATCCCTTCTTTGAAGCAAGCAAGTTTTCCTGGAACAGATATTTTCAGTAGGTTCATGAGGGTTAGGGTCCTGGGCCATTCCAAGCTAGCAAAAATTAATCTTGCAGACTTAAAAATATGAATTTATGGGGCACCTGGCTGGCTCGACTGGAGGAGCATGCAACTCTCAGTCTTGGGGTTGTGAGTTCAAGTCCCATGTTGGGTGTAGAGATTACTTAAATAAATAAAACTTAAAAAATGACTTTGTTCAACTTTCTTTTTCCCACTCAATGGAAATAGGAAGTTGTGGAGGTGGGTTTAAGAGAGAAGAAAGAATTCCCAGCAAACAAAATCATTTCAGGACTGTATTCATCTAAGAAATGAAGTGATAGAAACATTTGCTGCAGAGTCAGACAGATTTGGGTTCAAATATGAGCTCCAACGTGTGCCGATTGTGCGATCCTGGAGATATTGCTTAAAGTCTCAGAAACTCAGTGACCGGACCTATAAATTGGGAGTAATATCACCTCCCCACATGTGGTTATAAAAACGCAAAGGACATGTGAAAAGCTTGGGCACAGCATTAGTTAGGTTAAGCAACACTAGCTGTCCGAGCAGGCAAACTCAAAACTCACGTAGGCATAACCCAACAGTGGTTGATTTCTTGTCGGTTCAAAGTCCAGGCAGCTCTGCCCTGTGCTGTGCAGGGTCTGGGTTGCGTCCATCTCGTGGCTCCGTCCTCTACCATATGGTCTCTACAGTTGCTGCCAAGCAGAGCTGGGAGAGGCACATGGGCTCTTCATGCCTGGGTTGGAGCTAGCCACGTGGCCCCACCTAAACCTGGGAGGCTGGGCAACGAAGGGGGCTTGAGCACTGACTATGTACTCACACATAGTCTTCACTCTGGCAACAAAATCATCTTGGCCTCTGCGTTTTCCTTTCAATTATTATCTCATAACAATCCCTTTCGCATGCCCCAACATTGCATCAGCTGCCATGTCAGGGAAGGAGGCTTTCCCAGGGTCGCACCCAGGCCAGGATTGGGGGGAGGACCAGGCGCCCCCTAGAGGATGTGGCAGGCAGGCCGGCAGCAGGAAAGACCTTTCTAAATTTTGTAGAAAAACAAAGGAAATAATAAAGAGGTTAGAGAAATTAAACCGTTTTTAAGGTAGTGGAAAAGAACTGGGTCTAGTGTAAATATAAATTCCCCACTCTTGGTATACTCCATTGAATCCATGCAAAACAAAAATTCCCCTTACCGCATCCCCCAGATTGGGTGGACCTCCGACCAGGAATGGGGCATGTTCTCCTTCCCTGGACGATATCCATTCTTAGGCTAAATATGTCTTCTGGCAAGGTCCATCCGCCGGTCCTGTCTCTTCCTTCGGCCACCACATACGTCCAGCCCCCTGACAATGACTCAGTGTGCTAGGCGGATGCTCATTCTCCTCAACTCTTCCTTCTCCAGGCAAAAAAACCCCTAATACTTCAACCACTCTTCGTAGGACATGTCTTTGAGACGCTGACAACAAATGGCACTGCAGCCTTCACTGGTGGCCTGAGGTCTCTGGTTTTATTAGCCCCAAAGCTTCAACCCTTGGTCACCCCTGTAGGGTGGAAATAGGGACCCCTCAAGATTCTGAAAGCTTGACCAATAAAATCAACACAAATGGTAAGAGACAGTGCACCTCTGGGCCAAATACAAGCCAAAGAGGTGTCATTAACAGAGCTAAAGAAAGCATGCGATGACAGAAAAGGGGACTCGGGCATAGACACACCACAAAATGGGGAGTCAGAGAGATGGAATTGACAGGGTCTGTCCGGTACAATTGGGGGACTGGGACTTTGAGTGACACGAGCAATCAGGTCACAGAGAGCTGGTCTGCTTGGGCACGGAGAGCCGTCGGCTCTCATCATAAAAATATCCTCCACTATTACCTGCCTGCCTTGGGTCTGATTCCATGTTCATCATGTTTAGATTAATAACTTTACTTCCTGGTTCCCTGATGTTCTGGTGGGAAACATTAGAATTTTGGTCACTGGAATGGGATCCCCTGCACTGAGAATGAATACATTGGTGTCTGGATAGTGCAAATTGGGGAATATCAGCTGTTCCCTGCTAGAATGATTACTCATGGGTACTGTGCTTTACTGACAGTTGTCATCCCTGCCGATTTTCCAATATTCCTTATTAATTGCATCCCATGTGCGCAGCTAAAAATACTTCTCCAGCTGCTAAAGGTAGATGCTACCACAATTCTGACCAATGCAGTGTAGATGGAAGTCCTTGGGGCGGGGGGCAGAGGGGTTGTTCCTTTTCTGGGTAACAAAACGAAAGCCTTAGTAGGAGAAAGTGCTTTTACCCTTCCTTCCCTCTTCTTTCTACTTAGGACATGGGTGTGAGGCCTGGAAGTACAGCAGCCATTTTGTGACAATGAGGACAAAAGTCATTCCCAAGGTGGTTGGACAAGAAGCTAGAGAAGGGTCTGGCTTCTTGATGCCATCCATGAGCTGCTGCACCAGCCATGAACTGCTTTCCCTTGGTCATTGTTAGACGAATAGGTCCCTATCTGTGTAAGCCAAGGTTGGCAGGGCTTTGTACAATTTACAGCAGAATAGTAATACAGTTCTCGATATAGTTTCTAAGTGGAGCTTCCGAGCTAGCAAAGCTGAGATTAAGACTGTAGAAAGTGGTTCATCCACACAATGCTTTTTGGTGGTCCCCCTGAGAGAGGATCCAGTTATTTTGATTTCAGCCTGTACCTCTCATTGATTCGTTCTCTTTAGCTTATCTTTTAACTCCAAGTGAGAACCAGGCAGGCAAAACATCCTGTGATGGGAACCGAAACTACCGCGTCAAACAGTGACGGCTGCGGTGACGCCAGCGAGACCCGGAGTGACTGACCCCAAGACAGTGACCCACCTGACCTGCAGAGCCCCACACACCCACTGATCTTTGCCCTGCATCCCCCTCTATAAACTCAGACTCATTCCTAGCACTCCAGAGACAATTATTGGGACATCAGTCCACTGTCTTCCTGGTCCTGGTCTCACTGAAATAAATTCCTTTCTTGGTTCACCACTGCTCGACCCTCTGCCTTTGGATTTTGTCATTGGCCGGGGGCTGAACGTGGCCTGCCGAGGTCGTGGAGCCGGGCACCTTGGGCCCTGAGAACGGTCCCCTGAGGATACTTCTCGTTTTTTTCTTCCCATCATGAGTATAACCCACATGTTCTGTGAAAATTCAGTTGAAATAGTAAGTCATAAAGAATAAGGAAAAAAAATCACTTCAAGTCTGCCTCTCAGAGATAACGGTAGGGACGTCTTCCCAGATATCCGTGGGTCTCTCTCTCTCTAATACGTTCTTTACAGAAATGGGATTGCATTTTGTAACTTGCCATGCACTCGACAGTTGTGGACATCTTTCCAGCAATTTTGCTAAGAAAACCCACTCTTATTCCTGTCTGATTACATATAGACCCACATTATTAATTTTAGCTATTTTGATATTTAAATATTATTATTTAGTTGTACTATAATTTAGCCAACAAATCTTCATTGGTATTTATTTATTTATTTATTTATCCTCATTGGTATTTTTTATTATTATTATTATTATTATTTTTGAGAAGAGAGAGTGTGAGTGTGAGTAGGGGAGGGAAAGAGAACCTTAAGCAGGCTCCAAGTTCAGCACACGACCTGGTTCGGGGCTCGATCTCATGACCCTGAGATCATGACCTGAACCAACACCAAGAGTTGGATGCTTCATCAACTGAGCCACCCAGGTGATCTGGTATCTAGTTTTTTATGTTATGTGAGGGATGCGGTGAAAGCTCTTGGTAAGCAACTTTGAGGGCTTTTCCAATTGTTTCTGAAGGAGAAATCCCTAGAAGTGGGTGTGCTCACCTGGGCCTGGGCACAGTGCGTGAGCCTCCCCTGGGCCCTCCGACTTCCAACTCCAACTTCCCACTGTGTGATCCTTGCAACCCAAGGGTATTTGGACCAGGTCACGGCTCTCTGCTGATCTACCCTCTACAGCTCTTAGTTCTCTCATTTCACATGGATGCTGACACAGCTCTGGGGGGCTCTCCTAACTGCCTTTTCTCCAAGACGTGCCCTGACAATGGTTCTAGTTTCCGCCACGCTTCTTAAGCTCCTACTATGGGCTACACTTGTCTCTCCTCCCTCAAATTAACAGGCCGAAATCCTCATACCCAGCACCTGAGAATGTGACTGTATTTGGAGACAGAGCCTTTAATGAGGTAATTGAGCCAGAATGAGGTCGTCTGTGTGGGCCCTTAAGTCCAATATGAGCGGTGCGCTTGTAAGAAGAGGAGGTTGGGACCCAGACACAGGCCGGCTCAAGACCATGTGAGGACTCAGGGAGAACTGGGCCATCCACAGTGCAAGTAGAGAAGCTTCAGGAGAAATCCACCAGCCGGCACCTCGCTTTCGGGCTTCTAGCCTCCAGATTGCAAAACCGTAAACCTCTGTGTATAAAGCCCCCAGTCTGCGGAACTTTGTTATGGTGGCTGCCGGAAGCTAATAGAAGCCCCGTCCCCCCTTTTTTGGGGACCACTCTCAGCAGATGTCTCCTTCAATTTCAACCCAAATTCGATTCAGTCTGGGCTCTGTTTATAAGGCAGTCAGTAAAAGGCTCAGCTTTTGGAGGGAGACAGCAGTAGGAATGGATTTTCTCAAGAAAACCCCATTATTTTCCAATTAAGAGTATAGTCAGTAACAGTGGGATGTGGCGGTCAGCGCTCAGCCCCTTCATGGAGGACTCGGTCAGCCCCGGACCTCGGCAGCCGCCGCCCCTCCCCGCTCAGGAGAGGCAGACAGAAGGAGGTTAGTCTGAGGACCCTCTGTGACTTTAACCACACGGCTAGTGCCTCCTTTCTTTCTGCCCAGGCGACTGACAGTGATAATGGATTTCAGTGTCCCAGTCCTCATCAGGGAAACGGAGAAGCCTTTCTCTCTTCTCTCAGAGTTGGTGAACAGCTAGCATGCAAATGTTTCTAATGACACAATGTAAAACGTAAACATCCTATACCCCCTGGTATTGATTTGTTTTAATCTTCCTTAAGTATCTTGTGGGACCACCACATCCTAGGCATTGGGGGTACCAGCCTCCCTTAGTGATGGTTTGCAAAATCTACACATTCACCCGGGAAGAAAACGTCATTGGCACCCGGCCAACGGCCATCCCCCAGCCTGCCCCTCTTGCAGGATCTCCTGACCTTGGCAGGGCAGCTCCCTTCATTTCTCCCTGGATAAAAGGAAAGGGAGATTTTCTTCTCTTTTACATTTTACTCTTTTTAAAAATTGTGGTAAAGGGGTGCCTGGGTGGCTCAGTGGGTTAAAGCCTCTGCCTTCGGCTCAGGTCATGATCTCAGGGTCCTGGGATCGAGTCCCAATTGGGCCTCTTTGCTCAGCAGGGAGCCTGCTTCCCACCCCCTGCCCCGCCCGCCTGCCTCTCTGCCTACTTGTGATTTCTCTCTCTGTGTCAAATAAATAAATAAATAAAAATCTTAAAAAAAATTGTGGTCAAGTACACATAACATAAAATTTACCATCTTAAGGGTATTTACTGTATAAATGCGCTCAATAACGTTGTGTAATCGTCCCTACTCTCCATCTCCAGAACTCCTTCACCTTGTAAAACCAAAACTTTGTCTCCATTAAACCCCAACTCCCCGTATTTCCTCCCCAGCTCCTTGGCAGCCATCAGTCTATTTTCCGTGTTTATGATTTTGACGACTTTAAGTGCCTCATATAAGCGGAATCACACAGTATTTGCCTTTTGGTGACCGGCTTCCTTCACTCAGCAGAATGGCCTCCAGCTTCATCCCTGTCGCAGCAGGTGTAGCGTGTCTTTCTGTTTTAAGGCAGAAGCACGGTTCTCCCTGTGTATGTGCCGTGTTTTGCTTACCTGTTCGGTGGCTGACGGTCACTTGGGTCACTTGCGCGTTTTGCTGTTGTGAATAACACTGCTGTGAATATGAACGCCCACATTTCTCTTAGAGACTCTGATTGCAATTCTTTTGGACGCAGACTTGCTGGATCATATAGTAATTCTATTTTTACATTTGGAGGAAACGCGATACCGTTTTCCACGGAGGCTGCACCATTCTACGTTCCCACCAAGAATGCCTGGATGGATTCCCGTCCCTCAACACCCTCGACAACACTCGCTGCCACTCGCTGCTCTCTGTCTTCTCCTAATGGGCATGAGGTGGTTCCTCACCGTAGTTTTGGTTTATGTTTCCCTAACGCTTGGTGACGTAGAGCATCTCTTCATATGCTTGCTGGCCAGCCGTGTATCTTTGGAGAAACATCTAGTCGAGTCCTTAACCCAAGTTGTTTGTTTTTTGGTTCTTGGTTTTGGGAGCTCTCTGCATGATCTGGATATTAACATCTCATCAGATATGTGATCTGTAAATGTTTTCTCCTGTTCTCTATAGAATCTTTTTACTTCATGGATAGCGTTTTTGGTGCACAAAATCAAAAATTTTTCATGAAACCCAGTTTGTTTAATTTTTTTCTCTTGTGAACCTGTGACTTGGGCATCCTGTCCAAAAAAGTCAGTGCTGAAATCAGTGTCGTGAGGCTTTTCTATTTTGCTGGCACATTGGTTTACGCCCTTCCCCACGTCATCCTTTACTCCCTCAGCATGTTCAAGACAATGGTTTAAGGTCTTTGTCTAGTATGTCTGCCTTTCGGTCTGTTTCAGGGACAGTTTCTGTTGGGCTCTTTTCCTTTGAAAGGACTATACTTTCCTATTTCTTTGCATGCCTCCTGATTTCTTTTTTTCCCCCCTTGAACACTGGACGTTTGAATCTAGTAATGTGATAACTTTAGAAATCTCCCTGATCAGCAGGGTTTGCTGGATTTCGTTACTGTTTTTGTTTTTGCTTTTTTTGATTGTTGTAGGCTATCTCTGTGCCAAGGATCAGCCTGAGGTGTAAACTCAGTGTCTTCTCAGGTCTTTTCTGAGTCTTTCCCTGGACACGCCCCATCACTTTCTGATTCTTCCTGTGTAAGCGGTTGTTTCTGAACGACCTCTTTCATGTCTGGCTCCTGAAAGGGGAAAAAGTGAAAAATCAAGGGCGGGGGTGGGGGCGGGAGGGGCAGGTAGGGGAGGCGGAGGGAGACCTACCATTTAAATCTCCCAGTCACTTCGCCAGAGGGGGCTGGGCTTGCAACAACTGGGGTGGAGTTGGAGGGGGGTGACATTCTGGTCTGCGCTCTGATCAGAAGCAGCAGTAAGTGATCCTGGCGCGGAGCCCCAGTGTTTGGAAGACCGGGTCCTCCATGGCCCACCCCGGCGGGCTTCACCAGGCTGTGGGCCAGCCGCTTCAGCCCGCGCGCATGCGTACTTGAGCCATTGGCCCCAGGCGCCTACTTGACGACGTAAAGGTTTTAAAAATCATATAGGGTTTTACACAAAGGATGTCCTTACTCCCAGGAAGCGTCCTCCATCGCTGTCCTGGGAGGGACCCAGCTTAGCCCAGACCGAGAGAGGTGACACCTGCCTGTCGCACCCAGACCTCGTGGGCGCACCTGTGGGGTGCGGTGTGCAGACGGCAGGACGGCAGCGAGAAGACGTGGGCCGTGGTCGGGCTGTCTTGAGTTTAATACTGGCACTGCCATTTACTAGCGGTGTGACTGTGGCACGTCACAGAACCCCTCCAAGCCTCAGTCCCCTCGCTTGGAAAATGGGGGAAAATACCAGCACCTGCTTCCTAGGCAAGCCCAGGGCAAACTGTGACACCCACAAAAGCAGTTCGTGGGGATCTGGGACTGTCAGGTATTGCCTTAGTAACCGCGGGAGGGAATAGCATTCACACACTTCAAGTAGTAGTTTTTTTTTTTTTTTAAGATTTTATTTATCTAGGGGCACTTGGGGGGCTCAGTGGGTTGAGCCTCTGCCTTCTGCTGGGGTCGTGATCTCAGGGTCCTGGGATTGAGCCCCACATTGGGCTCTCTGCTCAGCAGGGAGCCTGCTTCCGCACCCCCCCCCCACCTCTCTGCCTACTTGTGATCTCTCTCTGTCAAATAAATAAATAAATAAATCTTAAAAAAAAAAGATTTTTTATTTATCCATTTGGCAGAGAGAGATCACAAGTAGGCAGAGAGGCAGGCAGAGAGAGAAAGGGAAGCAGGCTCAGTGCAAGTACACACAGACGATGTCAGCATTTGTTTACAAATGTTTAGAAACTTGTGCGAGACCGAAGAGAACTATATCGAGATGAGGGATTATAGCTGATTCTGAACGATCTGCTATATATGTCTGTGTGTTTTCAAGCTTTTCTCTGAGCCCATGATTACTTTCATAATCTTTAAACCAGGTTTTATGGAAGCAAAATATTCAGTGTGGCTCAGCCGCCAAGGCTGCCAAGAAGGTTCGGGTGCTCTTGGGGCGCGTTAGTGGGAATGGGGTGTCTGGAGTCGAAGGGACGTCCGCAGGGTTTGACACCAGCCAGAGCCTGTCGACAGCAGCGCGTTGTTTCGCCCTGGGCGGAGGTAACCATGGGGACCTTAAATGTCATGGCCGAACAAAAATGTGCCAAGTGTACGAAGGCCTTTAAATCTAGAGGAAAGCAGGGCCAAGCAGGAACAGCGGCCTGGGAGCCGCTGGAGAGCCCCCGCCTGGTGGGGGGGGGAACTGATGCGGGAGAGAAGAGAGGGACACAGAGATGGGGAGGGAGACAGACAGACAGAGGGAGGGAGAGGAATATCAGCTTGGGGAGGGGGCTTCTGTTGAAGCCCACCTGACTTTAGGGCTCATCAGTTGTTTTTCTCATGCCTGTCCCGGACACAGTCCTTCCCCCCCCAACCTGGAGGTTGAGTCCAAGCTGCTGAATTCTTATATACCCAGCTCATTGCCCCTTGGTCCTTGGATCTGAGCAGCGGGTGTCCTTCCGGGGAGTTTGGGAGACTGGCACGAGGGACAGGATCACCCCCTCTGCGCTGGGCCTGCCGGACCCTCGGGGGGCCTCGAGCCCCACAGCTGGAGAGCTCCCTCCAGATGAGGATGAACTTCACCCCCAAGGGCGCCAGCACAAGGCCTGGGCCTCCACTGTTGGCCGTGCTCCCAACCCAGGTCCAGGGGGTCTGGAAGTCAGAGCACATCTGTCCTTCTCCCCCAGCTGCTCCCGTAACCTGCCTTCCCTGGGAGCGACGCCCAAATAGCTTTTCAAAAGTCTCTGCTTCTTAGCCCTATTCAGGCTGTTTTATCACTTGCAGCCGAAGAGGTCCTGAGTAATGCACAGGGACAGGTGGCTGAGGGAGAGAGGAGCTACAGCGAGAGGCTCTGGGGAGAAGGTGGCCTGTGAAGGACCTTGTGGAAGATGTGTCCCCTAGAGGGCCGGCGCCTTGGCCAAAGTGCGCTGTCCCTGCTGGCTCTCTTTGTCTCTCTGTCACTGTCTCTGTGGCCCTCTCTCCCATTTTCTCGGCCCCAGTATCTGACTTTGGCCTCTCCTTTCAAAGTCCCTTCTCCACCAGCCTCTTCCTCAGCCTAAGCTTCCAGGGAGCTGTCCCCTGGGTCCGCCCACGTCTCAGTTCACCTGTCCCAGCCTACCTGCCACCCTCCGATCCCGAGCTGCCCTTTCTCCCATCCAGGGGTCAATGCCGCCGCCCCATCCTCCCCAGCATTCAACGACAGGACCCCCCTCCCCCGAAGGATGCTGGCACCCCCTCTAAACCCAGGCTGAAGTCCCAACAGCTGCTCCCTCTCCTTCCTTCTTTACATCCCCTCAACACGCCCAGGTACTTTACCTCCTGGATTGTTCTGGAATCTGCCTCCCACCCCTGCTCCGATTTTGTCTCTCACCATCTCTTGCTTGAATATTTTCAGACTTCTAAATGATCTCTCTGCCTCCACTCCTATCCCTCCCAAACCCGGGTGAGACCGTACAATCCCATCGTGCCTCTGCCCCGGGGTGGGCCCTGCCAGGGCCCCGGCAGCTGCGAGTAAACCCCGAGACAGGGGCCCTGGGCCTCCCAGCCTTCGCAGTCACGCGGATCTTGCAGTTCCCTGCTCAGAGTATGACGTCTCTCTCCCCTGGGTCTCTGCTCGGGCCGTTGCCCTCTGAGTCCTCCCCTCCCTGCCCGGTCCGCTCTGCCTCGTCAGTGTGACAGACTCTCTTCCAGACCCTCCTTCATGGCCAGCTGCACCCCTGCCACATCCAAGTACCTGGGGAAGAAGAGTCTCTGCGTTTCCACCATGATTTCCGGTTATTTCCTCTGAAATCTGGGCTTCCCACTAAGCCACTGGTGCATCAAGGGCTGGGGCCTCTGGAGTGCGGCTTAGATCCAGGGAGCCCCAGTCCTCTGCAAATACCAAAGGAACCCGTGGGGTTCAGGAAGGAAGGAAAGACCACCGAGCCCCATGTGGCCCGGTTGCCAGGGCATGGCCGGTGGGCTGCCAGTGCCGGGACCTGGATGAAAGCTCTGCGGGGGCCCACTGTTACACACCTGACCCGGGAGCGAGGCCCTTCCTCCTCCGCCTGGAGCTGGGGGCCGGGAATTATCCTTCGGGGTAAAAGCTGTCTGGTCTCTAGAGAAGTCTCCAAACCTGGGACTCCGCGGTCCGGCCTGTGGGTGGGGAGCGCGTTGGGCAGCTCGCTCCAGCACAGAAAGGGGCTCACTCTGCCAGCACTGAGCTGGGGACTTCAGAGCACAGTGGAAGTTCATCACCCCTTAAGCGCTTGCCCTGTCCCAGCCCTGGGAGGGGTCCCCCCGGGGCGGCAGATCGAGCCCTGGGCTTCAGCGTAGCGAGGCAGTCGGGTGAGCAGGCCAGGAAATGGGGGCCATGTGGCGAGAGCAGGCAGACAGACCCAGGCTGGCCAGGGAGCGCGGGACACTGCTGGGCGTCTCCAGGCTCCATTCCCACCGGCCTCTCTGCGGGGGCGGGAGGCCCACACAGACTGAGGAGACTGCAGGAGGGTAAGTATTCGCCGGTGCCGAGGCTGAGGGGAGCAAACTGCTGTCACAGTGGGTCGTGGTGTGGCTTCCAGAGAAAGCCTCTTGGGAAGTGACATCTGAGCTGACACCTAAAGAATGGGGCGGGGATCAGCTATGCAAAAGGTCAGGAGAGGCAGACTCAGGGAGAGGCCACGGGAGGTACAAAGCGCCTGAGGAAAATGCGGATGCTAATACCGGCCTGTGCTAGTCAGTTATTATCATAACGATGCAGCGTAGCAAATAGTCCTCGGACTCAGCCACTGCGCAAAGACCCCGTCTTTCTTTTCCAACCCAAGGGTCTCCGAAGATTATTGTTCGGCTGACCCAGGGCGGGCAGGGGGGGACTGCTAAGCTCTGGGCTGCGGGTAGCCTGGGTTTGGGCTGAGCTCAGGCGTGCTGCACCTGTCTGCTCTGGGACACAGGCTGAAGGCGTCCTGGAGGAGGCCCTTCTCACCCTGCGTTTCCGGAGAGCAGGCGAGGAGCCAAGCCATGCCGGCACGTTCAGCGGTTCCGCTTCTGTTCTGTCCGCTACCATTCCACTGGACGACGCGCGTCACGTGGTCTAGCGCCGCTTCGGTGCAGTGGGGGCGTGCATCCTGCAGGAACGTGAATATTTGCTAAATCGTGTGAAAGATTTTCATGTTTCATGTTTGGGTTTCCCCCCAACGACAGTGGGGAGCTATTGAGGTTTTGATCAGAAGGGTGATACTGTCTGATTTGGATTCAGAGCGATCCTTCTGGAAGCACAGTTGAGGATGGGCTGGAGGGGGTGAGACAGGGCCACACCTCGGGCTGGGGATGATGAGCGGGAAGTGACCATGGGAAAAACAAGGTGGCGTGAATTCAAGAAACATTAAGAAGATGGTCTATAGGATAAAGAGATGGAGTGTGGCGGGGAGGGAAGTGCTCAGCATGGCTTCCTGGTTCTTGGCTTGGGTGACAGGGACAGGATGATGAGACCCTCCAGCTGGGGAGCACAGAAGGGGCAGGTGGCTGGAGACAGGGGTGGGGAGGGAGGAGCAGGCTTAGACATGTTGGACGTGAGGTTCTTGTAGGACATGTAGGTGGACGGGCCAGTTTGGGAGGATGGACGTGCATTTGGGAGTTATGTCAATGAAACTAGCCAGTAAGGGAGTCCGCAGTCATCCCAGTTTCCAGGGTTTGAAAGATATGCTTTGCTAGTTAAAAGAATTTTCAGTGGCATACGATAATATGTGGCCGATATTGCTAGTTCCTTTCAGCTCTCCATTCTCACATTCTTCTTCCATACTGAACCCAGATATTATTTGAGGTTAGCAATGCTCAGGTAAAAGACTCCAGGCTCCAGCCTCCCTATGTAGCCAGGGAGTTGTAAGTAGAAGTAATGACTCTGAATTCTGGCTCAGTTCCTTAGAGGATAAGGCCATGCTCTATCCTACAGCCTGGTAGTTAGATACGATGGCTGGAGCACTAGCAGCCGCTTTGGACTAGGAAGCCTAGAGGCATATCTTAGGTGGGTGTGATTAAAAGAAAGAAGGCTGCATCTGGGACACCTTCATTGAGTTCTTATCCCAGCTCTGAGCTGCTTTTTACATAGAAATAAATAAAACCTCTCTTGTCAAGCCGCTGCTGTATTTTTTCTGTTAAATTCAGCTGAACTTAGTCCTAATGAAAATATTATGATTCAGTGGTATTTGGTGAAGCTATAGCTTGCACCTGGGGAGGGGGGCATTTCCAGATTGCTGCGTTCATCATTCACCTCTGCGGGGTTGAGGGTGACATGCCGCTGCCTGATGGAGCCGGCGGCGATGGTGTGCTACGCCACCTGGTGGAAACATTGCAGACAGCACCCCTTTCATTGGAGGCACAGCGCCTAGTTAAGAGCGGCTGTCTGGCTTTTACCAGCAGCGAGCTGGACCCCAGCTCGCTAATTTGATCTCAGCCTCAAGGCATCTTTTAGGCGGCGACAAAGTGAGTGCTCCAGAGTCCTGAATGTCAGAGGGCCTCCGAGAAGTCCAGGGATTCCTGAGTCGGTCAGCTCAGGTGTCCTCTCAGAAGCTCCTGGGGGCTGATTCTAGCTGCTTGGGCTGGCGGTGCTCCCCTCCCCCAGGTTGAGGACTTTTGTACTAAATAAAGGGTTCCATGTGACCTCTTCTGCAGACTCTGGTCTCAGAGCAATAGTTAGAGCAGGAGAGGAGGGAGGGTGATGACTCACGGCCTCACCGAGCAGGAAATGAACACCAAGGGAGCCTAACCTGGGAGCAGGCTGAACAAATGGATTTGCGGTTGTTTGAGCTGTTGGCAAAGTGGGCTCCTGTGGGTGAGCTTATTAATGCTTCCTTCTGCTGACCGCTGGTGCAGACCCGAAAGGGCCAGCACTGAGTCCAAACTGCAAAAATGAGTTTCAGAAATTCCACACATTTGCTGGGAAGACCCCCGGTACCTGGGCACACAGGTTTACTCCCAGGGGGCCACTGATGGTGTGTGACCGGTGCCCCCTCCTTTCTCTGGGCTCCCCCGAGTACATGGGGTGGTCTTTCCGCCCTGACTGTGAGCTGCCACCGGGGCCTTTGTAACGAGCGTGGCCCTAAGTCACGAAGGGAGGCAGCAGAGGCTTTCGGGAGGAGCACAAAGCCATGCAGGAAGAGGATTTCGCCAGCTTCCAGCCCAGAGCCCAGGCGGAACACCTGGCATTTCGGCCGTGTGTGGGGGTGTGGGGAGGTCGGTGCTGCGTGGGCAGTGGCGGAAGGTAGCAGACTGATGAACGTCCTTGGTTTCCCCAGGTGGGGCCCGTAAGGCCCAAGTGGGGTGGGCTGGGGAGGAGAGGCGCGGGAGACCGAGCGGCCCAGGGTCACGGGCAGTGGGGCAGTGGCTGTAGAGAAGACTGAGCTGCAGGAGGCGATGAGATCGGGGTCGGGGCACGAGAAGCACCCCCAGTCCAGAAGCTGTGCTTCCAGGGCTGGAAGGAAGGAGCTTAGAGTCAGCCTGCCGTCTGATGGCTGAAGAACGGGGTCTCCCAGGTGTCAGGGCTCCCACACATTTGCCCTGCACCTGCCCCTGGGCCGCTGGGGTTAGAGTCCTACTTCCCGGAATCGGGACCCAGACTATGAGACCACCTACCTCTCTATCCTTTTTATTCTTAAAATGACAACAATGAGAAAATTCTTAGAGGAACCCTAGTTCCTCTGCTGCCTCTGAGACAAGGGTTTCTATGTGCCCTCATTCCCTTGTCTCCCCAAAGCTCTCCTTGTACTGCTGAGGCCGCCTTCCCTGAAAAGCCTCTAAAAGCAACAGGTTCTTCTTTCCCGAAATTTTCTAGCTTCCTCAGCATTATATAAAGCTACTTAGTTCACTCAAGGTTGCCTCTATTTGCATCTCCACCTGGGAGCGGGGCAGCCGCAAACAAAACCACATTCTGTTTTACTTGGGGAGGAAATGTGCTCGGGCTGGAGTAGGGGGGAGGAGGGTGGGGGTGTAAATCCTGGTTTTCTCTCTTCTTTTCTCCTGGTGGGATCTCTGTAGTCTTTTGCAAAGCAGGTTGGGGGCGGGGCGGGGGTGTCTCTTCCCACTCAGAACCCAGCCCTGTGCTTCTCCTTCTGTCAGCGCTCTCGCGAATTGACAGCCTTGTCAAGCCTGGCATGGGGGCGCCCGCCAGCGTTTCTTCCCAGGAAGAGCTGGGACTTTGGACTTTGGCCCTGTCTTGGGAGAAAATGCATAGGACCAGCCCTGCCCCCTTTTCCTAGGGTCTGAGCCTCTGGTGAACACGGGTGGATGGAGATGTGTGTAACAAGGGTCTGTCTCTTGGGGACGTCTGCCACTCCCCCCCCCCCCCCGAGAGAACACACATAGACACGTCTGGGCAGCTCTGAGAGTTTCCCTGTCGCTGACCCTATATGCTGGGTTCTGTGAGCTGCCAGAGGACCTTGGGCCAGTCTGACCACGTGGGAGGCAAATTATAGGATGTGCCCATGATCTGGGTGGAAAGATCTGCTCACCCCAAAGGATGAAGTCAGGGCTCCTCCTCCAGGAGATTAACCCCAAGGACCACTGACTGGATGTGACTTTGGGTCCAGATCACCCTCGCATTATCTGAGCACCACTGGTCTTGTTTCCTGGGGGTCAACATGGCTAGGAGTCAATTTACTGGACAATCAGAGCTGGATAGGGTGCAGAGTGGAAATGGAGGGTTCCCCCTCTTCATTTGCTGCCTTTCAACTTGTTCCACCATTCCTGAGACCCTCCCTGGCCCCTCTCCTCTGTTCTGTCACTCTGGGGACAGGCCCTGTGGCTGGGGTTCCACCAGTGGGAAGCCCTGGTGGGAGACTGGGTGGGGAGGGAGAAAGTGGGTCTTTGTTCTCCTCTCTCTCCAGCTGGGGTCCAGGGGTCTGTAGGGGTCCAACTTCCACCACTGAGCCTGGCCGCTGGGTCTTTTCCTCTCACTGTTCCAGCTCCTGGGCTGGAAGATATAGCCTGTTATTGCCGGCTGGTTCTTTCACCCTGGGCTTAATGACCTTGGGCCACATTCTACCACTGCTTTTTGATGATGTGATTATGTTCAGGTATTAAACAGCCCCATCAAGTTAATTTAAAATTCCCATCAGACATCCAGTTCAAAGTTTTCTTCTCTTTCCAGTTCAGCCTGACCCCAGGTCCAAGGGTCCTGGCTTGGGGATGAGTCGGGTTGGCTTCCCCTCCCTGCCTGCTCTTCTGCTCAGCCTCTTGGGGACCAGGTTAGGGTGGGATGGGGATGGAGAAAATTTCCCTCCTGTTGTGGCCTGTTCTGCCTGTCCTTGGGCTCTGGATGGCAGGTGGCGGGTATGTGAAACCCATTGGCTGAGAACCAGCTGGAGAGCAGTGAGCTGTATGGGGACCCTCTCCTGCTGGGTGAGGGGCATATCTGCAGAGAGCAGGAAACTCATGGTTAGAGCTTTGGGGTCATGTGATGCTCAAAGATGTCAAAACGGTGCATGAAATTCTAGGTCTTATAATACATGGGGACTTACGGGCTCAGTGTTGTCAACTTTGGGCTTTACTAAAGATCCATAGACACCGAAAAAGGCCCATTCTTTTGGGACTTTTCTATCCTTGTTCTCATCCTTCTTTTTAATTAATTAACTACTCTTGTGGCGAAAGCCCAGGCATTTGCTCAGGCTCATGGTCAAGTGTAAATCTGCTCAGTTATGTCTTGGCCACACGTGCTTCGAGCAATGACCTGCCTTGTTGTCCCAGAGCCTCCTGCCAGCTCATAGACACGCGACTGCGTCACTGTCCTGCTGACGCTCCTTGCCTTTTGACGTGGATTGCTTCCCGACCACGGCTGGGAATTCTGGTGTAGAAGTAGAGCAAATCCACTGTCCAGCTTCTCCAGGGAATTTTCCATTTCAAGGATTGTACTTTTTTGCCTCCAGATTTTCCATTTGGTTCTTCTAGTTATTAATTTTATTTTATTTTTTAAAAAGATTTTATTTATTTGTTTGACAGAGAGAGAGATCACAAGTAGGCAGAGAGGCACGCAGAGGGAGAGGGGGAAGCAGGCTCCCCGCTGAGCAGAGAGCCCGATGTGGGGCTCGATCCCAGGACCCTGAGATCATGACCTGAGCCGAAGGCAAAGGCCTTAACCCCCTGAGCCACCCAGGCACCCCTCTAGTTACTAATTTTAAAAGATTTTATTTATTTACTTGAGGAGGGAGGGGCAGAGGGAGGGGCAGAAAGAGAATCTCAAGCAGATTCCAAGCCCAGTGCAGAGCCTGATGCGGGGCTCAGTCCCACGACCCTAAGATCATGACCTGAGCTGAAACCAAGAGTCGGACGCCCAACCAACTGTGCCACTCAGGCGCCCCTCCATTTGGTTCTTTTATAAAAAATCGTTTCTATCTCTATAGTGATATTCTCTGTTTGCTGAGACGTTGTCACAGCTTCATTACTTTTTCAAGCATAGTTTCCTTCTGCTCTTTGGATGCACTTCTAATGGCCACTTTGATATTTTTGCTAAAGTCTCCATCTGGGTCCCCTCATGGATAGGTTCTGCTTTCTGCTTCTCCCTCGTGTATGGGGGTCACTCTTTCCTGTTTCATTGCGTGTCTCATAATTTTTTGTTGTTGTTGAAAACTGATCCTTTTAGATAATATTCTTTTTGTTGTTGATGTTAACCTGTGGGTTAATAATGGAATTTGCCAGATGTTAGGACGATGTTAGGATGTAGGATACTCATGACAGGCATAACTCGAGGAAAGTAGGATGAGGGCAAAAAGAGAATTTTTAAAGCACAGCGAACAGCTTCTCCGGTAAGGCTGAAGGTTAATTAAAAATAAAAAGTTTCCAAGCAAATGCGTTTCCTGGCTTCCCTTCAGAAGGAGTTAATTGTCTACTGAACTACTCACCCTTCTTACAAAGATTAGATTTTTTTTTCCCCTAGTGCTAAAAAATTTGCTCTCTTCCTTTTTCTGTTGTGGACATTCATAGTCTTTTGTGTTTTAGGAGTCCCAAAGCTTTGAAACAATGCTCAGATAATTTCAAAAATTTAAGAAAATGACTAAGATAAAAATTGTTGCCTTTTTAAATATTGGATCAGTTGTTACAAAATACTGTGCCCAAATCCCATAATGTTTGTCCTAACGCTGTTAAGATGAAAAGCTTAAGATTCACCTTCTTACTGCCATACAAATAAAAGCTATTGCAGTGGATTCCTGGAATATTAAGACCAGTGCAAGTTTGTTTGCTTAGTTAACATCCCTTGGGTACCAGGGAACCCAGACTAATGTTGCCCTTGCCACAGCCACACCTTCCCACCAGATTCCTGGGGTAGGAACAGGCAATCAGAACAATGGCAGAGGAAAGCAAGGTCACGGTGAAGGTTAGCTAGGGGTGGGCCCCCAAGCCTAGTGGGCGAGCCCATGCAGCTTCCCTTTAGGGGAGACTACAGTAGATAAGGGAGGTGGGGGGCTGTGCTGTGAGCCCCTCTAAAGCCCGAACTCAAGTCTCAGGTCGTTCCACCAGCGGGGTGCATGGTGGGGAGAGGGGGGGAATGATGGCCACCCCTTCCCCCCCATTTGAGTGGATGGTGAAGAAGAACAGGAACGGGAGGGAGAGGCCAACTCCCAGGTGGGAATGGCACCAAGTCTTCATTTAGAGGCGTGACGGAAAGGGAAGAGAAAATCAACCACATCTGTGGGCCGATTATTTTCCCCATGTCTTCTCTCCTCTTGGGGATCGGAGGAGAAAGTCTGGGGAGGGGTAGGGACCCAGGAGGAAGCAGCCTGCTTTATCAGTTCCATCCGTGAGTGACAAGAGTCCCTCCCTTCCTCCCGCCCTTTCTCTTCTAAAATTTAGATTTAAATTTTTTCAAATGGGTAATACATTCTCATGATTAGGAAATGAAAACAATTCAGCAAAGGAGAGGAGAAGGCGGGAGTCACTGTGCTCCTTGGGGGTTGCTTTACGTTGAGGACTCCTGCTTCCCCCCAGGTCGTCCACTGCCCCCCATCACCTTCAGGCGCTACTGGTTGACCGCGTATGTCACCCCCCCCAACTCCTATTACAATCCCAACAATCAACGTCAGTGCATAGGACTTGGGGCTTTTGGCAGGCACTTCGTTCAGGAAGACAGTCTCCCCGCCTGTCTCTCTGGGGTATCTACAGCCCGAAGCTCTTTCCCCGGCAGTGCCGAGACTGTCCCTGCCCGTAAGATCACCTGGATGGCATTGTGTGGCTGTAGGTTGTTTATTCAGCCCTGAAGGGTCTCTCGTGTAGACAGACGTCTGGGTTGCCTCCAGACTCCGCTATTACAAATGGCACCGCAGCCCATCACTGCGTGCACACGTCTTCCTGTGTTCATAGGGAGACCTCTGGGACAGAGCCCCGGGAGCCGGGTCAGTGTGTCGCGGGGTAAAGGTATGGGCGGTTTTGCCCGTTTTCTGCAGCGTCCGCCTATGACCACACGACTTTGCCTGCCCCATGGCGACATCCCAGAGCCCCCCTGCAGACCCTGGGGAGGGAGGCGTCAGTCTGACGGATGGATCTAGTATTTCAGTGAACGTCACTTGCCTTAGTGATAGAGGTCTTTTCTGGGGTGGAGTAGACCAAGGTGAAGGGAGGTCAAGGCCACCTGCTTTCTCATCTGGGTGTGTCCTCCCCCCAAGAAGCAGCACACAGAGCTGAGCCCTGAGGGCTTTATTGTCTGTCCCTGGGGGGGCACCTGGGCTTCTAGGTGGGGTTAGTTGCGGGCAGAGGGTCCTTCACACAGGCCTGTAGGTTCCGTTGTAGCTAAAAGGGTCAGGCATCAAGCAGTCCCTCTCCTCCTCCTTCCAGCGCTGGATGTAGTTGGGGCCACTGTCCCGGGGCCACACGATCACGGGGTCTCTGGATGCCAGGGATGGGTCCTCAGGGAAGAAGTTGAAAGGCCGCAGCAGGAAGCCCACCGAGTTTCCGGGAGTGGCAGTGTTAGGGATGTCCTCTGAGTGGGGGATGTGCAGGAAGCCCACAGTGACCCAGGCCACCAAGTCCTATGGAAGACAAGGGCAAGCAGGTGCTAAGGAGGCTCAGAGGGGGAGGGGCAGGTCCCCCCTGCCCAAGCCCCACATTTAAGGAGTGGGGAGACCGCCGAGCTTGCCCTCCACACCGTGAGCTGTGCTCTCCACCTGGGACCCCCCACAGGTCTGATCTTGGGCTCTGGCTGGAGGAAGGCAGGGCCAGTACCTTCTCTCTCTCTCTCTCTCTTCCTCCTTTTTATTTATTAGAGAGAGAGAGAGAGAAGAGAGAGCACGCGCACACGTGCAAGCTGGGGCCAGGGGCAGAGGGAGCGGGAGACGCTCAAACAGACTCCCCACTGAGCGCGGAGCCTGACGCAGGGCTCGATCCCACGACCCTGAGATCGTGACCTGACCTTAAATCAAGAGCCAGACACTTAACGAAACTGCGCCCCCCAAGTGCCCCCCAGCACCTCGTTTTCAATGTTCTCGTTGTTGTGAAGAAACTCCTCGAAGACCACAGGCGGGTCCCAGGGGTCGTTCTGGTTGTAGATACTGCTGCTGCACACCTCGGACTCCCGGTACTTGGTCACGGCCAGGGGGTACCTGCCCAGAAGGGGAGCCAGGTGGCTCTGGGTGCCAGGGGGCCTCCCAGCCCTCCCAGACACACCCTCAGGGTCAGCGATGGGGGAAAGGCACTGTCTTCCCCGCCGTGGTGAGATCGTCTCCCGGGGGTCCGCCAGACTCACCAAACGTCAGCTGAGGCGCCGGGACTCGGGTCGGCTCTCCCCTCCCCCTCCCCAACACAGAGCCCCCAGGTCCAGAGAACACACACACCCATGTTCATGGGCCCAGATACACCACCACATAGACCCAGATCTCATAGACGGACACACGGACCCACAGAGACCCGTGAATATTGCCCTCCCCCGCCTCCCAGGCCTCCCTTACCTGGCCCAGGTGACGGCCCGCTCCTTCTGGCAGCCCACGGGCAGCACCTGGTCGGCCATGGAGTGGATCTGTAGCCGGTAGCTGCGCCGGTGGCCCCAGCGGTTCTCCTCGGGACTCGCGAAGAGCAGGTACCGGGGCAGGGGCTGGCCGAAGCGGAAGGCCGCCTGGCGCTCCCGGCGGTAGCTCGTCCGCTTCAGGGTTGGCTGGACTAGGTGGTGTCTGGGGCTCCAGGGGTTGGTGATGTTTTCTAGCTCCATCTGCAGGGTCTGGAAGCTGTTCTTGGTGCCTGCAGAGGTGCAGGAGGAAGGACAGTGAGAAGGAGGCCCCCTGACCTGAAACGCCCTCGTTTCCGGGCTGGGATCTCCATCCCAGAGCACATCCAAGGGCAAACCACCGGGAGTGGAGCGAGACGATGTCGGGGGTGTGCACTGAGTAGAGGGAAGGAATGAGAACCAAAAAAACAACAGAGGAACTAGAAGACAGCTCAGAGGCAGCCCTGTTCGGAGAGCTAAAGCCTGTCAGGCTGTCCCTGCCCTGTTTCATGGTGACGTCGCTAATCCAGGGGACAATGAGTGTTGCGGACGACGTGGCCCTAGGCAGCGACATTTCTTTTTTTTTTTTTTTTTTTTTGGGCAGCGACATTTCTTACACTCCCAGGCCTGGTCCCCCGACCCCACCTGTGCACCTGCCCCATCCACCCCTCCAGGGGTCCAGGAGCCCCAGGGCCAGGGCAGGGGCCACTGGCTGCATCCAGGGCCAAGGACGTGCTGGTCACTTTCGCTGCTGCTCAGGGGGCCGCGCATGTCTAACACCGTCCTTTGCAGAGAGGCAGGCTAGGGCCCTAATAAGTTTCAGGAGAGCAGATATTTGGCTGGGAGGGTGTTCCCAGCCCGGGTCCTACCTGCCACGTCTAGGTCCACGCGGTAGTGCACCAAGTGGGTGTGCATGTTGCCCAGCAGGTGCGTGTGCAGGCGGGTCCCGTAGCGCAGCCCCTCAGGCGTGTAGAAGGTGGCGTGCACGTAGCCGGTGGCGTGCATCTTGGCCTCCATCACCCCGTTGGGGTAGAAGATGAAGTCCCAGATGTAGTCATAGTTGTACACCGTCGACGTGGTCCGTAGCACCAGCACCTGGCCTTGCAGTCCCGCGTAGAAGTTGAAGCCCCCGCTGAAGTTGGAGTTGAAGTGTCGCCGAAGCGGCACTCCCGTGGGCATCTCAAAGACGCAGAGGGCGCGGGGGTAGCGCACGGGGTCATCGGCGTCGTAGTGGTGGAGGGCATCCAGGAAGGTGGCCGTGTCCGGGCAGTCGATGCCGGGCGCTAGCTCGTGCGTGACGCTGCCCAGCCCCCAGCCCACGTCGATGTAGTCGGTCTGCATGCCCGCGGGCGTGTGCCCTCCGTACAGCGCCACCGCCTCCTGCACGCTCACCTCGTAGGCTACGCGCTCGCAGCCGAAGAGCACGTTGAGGATCTGCAGCCCCGAGGACGAGCGCAGCCGGAAGGAGACGCTCCAGCCGCCGTACAGCACCGTGTTGCCCTCCAGCCTGTAGCGGTGACCTTGGGGCTGGACCAGGCGGGGGCCCTTCTTGGGGCTGGGGGTGGGGAAGTGCCCGCGCGGCTTGTAGGAGGAGAAGAGGGGCGTTTCCTCGGTGCCTTCCTCGCCCCGGCCCTCGGGGGGTAGGTCCTCCAGAACCACCGCGTCCACCTGTCCCTCCTCATACTTCCGGGCCAGCTCTTCCGGGCTCTGGTAGAACTTTCCATTGTACCAGACCAGCTCCACCGCCCAGTCTTGGGCGTTGGTGCTGCTGTGGTCCAGCAGGAGCTCCAGCCCCGTGGGGTGCAGGAAGTAGCCTTCTACAAAGCGCTGCAAGATAAACCAGGAGCGGCGCTGGCCGGAGGCCACGCCCCGGGGCGCCACGTCCGTGAACGTCAGGCAGCGCGAGTGGCAGTCTTGGAAGGAGAAGCCTGTGGTATCAAGAAAAAATTGGTGCAGGGGCTTGGTAACCTTCTGCAGGGCCTGGCCCAGGAGGGCGTACTCGGCCCCGGTGATGGGCCTGGAGGCCCAGGTGGTGTGGTGCCTCGGCCTCGGGAACAGCTCTCGCATGTAGTAGGGCTGTGGCAGGGGCCCCACGGCGAACTCGGTGACATTGGGGTGCTCCTGGGCTCCGAAGAAGATGACGGCTCGGGCCTCGCGAACGGGAGGCCTTCTGCCTTTGTCCAGAAATTTCAGTACGTGTTGCTTCTTGGGCAGCAGCATCTCAATGAGGAACACGGAGTTCTTGGCCATGGTGGGTGCTTGGGAGGACTGAAGCCTCAGCTCCGCCTTCGACCAGAGGAAGCTGCGCACGGCCTTCAGCTCTTCGGCGCTCAGGTCCTCGAACACCCCAGCCTTGCTGTGCAGGGTCCGCGAGGGGCACTTGGCCGTGGCCATCGCCTGCAGCACCAGGAAGGCGGCCACGGCCCAACCAAGGGCCAGGGTCTCTGGCCGCATAGCTCTAGAATGCAGGAGCAGAGATGCGCTTAGTTGGTTTGGGGGAGGAAGTAGGTTTCCACTAGGCGGGAGCCTTGGACAGGAAAGTCCCTGGCCTGGTGGTTTAGGACAGACTTGGCCCCCTCCCTTGGCTGTCCCAGCTGGAGGCCCTAGCACTCCAGATCTGTGCTTCCCCTGGATTTTTTTTTAAAAGACTTTATTTATTCATATGACAGAGAGAGAGAGAGAGAGAGCATGAGCACGAGCACAGGGAGTAGCAGGGAGAGGGAGAAGCAGGCTCTCTGCTGAGATCCCAGGTCCCTGGGATCATGACCTGAGCTGAAGGCAGCCACTTAGCCAACTGAGCCACTCAGGTGCCCCCTTCCCATTGATGTTAATTCTGCTCTCTCCTTACTTGTCTGCAGGCCTCCAATAGTCCCGTGGATTTTCTTTGCTATATAAACTCATTTTGCCTTTTTCTATGTATTTTCTCAGCCCATTTAATGGGACAATAAGGATAACACGTTTCGAACAATGTCCACCTTCTAGAAAGCACTCAGGAAATGCTAGCTACTTTCTTTTTAAAGTCAACTATGAAGATACGGTCTGTGATGCCAACACATTGAAAAATGCAAGCAATTCGAAGTAATTTGTCTGTGATTAGCCTGTAGTCCTGTGGCTCTGAGGACAAGGACAGGGTGGCCACAGGCTTTTTTGGCCGCTCTGGTGTGGCCTTCCAGCTGTGGCTACTTGACCATTCAAACGGGGGAGCCATCCCAGGTGGTGGGGAGACGTCCTTTCCCTTCCACGTTGGGGGCTGCAGTCAAGGTCTTCGCCTCATTTTCCCACCCCCAGGACTGTCAACACAGTCCCCTCTGGCTGTCTCGCCTCCTCCACTGGCCCTCGTGAGAAGTCCCGGGACTCATATGACCTTGCGTTCTCCAGCCCGAAGGTCATGGGGGACACTCAGGGGCCGTTGGGGTGAATCCAGAGCCCGCAAAAGGATATGAGGTGAGCTTGTGTTCTGCTATTAAATTTCGTCAAGCCTCCTTTAAAACACACACACACACACACACACACACACAGATTTTGCTTTTTAGAGCATTTCTAGGAATACAGCAAAATTGAGACGATGCAGACATTTCCCAAGCACTTCCCACCCCCACTCATCCACTGCTCCCCGGTGAACAAATCCTTCTCCAAAGTGGGACTTTTGTTACTATGTATGAACCCACGCTGACACATCGTTGTCACCCAAAGTCCCGAGTCTCCATTAGGGCTCACTCTTGGTGTCCGTTCTATGGGGTTTAACCAATGGACCATGAAATGCATCCAGATTATAGGGTCATACAGAGCAGTTTTTCTGCCCTAAGAATCCTCTGGGCTCCCCCGTCCCCCTGTTCACCCCTCCCTTCCTTCTAACCCCTGACAGCCACTGGTCTTCTTACTGTCTCCACAGCGTTGCCTTTTCCTACAGTTGGGATCACACCGTATGCAGCTTTTCCGGATTGGCTTCTCCCGCTTAGTCATATGTATTTAAGTTCCTCCATGTCTTTTCATGGCCAGGATCCCATGGATTGGTCATGGCCATGGATCCAGGATTTTTGCAATCTCGTAATTCCAAATTTCTTTCTGCTTTGCTAAGGAGGGAGATGTGCAGGAGATCTGTGATCCTTTTAACCTGAACTTGGCTATTCCCTTCACTTTCACCTCCGCTAGTACAATCTTCTATTCCAAAGTCCAGGCAGGCAGCGGGAGAGGTGGACGATGGTGATGAGGCCGCAGGAGGAGGGGGAACTTGGCGGCTCGCGAGACCACATGTGAAACGTGCGCTTCCTCCCCACTTCTCATCCCCAGCACCCCGAGAATGGCATCCAGGCCCTGGCTGTGCCTTGCCTATCTCGCCCCTGGGTAGTTTTTACCTGCAACCCAGCGTCTGCGCCCTGGAGTTCTTCCCTCGTTCCCGCTCCTTGCATTCTGGCTCACCCCCCACTCCCTGTCTGTGTCTCTCCTTCCGCCCTCTCCACACCCTGCCTCCCTTGCTCCCCTCCCTCCGCCCCCCTGCCCACCGCCCCCAGCAGCCCCCATCAGAACGCACCTGCGTGTTCTGCTCCGGGCTCACCTCTGCTGCCAGCCTTTGTCTCTGACCCCTTGAGCTTTATGGCTCTACCGACCCCGCCCTCGAGGGAGGGACGGGTGAGGCACGGGCTCGCCAAGGAGAGGGACCTACAGCTCAGGGGCTTCCCAGTGGGCCGGGGCATGAGGGAGTGCACGGGGCCTCTGGCTGCTGCGGTCTGGGAGGCTCCTGCTACCCCTTTGAGTTACCCACATCTGGAAACTCCCCCGTCCTTCACTGCTTTAGCAACCGGGGTCCGCTTCTGTTTTCCCAAAAAGCATGCTGTCCTCAGTCCGATTCCCCCTCATTCCTCCTGCCGCAGGGGCATCTTCCGCAAGAGCTGAGTGTCGTCCTTCCTGTTTCCAGCTGCTGTTAGAGCAGGCGGCGAGTTTCAGAGGTCAGAGATAAACACGAGGGCACGCTTACTTGCAAGTAGCCTCCCCTGGAACAGATCGAAGGGCAGACGCAGAGGCTGGTACAGATGAACACCAACACCCACAACAGAGGATTTGACTCACGTGTAGAATAGGGAGCCAGAGCCAGACGAGCTGGGGAGAGGGAAGCCACTGGGTTCGTAGGAGGGTCTCGTTAGCCATCTCTGTGGGGAAAGGAGAGAGGAGCTGGCTGGGGACAAAATCAGTCGGGATGACTAGGGCTCTGGCCCAGAGAGGGAGGCAGAAGGGAAACCGGGAGGCAGGTGTGTGTGTGTGTGTGTGTGTGTGTGTGTGTGTGTGTGTGTAGGCGGCACCGCAAGTCATTTTGGTATTTAGTAGCAGCTAGATGAAGGAAGGGGAAAATAATTAGTTAATCTGTTACCCATTTGCAATTCCAAAAGGACTTTGATGTCTTCACAGAAGGGGATTAGCTTTAAATGTTAAGATGATGATTTATATAATGACTTCTCTTATGCCCTTCCTCCTTCATTGGTCTGAAGAGTTGAGACTCGGGTAGTCTTCATTATGGGCTCACCAACTTCATGGAGACTTGAGGACTTTGGATTCAAAGAGAGTTATAGGAACAACTTGACATTGAGAAGGGCAGTCTGTTTCTCTTCCACAAAGGACATCATATCCAGGATAATGGAGTGAGGACAGATCGGGGGGAAGATACTTGTAAAGACCAGAAGTGAAATGGACCACACATAAAGGAATGAAACTTGACCTTTAGCTCACACCATACACAAAAATTAACCTAAAATGGATCGAAGACCTCAGTGTAAAAGGCCAAACCATGAAACTCTTAGAAGAAAACATTGGAATAAATCTTCTTGACCTTGGGTTTAGAAGGGATTCTTAGCCGTGACTCAAAAGCAAAACAACTGAATGAAAAAACATAAATTGGACCTCACCAAAATTATAACCTTTCTGTTTCAAAGGACACCATCAAGAGAGTGAAGACACCCCACAGAATATAAGAAACTATTTGCAAGTCATGTATCTGATAAAGGACTTGTCTGTAGGCTCTATAAAGAACTCTCACAAGTCAGTAACACAAAGACAACTCAATGAAAAACCGGGCAAAGGATCTGAATATGTATTTCTCCAAAGAAGAGGCACAAAGGACCAAAAAGCCCTTGAAAAGGATGCTCACCATCATGAGTTATCGCAGAAATGCAAATCGAAATCACCGTGAGCTATGACGTCAGCCCCGCTAGGGTGGCGAATGTCGACAAGTCAGACGGCGGGTGTCGGGGAGGCTGTGCAGACATCAGAAAGCTCACACGCTGCTGGTGGGAACGTAAGTGGAGCAGCCGCTGTGGAGAACAGTCTGGCACATCCTCTGGCTAAAGACCCAAGAGAAATGGAAACAGGCCTCCGCACAGAAACTTGTAACAAATGCTCAGCTCGCACTTACTCCCGGTAGCCGGAAGGTGGAAAGAGCCCAGAGGTCCGTCACCTGAGGGATGGATACACGACGGGATGTTATCTGGCATTAAAACAGAGGGAAGTATTGACTCATGCTATAGTGTGGATGAACCTTAAAACCATTCTCCGGGGGCGCCTGAGTGGCTCAGTTGGTTACACGCCTACCTTCGGCTCAGGTCATGTTCTCGGGGTCCTGGGATCGAGTCCCATGTCGGGCTCCCTGCTCAGCGGGGAGCCTGCTTTCCCCTCTCCCTTTGCCCCTCCCCCCCACTCATGTGCTCTTTTTCTCTCTCCCTGTCAAATAAATAAATAAAATATTGAAAAAAGACATTCCGCTAAATGAAAGAAGCCAGTTAGAAAAGACTACATATTAAATGATTCCACTTAAGTGAAATGTGCAGAACAGGCTAATCTACAGAGGCAGAAAGCCGGTTAGTGGTCGCTGAGGGCTGGAGATCTGTGTGGGAGTGATAGCTAATGGACATGGGGTTTCTTTTTGAGGGGATGACCACGTCCTAAAATGGACAGTGGTGAAGGTTGCCCATTTCTGTGAATATACTAAAGCCCATCGATTATTCACTTTCTGGGGGAATTATATTTGTGAATAACTCCAGAGAGCTGGTTTTTTGTTTTGTTTTGTTTTGTTTTAAAGTGAGAGGAACTCTATCTAGAACACACAAGGAAAGCCTCCAAATCAGGCAAAAAGAGGAAGCAGTGCCACTGGAAACATGAGCAAAGAATCTCAAGGCCACTCACCCAAGAGGAATCCAAGAGGGCCCACGGCACAGGAGAAGATGCTCCAATGTAGTGCCTATTAGAACAATGTCATTATTCGACGAGATCTCATTTTATACCCATCGCTAGCAGAAACGAGAACGCTGGACGATACCCAGTGCTGGCAGCGGTGTGGTGAGATGGGAAGCTCACGCTGAGCTTGCAGGGGGGCATGCCGAGGATCTGGCTATCTGGAGGGCCAGCCCAGCCTGTGGGCCCTAAGCCAGTCACACAGCTCGTGGGACTGAGTAATGCTGCTTCTGACATGTATGCCAGAGAGATTCTCACGCAGCGGCCGCGGGCGAGACACAGACATGCACCATGGTGCAGCTGGGGAGCCCGAGGCCGTCCGGGGGTCCATTGCCGGGCCAGGGAGCCAGTGAGCGGCAGACAGTGTGCACCACAGATACAAAAAAAAAATAAAGGATATGCACTAATACGTGAGAACTGTTGCTGGGGAAGGGTGGGAATACACACACACACACGCGCACACGCACATGCACATGCACACGAGCACATGCATGCATACATATATAGGCACACACGTGCCTACAGACCCCTTCATGCCTCCATACATAGATGCATACATAAGAGGACAGGGAGGCCTGGTGTGGCCGGTGATGCTTCGGTCCACGCACCGAGGTACATGCTTAATTCTGCGGTGGCTATCTATAGATCAATAGCAGAAGGGTCCGAGAAGAAAGGTCAGAGACTCTCCAGGCCTTCACCCCAGGGTGGAGATGGCTCGGGAGCAGGACCCACAGCAGGTGTCCCACGGGGGGGGGGGCGCGGGGGGGAGGAAGGGTCTCTCATGTCGGGGAGGAGGGGTAGTTTTGTATGCAGGCAGGGAGGTGGGACACCCAAGCATGGATCTCACTTTTTAAAAATTTATTTATTTATTTATTTATTTATTAAGATTTTATTTATTAGCGAGAGAGATCACAAGTAGGCAGAGAGGCAGGCAGAGGGAGGGGGGCAGAGAGCCTGATGCGGGGCTCGATCCCAGGACCCTGAGATCATGACCTGAGCCAAAGGCAGAGGCTTTAACCCACTGGGCCACCCAGGCGCCCCTCACTTTTTATTTAGAGAAGCACCTAACATGTGCACTGAAAGAGCAGTAAGATTCAAGATAAAGCCCGACGTCAGAAGCATTTTGATGAATTGCTGTTGGCAGTCTAAGAAAAAAACATGCTAAGTGGTGAGGTTTCCACTGGGTTTCTAAGAGGACAAGTCAGTGTGTGGCGTCAAAGCTTCAAAGGCAGGCGACCCTCTCATGAGGGGCTAACGGGGCTGGAGACCTGGAGCTGAAGCCGGGGCTCAGTGATGGTTCTGAAACCCTGCGGTGCTTAAGAAGAGGCTAAGTCTACTCGGCGTGGGCTC
>CM052806.1:87212639-87243550 GCA_028533885.1 Nasua narica | reverse complement strand
AAAAAACATGCTAAGTGGTGAGGTTTCCACTGGGTTTCTAAGAGGACAAGTCAGTGTGTGGCGTCAAAGCTTCAAAGGCAGGCGACCCTCTCATGAGGGGCTAACGGGGCTGGAGACCTGGAGCTGAAGCCGGGGCTCAGTGATGGTTCTGAAACCCTGCGGTGCTTAAGAAGAGGCTAAGTCTACTCGGCGTGGGCTCCAGAGACGGAGCAAGAGACCAGAAGCAGGAGTGGAGCCCGAGGAGGGGACGGACGGAGCTGCTGCAAGCCCAGGGTCAGACGGGACCAGACGCCGAGGCGCTTCCTCGGATGAGCAGAGCGAGGGGTTTCCTGAGATGACGACGACAGAGGACTCAGAACACGGCGGGAGCTGCGCGGATGAAGCAGCGGCAGGGCTCGAGGGGACGGACTCCATCTCTGAAGGCAGTTCTGGGGTAGAACGCCATCGGGCAGCCCCGCTCGCCGCCGGGCCAGCAGCCGGCAGCCCCCCCGAGACCCTCCACCCGCAGAAAGTCTGATCCACTGAGCTCAGATGGCAGGTCACATGTTTTAGCAATAAAGTCTTTTTCAGTGAAGGCTTGTATGTTGTCGTTTTAGACACAGTGCTGTTGCACAGCTCGCAGACTGCAACAGAGTGTGCGGAACGCCCTGGGGAACCGAAACATTCCTTGGACTCGATTCAGGGCAATATTTGGCCTGGAGCCAAATCCGCACTATCTCCCAGGTGTCCCCGTATCTCCTGGGGTGCAAATTCCCGGCTTGCAGAGAATGACTGGCCTGTGTTAAACCCTCCTGATTTGTACCTGAAATGGTACCCTCACTCACCCCCCACCCCCGACTCTCACCTGGATCTCCCACTCTGTCTTCCACCTTTTGTGAGAACCTCTCGTTCGCGGTACACCCCTGATCTCCCAGGCACCTCTCGGCCCCGCACCGCAGACCTGCCAGGCTGGGGGTGGGGTGGGGGGGGCGCTCCTGGCGTCTGCCCCTCTGTTCCCCCACCTGAAAACCTGTCTCTCTTCCTTCACTTACCCACTTGCTGCAGCCCAGTCTCAGCACCACAGCCCCCCGCCCCCCATCCTGTCCTACTGTCTCCTGGCAGCTGCGATTTCCCGCAGCCAGGGCCGGCCGGCTCCTGCACTGCGCTCTGCTTCCGCTTTGTGGCTCTCTGGCCACAGGCTCGCCTTATGTACCAGCTGCTGCAGGTCAGGGACTCAAGCAGGCATCCTCATCCCTTCAAATATACAGAAACCAGTCCAGCGCTGGGCACACACTGGGCATTCCTGTTTTGTCTTCAGATTGTGTGCATCAGGGGCATGGAAGACATGTTAGAAACCCAGACGTCAGAAGAATTTTGATGAATTGCTGATGGCAGTCTAAGAAAAAAAACGTGCTACCCAGTGAGGATTCAACCAGGGTACTATTTTTCCCAACTTTGTTGAGATATAATTAACATACAACACTGTGTAAGTTTAAGATGTACAATGTATTGATTCGATGCACTTAAGTAATCCAGTGACCACAGTAGCCTTAGTGAAGCACCCGCATCACATAACAGAATAAGCTTTTTTTTTTTTTTTTGGTGGTGAGAACATTTAAGATCTCCCCTCTTGGCAACTTGTAGGTATATAGTACGGCATTGTTATCTACGATCACAGGATCCCCAGAACTTACTCGTCTTTTAACTGGTGGCTTTTACCCCCAACCAACATCTCCCCATTCTACTGTTTCTGTGAGTTTAGATTTTTTAGATTCTACATATAAGTGAGATTATACAGTACTTGTCCTTCTCTGATTTATTTCACTGAGCATAATGGCCTCAAGGTCCATCCATGTTGTCATGAATGATAGGATTTCCTGCTTTCTTGTGCCTTTCTCTCTTGTACACACACACACACACACACACACTCTCTCTCTCTCTCTCTCTCACACACACACACACACACACACACACTCTCTCTCTCTCTCTCTCTCTCTCTCACACACACACAATGGAATATAAAAAATTCATGCACACACACATACCACACCTTCTTTACCTAGTCATCTCCTGATGGATATTTGGGTTGTGTCCACGGCTTGGCTCTCGTGAATAATGGTAAAAAGACATGAAGGTGCAAATATGCCTTCCAGATCCTGATTTCATTCCCTTTGGATTGATACCCAGAAGTGGGATTGCTGGATCGTAAGGGAGTTGTATTTTTAATTTTTCTGAGGAACCTCCGTGCTGTTTTCCAAGGCTGCACCAACTGACATCCCCACCAACAGCACACAAAGGGTCCTTCCTGACACTTGTCTCTTGTCTTCTTGACGACAGCCATTCCAACAGGTGTAAGGTGGTATCTCATTGTGCTTTTGATTCGCATTTCCCTGATGTTGAGCACTTGTTTAGAAAAATTTCCATTCAGGTCCTCAGCTCATTCCAAAAAATTTTATTTATTTATTTATTTATATAACAGAGAGAGAGAGAGAGAGAGAGAACACAAGCAGGGAGAGCGGCAGGCAGAGGGAGAGGGAGAAGCAGGCTCCCCCCAGAGCAGGGGGAGCCCAATGTGGGGCTCGATCCCAGGACCCTGGGATCATGACCCGAGCCAAAGGCAGTCGCTTAACCAATCAAATGAGCCCCTCTGCTCATTTTTGTATCAGATTTGTCATTGTCGGTACTGAGTTGCATGAGTTCTCTGTATATTTTGGATATTAACCTCTTATCAGATACATGATTTGCAATTAATTTCTCTCGTTCCTTAAGTTGCCTTTTCATTTTGTTGATGGTTTCCAGATGCTTTTTAGTTTGATGCAGTCCGTCAACCAGGTTACTATTAAGATGATTACATAGATGGAGAATGGGGTCATCAACCGGGGGACCAGTCTTTCTACGATGTCACAGGCCCCTTAGGGCGAGGACAGCTGAGAGTGGTGCAAGCCAGCTTGGGCTTCAAGGACATATGACTTGTGTGGTTCTCCAGGGTCCCACCCTCAGAAAGACCTTGCCCTCAACCTGGGCTCTACTAGCGTTGTCTTGAAATTCTTAACTTTGGAACACGGGCCCCGCATTTTTGCTTGATGCTGGGTTGGGTAATGTATGTCACTGGTCCTGGCGTTAGAAAGTCAGGGTTTAAACCTGGATTCAGAAGGGAGACAGGGTGGAGGGGAGCCAGGCAAGCGAAGGGCAGGAATGAAGGTGGATGATCGGGGTTGATAAGATAAGGTGTGAGGCTGAATTGCAGAGGGACCCAGGTCAGGGAGCAGGAAGAGAGGCTCGGGGCAGATGGGTGGCAGCGGCAAACACCGAACAGCTAATGAGGCCAAAGTCTCAGACATCTGCTTATGATCTGACCCTTGCTGGCTCCAAGTCATGACCTTGACGGCTTTGCTCTTTTTGCCGCATTCCCTCTACACAACTCCCCACTTGCTGAAGCAAGGGGTGCCAGGCTCGCAAGCACCCGCTTGCAAAGTTACGGCCCGTGAGTCTGGAGGGGGGCTGGGACTGAAGGAGTGAGGGCAGAAAGCAGTGGCCGGGCAGGAAGCCCCGAGGGGACCCGAGACCCCCCCTCTCCAGTCTGCCACCAGCGGCCACACAAGGCAGGAGTGCTCCTCGGGCTCCTCGGCCACTGAACTTGTGCCCCAGGTGCTTCCTCTCCAGCTTAGACACTTCTTTACTTATCACAGCCACTGCCCCGTTCTTACTGGCTTTTTGCTAAAGGTGGAAAGATGAGAAATTATCATACATTTCCACACCAGTGCGGGGCTGGAGGAAGCCCAAGCAGCTCAGACTGACAGCCAGAGCAGGAGGCGAGCTCTTGGGGCTGGAGAGGGGGCTGTGGTGGTACTCAGAGAGAACAGGAGAGGGGGGCTCCACGGGCTCCGGTCTTGCAGGACTGGCACCCACGCTCTGCGCGCCAGGCTCTGGCCCTGTCCTCTATTTGGTACGCTTCGCACCAGGATCTGGTGCGGTTTTGTTTTACAAAGTTCCCTGAGCGAGTCGTGCGAAGGAGAAGGGAGGGAAGGGTTCATGCGTGCTCGTTGAAGGGAGGTGGGCCTTGCAGGCGGGGAAGCTAAAGGAGGGGTCCCTTGGGGGTCAGCTCTTCTCCACAGTTAGGAGGGTCAGCTGTCACGTAGTGTGGGAAGCTCTGTGTCTTACGAAGGGGGCAGGGCCTGCTAGCCTGTCCGCCACTCTTGGAGGCCCAGGCACCACTGTGGCCGGGACTCTATGTGCACTGACCTCACTTCATCCTAGACTCGAGCCTGCCAGTAGGCACCATCCTGAGACACGGATTTTCACTTAGGCCTCTCTGTCTCTGGAACCTTCAGTCATCCCTGAAAGACATTATTTCTTCTCCTCCTCCTCCTCCTCTTTATTATTATTTTAAAGATTTTATTTATTTATTTGAGAGAGAGCAATTGTGAGAGCACACAAGTAGGGGCAGAGGCCGAGGGAGAGGGAGAAGCAAGCTCCCCACTGAGCAGGGAGCCCGATTTGGGACTCGATCCCAGGACCCCGGGATCATGACCTGAGCCGAAGGCAGATGCTTAACCAACTGAACCACTCGGGCGCATTTCTTCCTTACGGCCAAAGCGATGTCAAGCCCTGTGGGAGGCAACTGGGCCCCGTTCCGTGCTCGAGTCCTGTCTTGGGCTCACTTCAACAGCATGAGTAACCCTTCCAAGTTCGTTTCTGGAAAGAAGCTCTTGTATCTACGTCAGGGTGAGCGTGAGCAAGAAGGCCCGCTGAGCTAGGGAGCGTGCTTGTGCATATTGAAAAAGTTCTTCAAATATTTGAGTATATCATTTATTCACGTATATCTCTTACTATCTCTGCATTATGGTTTTTCCTAGAAGGCGGGGCCCAAGTCTGAAAAATTAGCTCTTCTGGGTGAGGATTAGACACACTCACACCTAAACAGGCGTTTCATCTCTGATTTTTAAGCCATCGGAATCTGTCCTGGATAAATCCAGATTTCACCCATGGGAGGCCTCCTTTTCAAGCTCCCAGCCTCCATTCTGGACCAGGCAGAGCAGGCAGCTGAAGGGGCCCCCCCACCCCCACAATAGAGATCTAATGGTGCACCAGCAGAAATGCCTGGAGGCCTGCCCGGGAGAAGCGTCCTCACTTGGGCCAGTTGGCTGAACCTCCAGGGCGTTCCCCTGAGGAATGGTGCTAACCTCCAGGTGCACCAGCAGAAGGGTTCGCCTAATGTGGGTTTTGAGGTCTCTTAGCAGCCTTTGCTTTGGATACAGTTCAAGGCTTTCCCAGAATTGAAGGGGCTGATAAGGCAGTGTTTTCTGTAAGCCTCAGTGGCTTTGGAGATTTGCGAGCGCATAGGGTAGAAAAGGCTTCTCTGCGGGGGGGGGGGGGGGGGGGGGGGGGGCTCTGATACTTTCCCAAAGAAGCAAGGTCTTGGCTATCAGGTTGGTGTATCCCTTTATGGGTTCCCATGCCAAGGATCTCTCCCAGAGTTTCTCTAATCACTGGGTTTTTCTGTTGCTCAGGAAATGGGCCACAATTCTCCTTCTTCCTGGGTTTGCCCTCAGACTGTGTCTGACAAGGGCCCAGGATGCTGAGAGGGTCTTTCTGTTCCAGGGGGCCTGAGCTCCATGGTGCTCCCTGGTCTCACGAGAGACGGTCCGATCTGCTTTGTCCTTGAGAATCCCTCCCCGTGTCCATGTTCTTCAGAGTTTTGGTTTCCAAACAAGGCAGCCACAGCCTGGAATGCCCCTCGGGATAGTCACTGACCAGGAAAACGGTGACCGAAGGCCGTCACACAGACCTAAGGCGTCATTCCCCGTGCAGATATGGATGGCCTGACTCCGGCTCTTGGGGATGTGGTCCTCGGTGAGCACAGAGGGGCCTAGAGACAAATAAGGGTCACACATGCTCAGATGCAGAGACCCAGGTGTGCCCAGGGTACAGAGGAGGGACGTCCGGTGGTCCGGGGTTGGGGCAGGGGTTTATCAAAGGCTCCCGAGGGGGCAGACTTTTGTGCTGGGCCTTGAAAGAGGACAGTCTTTGGGAGGCCAAGGAATGTGGGGCTGACTGTGTGTGAAAGGAGCTGATGCGGAGGCGGGCGGGCAGCTGCTAGCCTGAAGGATCACGGTTAGCAGCGGGTCCAAAAGTACAAGCAGACAGAAAAAAGTGGCAACAGCTCGAAGTCCATCAGCAAGTGAATGGATAAACCGATGGTGGTTGATTCATATGATAGGTGATTGCTCAGTAATAAAAAGGAACAGATTGGAACTGACCCCTTCGAGACGGGTAAGCCTCAGTGACGTTCGTGTGAAAGAAGCCAGATACAAAAGGACAGAATACCGTACAGTTCTACTCATAGGAGGTTCTAAAAGGGGCCAAACATCTGAACAGTGGTTGCTTCTGGGCACTGGGAGCGGGAGAGGGCACTGGCCAGGACGGGGTATGACGGAACTTTCTGGGGCTGGTGGGAATGTTCCATGTCTCAGCGGCGGGGGGCGGGGGCTGGCTTACATATGTGTATACACATGCGTAAGGTGTATGCATTTGGGAAAAACTCATTAAAGGGTGTATGGGCTAGTCTGAAAAACGGCTCTCCGAGAGGACCATGCCCTAGTCCTCAGAACCTGTGAATAAATAACTTTATGGAGCAAAAGGAACAGCACAGCATGGTTAAGTTAAGGGCACCGAGATGGAGGCATTTTCCAGGTGTAACTATGTAACCTCTGAGGACTCTCAGAGGAGAGAGGCAGGAGCCAAGAGGAGGTGAGGCTCTGAGAGCAAGAGGTTGGAGCTCTGGGAGGAAGGGGATCATGATCCCAATGTTCTAGAAGATGAAGATGGCAAAGAAGTAGACTGTCTGCTCACAGCCCACAGAAGGAATGAATTGCCCACACCTCGAGTTTGGTCCAGTCTGATTTTGGACTTCTAACCCCCAGAATTCTCTATAGGAGAATACCTTTGTTTTGTTTTAATACGCTAAGTGTGTGAGGATTTGTTCCAGTGACAAGAAAACCAATACACACAGCTCTGATCTGTACATTTCCTTGTATGTTAATTCCATCTCAAAGGGGAAAAAGGAAGAACCAAAAACCAATACGCAACTCTACTTAATAAGTGTGCGTACGTGTACAAAGCTTGCCTTGAAATGCATAAAAAAATGGAAAAAGGGATGGGTAGGTACGTGATAAGGCAGATCTTGTAAAATGTTCATTGCAGAGTCAAAGTGACTGATCTATGAGTTTGCCCTGTAAATTCCCCTCCACCTTTCTGTACGTTTGACAGTTTTCACAGTAAAAGACTGGGGGCAGAGGCGGAAACTTGACCCTTGCTGGAAAGTTCCAGAATGTCGAGCAGTTCTGCACAGCGAGGTTGTCTGCTTTGTGGAGGGAGTGGTGGGCACAGCTAGAGAGGCAGACGGGGGCCAGATGTGGAGGGGACAGGGACTTCTTCCCGCAGGCACGGAGAGCCTAGGGAATGTTGTAAGCAGGGAGTAGCAAACGTGGGTGTGCTTTACCTCCCGTGGCAAAAGTTACACCCCAACCAGATTTTCTGCATAGCTGTTTACCTGACTTGAAATGCCAATCATCTGAGTGGAGTTCGGAGATAAGTTGGCACTAGCCGAGGGACTCCCTCCCCCTGCGTTTGCCTCAGCGTTCGTGGGGGTGGCAAAACTAGGACACGTCCAGGTTTGAGAGTGCACAGTCTGTAGAAAGAGGGCAGTTAATTCCAGCCCTATCTTTATGGCCTCCCTGTTCCTGGAGGTGAACAACAGGAAGAAATAAAAGGAAAACGGTGATACAGACTAAGTCACGGAGGTGTTTATTCAGTAAAATGATGAAGAAAAAGCCCGGGGTTGGGAGTCAGGATATCTGGATTCAACCATCAGTGATGATATTTTCCTAGCTGTGTGGCCTTGGGCAGGTCACTTAACCTCTCCGAGGTTAGTTTCCCATTTGTAAATGGGAATCACATTAGTCAGCACCTCCCAGGGTTGCTGGGAGGATCAGCACAAGGACGGAAAGGGACTCGCCGTGAAGTACTTGGTATAACACCTGGCACGCAGCCTGTGCGGGAAAAACACTGCAGTTGCGGTTACTGTTCACCGACTTATTTCTCAATAAACAGCATGGAAGCAGGAAGCTTGTCTGGACTCCTGGCCTTTGCCATTTCTCCAATGTCTTTTTTTTTAAAGTAGGCCCCATGCCCAGAGTGCGACCCAACTGGGGGCTTGAGCTCATGACCCTGAGATCAAGACCTGAGCCGAAATCAGGAGTCAGATGTTTAACCGACTGAACCACCCAGGTGCCCCCCTCCCATGTCTTTCAAAATGATTATTAAGTGCCTAACTGTGGTCTAGACTATTCGGAGCTTCAGACCTACACTGTGTCTCCTCACGGGCATTTTTATCTGCTTATCCCATTGGAACCTCCAACTCAGCAAACTCCAAGCAGCACGCAGGGTCCATCCAGGTTTCTTGCCTCCTTGATCACGGGAATCGTGGCCGTCCCCAGCCCCGCCCACGCCAGCGAGTCCCTTTCCAGAACAGCTGCTTCCTCTCTCACCCGTGCTCCACTCCCCCCGCCGTGGTCATTACGGTTCCCCCCAATTCCTGCAGGAGACCCTTGCCAGCCTCCCTGCTCCCAAACTTGCCTGCCCCAATCTGTTGGTCTCCACCAGAATGACCTTTCCACCATGGAGATCTGACCACTCACTGCCGTGTCCAAGTCCGCCCCAAGGGCTCCCACAAGTTGGCTCCTGCTACGGTGGCTGCCGTGGTACCTGGGACTCCCACTGCTCCTTGGGATGCGGCTCCCTCCCGCGTCTCTGCAGGCTGCCTCTGCAGCCGTTCTGCCCCGTCCCCATCTTTGCCTCACTGCCTTTGACTCGAGTGCCCCCTTGACCATCTCCCTCCCAGGCTATGCCCCTACCCATGCCAACCTCCAATGCAGCCGTCATCACCCCTGATTTGATTGTAATCTCTGTCTTTCCTCCCTGCATCCCAGGTGCGTGGCTCAGACCTGGCATATCGGAGACATTATATTTGTATAGTGAGTGAGGCTGACTCCCAGGTAAAGTTGAAGTAAAGGAAAACTCATCATGCCCCATAGGATCCTGTTAGGAAACAGGTGGCATTCTCACAGGGGGAATGGAGAGGGTCTAGAGAAGGGACTCTTTTCAAGGCGATCTCATTTACCTGTCGGGGCCACCTAGGCGCTGAACCCATGGCACGAGGGAGCCTGTGAATGCAGCCCATAAAGGCCAGCCTGCTAGGGCCCAGGGCAAGGTGGAAAGGTTGGGAATTACGTCTGGAGGAGCGAGCACATCCAGCCCCCTCAGGAATCCTGGTGCCCTGTCTGTAGACTGGGTCTGGGTCCCCAGGTCTGAGCAAAGCGGAAGGGAAGTGCTCACATCCATAAGAACGTGGCACTTTTCTTCTTCCGGCTTCCCCTTTGTCAACCAGAAAAGCCATAGCGGCAAGTAAGGAAGCCTGGAGCCATTCCTGGGCCCTGGCAGGGCGGTCACCGGAGCCCTGCTAGATGGACACTCCGTATCCAGGCTCTCCTGGATATTGCTAGTGTATTCTCTGGCGGCCTTCCCATGGCGAGCCAGGGTTCTTTCCTGAATCCATACGAAACCTCGGGCTAGTTTCTATTGCTTACGGTGGTCACGAGTGAGTCCATCTTCTCCTGCAAACTTAGCACAGAAGTACCTCACTTTTATTTTTGTCTTCAGGGCTGGTCACGTGCTCTGTTAGGAAGAATGCTCCCAAACCAAGTCTCTAGGGAGAACCTAATTGGCTTCCACACCTTCTATTCTGAGCCCCCAAATTCAGCCTATGTGCCTCAGGCAGACTCAATCCATGTGCCCTCAGGCAGAGAACATGGTGCTTGGGATCATGGACAAGATGAATCTGAAGTTTTCAGAATCCCAAAGTAATTCTGTACCACCTGCCATCCAGTTTTCTTTCCCAGGTAACGGAGTGACAGGAAAGCCGCATTCTATTCCGGTCAGGCAAAGGGAACCAGCACCGTCCTAGGAGTTAGGCTGAGCTGGGTAATGTTTAAAGAGCCCCATTCCCCGGGACATCCGCTGGTAAGGACTGTGGGGAGATGCAAACACGCCTGAGTCAGTCCTGAATTCAGTGTTTACGTTCTAGTTGGGGAGGTCAGGCCGCTGCAAAGAACACGCAGGGTACAAGTGTCCGATGGGGGCTTTCTGAGCGAGGGAAGGTCGCCTATTTGAGAAAGGGCTGCAGAGGTAGCTGGGGGCAAGTCTGTCGAGGTGGGGTCAGCTTGATCGCATCAGCGAGGGCTCTCCCTTCTCCCGCGAGACCCCCGGGCGGGTGGGTGCTCCCGTGGGCCGCCCTTGGAGGTTCCGCCCAGTAGCGCGCCGCGGGTCAGGCTGGGCGGCGGGGGATGGGGCTCGGGAGCGGGGGCTCCCTGCAAGGCCACATCGGTCGGGGCCCGCCTCCGCTAGGGTAGAGAGTCTCCCTCTCTCCTGGGGTTGGAGTAAAAGTCCAAGGAGCGTCGGGGCGTGTCCTCTCCGTCGGCGAGACCTCCGCTCCCTGCTCATTGGCTGTTAGGGAGTGAGCGGCAGGCACGTTGCCCATTGGCTACGAGGAGGTGGGCACACCCGCGCTCTTAGCCCCGCCTTCGGTTGCAAACAGCGCCACCTCGTGTCGGGGTAGCGCGGCTTCCCTGAGTTTGGAGTCCCCTGTGTGCTGGTTCAGAGGCGCTCAGCAAATGTTGCCTGCGTGCCCACCGTGGTGGGCAGGCAAAAGGCCCGGGGATGATTTCCCCTATATGGCAGGGACAGGCTTGTATGCCCCGGGGGGATAGCACCACCTGTTATTGTTTTCTTCATTCATGTTTTTGAGGGTCAGAAGTTTCTAATTTTAATGTGGTTGGATTTATTAGTGTTTTCCTTTATGGCTGATGCTTTTTGTGTCCTGTTCAAGAAATCCGTCTTCTCTTTGGAGCCGATGGTGACCAGACTGTGGGGGCTTGGAGCTCTGTTCTTGGGCGTTCTGCTTTGGGACCTGGGTTACTCTGCTTCCACAGTGGGATGGGCAGATTCTTTTGCCTCTGAAGACTTGGCTGGGTGGGGGAGGGAGAGGCCACTCCTGGGGTCCTTCTACCGTGGATTCCAATTTTCCAAGGAGAGCTTTCCTGAAGATTGCTTCCTCACCATTCTTGTGCGTGTGGAAGGTCTTTCAATGAGTCGGCAGAAGAGTGCGTCCCGAGCCAGGATGGGGCAGGACGGAGCTCACATCTCTGTGGATGCTCAGGCAGGATGGGCCGTGATGGGGTGAGACCAGCTCAGAACTGGGATACCAGGTTCCTGAATTGTGTCCCTGGAGCAGATGAAGGGGGGGGGGGGGGCAGGGAGAAAACTGACTGGAGACAGTGGAGCTGTAGGAAGCATCCCACTTGCCCTCTACTTTTGGAGTTTTGGGGTATAATGACATGATTCTGACCAATTGCGTCAGGGCATTCCTGATGAAGGCGGGGCAAATGTCATGATTTATTGACTTTTATTCTTCAGTGGCCGCTGGGTTAAGCGAGGCAGGGGATTGTCCAAACTGTTCACAGTTTCATTTCCAGCACTGATAGTGTCTGCCACATGGGGGTATTAGTAGATATTTGTTGAAAAATGCGTTGTTCGTTTTCAAAGAATTGTTAGGAAAAAGTTATTTATTTTTTCTTTTCTAGTCTCTCCTGAAGAAAACTTTTAGTAGCCACTAGGTGGCGAGGTTAATCTCATCTATGTGGCTTATAAGGGAGAATTCAGTTAGGGAATTGGGGATATGAATTTAAATGGAATCTTGCTTTAATTTTGTTTTTGAACTCAATCACTAAGTTTAGAAAACATACTGTCCTAAGAAGTGTTTGCAAAGTTAAAATAAAGACCCTAGTGAGTGACTACCTCAAGCTAAAGATGGCACAGATTTCTCTTCCGTCTTGTTTCCAAATCAGTCCTTTTATGGCTTGACTGGTTGTAAATTCTTTCCATTCTTCATTCAGATAAACGAATGCCAACTCGGTTCACCCTTCTGCTCAGAAGTGGTGTTTTACTGTTGGAATCTGGCAGCCTCCTTTGTTTATTGCATCTGGTGGATCTGAGCCTTGGAGAAAACCTGGCGCCTTTACAAGCCCCGCCCACAGCTCCCCCTCAGTCCCGCCTACCTCCCCTCCCTCCTTCCCAGAAGCCTCACAGAGTCCCTGCTCTTCCGTTTTTGTCTTCTGCAGGAAATCAGATGTCATGCCACCCCTGCCTTTTTTAAAAAGACAAACTACCTCTCCCCAAATAAAACCTCAAAAACAATTTATTTGTAAATACAGCTAAGGTCACAATCTTGAAGTATCTGTTTTGATGGGGAAAATGAAGATATATATATATATATATATATATATATATAAATGACTCTGAGATTTTGAGATAGAGAGAGGCAAATTATCCCAAATTTATCTCTTTATCATTATAGTAAAACTGACCTTCTTGTTTGTTCTGTGAACAGTTCTGTGAGTGTTAATACACGCATAGATTCACATAACCAACACCATGATTGAGATAAAGAATAGTACCATCGCCCCCAAAACTCCTCGTGCTACACCTTGTTCAATCACAGCAAGATGTTTCTGTACCACATTGTGCCTGTACTTTACAATTACAAAAAATATTGTGCCACTTCCTCTGGCCATGATGGCTTCTGATGAGACATCACAGAAATTTGGATCATTCTTCTCTATATGTAACAAGTCATTTTTGTTGGGTTGTTTTCAAGATTTTTTCTTTGCCTTTAGTTTTTAGCAGTGTAGAAGTCTATGGTTGTGCTTCTTTGAGTTCATTCTGTGTAGGGTTTATTGTGCTTCCTGATTCTTGAAGTTCATGGCTTTCACCAAATCTGGGAAATCTTCAACCATATTTCTTCACATGAACAAAAGTCATTCTTCTGGATACCTTTCATTTGCCTCTCCAGTCTTTCTACCTTTCTGTAGCTTACTCTGTGCCCTCAAAGAGAGATATTGATCACATCAGTAAGCTCTCGTGTTTTATGATGTTGGGTTTGGTCAAAAGGGAACACTAGCAGGAGATAAGGGTGGGGTAGCTTGGGTATTCTATCCCTAGGATCCCTCCCTGAAAGGTCAGCTCAGGCTGGCTAGAAGGAGACTGCTCAGATCAAGCACCATCTCCGTCAGCTTTCTCTGTCTCTGGTTGAAACACAGTGGTCTCTTTCCTCATCTTTTGGGCTGAAGGGTAATGACACCCTCTCTGATTCCCGCCCCTGCCCTGATTCCCACTGCCTTTGATTACAAACCCCAGTATGGTACTATCACTTATAGCTCCCCACACCTTGCTGGCCCCCTTGTACATAGCCCCTTTATCAAACGCTTCTGGACCCTGACAGAGTGGTTTTGGAGGATCATAACCTTTTTCTGTCACCCCCACTGTTCCTGAGGACTCTTGACCCCTGAACAGGCAGCTGTCTCCCATTTTCTTTGCCTGCTTTTGATCCTTTCCAAATTTGGGCATCCTGAAGAAAAAAAGGTCTCTTTGATTATCACTGATAGGTTTTATACCAATTGATATAATTAATGACTTTTGCACTAGTCATTGTTTTATATTGTTTTGAAATTAACTCAAGCAAAGGAAGTCCTGATGTGTACTTTTTATTGTGATTATCTCGTTCATACAGAAGAGGGTAGAAAATGGATACGTGCAGTTTTCATAATCATAATCATAGGGTGTCCACCATCTAGGTTAAGAAGAAACTCTGACAGCTGCTATAGACCTCTAAGCAGTTCTGTGTAGACACACCTTCCCCCTCCCCATTCACCCCTGCTGGGAGGAAACTTGCTATCCCGACTTTCCTGTTATCCAACTCCCTGCTTTTTATTTTGAGATATGTAGGTATAAATAACACATTCTTCAATTTTGAAGAACCTAGGAGCAAGCACAAAGCTAGGTGTGTCAGGAATGGTCAAGACGGCCATCCCTGCCTGAAGATCAAGACTAGGTTGCCTTCCTGCAAGTTGTGGGAACTTGCTGGTGGAAGTTAGTGCAGAGCTGGGAGCACATCTAGGGAAATGCAGAACTCACCACCAGCTCTGAGGCACTGGCAAGGCTGTATTGTGGGCCTGAAGGAATATAGCTAGTGGGTCACCATGGCTGACCTCCCATTCACTGGACTCGAACAGAGCAAAGCAGAACCTTTCTGTGGGATCTATCTATCTATCTACGACCATCCTAGGCATACCCAGGTGGTAGGATTCCAAGGGACATGCTCAGGGTCCAGACAATTCAAGTAAAATAAGAGTCTGACAGTCTCACTCTCTGGTCTGATGCTGGTTGATTATACCCCAGTTTTTCTCCTCTGACTCTCCTTTTTCATGTAGACCCAAATGATCCCTCTTGAAAGTAATCTATATTTGTCCAAAAAAAATTATACTGGGAGGTGTCCAATTTTTAGACACTGTTTGATGTATATTTATCACTCGATCCTTCCATTATCCCTGAGTTTTAGGTATAATTGCTTCCGTTTTAAAAGCAAAAAGACTATTGCTTAGGAGGTATTTGTAACTGACCTAAGGTTGAGGAACTAGTAAGTGGCAGTGCTGAGATTCGTGCTCTGGTCTTCTGACTCAGGACTCAGAACTTATCCAGAGCACTGTGCCTGCTTCATTCTCCCTGTTGTCTCTGGTTTGGCTCTGCCAGCTGGGGAGTTGCCTGGTCTGAATGCCTGCCTTGTCCAACTCCTTATTTGGGTTTCATGGGACAGTGAGGTTGTCTTTGCTCTTCTTGGTCTTTTGATCTGTATCACTTGGAGAATCTGGTAAGCAAGTACTAAGTCTGTTGAGATTCTGATTGGAATTGCACTGAATTTTTGCATCCATTCGAAGCAAGATGCCATCTTTACAGAACTGAATCCTTCCTTCCATGGGCATGGTATATGTAGTTCTATTTTTTTAGGTATTTGTAAACATTTCTTAATAATTTTATTAATGTCTTGATTTATACAGATTTGATCACAAATAACTTAATGTTTCATTGTTATTGTAAATTGCTTCTTTAAGAAGCTATTTTCTCCTTTTTTAAAAGTCAGTAAGGAATTAATTTTTCTCATATACATATATTAAAAAGTGAGCAATCCAGGGCTGGTTTGGCACATGCAGTGATGCTATAGAAGGCATAGACTTCTTGGGGCTTCCTTTGAACCATGTTTAGCCCGTGGATGGTATCCTTCTGGCTACAAGATGGCTCCTCCAGCTGGAGGTACAGGTTCCTGCTTCCAGAAGGGAATGGATGAAATGGGAGAAGGAAGGAGAGAGTGCCTGCTGCCTTGACCGCAGTGGCTTCTTCATCTGTAGAAATGCTCTCTGCCTCAAAGTCTGATTTTAACAGAGCTGTAGCAACTTAATGGTTATGTAACAAAAATATTTGTAGTATATATAAAATATATAATTGGTATATTCTCTTACCATCAAAATCTTTCTGTACCCTTGTTTTAGATGTGTTTCTTGTAAACATTATATGGATGGATTTTATAAAAATGCAGTCTATCTTGGGGCGCCTGGGTGGCTCAGTAAGTTAGGTGACTGCCTTCAGCTCAGGTCATGATTCCAGGGTCCTGGGATTGAGCCCCGCATCTGGCTCCCTGCTCAGCGGGAGTCTGCTTCTCCCTTTCCCATTCCCAGTCCCACTCCCCCTGCTCATACTCTCTCTCTTTCTCTGAAATAAATAAAATCTTTTAAAAAAATGCATTTGGATTTTAAGGGGATTATTTAGTCCATTCGGACTTATTGCAAATACTCATATAACTTAATTTATAGCCATCTTCTGTTGTCTGCTTTCTATTTGTTTTCCTTCTCCTCCTTCTGCTTCTCATTCCTTCTCTTCCTCCTTCTCCTTCTCCTTTCTTCTTTCTTCTTCTGTAGGTTCCATGCCCAGGGTGGAACCGAAAGCAGAGCTTGAACTCATGACCCTGAGATCAAGACCTGGGCTGAGATCTAGAGTTGAACACTTAGCCAGCTGAACCACCCACGTGCCCCTTTTTTGTTTTTTAAAATGTTTCTTTTTTATCTTTTCTCTGTTCTTATTTTGCATTAATTGAATTTTTCTCATTCTGTATTTTTCTCCAAACAGAAATTTAAAATTGTATGATTTTTTTCCTATTCTTTTAGTAATTACTATTGAATTACTGAAACACTTAAATTTAGGTGTTAGGTGAATGAACACATAAATGAACAAGCTGACAAATGTTAACTATAATCAGCATCTTTAACTTCTTTTCCAAACAGCACAAAGACCTCATACCCCTTTAATCTACTCATTCCTTGCCAGGAGGGATGTGATATAATACCGCCCTTGACTGCTTTTAATACATTCTCTTTGCTGTCTGAAATTTAACTCTGATGTGTTTAAAGATTTAGAGGGAGAGAGAGAGCAGGAAGAGGAGCAGAGGGAGAGGGAGAGAATCTCAAGCCGACTCTGTGCTAAGCATGGAGCTCCACATGGGGCTCGATCTCACCACCCTGAGATCATGACCTGAGCTGAAACCAAGAGTAGGATACTTAACCAACCTCACCATCCAGGCATCCTTTACTCTGATGTGTTTAGATGAGGATTTCTTTTTATTTATCCTGCTTTGTGTTTGTAGTACTTCCTCTATACAAGAATTTTTGTGTTTTATTAATTCAGAAAATTCCTCAGCTGTTATGTTTGATATTTCTTTTCTATCGCTCTATTTCTTTTTCTTGGAATTCTGTCTATACTTCAGATCAAAGTGTCTCTTAAATCGCTATTTTCCATCTCTGTTTTCTATCTGAGCTGCATTTCAGATAACTCCATCAGACCTATCTCCCAATTTGTATTTCTCTCTGCAGCTATGTCTAATCTGTTTACTGGGGGTTTTATTTTAATTACTATAACTTTGAACTCTGGAGTTTCTCTTTGGGATTAAAAAATCTGACAATTTTTTGCTGAGCTCTTATTTTTGCAAAAATTAGGAGCACAGAACCCTTTGATCTCAGGACAGTGCCCTTCTTCATGTGTAATCACTCTACAAAATCTGTGGACTAAGGTCTGGGCTTTGTGGAGAGTAATTCTGCCTCTGCCGTGGATCCCCCCATGAGTACATGAGTCGGAATAAAAGTCTGTATAAACTCTATGGAGTGGTCTCTTCATTTTCTGGTCTCAAAGTGCCTTCTCAGTTTGCGGAAACTTGACTGTCTTTGCCCCATCTTTGAACAGTGTTACTATGCGGCCCCAGTGGTGCGGAGACTAGGACACCCAAACCCAGATTCCTCCAGAGTCCACCCGATACACCTTTGTCCCTTGCCGACACCACTGTGGCTAAAGGCATTTGGACCTCCAGTCCTCGAACCAGCCTCCTAGAGAGTGTACGTTCAAGGTTGGCAACTCCAAACCCAGATGGGAGGTTGGGAGACGGAGAAGCGTCATAGGTTTGCACTGACTCATCCTCCTCCGCCTTGCCCAGCCAAGAGAAATTCCCTGGAACAACTAAGCAAGAAGCTGGGAGAAACAACAAGATAGTTTATTGTCATCGCTGCTCATGGGGGGGCTGCGAAGCAGGGCGGGATGGTGAAGGTGGGCCAGAAATGGGCAAGCCTGCTGTGATGATTGGTGGCCATGGCCGTGGCTGTGGCGGGGGTTGGGGTGGCAGAAGGATATTGGAGCTAGTGCAGTCTCCTTCCCCAGACCCGTCCTTCTCCCAGGAGCCAGAGGCAGGGATGCCCAGTCCGGAGAGAACCCAGGCTTGAACACTCAGCAGAAGCACAGCTAGGTTTCCCTCACTTCCAGAAGATTCTTCTGGTCTGTTTCCTAAGGGAGGCAGAGGGGCAAGATAGTGTGGGGAGAGGAGGTGCAAGTTCTTTCCTCCCGGGCAGCTTCGTCCTGGAGCCCACCAGATCAGCGCTAGCCTCGTGGCACCTGATGCCACGAGCCCTAGCGTCCCAGCATGGACACAGACTTTCCTGGATTCCTGGGGTCTTTGTCCTGGGGGGCCACTTGGTCAGGGAGAGGGGCTCTCCGGGCCAGGCCCCCCTGGGGTAGAAAGGCACGATGCCCCTTGGGACTCACTGTAAGGGTCCTTTTCCCTCCCCAAGCCACATCTTTTCCATCTCTGCTCCTCCGGACATCCCTGCCGCCCAGACACACAGACACATGCTTTAGGGACTCACCTTCTTACATCGGGACCTTCTCCAGAAGTACAGACACAGGGGGACCAGAGATGCCAGAAACAGCAGAACCCAGACGCCCAACAGCATGACCTGAAAGCTTATGAACAGGGCCTGGGGACAGAGGGTCAGTCACTGTGCCATCTGCCCTGTGCTCTCCCTCCTTTCCAACACAGGGTCTCTCTCTCCGCCTTCACCCTCGCATCTGTAGCTTCAGGAGGGGCAGAGGAAGGAGCCCTGCACGAGGGAGTGTGTGCTTGAGAGTCCCGAGTACCACACGCAGAGAGCCACCGGAAACCCTTCTCATCAGGCCTCAGCGTCCTCCTCTGAACGGGGATAGGCTCGGCCTCTGATTTGGTGCCCCCGCAGCCCAGAGGCTGGAGAGGATCCAGGGAGGACGTGCATTTAAACCCTCTGCAGCCCTTCGCGCCCTTGCAACTCTGGTTCCTTTATGATTATTGCCAAGTTTGTGTTTCCCACAGCGTGCAACACCCCCAATCACAAGGACTGTTTCTAGTTGTGTTCAGTGTCGCAGCTGTGGTGACAGTAGTCTAGCCGGGTGTGCAGAACAGGGGACCCGGCCTTGCTCTTGTCTACCACCTTGCTCTGCCCCTTCCTCCGCCCACCAAGCCCCGCCTACCTCCAGCCTCCGCCCCTTGCTCCGCCCACCCAGCCCCGCCTACCTTAAGCATACTCAGGTAGGAGAGGCACAGGTGCCGCCTTCTGATCTCTTCCGGACTTGGAGTGCTAGGGGGCACAGTGGTCCAGGACCAGCCCGTCGTCGAGGACACATGACAGATGTAGTCTCTAAAGTAAAATTTGTACTCATAGAAATAACAAGCCCCGATGACAATGGCGGCCACGGCCGTGGAGAAAGCTGCCAGGGCGAGCAGGGTCCTCAGCAAGGCCTGGTGAGGAGAGGAGGCAGAGTGAGACCGTGGAGACTCAGTCTCTCCGGGAGCCCAGCCAGGGAGAGACGGGAGGGCTTGGGGCAGGAGGCTGGGTCGGGCGTCCCAGCCTCTGGGCCTGGTGTCCCACCCCTGCCTTTCCCCAAACTCACCCAGTAGATGCCACCCCGTTTCTCGTAAATGAAGGCGACAGCTCCAGCCAGCACAGCCTGGGGAGAGAGGGAAGCAGGACCCGGGCTAGCACAGGAGATGCAAGCCCTCCAGCTGCCTGCTTCCTTCTTCCTCGGTAGCCCCCATGGACAGAGCCCCCTTGGGGGGACAGAGCCCCCCAAGGACAAGCATTGGCCGGTCCTCCCTTGCAACCCTCCATGTGGACCCAAGGTTCTGGGCTAAGCTTTGGTGTCTGTAGGCAGGTCTGGGTCAAACTCCTGAGGCGTCAGGACCCTTTGTTTTAGTGACATTGAAGAGCCCTCCTTCCCTTCTCCAAAACCTTCCTTTTAAAGCAGTGGTGCTTCCTGGAGGTTCCGGAGGGGGCTGTGGAAGCCCTAGGTAGTTGGGGCAGCTCTCAGTGCAGGACGGGTCTGTGGGTGGCCTCTGGTCCAGGCACCCGTGACCCGCCACCTGGGCTGACAGAACAGGACGCCTGGTGCCTCCTGGGGGATGGATGGATTCGAATCCTGTTTGGCGATGCTAGAACTAATCTGAGTTTTGCCATTGGGAGGACAGAGATGATTATTTTTGGCTTTTCTCTCCTCCATATTCCGTGGGTGTGGGCGTGCTGAAGCGCCTCTCAGTCTACCACGACCTGCCCCCGACCCCCCACTGCAGATCGCACACACGCATCCGTGGACATTCCCCGCTGTCGTTCCGTGGCACCCACTGGACCCCCCGCGTGGAGGACCCGCAGAGGACAGGGGGAAATGGCCAGGAGTTGACTTCATCTTGTAGGGTATACACTCTCTAGTATGTTCTGCCACCCCCCCCCCCCAGCTCAGAGCAAGTGTCTGGAAATGAGCTGGGTCCCAGGTCTTTGGTTGATGTTTGCTGCTGAACACAGAGGGGAGGCGGCCAGGCTGGAGGGAAGCCTCGACCGCTGGCCGGGTGACATTGGTCAGACCGCCATTTCCCTCAGCTATTTTCTCATCTGTAGAAATAAGGAACCAGCCTCGAAAACATTGAGTCGAGGTTTTTCGACTCCTGACACATTTTACAGCATCCTGGTGATGATGTGGTGACAGGGGCGGTGGCGGGTCTGTCACCTCTGACAGGAAGCGAATCTGAAATATCTTGGCCCATCCACCATCCACCCGCCCAACTCACCACAGCCCCTGCCCAGATGGCGGCTCCGGAGTCACGCAAGGTGCAGGAGTCGAAGAAGTAGAGGAAGCCCCCTAGGACTCCACTCAATGCCCCCAGCACGATCTGTACCACCTGGAGGGAGACAAGAGCCTAAGGAGCTGGCTCCCAGACTCCTGGGCCCAGGAGCAGCCTCCAGGTGTCAAAACCTGTGAAAGAGGGAAGGGGGGAGGCCGGGGGAGGGGGCCAGCCCAGCTGGGTCAGGCAGAGGGGAGAGGGCGCCTCAGGGCTCCACCGGCTAGGACTTTAAATGGCCAAGGCTCCCCTGCACCCTTTTAGCCCAAAGCCCACCCTCCTTCAGCTTTTATTGAGAAGGACAATAAGTGAGTAAAAAAGTCAGAAACGGAGCACAGGCGATCCGGATTTCTAAGAAGGTAAAACTGGCTGAGCTTCCAGTTCAGAGAGGCAGGCCGTGAGTGTGCACAGCGGTCCTGCTCCACTGAAGGGGAGCCCGCAGGCCCTTCTGGGCCCCTACTCACCCAGGAGGCCGCCAGCAGCCGGCTCCGGCCCCTGATCGGGGACAAGGGGCCCCGGGCGGGGGAGCGAAGCAGGGCGCACGCGCGGATCAGGAGTGTGGCCACAGCCGACTCCTGGTGGATGTGCACGTCGATGCGCGTGGGCTGTGGGGCCCCAGGGGCCACCTCACCACCGTCAACTGTTCCCATGCTTGCGGACATCTGTCTGGGAGAGACGAAGGGGGAGGGTCAGCGGGGAAAAGTTGGCAGGACGTGTTCAAAGATCCCATTGGCCTTTGGGACTGGCGGAGGCCCTTGGTCACAGAATAAAGTCCCTGGCCCTTTCTCGACGGTGTCGGGTCAGGACACGCTGACTCTGCTGGTGCTGTGGCGACCACCGAGCCCGCTGGAACCTCCCCCTTCACCCCTGTCCCCTCATCCTCCCATGGCGTCAGGGTCTGGACCAAGAAGTGCCCCGCAGTCCTCACTTCTCCACCCCCAGCCGTCTGCCTGCCGGCACAATCCCCGCCTTGAGGCGTGGGCTACGGGGCTGAACCCCTGAGCCCCAAATCTTGTTGCTGCAGCTACTCCGCAGAGGGGCCTGGGGACACCCCTCAGCTCCTAAATACCTCCCTGTCCACCAAGGGTCCCTGCTCCACCTGGCCTGTTCAAGCTGCTGTCCCCCACCCCCACCAATGAAGGGACACGCTGCAGGTGCAGGTGGAGGGCAAGGCCAGACTGACTGGGCATCAAGCAGGGACACCCCTGGCCTCTGCTCCTGCCCCCTTCCCGGGCTCCACTCTCCACTGGTGGTTGGTCTCTCCATCCCTCCACCCCCAGGAAGCTCTGGGCCAGGCCTTGGAGGCCTGTGAGGAGGTGGGTGGGGAGTCTGGTGGGGAGGGGTCCCGGAAAAGGCCTGCCTGGCTGTCCCCCACCTCACCTGCTCTCCTTAGGACCCCCGGGGCTGAGTGTGCCCGCGGGGATGGCCGGCTGGGCTGGGCTGGAGTTGGGAACCCTGTGGGGGTGGAGGAGGCTGGTGGAGCACCAGAAGGGCAGGGTGGAGGAGGGGCTTGCTGAACTTCAGCAGCAACCTTTCGGGAAGATGGGCTGGCAGAGGGGCCCCTGTGGGGGGGTTCCCAGCTGCCCGCCCGTCCCTGGGCTCCAGCCTGGAGCGGGGGGTGTGAGGTGGGTGGCCTGGGAACCCATAAAGCTGAGGAGCCCTGGGAACCCCCGGGAAGCTGTCTTCTCCCCCATTGCCACTTGGGCAGGTGCTTTCTGAACACGGGTCTGTGGGTGCTGTGCGTGTGGCCTGTCTGTGTTGTGAGAGTCGGTAGGACTGTGTGTGTGTGTGTGTGTGTGTGTGTGTGTGTGTGTGTGCGCGCGCGCGCGCGCGCGCGCTCTGCTTTTCTCACCAGCCTGGTTATCAATTCAAGATGGAATCCCCCTAGAGGGGCCCCTTTGTCCCAGCTGTTTTCTGGGAAGTTGAAAGCTGAAGGTCAGACACTCCCCCCTCTACCCCTTCCTTCTGCTCTTCTCTTTCCCCACTACGGGTCCTCAGCTGCGGGTGGGTGCTCACAGTCCTGTTCCGCTGAGGTTTCCAGAGGACAGCAGGTGAGCAGGGTCCCCGCAGGCCAGGTGGCCTCTTCCCAGGAGACTCTCACCACTGGACCTTGCTCTCTTGAGGAGTCTCCAAGGCCGGGCCCCAAAGCCCCCATCCTATCTCACAGGATGCTGCTCTCTCTTCATTCCCAGTTCCCGTAGGACTTGCTAGGGGTGCGGAGGGATGCCTTCGAGAGGGTGGGGCCTGGGGAGGGGGTGGGGGCACGTATCTGGCTGCTGTAGCCTCACCCGGCCTCGCCCCTCCTTTATTCCTGGTGGGGTGGCTGCCGCTCAGGCCGTTGAGTGGTGAGAGGTCCTTCAGAGTGAAGCTGGAAGCTGGCTTGCCCAGGATTTGGCAAGGGCCCTGCTCCTCTCTCCCCGGCAGGGCAGGGAGAATGGCCGGGGCAGCAGGGACGAGCCTCCCGCCCTGGAGCCAGGGGGCGCATGGGAGGAGAGTCCTCATGGGACCGGCCTGGTCCAGAAGAGGAGGGGGCTGGGCTAAGCCAGGGTTGGAGAGTGGTGGGGGAGTGGGGGTTAGGGGCTTAGGGAGCTGGAGCCCAAGGCACATTCAAGGCTGCCTCATAATTCTGGCTCCTGGGGCCCAATGGGGGGAGATCTGGCTGGAATCCGGGCCACACTTCCTTGTGTGTGTCAGCGAACAAATCTGAACCTACGTGTGCGTCTGCAGAATTGTCCGAGACTTGTCCTTTATACCTTCAAGGAGATCAGGTAGGCACAAGAATGACTCTGCTCTGAAGGACATAGGATACAAGGGAAGACTTTAGCATCGCCATCTTGCTGATGTTAGAACTGTTATTGATACGGTCCTGACTTCCATCAGTGATGCTGAAGTAGGATGCCCATTGGAATTACTACGGAGGATTGCTTTTGGGGCTGGGCAAGTTGATTCCAAAGTGCATATGGAGAAGTAACCTAGCAAAAAAGGAAATGAAAGAAAAAATGACACGGGGTGGGGGGGTCATGAAATAGATCAATTAAATATTAAGCTCCATACTCATCGTTAAAATCGTGGCAATGGTGCCTGACTCAAAAGACTTGGCAATAGACAGAATACAAAGACTAGAATAGATCTGAATTCCCAGGAGAATTTCGTTTTTGCTCAGGAGAACATTTTAAAATCATAGGAGAAAAATAACACGTCCCTTGAACAGAATATATCCTTCAGAAGTTAACCATCTGGGGAAAGAAACCCCACAACAACTTGGGTCTGTACCTTCCAACTTACAAGATAAATCCCGGATGGGTCAACATTTAAATGTGAAAACTGAAAGCATGACACGACTTAGAAGAAAACAGGCAAGAATTATTTTATAATCCTGATGTGGGAAAGTCCTTTTAATTCTTTTAAAGAAAAGAATTATTTTATAATCCTGATGTGGGAAAAATCCTTTTTATGATAGAAAACCCAGAAATCAGAATAAAGATGGAAACTGGTTAACCACAGAACAAATCACAAATTGTAAAGCAATTTCTGGAAATCGTGTCACAGATGATAATTTTTCAAATATCCAAGATCCTATACAAAACAAGGACTCGGGTATGAACAGAGAGCTCACAAAAGAAGGAAAAAAAGGTATCTTAAACATATGAAAAGATGGCCAATATCACTCATAGTTCAAGAGAACTATGGGTTGAAACCCTACTGGGATAGTCACAGGAAGCAGATCAGTGGTTGCCTTGGGCCAGAGATCAAGGGCTTTATTGGCGGACAGAACATTAGGGAACTTTTTGCAATACAGAAATGTTCTCTATCTTGATGGTGCTTGGGGTTCTACAAATGTACGAATCTGTCAAACCTCGCTGAGATACCCATTGAAAAGGGGGCATTTTGCTGCACAAAACTGATTAAAATCTATAATAGGATGTATTTTTCCTGATATACATTTGAAAAAGATTTAAAAATTTGCTGACACCTCCTGCTGGCCATGGAGAGGGGCAGCGGACATTCTTTGACCTTGCTTCTGCTTGTGGGTGGCATGGGGTAGCCCCACATCGGGCAATATCTATTGAAATGACTCATGCATGTTCCTATTAACCTGATGATTCCCCATTGTTTGCAAGAGGAAATCAATGTCTATCAATAGGAGCTGACTGAGGGGGAATCTGGGTGGGTCAGTGGGTTAAGCATCTGCCTTCGGCTCAGGTCATGATCCCAGGGTCCCGGGATGAAGCCCCACATTGGGCTCCTTGCTCTGAGGGGAGCCTGCTTCTCCCTCTCCCTCTATCACTCCCCCTGCTTACGCTCTCTGTGTCTCTCTTCTCTCTCAATAAATAAATAAAAAAAAAAATAGGAGGCTGATGAAAACAATCATGATGCATTCAGATAATGGAACACTGTGCAGCCAAATGAGTGCGAAAGCATTTTATGGACTGATGTACAATTATCTTCAAAACACAGTTCGGTGAACAAATCATTGTGTAGACAGCGTGTTTAGCATCCTGCTCTTTGTGGGAAAAGGGGGAGGAGAATACATTTTATATGCTTTTCCATATCCAGTTTGGACATATCCAAATGTCATTGGACATCCCAAATGTCATTGTAGGATATATAAAAAATGATAACATTAGTTTCCAACTAGAAGGAAACTGGGTGGCTGGGAAAGGAAGATGGGAGGGAGGGTTTTAAAGGTATATCCTTTTGTATCTTTTGAATTTTTTAACCATATGGAAGTATTATGTATAAATATATGTACTGAGTCACTGAACTAATTCAGATTCCTTTCTTTGCCCAACCCAAGACTCACACAAACCATGTCAGACTATGCTGGGGAGAGGCCCAGAAATATGTGTGGTAGAGAACTCTAGAGGTGATTCGGATTTGCAAATCTGCTCTGGGAAGACCCTTTGGATCTTGCCAAGGGACTGTTTACCCTCCCTTCACTCACGCAACATATTCCTTTTTATCTTTGCTGGTTCCCAGACCTCACTTTTGTACGTCTTCTTCCCAGCAGGCAGGATGACCCAAAACATGGTGACCGTGAATGGGGTCGAGGTGGCCTCTACGCTGTCCCAGCCCAGCCACATCAATATCCACATCCACCAGGAATCAGCTTTGGCCCAACTGTTAAAAGCTGGGGCTTCCCTCAAGGAGCTCTTTTCTCACTCTCGGGACACCGCCCCTTCCGAGGCCAGGATGGGGTACGGGCAGCTGACTTTGGGGGTAAGAGGGTCCGTGCTACAGAGGATGGTAACTCTCCTTCAGTGGGATGGGAAAAAAAAGGGGGTTGACTCCTCATGAGAACTTACTCTTTGTATCTCATCTTTTCTGGGAGAAGAAAGTTTTGGTAGGTTGCCCCACACATTTAGATGGGAAAGAATGATGGGCCTCTTTGTGGGTAGTGGGGGTGGTCCCAGCTGGAGGTGGGGGACAGGTGGCTGTTAGCTGAGTCTCATTGGAACCCATGTGAACTGAAGGCCCGCAGATGCGAGGCACTATTCTAGGCACTTTGGAGAGAACTACAGAGAGTCCCTAGGCTATAACCTAAAAGTGCTCAGCATCCATCAGAAGGGATCACGTTCCTACACGCGTGCCTAGAATGAAAGGTAGAGCCGGTAACTTCTTGGGGTTCGACCCGCAGCAGTTGGCATGTGAGCCAGACCGTGCATGGAGGAAGAGTGTGTGCAGACAGAGAGAGGTCAAAGATGGAAGGCCCTGGAAGGCAGGCAAGGCAGACACTGGGACTGCGGGTGAGGAGTGGAACTTGGGTGTGACAGATCTGATGCAGCGGTGGGTTGAGCAGGTGGTGACCGCCAAGAGGGAGTGGCAGCTGGGTTCTCCAGGGAGCAGACGTGAGGCAGAGTTAAATGTGCACAAGGTTTGTTGGAGGGTCACAGCTATGAATGAGGAAGGACGGAGCACGATTGGGTAAGGGGAGCCACCGGGTCGTGACGCGGGCCCGACAAGGGCCCGTGGGGAGCTCGGGAGCAAGGACGGCCTCTTTATTGGAAAGACACGTTGGGTGGAAATGGCTGTTGTACCCACCGCCTTGTTTCACCAATGCCCGGGTCGCCGTCCCCAAAGGGCGCCTGTGGCTTGAAAGGCGAAGGGACCCTGAAGCCGATGACCACTGAAGGCTGTCAGCTAACACACACCTTTCTTGAAAGGGGTCTTTTCAGCCTATCCTGGGCAAGATGGTGGGATTCTTAAGCGGGAATGAGGAGAAAAAAGTGGGACTCATCCAGGGGCATGACCAGGAGTGGAACTGAGGACAAAGTAATGACAGAAAGCCAGTCATGTCAGAGGGAGGGGGAAGAGCCACGACATGCTGCTTCACGGATGTGAAGGGACAGAACCTTCCAGAATCAGAGTTGCAGAGAGGTCAAGACAGGAAAAGGAGAGGAAAGCCAGCTAGGTGGGAGCTGGGCGGCCTTTCCTGGGGCATCTGGGCTGGTGGGAAGGGAGATGACTTCTCCCCTGTCTTGCAGGTGACCCAGATACTGCTGGGCGCTGGGGGCTGTGCTCTCGGCGCACTGCTCTACCTCGGGCCCTGGACGGAGCTGCGTGCCTTGGGCTGCGCCTTCTGGGCAGGATCTGTGGTGAGTGAGGAAGAAGCTGTCAGCTCAGTGTCAGGCAAGTGGTCCCGGGCAAGGGATCTGGGGAAAGAAACCAAAGACCCGGATCCGAATGCCCTTTGCCATGAGGAAGTGGCCTTTAGGGGCGAGCCAGTTCCTGTCACTCTGCGCATTCTTCCTTAAGGCCAGCAGGCCAGCACTGATGGACTCCGTGTCTTTGCCAGTCCCTTGAATCTGGCTGTCCTGGGAACGGGTAGGGGGTTCACTGCAGGAGAATAAACTGGAGGTCTTTTCTGGCATCTTCTTTTTTTAGGCTATTGTAGCAGGAGCTGGGGCCATCATCCATGAGAAGCACCGGGGCAAACTCTCAGTGAGTCTCGGGTGTCCTCTGCCCACCCCCCCCTTTCTCTTTTCCTCTCTATTTTTCTATCTTCTTCCCTTTGGTTCCTAATGTCTCAGGATCTAACCTGGAGGGCTGGGGAAGGTTTCCTGGGGGCAGGAAGCGAGGAAGAAGAGACAGATTTGGGACCAGGACCTCGTGGCTCTCAATAAGGAGGGTCTGAACCCTGCACTTTTCCCTTCTAGGGCTGTGCATCAGGTCTGCTTATGCTGTCCAGTGTTGCCACGGCCATGGCTGCTCTTGTCCTCTGTGTGAATAGCCTAACCTCACCAAGTGATGGTTCCTTTGACATCGACTCCGCATGTAAATCCCCAGAACCTGCCACCACGACCCCTGGGTACAAAGAGAAGTGGAGAAGGACTCGCACATCATGGTGGGATGAAGATACTTGCAGAACCAACATGCAAATGCTGATGGTGAGAAAGAATCCAGTCTTCCAGGGACCCACCACAGCGGGAGCTGGGGTGCTGGTGCGCTGGCAGGCAGAAACGTAGACTCTTGGAGTGTGGACCTCATCCTAGATCCGTGGTTCAGGAGGTTTTAACTGAAGCTGGAGACATTTCTCAGACCCTCGTGACATAAGAATGCCTGAATCAAAGGGGATGAGGTGCAAAGAGCAGACATTGAGTGAAGCTATCACGGAACGCCCTTCTGTCTTTTCTGGTGTGTGGCCATCCTAGTTACCTATTGTGTAAAACCCAACATGCGTGGCTTAAGACCATTGTTTATCATTTCTTCTCACGTTCTGCAGGCTGCCTCGGCTCAGATAGGCAGTCTTCACTTGGGTTTTCTCATGCAGTTGCAGCCAGTGGGGAGCGAAGTCATCTGAGAGCTTGATCGGGTTGGATCTCCAAGATGGCGCTCCCATGACTGGGAGCTCAGCTGCGGCTACCAACCCGAGAGCCTCCAGTGGCTTCTCCGTCTGGCTTGGGCTTCTCATGGTGTGGCAACTAGGTTCCAACAGGAAGTATCTCACTGTGAATATTTCAGGGGGTGGGAAACGGAAGCTGCCAGGCCAACGAGAGGCTACCTCTGTAACTGGCAGTGTCACCTCCACTGTATTTTGTTGTCCTGAGCAGTTACAGGCTGTTCCAGAATCTAGGGGGCGGAGAAATAGACCCCGCTCTTCACAGGGTGCCCTAAGGTCACATGGCAGACCAGCAAATGGGATGGAAGCTATGGGCGCCCCATGGTTGGAAAATGCAGTCTGCTTTGGTGGGGGGCAATCAGTTGCACGGAGTCTGATACCTGGCCGGGTTGGTAAGGTGGGAAGGAGAGCAGAGAGAGAGAGGAGCAGACTCCTGACTGTGTCTTTTTTTGCTTCCTTCCTCTCCAGAATTTGTTCCTGGGCATCCGTGCTCTGCTCCTGGCTGTCTTCGTCCTGCAGGTGATCGTATCCTTGGCTTCCCTGAGCACCGGGCTCCGAAGCTTGTGTGGCCAGAGCTCTCGGCCCCTGGTGAGCTGCAGGGAAGGCACCAGGGAAAGAAGGGGTCTGTTCGGTGAAGCTCAGCTCTGTCCTTTGCCATTTGGGGAGCGTGTTTGGGTTAGCTGCGGCGCTCTCCTTTGTGCCTTCCTGTCCCGGATCTCTGGGTAGTTCCTCCTCTATACCTCTTCCTTCCCCTCCTTCTTTCTTTTACCGGATTTCAAGTTCTAGGGAGCTAACTGGGCCCCATCTTTTCTCCAGCAATGACTGATTTCCCGTTTTTTCTCAGGATGCGGAAGGGTCAGACAAAAAGCTGCTGGGGGAGAACTCAGCGCCTCCCTCCCCTGCCAAGGAGAAGACCGTGGCTGCCATCATCCCGTGAGCAGCTGCGGAGCCTGCCTGAGCCTCCGCGTGCGCTGGGGCCCCTGGAGAGGACGGCGCTCCCCCAGGGCCCCTCCCTGCCCCGCCCCTCGCCCCTCGCACTCGGCGTCCCCCCCCAGCCCCTCCCTGCCCCGCCCCTCGCACTCGCCTGTCCTCTGGCCGCTGTGCCAGCATCCTCCTCCTCCCGCTCTTCCCACTCCAGTGGCCTCGGTTCAAGGAACAGGTGTTGTCGCCTCTTCTGCAATGCTGAGTGAACCGAAACAACAGGAAAAATAATTTTGGCCAGAAAAGATGTGGTCTCCCTTGCTTGCGCACATGGTGCGCCGTGAAAATGCCTTTCTCTGTGTTGATATGTATGGATTTAAATGAGGGCCAGTTTGCGACATGGAAACAAGGTCCCAGTAAGACTACATTTCATTATGTTCCACTCTATATCCCAAGCGGCAAACTTCCTTTTTACTATTTCCTTCTGTTCAAAGTAAAGTGAAAAAAACTCTCATATACTTAGAATCTTTTTACCTGCTGAGATTGTCTTTAAGCATCTATAATTTTGACTATAGCGTTCTGGGGGGGTGGTTATAAAACCATGTGAGGTATGAGACGAGACTGTTTTCTCCCTCCTTCCCTCCCTCCCTTCCTTTCTCTCTTTCTTTCCTTTCTACAGTAATTAGAGTTAATTCTCTCTCTACACCTGCACACACGCACACACACACACACACACACACACACACACATTCTCCACCCCCCCCGCATTATTCCTCACTTTCTTTTTAAATGATACGAACAATTTAAAAAACTTTTTTCATTTTCTTTATACCTCTCTAAACATATACTAAACATATATAGATGCAAGCATTTCTGAAGGGTAAGAAAGCAGGTTATGGTCTGTGAAATTAACAAGTGATTGTTATTCTGGCTTTTTTTTTTTTTTTTTTCTTTTCTGATTCCAACATAGTTGGCGGCCTTGCATCTCCGTGTGGCTTCGTGAAATCTCTGTGAGGTAGGATTTATCCCTCCTGGGCTGCCTCCCCGGGCCGTGCTGAACAGGTGCAGAGCCGCTAAAATGAGTGAGGCATGGCGCCGAGGGTGGGGTGCATGGAGGGCCGGCGTCTCTCTCCCCAGGGCCCCCTCACCACCTGGTCCGTAGAGAGAGGTTTGTAGATAAGCTTGTGTAAGAAAAGGCCAATGGGACGACCCAGAAATATGTTCAGAGCATTGGAAAGGGGTTGGTGAAGTTCACCCCGAGGGTTAAATCCAGTCTGTAAGTAAAGTTTTATTGAAACACAAACCACACCCATTTGGTTGCAGGCTGGCTGTGCCCCAAGGGCAGAAGTGAGTAGTCTCAACAGAGACCGAATGGCCCGCAAAGCCTGAAATCTTTACTGCCAGGTCTTTTCCAGAAAAAGTTTGCCAGCCCCTGGTGTAGGGGACCCCAGCGGGAGTGGCTAGTTCTATTGGCTGATTGATGGGAGCCTCTATTCTTGCTGCCTCAAGTTTGAATCTGTCTCAGAAGCGCAGATCTGTGGCCGGGGCAACTCAGAGAGCTTGCTAGAGACATTTTCACTGCCCCAGCCCAGACCCGCTGAATCAAAATTTGCATTTTCACAAGATGCACTAGGTGGTCCTTCCTGTGTTGAGTGCAGTTGGAGCAGCCTGGGGCTGAATGGTCAGCGCGGGGGGGGGGGGGGGGGG
>CM052806.1:87186006-87212539 GCA_028533885.1 Nasua narica | reverse complement strand
TTGTTTGTTTGTTTTGATTTGTTTTTGTTTTTTGGATGTTGTTGCATGAAATGGTCTTTTAATGTCGGGATCTGGCAACTTCTTTTTTTTCCCCTGAAGTACTAAGTCTCTGAGGGGCGGTGGAGCTTCCTCTTTCTGGCCCCTTTCCCCTCACCCCGTGACTAGCCCTGGAAGTTTCTGAATCTTGTCTTTTTTTGTAAGAAATCAGATGTCAAACCCTTCTCCCCTTGCTTTTGTTGACTTAGAAAAGCCCACAGTTTTTGGTCTGTCTATGGTTCCATCTTGGTTGAAACTGTATTTATACAACGGAAATAACCTCCTGACCCTGACATGGGGTCAGGCAAGTAACCCTAAGCCAGTTTATATTTACTGAAGGATTTAAAACCAGAGTATAAACAGGAAACGGTTTTATTTTCTAATCACTGCTTTGTTTTGTTTTGGAGCCCAACGCCCCAGGGCTTGAAGTCAAGATCAAACCCTGAGCTGAGATCAAGAGCCCGAAGCTCAATTCCCTGAGCCTCCCAGACACCCCTCCAATCCCAGCTTTTAACTGTGTTTTGTCAACTCCCATTTTCTTGTTGGATCCCTTTAGCATTAGGACGAGATTTCAGATTCCATAAGCTGGAAATGGCCTCACATTTGGTGTTCAAGACCCAGCGCTGTTCATTTTTAAAACCACACTAGATGGACTCCGGCTCCCCCTCTGGTGTAGACCACACTGCTGGACTGGGAGGGGCTGGGACCAGGAAGAGGGACCAAGGCAAATTTCCCTCTGCTCTGTTAGCTACACAAGAGAGGTGGGGTGCGGGGGGCGGGGGCGAGGATGGTAGCAGGAGCCGGAGGGGGGACATTGGGCAAACTTCCCGGAAAAGCATTTCCAAAGAAGTGGGAGCTATGAAAAGGCAGGACGGAGACTGCTTTCCTGCAGTGGGAGCGTTCCTTTACTATTTCTCGCTCCTGCGAAGAGCACAGTCCCTTCAGATATGCTTCGGGGAATGGGGTAAAACCCCATTGTCTCCAACCGAACAAAGAAGGCCCTGGAAACTCCGATCCAAAGAACTGTTAGTAAAAAATGTGCAATGAAGGTTTAGGAAAAACTGTCAACTTTTATTTTAAAAGTTCCTTCTCGGGTAGGAAGGAGCCATCACAACTGTTTGTTTTCTTTTCTTTCTTTCTTTCTTTCTTTCTTTCTTTCTTTCTTTCTTTCTTTCTTTCTTTCTTTCTTTCTTTCTTTCTTTCTTTCTAGATTGTATTTATTTCTTTGACAGATCACAAGTAGGCAGAGAGGCGGGCAGAGAGAGGGGGAAGCAGGCTCCCCGCTGAGCAGAGAGCCTGATGCGGGACTCAATCCCAGGACCCCCAGATCATGACCCGAGGACCCCCAGAACATGACCTGAGCTGAAGGCAGAGGCTTTAACCCACTGAGCCACCCAGGCACCCCACACAACTGTTAGTTTTCGATGCTAGGGGCTGCTATGAACTTCTTTAGTATTCACCCACTAAGCTCATTTCTCTCCCAGCCCTTCTAGAGGCACCCCCTTCATGAGGATTTCTGATTTTTTAGTGGATTCCCTTGATATCTTTAAAAAACACAAACAAACAAACAAAACACTTTGGGGAGCCTAGGTGGCTCAGTCGGTTAAGCGGCTGCCTTCGGCTCAGGTCATGATCCCAGGGTCCTGGGATCAAGTTCCGCATTTGACTCCTTGCTCGTTGGGGAGCCTGCTTCTCCCTCTGCCTGCTCTGCCTGCCGCTCCCCCTGCTTGTGCTCTCTCTCTCTCTCTGACAAATAAATAAATAAATAAATAAATAAATAAATAAATAAAATCTTATAAAAAACCAAACATTTGTACACTTAACCAAACAATTCTAAAGGTAATTGATATCCTATCCTCTACCTGAAAAATACAACACCGTTAGAATGCTCCTTGCTATATGATTTCCTTGTCTTGAATTTCAAGTTCTATCTTGGTTTATTTTAACCTCACAAATTAGGTATCTTATTTTTGTGTGTGTACTCAATGTTTGCTTAGATTTGCTTGTGTTTTTATTAAGAACAAAGCTCTCCTTTTCTTCTTGTAATTCTGGGCTTCTTTCTGATACTGCTTTTTCTTCTTCCTTAAGGTATATCTTTTCTAATTTCTTTAAAAGTAAAGTCTCTTGGTGGTAAACTTTCTCACTTTGTCTTGATCAGAATATTCTTGAGCTTGTAATAAATAGTTTCACTGGATAGACAGTTCTTTAACTAAATGTAACCAATTCTGATGGCTTTAAGATCTTTTCCCTTTCTTTGGTGTTTTGAAGATTTACTTCAGAATGTGGGTGTATATGAATCTATTTTCCCTTGAAAAATTCTTCCTGAGGGATTATTTTAAAGAATTCTGAGTCCCAGAATTCACACTTTTGTTTTTAAAGATTTATTTACTTGAGAGAGAGAGAGAAAGAGAGCGAGAGTGAGCATGCACACGGGGGTGGGGGGGCAGGGGGAGAGGGAGAGACGATCTGAAGCAGACTCCATGCCGAGCGTGGAGACCGAAGCAGGGCTCGATCCCACAACCCTGAGATCGGGACCCTGAGCCAAAACCACGAGTCACTCAATGACTGTGCCATCCAGGCGCCCCTTCACTTTTGTTTTTAAAACCTGAGAAACTCTGCGTTACATCTGTGATCAGTCCTTTTCTTGCACTCTCCCCTGTAATTCCCTCCCAATTCTTGGTCAGACATGCGTTGGACCTTCTCACTCCAGCCTCCTGATCTTCTCGTTCCTTTTCTGTTTTTCATTTTCCGTCTCTCTGTTTCTACCTGTTGCGTTCCAGATAACTTCTTCGTAATTATTTGCCGAGTTTACTCATTACTGCTCAAGTTATTATAATCTGATTTTAACCCTTCCGCGAAATTTTACATTTTTGTTAAACATTTCTGGACGTTATACTTGCTAGTTTTTTCAAACCTTCTATCCTCTTTTGATCTTCTCTTGTTCCTCAGTCATGCTGCTGAGGGTCTATGTTATTTCTTTAAACTTACCGCATTATTGGTTGTAGTTTCTGTAAGAAGTAACACCAGAGTTTGAAGTCTTTGTTGTTTTCTGCTACCTACTCATGATATTTAATTTATTTATTTTTACATTTTTTTTTTACTCTTTGAACCATGTTTAAATGTAACATTCAGTCACTTTAAGCACATTTGCATGGTTGTACAGCCATCACCTATCTCTAGATCGTTTTATCTTCCCCAACTGAAATTCTGTTCCATTAAACACTAACTTCCCCTTTCCCCACTTCCCTGTCACCCCTGGTAACCACCCTTCTCTTTTGTGTCTCTGTGAGTTTTATGCTCTAGGTACCTTATATATATAAATGGAATCGCACAATATTGATTCTTTTGTGGCTGGCTTATTTCAAGGTCCTCCTGTGCTGTAGCGTATGTCAGAGTTCTCTTCCTGTGTAAGCATGGAATGCATGGGGCACATTTAGTTCAGTCAAGTCTCCTGTGGATGGCTGATGTGCCGTGTAAACGTAAATTTGGAAGTCAGCGGTGAATTGTAATGGTAAACAAACCCTCCCGTTTGTATAAACAGGAGTGATATTAGGGAGAGTTGGGAGGACGGCTTCTAAATATTTGTTGGATGAATCAATAAATGGCATGAATTATTTTTTCCAGCTGTGCACAGAATGTGTCTGAGCCATTTGTACCCCATTTGCATTGTGATTAATGGCGCATATTTGGGTGGTCACTAAGGAGGGCTGCGATTTCCAATGTGGGATCAGAAGAACATTCCCACTAGGAGATAGATCAGAACCATTTAGAAACTTTCTCAAGTCACCGATCTTTTCTTGGTTGATATGTATTGAGGTGGGGAAGAACTTTTTGAGAACCAATGGACGAGTGGTAGTTTGGAATCCCATAACGAGGTGGCCTTAGTGTTCATTCTCCTCTTTTTTAGGAACAGCCCTGGATTTCCACTTGGGAAATCTCTTTTCCTCATCGTCTGGCTGTGCATTCATGATGGGGCTTTAACCTCAGTTCCAGGGATAAAGTAGGTGGCCCAAACTTAGAAATTAGGAAATGTCCTCCAGACCATGGTGGTTGTTTCAGGAGTGGGTACACCTAATTTGGTCACATCAGAGTGCACCCCACAGACTACCAGAAAAGGCTCTTGCTCTTTTTGCTGAACTTGAACCTGGAAGGCTGTGGAGTTGGAGCTGCAGCACCATATTGCCACCATGAAGAGGTCTTCCTGGAGCTGCCAGAGGCCGCTTTAGGGGCTTGAGAATGAAGACAAGCTATGGAATCAGAGCGCAGGCGGGAAAAACCCACTCCTCCCGGGGAGTGGGATAATTACTCCAGGGGATATTGCTTGAGCCTGAATGCAACAGTGCCTGAAGCCAGAGTGACTCTTGACTATTTTAGTATGTGACCAAATATGTCATCTTTTGCTTAAGTCGCTTGCAGTCGAAACGGTTCTAATTAATATGTAGAGAGACAGAGATACTGACCTGGCATTTGAGTTGATGTCCAGGAATCTCCAGGCCTCAGATCTTGGGGCGCTGCTCTCAAAGCATCCTGAGACGGGAGTGAACCCAAGTACTTGCTCAATTGTTACTTGGTGGGATAGAACATTATCTGACTGGGGAGAAAATCACATGCCACCAACCTGTCACATTATATTGGCACCATTTCCCTAAACTACCACTCCTTTATGGACAAATTTGGGTTGCAAAAACTTATGTGGAGGGGTGCCTGGGTGGCTGAGTCAATTATGCGTCTGACTCTTGATTTTGGCTCAGGTCAGGATCTCAGGGTCATGAGATTGAGCCCCACATGGGGCTCCTCACTCAGCGGGGAGTCTGCTTGAGGTTCTGTCTCCCTCTGCCCTTCTCCCTCCCCCTGTTCTCTTTTTCTCTCTAAAAAAATTAAAATAAATCTTCTTAAAACAACATATGTGTAGTATAACAGATTGTAGATATTCGTTGCAATGTATGCAAATATACACACGCATAGATATGTAAATGGATGGATATTTATTTATATATGCAAAGGATGGTTTTGGAAGGAAATACCAAAACTAGGAACACTGACTACCTCAAGGAGGAGGGCGGGGGGATTGAGTATGTAAGAGATGAAATAAGGGAGATTTTTTATTGTATACCCATTTTTTTTTTTTTTAAGATTTATTTATTTGAGAGAGAGAGAGAGAGAAAGATCACAAGTAGGGAGAGAGGCAGGCAGAGAGAGAGGGGGAAGCAGGCTCCCCGCTGAGAGAGCCCGATGCGGGACTCGATCCCAGGACCTGAGATCATGACCTGAGCTGAAGGCAGAGGCTTTAACCCACTGAGCCACCCAGGTGCCCCCTGTATACCCATTCTTATGTTTGGGATATCCCTAATCAAAAAAGTAATTTGAATTATATCACTAAAATCGCTTTCTCAGCCTTTTGGCTGTGTTCAAGTGTGAATTAAATCATTAAAAAACTTCAAAAATTGAAGAAAGACTTCCCCTAGATCCTTTCTGTCTTCTCTGAGCCATCTGACTTTATCCCTAAACTATCTGCTTGTGTCACTTAGCTTCCTTAAAGGAGCCAACAACACGACATCCTGTGATCCATCCACGGGATGACCCCGTGTGCACAGAGAATTCAGACAGCCAGCAAGCCCGAGGCAGAAGAACGCCCAAACTCATACATCGTGGAGAGCCCTTCTCTGAAATGATCCAGCAGTTCTCCCTGGGGAGAGCTGAGATTTCAAGTGGTCCCCCTCCCGGCTATTTTGGGAGTTGGGAGTCGGGCTGCCAGGGAGGGGAGGGGCCCCTGGGGAGTCTGCGCTGGGGCGGAAGTGCCGGGTGCCCCTCCTTCCTGTGCCAGGAGGAGCCCAGCCAAGGATGAGCCCTCTGTCTGGAAAATAGATTAAATGAGCCGAGAGAAAAACAGGCCCTAAGAGAAGAACGGAGGTTAAGAACATCCAAATTGCACATTTAGCATCCTTTTTTCTTTCTTTCTTTCTTTTTTTTAGATTTTTATTTATTTATTTGAGAGAGAGAGAGAGAGAGCATCAGCAGTGGGGCGGGACAAAGGGAAAGGGAGATGCAGGCTCCCCGCTGAGCAGGAACTCCCCCCATTTGGGGCTTGATCCCAGGACCCCGAGATTATGGCCTGAGTCAAGGCAGTTAACGGTAAGTTAACTAAGTAAGTTAACTAAGTAAGTTAACTAAGTAAGGCATTTAACCGAGAAAGGCCCCCAGGCGCCCCTGTTTATCATCCTTTTAATGGCTGCATAACATACCCCCAATCTCCCCGCTAATGAGCTTTGACTTCACTTCCTGTATTTTTGTCCCTGGAAACATTGCTCACTGGCTCCTGAACTGCACTGACGGGACCTTCTATCGCTATGAGAGGAAGTCTTTGGATAGGATTGCTCATTGGAGGGTATAAATACTTAAAAAGGCAATAAATGTCATCAGAGAGCTTTCCAAAAAGGCTGCAATAATGTACATTTCACCGGCAGGACATTAAAGCATCCTTCCTACTTCTCCTTAACTTCACTAATTTTTGTCCATGGCAGGTATTATAACTTTTTCCAATTTTTGCAAGTTGTTATTGTAATTTTTACCTCCTCTCCTGTTTACGAAGTTGATTATCTTTTCATATATGTACTGGCTATTTATTGTGCACTTTCCAACAGTCTGCACATACGGTGCACGCTTCCTGGACTTTTGTGAGCTCTTTTTCTAACAGACTTTAAATTTTCATCTTTTTTCAAATCTGGTAGGTTTCTTATTTCTCTTTTAACTTCATTTATGGCATCTATTTATCCATTTATGGCAAAATGCTGAAAGCTATTTTTTTCTTTGATAACATTTGTCTTCATGTCTTGATTAAAAAAGTATACCCAACGCTTGGATTGTCCATACAGTTTCCTATATTTTGTTCTAATATTTTTGTTTTATTCTTTACAGATGAGAATTTAATTCTTCTTAGATTTGTATATAGTGTGAGGTAGGAGCTCAGCTTTTTCATCTTCTAGGTAGAAAACTATTCGGGTAAGCAACACTGACTAATTAAACTGTTAATTCCCTGGTCTTTGTCATATATTAAATTCCATTATTAACTGGGATTCACTATGTATTATGTATTATTCTATTAATTTGTCTATTCTTAAGTCGATATAAGTCTGATTTGATTAGGCTTAGGCATTTTTCATCCCATGGGAACCTTAAGAAAGTGTTATCTGGGACACCTGGGTGGCTCAGTTGGTTAAGCAGTTGACTCGATTTTTGGCTCGGGTCATGATCACAGGGTCCTGGGATCGAGTCCCACATTGGGCTTCTTGCTCGGCGGGGAGCTCGCTTCTCCCTCTGCCTGCTCTGCCTGCCATTCCCCCTGCTTGCACTCTCTCTCTCTCTGACAAATAAATAAATTTTAAAAATCTAAAAGCAAGCTAGCAAGCAAGCATTGACTTGGAGGCTCTCCACTCTATCCCCATCACTCCCTTCCTGACCACATAGCCTTTCCATCCTCTCATCATAGTGTAATCATACAATTTTACTGTAAAAGTTATGTCTGTTGCCCTGAATAATATCTATTTTTTGTTTTGTCCATTATTAATCTTAAGAAAAATGGAGTCAGACTTCGTGTTCTCCTGGAAATTGCTCCTTTGGTTCAACATAATATATGTGAGTTTTGTCCATGTTGGTGCTGGGGCCTGTTCCTTGTCCATTTTTTCTGCCGTGTATTTTTCCATTGTACGAACATTCTGCAAATTGTTTTTTGAGTCTACTGTTGATGGATATTTGTGTTGTTTCTAGGTTTTAACCTTAATGAGCTTTTTGATAAAAATATCATGCATTTATGTAAGAGTAAACCGAACTTCTAAAATTTTTTTTATGAACGCTTGCAAAGAATGCAGTTTCTAGCACATTGTAGATATTAAAAAATAATATAAAAACAGAAATTGAATACCAACCAGAAGCTATTTAAAAAATACATGAGCAAGTTCTTTCCTAATAGTCCGTTCCTTTTTCTCCTTCACTGTCCATTTACCTCTCCCACAGAATTGTATTTTATTATAATGGATTTTTGTGCCGGGAAATTCACGTCACACACTTTTCTGCTTTAAAAATACTTGTGAAAATTGAAAAAAAAATTATGTGATCATAAAGCTTTAAGTTTGAATAATCTTTTCTGTGTTTGGTTATTACTAAGGTGTTATTAGTACACAATTGATCAAAGCAACACAAATGTATCACATTTCTAGAAAAAAAAAACAGTAACTTTTTTATTTTGGAAACGTATCTCCCAATGAGATAAAGGAGGCTTTTCCCCCCACGAATTTCATATATACATGCGTAACTATTATTCTTTCCTAGAATGAGACAATGTTCAGATTAATTCTATTCCCATATTTTGTTTTAATTGGTGAAGGCACTGAGAAGCCTCATTCGCATAAATAAATAGGAATGGAAACAATTTTGTTACAGCAATGCCACTCAATTCTTAGTACTCCTTCCAAGATAAATGTCAAAACCACAATAGCAATCTGTCATTAATTTTTAATTGTCTGTTAATGGATGCATCTGCCATCCTTTTTGTTGAAAACAAAACAGCGTATACTGCTTGACTTGCAAAAGGATTTATTAGCCAGTCATTGGAGACATTAGATTTTGCAATCTCTGGGAGGTAGACCAAAAAGGCTTTACCAAGACCTATCAAATGACTGTTCTATATCTCTAACTCTTTCACTGAGAGGCTGGAAGTTATCCTGTTTAACCCAATATACCTAAAATGTTCAGGAAAATGGAAATATTGTGAACTTTGACAAACCTTTGTCAATATATTTCGCGTGGGAAATTCTATATAGAGAGAAGCTGAAAAAATAGTGTAATTGGGTGTCCAGCATTATTATACGTGGGGATCTTTGTTTCATCTAAACCCCATCCCTTTCCCTCCTGATTATTCAAAAGCCAATCTTTGATATCATCATTTCATCTGTGAATTTTTCAGTACATGACTCTAAAAGGACTCCCCCTTTTATTCAAATCACATTTAGGAGATGAATATCTACTATTAAATATCTAGGCAGTGTTCCATCCTCCCCAATTGTCATGCACTCGTTTTTTTACTTTACTTTTTAAAAATTTGAATATAGATCCACAAAAGGTCCGTACACTGCAACTTACAAGTAATGCATACACTTCCTTCCGGAGGCACATGATGTCCAGTTGTGTCTGTTTTAGCGATATCTAGTAATCATTGAGCATCACTGCCTAGACCCATTCCCTTATTAGGGGTTGCCAAATTTAAATGATCATTCCTCTGTGTTTATTAGCTGGGACATTTGTATAAAAAGAAGTCTTTGGCCATTGGGAATTCTTTCAGTTTGCCTCTTGTATCCTTTTGATATGCCCCAGTATAGTTCCCATATCTCTCAAGGACATTAAACCCATACTTTAAAACATTCCCAAAAAAGGAAACTCCAGGGACACCTGGGTGGCTCATTCTGCTCTACCTACGAGTCCATCCCCCCAAACCCTGGCAACCCATTGACCCTTTACTGTCCTCCATAGTTCCGCCTTTTCCAGAATGTCATAGAGTTCATAGCCTTTTCAGATGGGCTTATTTCATTTAGAAATCCGCATTTAACTTTCCTCCATGTCTTTTAGTAGCTCAAGAGCTCATTTCTTTTTGACATTCCGTAATATCCCATTATCTTTGGCAATTACAAATAAAGCTGCTATAAATATTTGTGTGCAGATTTTCATGTGGACATAAATAATATATTTTTAAATAAAGGGGATGAGGGGTCTTTCTTTTTTTAAATAATTTTTTAAAAATTTTATTTATTTGACAGAGAGAGATCACAAGTAGGCAGAGAGGCAGGCAGAGAGAGGGGGGAGCAGGCTCCCTGCTGAGCAGAGAGCCCGATGCAGGGCTCCATCCCAGGACCCTGAGATCATGACCTGAGCCGAAGAAAGAGGCTTTAACCCACTGAGCCACCCAGGCGCCCCCATGAGGGGGCTTTCTAAAAATGACAGAAGCCATAAAGAAAACGTTGAAATTTCCAGACTTAGCTAAAAATGTACCATAACTAACTTAAGACAAACAGCAGGGGGCGGCGTATTTGCAAGACGTCTGACAACATTTGCCGGTTCTATCTTACTTAACATACTCTGATTTAAACCAGACAAGAGTGCCAAGCTCTTTGATTTTTATATTTTGTTTTATTTTATTACCTGCATGCCTGTCGTAGAAGAGGGAAGTATCAGTGATCTCCTTTGGATTTGTTTAAGAAATCTGAGTATTTAGACCTGTTAGGAATTACTAGATGTCAATGTACATCTCACGAACATCGAAACACATTATTAAGAAAGACATACATAATTCTACAGACTTTTAGGGATGAAACACGGACAGGGCTCCTAGTTTCAAACACTGAATAGCTCACAGACTCCTTTGTAGGACCAAAATTCGCTGTTTTTCTCTGTGGTTGTGGGAGAAAAAGAGAAATTTCACCTCATTTTTATTGCTGACATTTTTCACCAGTGGTTGGGAGCACTTTGGGTTTTGAAGTGTTGTCACTGCGACTCCAGGAGTTAACGCTGAGAGAAAAGAGGAGACCGAATGGCTATAAACTCTGCATGAAAAAAAGAAAGGGTCAGAAAGGGATTGTTAGCAGATGTAACAGAGAGGTTTGCTTTCTTGAATCGTAAATAAAGAGGACGCCTGGGTGGTTCAGTCAGTGAAGTGTCTGCTTCGGCTCAGGTCATGATCTCAGGGTCCTGGGATCGAGCCCCGCATCGGGCTCTCTGCTGGGCGGGGAGCCTGCTTCTCCCTTTTCCCCTCCTCCTCCTTCCCCTTCCTCCCTTGCCCCTGTTTATGCTCTCAAATAAATAAATAAAATCTTAAAAAAAATCACAATTAAAGGCCTTTCTTGAATCAACAAGAAAAATATACATAATTTAACAGAAAAAAATGTCAACCATGTCTGTGAAGAGGCAGTTTAGAGGAAAAGGACACTGTCCCCAATAGAAGGTCATTCCATCCCAGTCTACAGAGCAGCTGAGGAAATGCCTAAAGACAGAATCAAGATTCTTTTTTTTTTTCAGTGATTAATTTGTATTTCCTTTAATGTACAGAAAGCAGCCAATCAAGATCCAGTCATCTTGGGGCGCCTGGGTGGCTCAGTGAGTTAAAGCCTCTGCCTTCAGCTCAGGTCATGATCTCAGGGTCCTGGGATCGAGCCCCGCATCAAGCTCTCTGCTCAGCGGGGAGCCTGCTCTCCCCTCTCTCTCTGCCTGCCTCTCTGCCTGCTTGTGATCTCTCTCTCTCTCTGTCAAATAAATAAATAAAATCTTAAAAGGAAAAAGAAAATCCTTAAAAAAAAAAAAATCCAGTCTTCTCTTTGTGGCAATGGGGGGTCACAAGAGTATTAGCCTGAGGAGTTCATAGCACATAAAACCACACGTTCACCTCGACCATGAAAAACTCATAAGTTTCAGTGAGTTGACTTCGGCCATAAAAATAAAATAAAATTTATGAAAAACAATTTCAAGCTGATAAATGTCTATTAAAAATAATCATTTTGGGGGAGGAGCTAATCTTTTAGTCCTCTTTTTTTTTTTTACCCCCTGGCAAAAATGAGATACGAGAAGCATTTCTAGCTGGTGATGGAAAATGATGTCTTCTACGTATTGGACACGTGCCTTTCTGTCTGCCACAGCAAGAGGGCAGACGTCCACCTCGTTCAGTGTAATAGGCATTATTATTTGAAAAGTGAAAATTACAGTATATATATGGGAGAGTATTTTGTAAGTGATGGCTTTCACTGCAAAATGTGAATCGTGTTATCTGCTCTTTAATTGCCCTCCTCTCTAAACTAAGCAAAAAACCAAGAATTATCTGTATTTCACTGTCCTACCTGTAGCTGCTCTTCAAAAATCAGTCTGAACTCAAACAGGAAGCCACTGATGGAAGGAACTCTGCCCTATCACCCTGAGGATGTCCCAAGAGAGGCATTTCAACACCTGCCCCCCGATCCCGGGACGCAGGGGCTCTCCAGCGGGACCTGTGAGCCTGGGCAGAAGAGGAACATTAACCAGGGGGAAGCTAGAGGGACCCAGAGCGCCCCTGCCCCTTTCAGTGCCTGTCCCTTTACCTAAATCACACTGTGGGTGGGGCGGATATCTCCCCGGGTTCTGTGGCCGCACAAGTCCCCCTGGGGCCGACACCTGCTTAACCTTGTTCCTCCTCCAGGTCAGAGCATGGGTCATCGAGGGGCAGGGCATATGGCAGAGAAATAAGAGGGAGAGTAGAGCCTGAGGGCATCTCAGCAAGATACCTGCCTTGATCTCAGCCTTTGCTGCCATCTGGAATTACATATAAGAAACTATCTTTATGCCGGAGAGGCTCGTGGCAGGGATGGGGAGATGCATGTCCAGTGTGAAATCTTTATTTCTTCCAGAACCACCAGATTTGTGTCCAGGGAAAGGCAGCGGATGGCTTGGTTTGAGATGCCCCAGATGCTCACTGGCTTCTCTGGGTCTCCATTCTCCCAACTATCCTTGGATAAAGAACTTGTTTTGCACAAAACTATTGCAAAGATGTGGTGGGGAGAAAGAAACGGAGCTATTACCCAAAGCAGAACAAGACAAAAACTGCTTCTCCTCTTGGCACCTCTCAGGGCTTCTGGGTCACCCCGAGAATGGCTTTTTGAGGAAACACGCCTGTTGTTCTTTTCCTGTCCCCAGGGATGCGGTCTACTACCTCCCGTGTCCCCACTGATTTTGTGGCTAGTTTTTTCATCTTTCACTGCTTGTGTATGTGTGTGTGTGTGTGTGTGTGTGTGTGTGTGTGTGTGGGTGTGTGTGTATGAAGAGACCAGAAGCCATAGGAGAGGAGGGAAGATTGGTCAGAGATGGTCTGTGGAACTTGCTAGATATTCCAGGGAACAGGGCTTGTTCTCTCTCTCTCTCTCTCTCTCTCTCTTTCTTTCCACCCCGCATCTCTCTCTATCCCTCTCATCCCAGGTCTACTTAACATCTGTGCCATTTGATCTTTCCAAGCCTCATCTTTATTCTTAAATAATCAGGGTCAACAATTATATACCCTAAAGCCCCCAGTAAGTGCAAGCTGAAAATATTACTGATACTACCTTTATCAGAACCTAAAATTTTGGACAGAACAAGCTCAAAGTAGTAAGAAGCCCTTTGGTGATATTAACGAGGTCATTTCTCGTGTTTGTGCAAAAGCATGTTCACGTACGCACACAGCCACGGCTGCACCCCTACATCCCTGGATTCACGTGTGGGGTGCCCTCCCCACTGCAAGGAAGATGAATTGAGCCGCCTTCCCCGCTCCTGCCCCGGGAATGCGTAGGACGCCCTCTGAAAACTTGCCTTTTGATTTCATTCTTCATTTCCATCTCTCGTTTTTGCTGAGTTCACCACTCAACTTGGTGGAGACAATTTCCACTTTAAAGCCAGGAGAGAGAGTCCAAGGGGTAAAGCTCAAAGTGATTTGCTTTTTAATTTTTTTTAAGATGTTATTTATTTATTTGACACAGAGAGAGATCACAAGCAGGCAGAGAGGCAGGCAGAGAGAGAGGGGGAAGCAGGCTCCCCGCTGAGCAGAGAGCCTGATGTGGGACTCGATCCCAGGACCCTGAGATCATGACCTGAGCTGAAGGCAGAGGCTTTAACCCACTGAGCCACCCAGGAGCCCCTGCTTTTTTTCTGATAAATAAATATATGTTATTGTTTTAAAAACCTACTTATGCCCCGTTGCTAGCCGAGACGCAGTTATAAGCAGCGGGGCACTCGTCCTGGCAGCGACCTGTCCCCTCCCCTCTCACTGACCCTTTCCCACCGATGCACCTGCTGGTGCCGCCCAGGCAGCGCCCAGCCGCCCCGGCTCTGGGCTTGACCTCCGCGGAGTCTGTGCCTCCACTAGTAAGATGTGTCTGAAGGTATCAGAGAAGCCAAAGAAAGGTCATTCTGGGGGCTCTGGGAATGCTCAAAAATGTTCCATATGAATTATTGGTAATTGGTTCTTTGCTTTTCCCTCTGCTGGCTTTCGAAAGGTTTTCTAGGAATGCCCAGCCTTTGGAAAGCGGGAGGTCTGTGTCGCCGTCATCACAGCTCGCCTTGTGTTAATTCTCCCCCTCCTCACTGCTGCCCACGGGTGTCCCGTCTTCTCCCTCCCCTTCCTTTTGCTGCAGCTCAGGCCCTGACAGCTGAGATGGGCATCTCTTCTAAATGTGATCCCTGCCCCCAGGCTTGTATTTTTATGATCCAACCACCACATGGCTGCCACGGGATCTTCCTAAAATATGCAAAACTCCTTAAAAGCCTCCAGTGACTTCCTTTCTCTAGGAGCCAGCGGTGGAACCCCGAGGGAGCTCCCCAGGCCCCCGCCCAGCCCTGCCTGTCCCTGCTCATCCCAAATGCTGATTCACCTTCTCCTCCTTGATGGTGGCTCCCCCAGCCCGCAGTGACCCAGAGAGGTCAGCATTTCCCAGTCAGCGTAGGCACCGCCCCATTGGGGAGCCTGCGTGCTCTTCTTTCCGTGATCACCTTACCTCTAAGCACATCACTCTTATTCCCATTTCCGTGTGCTTTTCATCCCTTCACCGAGCCGCCCTTCATGTGGAGCAGGAGGTGTGTGCTACTTATCCTTCATCCTATATTCCTGGTGCCCAGCATAGGACGCGGCACTCAGGGCTCACGTAGCAAATGCTTATGGCACTGGATGAACTGGATTAACTCAAGGAAGGAGAGATCAAGTAAGGTTGGACAAATCGGGAATACTGCCTTCAGGAGGTGGTCCTTGGTCTGAAAACTCAGGGCTCCTTAGCTCGTTCAGGGTTTGAGGACTGACACATAACACTCCTTGAACTTGTCCGGACTCAGTCACGTGATAGGGCTGTAAAGGTCAACAACACGGTACCTTTGTCACCAAGAGAGGCTTGGAGATTGCCACTTGGGTGTCATATCGAGTTCCTAAGACTCACCCCAGAATTAGGCATTTACCCACCCAGACGCAGGCTGCCAGGGATGACTGCAGGTCTCCGTACAGAGCACAAAGGAGAAGAGAAGGCAGAGGAGGGGCCACCAAGGACCCCATCATCTGATTTCCTGTTTCCACTGAGTTCATGACCTCTGCTCAGATTACCCCCCCCAGGTCTGCCCTCTTCTCTTTCCTACCAGTGAAATATCGAGCAAGACCATTTCCCCAAATGCACATAGAAAGTACCCGTGATCCAACTGGGCGGTACAGGATGTGGGGTTAAGGTGTTGCATTAAGTAGGATAGAGCTCGAAAACGACAGGAAATACACCCCCACTTGGACCCAGACCGGTCTGCGGCGTGTTTCAGCCAGTGAGGTGCCAGCCTTGCACAGTCGAAAATGGCTGGACATCAAAGGAAGAATAATGTTTCATGGCCACATATGAAAGTTACATGAAATTCAAAGGTCATCGTTCCTCAAGCTTCGAGGAAACACAGCCCGTGGTGGCTTTTGCACTGACAGGACAGAGTTGAGTAGAAAAGAGACTGCTTTTTTTTTTTTTTTTAAAAAGATTTTATTTATTTATTTATTTATTTGAGAGACAGAAAAAGTGAGAGAGAGCATGAGAGGAGAGAAGGTTAGAGGAAGAAGCAGACTCCCCGTGGAGCTGGGAGCCCGATGTGGGACTCGATCCCGGAACTCAAGGATCATGACCTGAGCCGAAGGCAGTTGCTCAACCAACTGAGCCACCCAGGCGCCCGAGACTGCTTTTTTTAAAAGATTTTTAATTTATTCATTTGAGAGAGAGAGAGAGTGGGCAAAATAGAGAGCATGAGCAGAGAGAGAGGCAGAGCGAGAGGGAGGAGCAGACTCGCCGCTGAGCGGGGAACCTGACCCCGGGCTCGATTCCAGGACCCTGAGATCCTGACCCGAGCCGAAGGCAGATGCTTAACCAACTGAGCCACCCAGGCGTCCCAACTACGGACCACTTTTAAGCCTAAAATATTCACTGTTCTGGTGCTGCCATTCCTGATCTAAGAAATTATTGTTCCTTTATTTCCTGACCACTGAGATTTCCCAGGGACGGCTTTTCCTAAGGCTCAGCACCCATCCTGCTGCGCTGACCCCTTTCTCTCCTTCCCCACCGTGCGCAGTCCCCCTCCTGCCCCTGTTCCCCGGCCTCTTCTCATATCAGGAATGACTCCCCCAAACCCGTCCTCATCATGGTCTCTTGCAGGGGTGGGGTTGGGGATGGGCATTAGCTTTTATGACTAACTCTGATGAAATCAGGTATGTCTCCGAAGAAAATAAGCAATCCTGCCTCCAGTTTATCTTAGAACCCCTGTCTCCCTTCAACGGCCTGACCGCACCAAGTGGGGCAAGAGACAGGACATCCCCGCGGCTTTGCTGCCCAACACCTGCCTCCCCCCACGTTCCAAACATTCCCGGACAGTTCGTTCCTCATGTCCTATCACACTTTTTAACAAAACAAAAAAAGAAAAATAATGTTCCCTTTGGATTTTATGGACCTAAAAGCACTTGAAGAAGGTGGACGAAGATGTGATGAAGAACCACAGATGTGAAATTACATAAAAAGCATAGAATTCGACACAGAGATGGCAACTCCGAAAACATAACCAAGCTGATTGCGGAAATCGCTGAACATGCTCAGTGTCCACGAATAAAATCCAAGTAAATTAAAGTGGCAAGAAAAATCAAAATGCATGTAATGAGGACAGCAGTGATCACAATGTAAGAAAGCATCCCTCTTCTGACTGTGAGGGGTGCCCTGCGGGCCCACAGACTCCAGCTGTCTCTGAGCTCACGCCTCTGCTTTTCCACCTGCGCCCACACCCCGAGCAGGTAGCGCCTGTGCTCGTCGTGGGTGCCGCGCCCCCCTCGCTGCAGCCTCAGGGCTTCCCTGAAGAGGTCATTGCTGAGGAAGGCGCCCTCGTTCTCCCTCTCCAGCCTCCCCACCACGGCCATCAGCTCCGCCAGCTGCTCCCGCTGCTGCTCCCCGGTGGCCCTGTTGTTGAAGCCACAGAACCTCCTCCCACACTCCTGCATCAGGCTCCTGAGTCTCTCGTTGTCCGTGTGTGCGATGTAATCGTCCAAGGACTTGCCCTCCAAGTCCTCCTTGTGGGTGAAGACGACCACCACGTGCTTCATGGCTCCTGCCCCGAAGACCTCCTTCACCTTCCTCACGGCCGCGGCGTCCTGGGCCGTGAAGCGCCCCAGCTGGGTCACCAGCAGCAGCACGTGGGGCCCCGGGGCGGAGAGCAGGTAGCAGTCCCCGATGTCCTTGTACGTGACATCGGTCTGAGCCTCTGCCTCAAAGATCGGGGGCGTGTCGACCACCAGGATGTTCCTTCCATTCCAGGTCCCTGTCTCCCCCTGGCACATCTTGGTCACAGGCTGGGTCCCCAGCCTGGACTCAAACACGGGCTGGCAGAGGATGCTGTTCCCGGTGGCACTTCTCCCAGTGCCCGTCTTACCCACGAGGACCATCCTCAGAGAGGACAATGGTGCCACCCAGTTATCTTCCTCTCTGTCTATAAAAAAAACACAATTATTTGTGTCTTACTAAGTTAGTGATTCTTAAGATTTTCGGGTCATGGACCTTCATGATATCTCTTGAAAGCTCGGGGACCTCCCTCCCCAAAATCAGTCTTATCTAAACCCATATGAAAATTTGTATACAACTTTAGGATGCTCGTGGATCACAGAAAGCCTACGTTAGAAGCTCATGCTCGGACCTGCAGCCGAGGGAGGAAGTGCCCAAGGATCTCCAAGCACTTCCTCTAGAGCGGGGAAAATATGGCTGTTTTGGGGAAAAGGACTGTGGGCCCCATGCTTTTCAACAGATGGTGCTTTGCCCAACGTCATGCTAAGTGAATCCAAGAGTAGAAGGAGGCAGAGGATGAGAAGCCACAAATGAGAAAATATTATCACCTCTTTTGCACCCCCACATCCCCATCATACTTGCAGAGCAGTGCTCAACATACACCCGAACCCCAAGGGTAAAGGAAGTCTCAGAGGTCAGGGCTACAGTGACGTCCCACCAAGGACCAGCTGAACGTCCCGGGTCTCTGCTCTCGGGGTGAGCAGCTGGATCTTTGAAATTGAGATGAGAGAAGGTCGTGAATGTCAAGGACAATGTCCAGGAGATGCCCCTGGATGGGAGGCTGGGGAAGAGTGAAGAGCGTTAGGAGCACGGGGGTTGGGGAGGTCTGGCGGCTGGACTCACAGGACAGGACTATGGAGCGGTGTTGGGGAGCGTGACACTGAACCAAGAGTAAAATCTTCAAGGGGTGAAGGCAGGCGAGAACCCCAGGACTTCTGGAGTTCTTATGTGTTCAAAGAATTAAGTTCATTTCAGTCTCCTAAAAGCTCTTACTTTATTCCTTCTACTCTGTGTTGGTTCCTCCTTTCCTCAAGTATTGGAAGCAAGCAGGATTCCTAAATCTCTACAGGAACTTTCCAGCTGGGAGAAGACCGGGAAAGACAGATCATTTTCACAACCTGGTTCCAAATCCTCCAAACTCTGACTTGGGAGTTTCGCTTCCACATTTTCCACAGATCAGGAGCGGTGACAGCGGGTGGGGTGATGGCCACAGGGAACGTAAAGAACAAGTCAGAGCTGCCTCTCTCTTCTTCACTTTAAACTAACAGGGTTTCTGTCCCTGGGTTCGAGGTGGGGGTCGGTAGAGAGAGGACGGTGACTCTCCCGGGTGCCTGGAGCTCCTGAGAACGTCCAGGCTTCCTTACCTTCAGCTATCGTTCCGTACCTGCCCCTCGGAAGCCCTTCCATCCTCTTCTGGAATAGAAAACAGAAAAAAAGAGTTATACTCCAGCTTTTGCTAAAACTGCTTACGTTCGCTGACATCTTTTGGACTTTAGATGATACTTTCTGAGGTTTGGGAACCTCAGAGAAGATTCTGGAATCCATCTATTCATGGGTTAAAAACGATGACGGGGCGAGGATGTTGATGATGGGCTTCGTCATCGGAAGTATCCTCTCTACAGCCATAGGCAACCTTCAAAGTTCTTTCCTGTCCATGATTCAAATTGTCCTTCTAAATTCCCTGTGATGGGATCAAGTTAGGTGTTCAAGTGTCTACTCACATACTAGGAAACACAGCATTAAATGACCTGGCCAAGGTCACCGGATTACAACCGAGCTCAGATTAAAAAAAGAGGGAGGGCATCTTGGCCTGCATATTCTCCTTGATCGCATAGGGGGTAAAAGACATTATTCCAAACAAGGCCACAGGCCTCTTGGAGCACCACATACAACGTCACCCTCCCAAGGTCTAGACATAAATGGATGCTGACAGGCTGGAAGCCTGCCTTCAATCAACACAGAGAACTGTATCATGAACTCTTGAGTGCATTTTTTTAAAAGATTATTCAAAAATAAAATTACAGGGGGAGGGGTTGCTCTGAATTGAAGCATTTGGGTTTAAAATAATCTGGTGTTTTGACTTGATTAAGTGAGACCCAAATGGAGCATTGGGACTGAAACAAAAAGCCAGTGACCCACAGGTTACATTAGCTGAGATGCAGCCCATCTGCATCCTGAGCCATGTTCCCAGTGGTCAGACTGCAGGGGGGATTTACCTCCCCCTGGGGGATAGATACCGAGGCAGATATTAACAAATAAAGTGTGCAGGGGCGCCTGGGTGACTGAGTTGGTTAAGTGTGTGACCCGATTCTGGCTCAGGTCATGATCTCGGGGTGGTGAGATCAAGCCCATCGCCCAGGTCCGTGTTCAGTGTGGATTCTGCTTGAGATTCCTCCCTCCCCCACCCACACCCGCAGGTCCTGACGCACTCTCTCTAAAATAAAATAGTAAAAAATTTTTAAAAATTAAAAAAAAGAAAAATAAAATAAATAACTGAAATCTAAAAAAAAAAAAAAAAAGTGTCCAGAGACGAGTCCGAAAGGATATTGACAGAAATGCTAAAGTGAGTCACAGACAAAATATGAACAGGATGGTAATGCGACCGAAAGACTGAGGGGAGCACCTACAGCTGAGGGGGTGCGGTATGTGTCCGTCTCGGAGGAGGCACCAGCGAGAGAACAGGGAAGGGAGGCTGATTTCTCCTCCAATAGGAAAATCCTGCCTAATCGCCTCCAAAATGGGATGAGGTCTCACGAGAGAGCGGGAGGCAGCGAGCAAGTAGAGACTAACACAGCGTCAGACGGGTCTAGGATCTAGGATCTGCTCAGGTAGGAGTTTAAGGCAAAGAAACATAATGTACATTCTGATTCTAAAATTATATGGGCCTGATTTTATTTTTTATTTTATCAAAGCATGAGAAAGCAGGCTCTCTGATGCTGTTCTGGGAAAGACAAAAATATTTCTTGTCTGCCTTGTTCCTAAGTGTCTCCTTCCCTCATCTGCCCGGTCCTTATATTTCCTGGTATGAGTGTCACTTGTTGGGAACTTAAGTCATTGCGATGTTGTGACGTGTCTTGCACTAAAATGTTAGCAGACAAAAGGATTGCTCCCATGTCCTGAGCATAGTCTCTTTGCCACAGAATAGAGTCCCACACTTGTCATAGGAAATGGGGTGGGGGGGGGATTTGGGAGAGAAGGGAATGGCTTCCAATCGAGGTCATGAGACAATATCCCCTGAGGGGTCTTCTTTGAGAGGCCTGGCTCCTGGGTGGTGGGAAAATAATGATCCCATATTCGTCCTTGGGAACCCTGAGAATCCACCTCCTCCCCCAGACCTCTCCGGGGCTTGGCACAAGTCAGAGCCCAGGGCAGGTGGGGAGGGACGCGAGACGTTCGGGGAGTGAAATTGACAAGTGTGCCCCCCCCCCCCCACGAGGGCACCTTGGGGAGTTTCGGTTTTGTCATCCGTCAAATGGGAGGACAGAATCAGTCCAGCTTTCTGAAACCCTGTGAGCTCAGAAGGAGGATCACAGGGGCTAAGAAGGTGGCAGTTAGACAGAGAAGACTCGCGCCAGGAAATGGCTGGGTTTTGAGCGCAGGGGGAGGTTCCCAGCCTGTTTCCCAGCCGCTCTGGGGCCACTGTGCAGAAAGTCTGACCATCGCTGTCGCGGGCCACCGAGGGGCGAAGCCGCCAGGGCGCTAGGCTGGGTGAGATCACAGAGAGTCACCAGCTGGGGCCAGACCCTGGGCCCTCAGACCCCCAAAGACGCTGGGACTGGCGCCGGGGTCCCCTTACCAGGAGCGGCGCTGAGGGCTCCGTGCTGGAGGGCTGCTCTGAGGCGGCTCGGGGCGCACGCAGCTCTCGGGGCGCAGGCAGCTCTGGGTGGCGGGCTGGCGGCTCTCGGGGCGGTGGGAGGTTCTGGGGCTGCTCTCAGGGCCCTGAGGGCTCTGCAGGAAGTGGGGTTGGGGGTGGAGACGGGGAGGAGCAGCGAGGGAGGCCTTAGGTTCCAGGGCGGGACCTTGGCGCCACAAGGTAAAGGGGCTTAGGGAGCGCGCCCCCCGCCCCCCAGCTCTGCGCGACCCGGACAGACCCTCGGGTCCGCGGGGGAACAGCTGCCCAAAGCACCAGGAGAGCAGTGAGCGCGGGGCTTGTGGCCCTTGAGGGGACGATTCCCGCCTGAGCCTGCTGGGGTCGCCATGCCCTGTCCCATTTCCTTTTTAGCATCCTTGAAATAAACAGAACTTGGAGGTAGAGCCTCTGAAGGCAGTGATGGACCCCCCTCCCCCCAGGGTGAGACAAGCCCCCAGTGACCCAAGAAAGCCCTAGTTGGGCGCCAGTCACTCCCCTCAGCGCCTATGGCAGGAGCACCTGCTCTGCAGGACTCCCCAGACTCCTGGTCAAGGCTCTGCTTCTAGAAAGCTCCTGCTTAGCAGAGACAGAAAGGCTGTGCTGGTCCACAGAGGGGCTGAAGGAACAGCTCTGAGGACGGGATTTAAAGGACTTTCCAGACCCCTTGTGCTGGTGGCCCCTTCTCTGTCCTCTGACACGCCAGCCCTAAGGGGCTTTAGGGGTCTGGACTTCTGAGTCCATTTATTGGGGGTGCAGGTGCGGGTGGGGGGGATTGGGAGGCTGTGGCTCTTCTTTTTGTCAAGGGATTACAGAGGTAAGGCTAGAGTTATGAATGCAAAACAATTACTTTGTATTTGTTTCTTTTGCCTCAGGAAACTACTGGGGCCACATCAAAATACACAGCTTTTTTTTTTTTATAAAGATTAATTTTATTTATTGGACAGAGAGATCACAAGCAGGCAGAGAGGCAGGCAGAGAGAGAGGGGGAAGCAGGCTCCCTGCAGAGCAGAGAGCCCAATGCGGGGCTTGATCCCAGGACCCTGAGATCATGACCCGAACCAAAGGCAGAGGCTTTAACCCACTGAGCCACCCAGGCGCCCCCAAAATACACAGCTTCTGCATAAGAAAGGAAACAATCAACAAAACTAAAAGACAACCTATTATATTTGCAGCATCATTGATAACAGCCAAACTATGGAAGCAGTAGACGAGTGGATAAAGAAGATGTGGTATATATGCAAAGGATTATTATTTAGCCATAAAAATGAAATCTTGCCATTTGCAACACAGATGGATGGAGAGGGTGTAATGCAAGTGAGATAAGTCAGAGAAAGACCAATATCCTATGATTTCACTCGTATGTGGAATTTAAGAAAAAACAAAAGAAACAGACTCTTGACCTTAGAGAACAAACTGATGGTCACCAGAGGGGAGGTGGGCGGAGAGTGGGTGACACAGGTCACGGGGAGTCAGAGTACATGTATCATGATGAGCAGGGACTAACGTCTAGAATTGTTGAGTCACCATAGTGAACGCCTGAAACTCACATGGCACCGCACGTTAACTGTACTGGATTAGGATTCAACACATGAACAAAACCCAATGACGTTGCAAAGCAAAGTCAGAACACAGCATGTGCTTAGGGAGGGCCACGTCTTGTCCTAGAGAATCTCGATTCCTTTCTGTTGATATTGGAAGGTAGGCTTAGAGTCACCTAATCACCATCACCTGAGATTTTGGGAGGAATGTAATTTAAAACAACCTCTTGCCAACGTGGAAAACCTCTCCATTAAAATGGAAGAGAAAGAAAACAGTTTTACCTTTGATCAGGCATAAACCAGAATGCGAGGCGTATCATAGGAATCTCAGGGAGATGCGAAGACGAGATTGTAGCCTGCTGGTTAGCCAAGCAGACGCTGACTGCTACATGCGTGGTCTCGAGATAAACCGTGACCACTCCTCAAGTCAGAGGACTTGACAATACTGTTTGTTACATATGACGAGTGTAGATTTATAGCAAATCTTGCGATCAGATAGTGTGAATCCTCCAACTTTTCCATATTCATATTAGTTCTAGTTCTTTGTTATTTTGTATAAAATTTAGAAGAAGCTTGTGAATATCTACCAAAAAATTCCACTCAGATTCATCTGAGGTTGTGTTGCTCTATTGATGAAATTGTGGGAGAATTGACATCTTATTAATATTGAATTTTCTTATCCACACACATAGACTATCTCTCCATTTATTTAGGTCTCCTTTGATTTTTCTCACCAACATTTGTAGTTTTTCGTATTGAAATCTTAGATTTATCCCAAAGTAGTTCATGGTTTTTAATGCAATTATAAGAGGACTGATGGTTTAATTCCAATTTCCAATGGTTCATTGCTAATACACAAAAAATTTAATTGATCCTTGCACATTGACCTTGCGGTCTCCTTCCTTGCTAAGCTAATTTATTAGTTTTGGAATATTTTTTCCCTTTTTGGGATTTTCTACATAAATAAACATGTCATACCTGTTAAGGAGAGCTTTATTATTTCCCTTCCACTTTTTACGACTTGGTTTTTTTGTTTTTCCTTGCCTCATTTTATTGGCTGGATGTCCAGTAAGATGTTGAGTTAGAGTGATAAGGACAGACATCCTGGCCTTTTCCTAACCTTATGGGGAAAGTCCCCAGCCTTATGCCTCCTGTATTCTTACTGATTTTCTGTCTATGTGTTTTACTGAATATGAAGAAAGGAGGTTAAACTCTTCAACAATACTTTTGGATTTATCTGTCCTTTGGATTTGTTTAGTTTTTGCTTCATGTATTTTGAAGAAGTTTTAAGTGCACACATTTTAGGATAGTTACGTCTTCCTAGTGAATGGACATATTTATCCTTATGTAATATCTGTATTTTTTTAAGGGATTTATTTATTTATTTGAGAGAGAGAGAGACAGGGCATGAGCAGGAGGGGCAGAGGGAGAGAGAATCTCAAGCGGATTCTGTGCTGAGTGCAGAGCCCCATTTGGGGCTAACGACCCTGAGATCAGCACTGGAGCCGAAACCAAGAGTCGGTTGCTTAATTGACTGAGCTACCCAGGCACCCCTTGCTTTGATAATACTCCTTGTTTGTAACTTATTTTTTCAATTAACATAGTGATTCAGCCTTGTTTTCATTAGTGTTTTTGTGGTATTTCTTTACCCATCCTTTGACTTTTAACCTATCTATATTGTGGTGGTAGATGGAATTCTAAGATGGGACCCCAGTTCCCCCGGCTCCTGGTGTACATGCTCTGTACTATCCCTGCCCCTTGAGCATAGGCAGACCTGAGAATAGGATGGGAGCCACTTCCTGTGGCAAAGGAAAAGGGACTCTGCCATGGAATTAAGGTCCCTGATCTGCCGGTTTTACGTTAGTCAAAAGGAGGATTTTACCAGGTGGGCCTGACCTAATCAGGAAAGTTTGAAAAGCAAGAGATACTCCTGCTGGCTTTGAAGAAAGCAAATATTCTTTATTGTGAACCTCCTATCAAGAGGGTCATCTGTAGGACCCTCCAGGAGGACCTCAGTCCTATAACCACAAGCAACTCAATTCTGCTCACTACTTGAATGAATTTGGAAAAAGATCCTGAACTGCAACTGTGAACCGCTGTATGACTGATACCTGGATTGAAGTTTTGTGGACTCTGAGCAGATGACCCAGTCAGGCCAGGCCTGGACTCCTGACTCAGAGAAACTGCGACCTGATAAGCCCATGTTGTTTTGCGTTGCCAAGTCTGAGGTAATTTGTGAGGCACCAATAGAAAACAAACACACTGGTTATATTTAGAGTGAGTTTCTTTTAAGTAACATGTGGTTGGTCTTGCTTTTTAATCCAATCTGACAGTCCCTGCGTTTCCAGGGGTGTTTAGACCATTTATCACAGGTTACAGGTCGGTAATATTAGGCCACTTCACATGTAGTTTAAGAAACTTACACTAGTATACTTAGAATTTCTCCCACCGGTGTGTCATCATATATTATATCTTAGACTTGTCGTAAGTTCCTCAAAACCCTATGACTGTTTTTTCTTTTAGACCATTATCTATTAGCGTTATAAAATGTAGGAAAATGGACTTTCTATTTATCTTCCTTTTTGCCAATATTGGGGCTTTTTATTTGTTCAGGTAACTGCAAATTTCTATCTGGTATCACATTCGCTCCTTCGGCTTGAAGACCTTCTTCCCATATTTGTTGTCGAGCAGGTGGGCCAACAGCAAATTGGCACAGCTCCTGAGAGGCTCCAACAATCCCCTCCCCCCCGCTCCCCTGCCTTCTGCACCCACAACCCAAGGGAAAGCACTAGGCCAGGGGCCTATCCAGCCAAACTTAGAGCCTGTCACCACTGCTGCTTTCCATGGAAAAGTGAAATCATACCATGTTTGCTGTTCTTGGTCTGAGTTATTACACTTAGGATAATGCCCTCAATTTCCACCCACATTGCAAATGACAGTATGCCCTTCTTTCTTGTGGCTGAATAAATGTTTGTGTGTGTGTGCGCACGCGTGTGTATGTATTTCCTTTTGTCCATTCATCTAGAGATGGACCCCTAGGTTGTTTCCATGTCTGGCTATTGTGAATAAAGCTGCAGTGAACATGGGGGTGCAGATACTCTGCTTTCAATTCCTAGAGAAATACCCAAAAGTGGGATTGTTGGATTGTGGGTTCTGATTCCTATCTTGTGGGCTTTGAGCAGTAAAACCCATGGCGGCAGAAATAATTACTCGGGACTACCCATCAGTCAAGAGAGGTGAGAGGGAGCCTGAGGCTAGAGTCCCCGAGCCACTCCTATACTTTCCTGTTTATTAAAGTAAAGACTTCAGGTGGCAAAATAACTTACATCATAGGAATTCACCGTAAGTGCAGAGCAGGAGGTTACAACATTCTTGAAGCAAACGAGGCAATTTCTCTTAAGCAATTCAAAGGGGAGGCTTTACTGTTTCTGGAGCTGAGTTTTCTACAGTAAGGCAAAAGCAGGCAAGCCTAAAAATCCCCCAAATCGGGTAGAGCCTATACTAGAAAAGCAAAGCATTCTTATTTTCGACGAGACAGAAAGCAGTTTCCGCTGTGCTATGTGACCCTCTGACTTAGTAACCCGTGACTGTATATGTGACACTGGATCACATGGTTATTCTAGCTGTAGGTTTTGGAGGCCCCTCCATACTGATGTCCACAGTGGCTGCACCAACTTACATTCCCACCGACAGTGTGCGGGGGTCCCCTTTTCTCCAATCCTTGCCAACACTTGCTGTCTCTTGTA
>CM052806.1:86988830-87185506 GCA_028533885.1 Nasua narica | reverse complement strand
TACAAGAGACAGCAAGTGTTGGCAAGGATTGGAGAAAAGGGGACCCCCGCACACTGTCGGTGGGAATGTAAGTTGGTGCAGCCACTGTGGACATCAGTATGGAGGGGCCTCCAAAACCTACAGCTAGAATAACCATGTGATCCAGTGTCACATATACAGTCACGGGTTACTAGGTCAGAGGGCCGCATAGCACAGCGGAAACTGCTTTCTGTTTCGTCGAAAACAAGACAAGCTTTGCTTATCTAGAACAGGCTCTACTAGATTTGGGGGATTTGTAGGCTTGCCTGCTTTTGCCTTACTGTAGAAAACTCAGCTCCAGGGACGCCTGGGTGGCTCAGTTGGTTGAGCAGCTGCCTTTGGCTCAGGTCATGATCCCAGCATCTTGGGATCGAGTCCCACATCGGGCTCCTTGCTCCGCAGGGAGCCTGCTCCTCTCTCTGCCTCTGCCTGCCTCTCTGCCTGCTTGTGTTCTCTCTCTGTTAAATGAATAAATAAAATCTTTAAAAAAAAAAAAACAAACTCATCTCCAGAAATAGAAAGCCTCCCCTTTGAATTGCTTAAGAGTAATTGCCTTGTTTACCTCAAGAACATTGTAACCTCCTGCTCTGCACTTACGGTGAATTCCTATGATGTAAGTTACTTTCCCACCTGAAGTCGTTGCTTTAATAAACAGGAAAATACAGGAGTGGCTCGGGGACTCTAGCCTCAGGCCCCCCCTCACCTCTCTTGACTGATGGGTAGTCTGGAGTAATTATTTCTGCCGCCATGGGTTTTACTGCTCAAAGCCCACATGATAGGAGTCGGAACCCACAATCCAACAATCCCACTTCTGGGTATTTCTCCAAAGGAATTGAAAGCAGAGTATCTGCACCCTCATGTTCACTGCAGCTTTATTCACAATAGACAGACATGGAAACAACCTAGGGGTCCGTCTGTAGATGAATGGAAAAAGTAACGTTCTATATATATATCTCTCTATTTAGTAACATAATATTAGTATAATATATTTATAATTATATATAAATAAATGACACTATGTCCTTTCTTGTGCCTGAGAAAATATATATAATATATAGTATAATATATTTTATATATTTATTTATATATTTATTACATGTATTTCGTATATTAAATTTATTTATTTAAATTATTATTTATTTATTATTCATTAAATATTATTTGTTATTCATTATATATTATTACATATTATATAATAATATAATATTATTTTATATAAATATAAATTATATAACAATATTTTGTGTATAATAAAATAATATATAAAATTATTGTGCATAAATATTATATATCTTAAATAATACATGTAATATAATTGTATATAACTTCTATATATGTAATTTCTCAGCCACAAGAAAGGACATACTGTCATTTGCAACAATGTGGGTGGAAATTGAGGGCATTATCCTAAGTGAAATAACTCAGACCGAGGATAGCAAACACTGTACGATATCACTTTTCCATGGAATTTTAAAAAGCCAAACTCGCAGAAATGGGGAGGGGACTGGTGTTTACCGGGGGCCGAGGGACGGGGAAAAGGGGGAGACAGTGGTCAGAGTACAAAGTTCCAGTTATAAGATGAGGCAGTTCTGGGCGTGTAAGGCGCAGCTCGGCGGTTAGAGTTAATATTACAGGATCATCCATTAAAGTGGCTAAGAGAACAGGTGATCTTAAATGCTGTCACTGAGAAGAAGGGTGGCAATGATGTGATGAGATGCCGGAGTTGGCTAACAAATACCACTGCCCTAAGCATTTTGCAACACATTAGTGTATCAGTCAACACCTTGTGGCCTTTAAACCTACTCAGTGTTACAATTCAATTATATCTGAATACAGCTGGGGGTGTGGGGGGCACCGGTGGAGGGTAGTGATTGCGGTATCGTCACTAAGAGAGAATAAGCCGGCAAGAATGGATAAAAATCAGACCCCAGCCAGTTAGGTTCAGATGAAGTTAACTCCTAAGGGTTTAAGTGAGTTAGGCAAGATCGCAAAGTGGGTTAATGACCTACCTAACCGGGTCCGGGCCCAGGACACCAGACCTCTTGCAACCTTCTCTGCACACAACGGCTGGCTATTTTACTCACCTCCCTCATGACCCTCCTGAGAGAAGAAACAGAAACTGGGCAGAGAGACCAACTGAGGCCACATTAAGCCCCCTATGAAAAATTTCCCTCCTCTTCCTGCTGTCTGCTCTTTTTTCTTTTTTTCTTTTTTTTTTTTTTTTTTTCTTGCTGTCTGATCTTAAGTGGCTGGAAAAATCCTCCTTTTCTTTAAGAATGACGGGACTGGCAGGTAGGACCATGCTGGTGACCCTGTCCACACTGATGTCCTGCCAAGGGAAGGACACTCTCAAGAGGCCATTTCACAGGAAAAAGACCTAAAAAACGAAAAGGCAACTGGAGATCAAATTAGTGGGCAGAGCCTGGAACTGAAACAGGCCTTAGAAATTCTCAACTGCTCTTCTCGGAGGTTACAGCCCTACTGGGTCAAGACGGGCTGTCACGGGGACCTTCAAGAAACATCTCCACAGTCCACAGCAGGGCTGCCTTTCCCATTGGTAAAGACCCAAAGGCGCCTCTGGCTCACCATGATCCTGTCCCTTTAAATTGTCACCCTCCTTCCAGGGGCTCTGAGATCTGAGTGGCTCTGACACTTCCTCCCCGAACTGGGAGGAGCTGCCTTCTGCACTCACAACCCAAGGGAAAGCACTAGGCCAGCGGCCTCTCCAGCCAACCTCAGAGCCTATCACCACTGCCTCGGGAAAGGTGAGCCTCCAGGGCGAGGGATCATCCCGGGAGTGGGGGCTATTTCGACGTAGGGGCCCCTGTCCTCACTGAGGGAGCACCTGCATTCTACTACCACTGGGGAAAGGGAACAGGCTCTAGAAATGATAACTTCACACTTCCAGGCTTTTCAGGATGCTCTGAGTTTCAACAAAGTTCAAAAGAAGTGCTGGAGCGTCTTCTCCAGCTGTGGCGGGCACCCACTCTTATTGGGACTAAATCTCCCTTAAATCCTCCTCCTCCTCAGCCCCGTGTGCGACAGGGACTAGCAGAAGCCAGCCATCATGATGCACACAGTCTTCAACCCCTTGCCCTACACATGCCCTTGCACTTCTCTCCCCCCAGCCCGAGCCGCCCAGGGCTCTGTGGGCTGCGAGCCCACTTCATACCCTCATCCTGATGGAAATGAAGGTGTTGGACACGGTGAACGGCTCCGAAACTCAGAGCATGCACCGAAAGCATTAGAATCACTCAGGGCGGGGTGCCTGGGTGGCTCAGTTGGTTGAGCAACTGCCTTCAGCTCAGGTCATGATCCTTGGGTTCTGGGATCGAGTCCCACACTGGGCTCCCAGCTCCACGGGGAGTCTGCTTCTTCCTCTAACCTTCTCTCCTCTCATGCTCTCTCTCACTTTCTCTGTCTCTCAAATAAATAAAATCTAAAAAAAAAAAAAAAAAAGAATCACTCAGGGGCGTGACAAAACTGTATATATTTTTAAATACATATCTGTGAATTGAAATGTCAAAGAAATAGATATGTTTTAAGGAATCTCTAGATAATTCCCAAAGATAGCAGGTTCAAAAACAATGGACTAAACAAGTGATCTCCGATCTCCTTTAAGATCACACGAGTCTCCATGTTTTGCATTCTTCAATGACCACACACCTTTGTGACCCAGGATTTCAGCTCTCAAACGCTCTGGAGGAACTTCCCAAATCGCAATCCGAACCCTGTGGGAGGTTCCAAAGGGCCCGGGAGTTCAGTGAATTTCCTGTAGCACACTTTCTCATTTCCAGCATGGACAAGGACTTCTGGCTTTAACTATATTCTTGTTCTTTGTGCTGAATCTTCTGGCTGCTTCTTCACTTCTGCTCTGGGGTCACTTACGGGAGTGTGCAGATCTGTATGCACAAGAGAACTCGTCACCGGAAGCCTGTGGGCTGACCTCCACACAGGGCTTTGGGGAGGTGGCAGGGGTGTTCCCGCAGAAACACGAAACACTTTGGACTGAGTACGAGGCAAACCTTTCACCCAAGTCCTCTGGCCAGAGACAGGTTATCCAGCAACCCCTCCCTGCGCTTTTCCTCGGGTGGCTCCCACGGGACAGACACGGTCACCCACAGTAAACAGGTGTCGCCATGAAGAGGTAGCGTACGAAATGGATGGCGAGGCACAGACAGCACTCAGACAGAAATGTGGGAGAGACTCAGCGGTCAGAGGGGCGAGCGCACAGGCGGGAAGGGAGAGGTCCTGAAGCCTGCTCTCTGCGGAGCCCTGACCGAGGAGGGGGTGAGCGCGAAATGGGGCTGGGGAGGCGGATGGAGGGACAGGCTGAGTGCTTCTGTCCAGGCACTCAAGCGCTCAGGCGATCGTGATCGCTGTGTGTTTAACTGTATTAAACCCTATCGGAGTTGGGGAGAATCACTTACTCTGAGGGGCCTCAGACTTGGGGCTAGAACACCAGGGGCCGGAGGGCAGTGGCCCATCTCCCAGGCACACAGGTCAAACGTACACAAATGACACAGCCCAGTTACTCCACGTCCTGAGAGCTGGCCACAGCTCTTCAGATGAGCTTGGGAGGGACGTTCCCTTTCCAATTTCCAAAAACAAAGTGCAAATTCTCGTCCTGTTTTTGTGCCCCCAGGCCAACTACCCTATGTCCCTGAGCAGATTTTCAGATTCTCAGGGTTTTCCGAAGTCTCCCCTGGCTGTGGAATCCCCCAGGAAAACTCAGAACCCACAGCTTGTGGCACTGACACGGAACTCCCTGGGAATGTTGGCACCTAAAACTCACCCCCTCGCACGAGGGCGTGCTGTCATCTCCCCTCTGCTTTTTGCATCCGGGGTCCCTGAAAATCACCAGACGGTCTCCCGGCATCGATTCAACGCCAGCCGGGTCCTCCCAGGGTTCTTCCCTACATGCTGATGTTCAGGGGAAGGCAGGGGCCATGATTTTTCACTGTCGAGTCAGCAGCCATTTGGACCTTGCCTGAGCCACCATAGGTAGCTATACCTATTCGATAAATGAAGACTGAAGGAATGAATGAATGAATAAGTTGTGTTTCGGACTCTTTCAGGCAAGCATGGGAGGACGGAAGATGGCAAGAGATGAAGAAAATGCCTATGGTAGGTATTTTCTCGTCGTGTGTACTTGGCCCCAGGTGTCAGCTCTGGAGAACAAGGGGATGGGCTAACTCAAGACTGAACAGACACAAACCCCAGAGGTATCTCCATGCTGGGGAACACAGCAAGAGCCCCAGATTTGCTCTGTGCTGCATCTGGTCCCCTCCACTCCCCTGAGATAGTCAGTTCTTTGACTGGTCTGTACCACCCATCCCCAAGGGTAAATTGAGGATAAGAAATCTACTCTGGGACGCCTGGGTGGCTCAGTGGGTTAAAGCCTCTGCCTTCGGCTCAGGTCAGGATCTCAGAGTCCTGGGATCGAGTCCCGCATCAGGCTTTCTGCTCAGCGGGGAGCCTGCTTCCCCCTCTCTCTGCCTGCCTCTCTGCCTGCTTGTGATCGCTCTCTGTCAAATAAATAAATTTTTTTTAAAAAAAAATCTACTCTGACCCCCACAGAAGAGGAGGTGGAGGGTATGAGATCATGGACTAGAGGGAACATGATTTACCTGGTAGAATGTGCTAGAGAACAAGGATGGAGGCTTAGCAGGTATCTTCTGGCAGGAGGTGTAAGAGGAAAGAGGAGGGGAAGACAAAAGGAGGGGAAAAGGCAACACACCATCTCCCCTTAACCTCTAGCAACCCCAAAGAAACAACTCTCTGGGAACTCTCCCATCTGTGCAGAAGCGGTTTCACTCAGATGAAGCAATTTCCCCCAGAGTTACTCAGCGGGCAGTGATGGGGGTGGTGTTCTAACCCGGAGCGGGGGAGGGGGGTACTCCAGACAGCCGTCACTCGCAGGCCTCCCGTGCCCCCCTGCTCTCCTCGCTGGGGCGGCATCCGGGAGAAGCATTCCAGAGGCCAGGGCAGGTCTGCATGGCGCCGATGCCCAGAGATAATGTCAGCAGAAGCCGGGCCTGCCACCATCGGCGGGTGCCCTCCAGAGAGATACCCACCAACTGCTGGAGCGGGTACAGGTGCATGTGCTGAAGCCAAAGATGGAAGAGAGATGGGGACAGACAGACGCCCCAGAGGACAGCAAGCTCTGACCCGACACCCTAGGAAGGGTTCCGTTGAAGAAGCAGAAGCGCAAGGCCTGGTGCTCTCCTGTATTCCACAGGCCGTCCCACCCCCCGCGGCCCTGGGGAGCGGGAGGCGGGCTCCCCTTTGCGCCCTGGGCTCCCAGGCGGGCAGCCATGCCTATTCTGTCCTCACAGGTTCCCAGGACTGGGACAACGAGCCGCCCGCGCACGAGCCTCGCCTGGGGCTCATCCTGGCAGGCAAGACAGGCGTGGGCAAGAGCGCCACCGGCAACAGCATCCTGGGCCACACGCGCTTCCCGTCCAGGCTCTCGTCCACCCCGGTGACCAGGACCTGCGCCCTGGGGAGCCGCCGCTGGGCCCGCTGGCGCCTCGAGGTCACCGACACCCCGGACCTGTTCAGCGCCGAAGGCCGCCAAGCCGATCCGGACTGCGCCGAGCGGGGCCGCTGCTACCTGCTGTCGGCGCCCGGGCCGCACGCGCTGCTGCTGGTCACCCAGCTGGGCCGCTTCACCGCCCAGGACGAGGACGCCGTGCGCGGCGTGCGCCAGCTGTTCGGGGCCGACGTCCTGGCGCGGGCGGTCGTCGTCTTCACCCGCCGCGAGGACCTGGAGGGGGCCTCGCTGCACGACTACGTGCGCGACACCGACAACCGCGCGCTGCGGGCCCTGGTGGCCCAGTGCGGCGGCCGCGTATGCGCCCTGAACAACCAGGCGCCGGCCGCCGAGCGCGAGAAGCAGGTGGAGGAGCTGCTGGCGCTGGTGGAGCGGGTGGCGCGGGCGCACGCGGGCGCGCCCTTCACCAACGCAGTGTACCGCCTGGCGGGGACCCTGCGCCACGCGCACCCCGATGACAGGCTGCGGCAGGTGGCCAAGCTGCTGGCAACCAAACCCTCGGGGCTGGATTGGGGGCGGCGCTGGCTGGAGGTGGCGCGGAGCAGGTGGCGGCGGGCACTCCTGCTGCTGGGGAGCGCGCTGCTGCTGAGTTTGCTGCTCTGGCGCCTCCGGGAACCAAAGGCCTTGCAGGAGGTCAGTCCAGACTGACACTACAAGTAGGACCTTGACCCATGAACTGATTATCACTTCACCGCTGGTGCTGTGTGCCTTCAGGACCCCAGGCTCTTCTTTCCTCCTTCCCTAGCGGCTATTAGCAATGCAGAGTCCTGCCAGGGCCATCTCCCACTAAACCGTCCCCTGGGACGTGGCCCTCCTTGTGCTCTCCTTTCATTGAAGCCAAACAGTCAGAGTTGCTTTTGTCTGTTTTCCCTGACCTCCCGTCATTGGACTGTCTTCACTCCTGTCTTTGCCCAGGTCTCCTGGACTCCCCCAAGGCCCAAGGGGGAGCGCCAAGACAGAGCAAGAGCCCCCGTCCATCTTCCTTTATCTGAGTTGAACCTGAGTTGAGTAAATAAATACACGAAACAATCACATTGTGTTGGAGGAAATGGGTGTTTCCTTTAGATTGTAATGTTTGTTCTGCCTTATGTTCCTGTTGAGCGGACACTAAACCGTGTTATTCCTGACGCAGTCTGCAAAAACCATCCGGCCCAGTGCAAACACACCCACACCCACTCGGGCAGGGGATCCAGAGAACAGAATACATTGGCGTAAAACTGTGCATCCACCCGCAAGGGGACGTCTCCCGGGGCGTGGCCATTCCCAAGCCTCAGTGCCTGGAAGACAGACTAAAAGTTTTCAAATGGATAAAAAAGTTGATTAGACATTTCTCCAAAGAAGATACACAAATAGTCAATAAACACACAAAAAGATGTTGAACATCATGGGTCGGCACGGAAATGCAAATCAAAACCAAAATAAGATACCGCTTCATATTCACAGGATGGTTATAATTTTTAAAAAAGAAAACAAAAACTACCAAATACCAGTGAGGATGTGGAGAGATTGGACCCTGACACGTTGCTGGTAAGGATGTCAAATGGAGCGACCACCTGGAACGGAGTCTGGCAGGTCCTCAAAAAGTTAGATACAGACTTACCATATGACTCAGTAACTCCCCTCCTACGTATGTCCCCAAGACCGCTGAAAACATGTCCACACAACAACTTGCACATGAATGTTCATAGCAGCGTGATTTACAATTGCCAAGAAAGTGGAAGCAACCCAAATGCACATCAGCCAAGGGACGGATGCACAAAATATGGCGTATCTAGAGAATGGAGTACAGATCCAGGCCACTGCGTGAATGAACTTTGAAAGCATTATGCTAAGTGACAGAAGCCAGACACACAGGAAATCACATAAAAGTATGATTCCATTCGTATGGATTGTCCAACAACGGGGGCGGGATCGTGACAGTGTCTTTGAGAGGGTTTGAGCTTCGGGTACTTATACTCTGTCAACATTTATATTCAACTTCACTTTTTGAAATGTGTTGTTATGGTTATTTTCAGTAGGCTCCACGCCCAGCTTGGAACCCAACACGGGGCTTCAGCTCACGACCCTGAGATCAAGACCTGAGCTGAAATCGAGGGTTGGTTACTTGACGAACTGAGCCACCCAGGAGCCCCTCAATTCACTTTTTAAGCTTTTCTCCCCTCCTGCAGGTTGAATCGTGTTCTCCCCAGAAAGATATGTTCAAGTCCTAATTCCCAGTACCTAGGAATGTGACTTTATTTAGAAATAAGTAAGAGGAGGGAAATGGGGCCACAGACACGCACAGAGGGAAGACAGTCCCGTAAAGATGGAGACAGGAATGGGACCAAGATGCCCAGGAGCCCCTGGGGCCATCGGGACCTGTAAGAGGCAAGGAAGGATCCTCGCTTCATTCTTCAGAGAGAGTATGGCCCTGGCACCACTTTCATTTGGGTTTCTGGCCTCCAGAATTGTGAGAAAATAAAGTTCTGTCCTTGGAAGCCACCCAGTTTGTGGTACTTTGTTAAAGCTAGCCCTAGGAAATAATACAGTTGATAGTCTAAATAACTCGGCAGGGGCACTGACCTCCCCTGCCCCTGGCACAATTGAAGACCTGAGTATAACTTTTTTTTCCAGATACAATTTTAAAAATTTTATTATTTATATCCAACATCTGAATATAACTTTTGACTGTCCCCAAATCTTACTAATAATGTAAATGGTTGGCTAACACCTGTTTTGTGTGTTATATGTACTACATGTTTTATTCTTAGAATAAACTAGAAAGAAGAAAATGTTATTAAGGTGATCATAAGGAAGTAAAATACATTTACAGTACTATATAGTATTTATTATTTTTTTTAAGTTTTTATTTTTAGGTAATCTCTATACCCAACATGGGACTCAAACCCACAACCCTGAGATCAGGACCCACATGCTCCACTGACTGGGCCAGCCAGGAGCTCCACAGAATACTATATAGTACGTACTGAAAAAAAATTTCCCATCAAAGTGGACCCACGCAGTTCACACTCACGTTGTTCAAGAGCCAACTGAACATCCTTCATCTTGTGATTCCCTCTCCTTAACCCAGGTCAATATACAAGAATTATGTGTTTGTGCCATTCAAGGAATGAAATGGCAGGTCGCACATAGATGTGAGTAGGCAGGGCAGGAAGGGAGTACAGGCTGCCCCCAATTCACCATCCTCTGAGGATGGCCCAGTGGTGGCAGTAATGACCTAGGCAGGACATAGTCCCAAAGGGGCAGCCATGGATAAAACCAAAGCAACCTGAGGCCCACAGTGAAGCTGGGTGACATTCAAGCACCAGGGGATCCTACATGAGCACAGATTGGAAGCGCCTGGAAAGATACCCGCCATGACCCTAAATACATAGTGGGATGGGGGTGGGGAGCTTGGCTCCTGCCGTTCTGTAGACGGGGCTATAGAAGTGGCAGAGCCCGGAGAGGTACAGGGTCATTTCCAGGGTTCTCATGAGGGACCATGGATGTTAGAAGGAAGTGACAGACTTTCAAGTGTTGAAAGAAAAAGACTATCAACCCAGAATTCTGTTTTCAGAGAATATGTTCTTCAAGAATAAAAGGGGAATCATGACATTCTCAAGTGAAGGAAAACTAATTAAGGGAATTTGTCACGCGGAGACCTTCTCTAAAAGACTACGGAGGATTTGAAACAGAAAGAAAACGATAAAAGAAGGAACCTTGGAACCCCAGGAAGAAAGAAAGTAGCAAAAATGTAGGTAAGTGGACTGTCCTTCTCCTTGAGTTCTAATTACGTTTGATGATTAAAGAATATATCACAAGATCATCTAATGTGGTTCTAAATTCATGTAGAAGAAATACATTTAAGACAATTACGTTGTAGACAGGAGAGGTCCCATGTTGTAAAGGGAGGTTAAGTTCATATACTTCACTCTGGCTGGTAAAATAACACCAATGGACGGTGGTAAGTTATGTATGTATATATTATAATACTTAGAACAACCACTAAACCACTAAATAGTGACTCAGAAAGGGACCCTTTAAAATAGTGTTTCTTTCTGAATAACTGTTTCAGTGGTTGTTCTGAGTTTTATAGCACAAAAATAGACACACAGATCAACAGAACAGAATAGAAAACCCAGAGATGAACCCTCAACTGTATGGTCAATTTACCTTTGACAGAACAGGGAAGAATATTCAATGGGGAAAAGACAGTCTCTTCAACAAAAGGTGTTGGGAAAACTGGACAGAAACAGGCAAAACAATGAAACGGGACCACAGTCTTATCCCATACACAAAAATAAATTCAAAATGGTTGAAAGACCTAAATATGAGACAGGAAACCATTAAAATCCTAGAGGACAACACCGGCAGTAATCTCTTTGACATTGGCCCTAACAACTTCTCACTACATCTGTCTCCTGAGGCAAAGGAAACGAAAGCAAAAATAAACTATTGGGGGCTTCATCAAAATAAAATCTTCTGCACAGCAAAGGAAACCATCAATAAAAGTAAACAGTAACCAGCACAATGGGAGAAGATATTTGCAAGTGACATATCTGATAAAGGGATAGCATCCAAAATATAAAGAACTTATAAAACTCAACACTCCAAAAATGATTAATCCTTTAAAAAACAGGCAAAAGACATGAATGGACATTTTACCGAAGAAGACAGAGAGATGGCCAACAGACCCATAAAAAACAGGCAAAAGACATGAATGGACATTTTACCAAAGAAGACAGAGAGATGGCCAACAGACCCATGAAAAGATGCTCAACATCACTCATGATCAGGGAAATGCAAATCAAACCTACAGTGAGCTATCACCTCACACCTGTCAGAATGGCTAAAATCAACAACACAGGAAACAGCAGGCGTTGGCGAAGATGCGGAGAAAAGGGAACCCTCTCACACCGGGTGGGAATGCAAACAGGTGCAGCCCCTCTGGAAAACAGTGTGGAGGTTCCTCCAAAAGTTAAACATAGAACTAGCCTATGACTCAGCAATTGCACTGCTAGGTATTTACCCCAGGAATACAAAAATACCAACAAAGGGATACATGCACCCCGATGTTTATAGCAGCTCTATCAACAATAGCCAAATTATGAAAAGACCCCATATATATAATGGAATATTACTCAGCCATCAAAGAGAACAAAATCTGGCCATTTGCAACGACATGGGTGGAGCAAGAGAGTAATATGCAAAGCAAAATAAGTCAGTCAGAGGAAGACAAATACCGTATAATTTCACTCACATATGGAATTTAAGAAACAAAACAAATGATCATAGGGGGAAAAAAGAGAGAGGGAAACCAGAAAACAGACTCTTAACTATAGACAACAAACTAATGGTTCCTGGAGGGGAGGTGTGGGGTAGGGGGATGGGTGATATAGGTGATGGGGATTTAGGGGGGCACTCGGCATAGTCTAAAAGTGTCTAATCACTAAATTGTACACCTGAAGCTCATAGTATACTCTATGATTACTTGGAATTTAAAGAAAAACTAAATAAATGAATAAATATAAAAACACTATATTAAAGGGGCGCCTGGGTGGCTCATGGGTTAAAGCCTCTGCCTTAGGCTCAGGTCATGATCTCAGGGTCCTGGGATCGAGCCCCGCTTCGGGCTCTCTGCTCAGTGGGGAGCCTGCTTCCCCCTCTCTCTGCCTACCGCTCTGCCTACTTGTGATCTCTCTCTCTCTGTCAAATAAATAAATAAAATCTTAAAAACAGCAACAACAATAACACTATATTAAAATCAAAATAAAATTATAAAATTGTTCATTAACCCACAAGAATGTAGAAGAGAGGAGCACCTGGGTGGCTCAGTGGGTTAAGCCTCTGCCTTCGGCTCAGGTCATGATCTCAGGGTCCTGGGATCGAGCCCCGCATCGGGCTCTCTCCTCAGCAGGGAGCCTGCTTCCCCGTCTCTCTCTGCCTGCCCCTCTGCCTACTTCTGATCTCTCTCTGTCAAATAAATAAATAAAATCTTTAAAAAAAAGAAAAAAGGAAATCCTGTCCTTTGTCACAGGATGGATGGATCTGGAGGGCATTATGCTTAGTGAAATAAGTCAGAGCAAGACTTGCTCTGACTTATTCTATGATCTCCCTTATACGTGGAATCTAAAAAAGTCTAGCTTGAAGAAACAAAGTAGGATGGTGGTTGTTGGGAGCTAGTTGGGTGGGGGGGGAGATTTTAATCCAAGGGTGCAAACTCCCAGCTATAAGATGAATAACTTCTGGGGATCTAACGTACAGTATTGAATAAAGAAAAGAAAGGAAAACTTCCATTCTGCTCAGAGGAGGGTGGTTAGCGGGCAGCCTCCCACTGCAACCCTTTCAGGACCCATTTCAGCTTCTGGGCCAAAGCCATTGCCCTTCCCAGGCAGCCCCCAGCCAAGGGCTGAGCACCGCAGAGCCGACAGTGTCTGCCCAATGCAGAACATCTTTTGCCCTATGCATCAGTCTTGGCCCTAGAACTCCCTATTCAGATGGCACCGGCTTGTCAAGGGTGCTGCTCTCCCTACCAGGCAGCGCCTCCCCCCTTTCCTTGGGCAAGTGCCCGATCTGCACCACAGCGTGAAAGCTCTCAGCCGGGTTCTGCTTCCTCTTTAGTCTTTGACAGTCATTACCTCGTCCCCTGTCCCCAGAGAAACCTCTTGCACTCCAAACTCCCAGGAGGTGCCCCATGGGGGAAGCAACATAGCAGTGCTGTCCCGCCCCTCAAATGTGGTCTTAAAGGAAAGGGGAGATGGACGTGAGGTCCCACCTCACATCGAGAAGATGTCGAGTGGCTTAGCCCACACATCCCCCACCTCGTCTAGCTCCCAGTGCCTTTGGCTCAACATGGGCAGCACCCTGGACTTTGTGCCTGCCTTCCAACAGAACGGAAGTTCTGAGAAGAGGCACAAAACGCCTTCTAGACTTGATTCCTCCCATGCTCCTGGTTCTAACGTATTTGTCCTTGCTACAGTGAAATGCCCGGAGTGGGGGATTCCTGAGTTGTCACCCACTCTGAAGGTCCTCATGCACCAAAGTCAAGGTGTCCATAAACATCTGTATTGCCTCTCCATGAAGGCAAGCTCTTCCCTCAAGTCAGAAAAATAGCAATCAGGAGGGCGTGAATTTATAAAATTTATAAATTTTATAAATTAATAATATATTATATAGTATAATATAAATTTATAAAACTCATTATTAAAATTATTATCATTATTATCTATGACATAATACATGATATATAATACATAGCATATATTATGTATAATACATAAAATATATAAGATATAACATATATATAATATATAAATAATAATATAAAATAATTCACCTTATTTCATTCAACCGAATATATTTATACACACATTTTCCAGAATTTGTCATATCCAGGGTTAGGGAGAGTACAGCAGTATTAATGGTGACAGTCCGGGCTTCTGAAAAACAGGTCAAACTTGAAGGCGACTGATACTTTCAAAAAGCAATAGCAGATGACATAGATCCTGTCCTCAAAGCACAGACACAGCAGTTCACAGTGATAACATCCGACACGCTTACCTGGTGGAAGACCCCAGAGTTCTCGCCTCCTTTATCGCCCACCCCAAGCAGCCCTCGAGATTGTCTGCTCAGCCTCAGCGGAATACCACCGTCCTGGGCCGGAGAAGCGACTGTAAGCACTGGGGCCACAGCGGCCTCGGACTCTCCACTTGAACTTCCTGACATGAGACACAATAAGCCCCTAGTGTATTCAAGACATCATTACTTGAGTTCTGAGCTTTACCCTAATTTCTAACCCTAGGGGATTAAAAAGGGACAAAAGTACAAAGGAGTTTTCTTTTCTAAAAAATTTATTTAGTTAGTTAGTTAGTTAAATTCAATTAATTAACATATAATGTAATAAAAGGGATACAAGTCAGTGATTCATCAGTTTCATATAATATCCAGTGCTCATTACCACACATACCCTCCCCGATGTCCATCATCCAGGGCAAAGGGATTTTCTATAGACTTTTCTAGAGGAATCTAGACTCCTACTTAGAATTCTGGAACTTTGCAAGATTGGCTAATCTTGGTGGCAATTTCGCCACGTGTCTTGATTTTTGTTCTACTCTATTTCACGGCGAGGGTCAGCAATAAAGTCTTTTGAAACCTCCCAGACTCGTGTTCATTTCCTAAGGGACAAGAAAGAAGAGTAGACTGGGTCCCACTTTCCATTCAGGCTTGGAATGAAGGGAGCACTAAGGAGTAGCCCCCTGGTGAGGAAAGGAACATGCTGGCCCTCAGTCGGCTGGGGGGGGGGGCGGGTAGCGGGGGGTGTAGCAGGGGCACGTGGAGGCCCGCAGGAGTCTGGCTTCTCCATTCTGCCATGCCAGGAGTTGTCTGGACGCCGCTCGCTGCTCGGCTTTCACGGATCTGCATCCCCTGGTCCTTGGGTAAGTCTCCGTATCTCCGTATTTGCTCCCAGGCTGGCCTTGACCTTGGTCACATTGTCCTGACCCCACTCTACGTACACAGGTGAGGTGATTTGTGTGACTTAATTCTGACCCTCAAAACCACCCAATCTCTAAAGCCTCTTTCTAGATTTCCCCCACCTCATTTCTTCTTTTTTTCCTTTAGGATCTGTCCTCTGCCCCAGCCTGACGATTCGTTTACCCACAAAGAGCTGAAGCAGCACGGGCTGAGCTAGCTTTACGTGCCGGCCAAGCCCTCAGCGTCCTGGAGCCTCCCCCCATCCCACCTGCCCTACCCCGCCCCATCCCCAAGCGAGGGAGTCCTTACCTTGGAGAGAACCCCATGCAAGTCAGCTGCCTTAAAAGACAAAATCTTTTAATATATTTTAAAATATTTTCTTTTTAATATATTATTTTCTTTTTAAAATATTTTCTTCAGAAAATTTGTGGGCTTGTCCTTTTCCTGGGAATTCTTAATCATTTTGCTGACTTTCTCCCATTCATGGGGGTACCCGTGCCCTCCATGGCTCTTTATCAACTCATTGGCCATTTCCAGAAGATCTCTTGCCTGGTTCTCCCTGGCTTGGCCCGTTTCTCTGTTATTAAAAGCGCAGGCTCGCCCACCACATCTTTTAACGAGGTTCTTAAGAATTTTGTTATCTGTATTCTGGACGTATTCTTTAAGGCCCCCTGACTCGAGATCTTCCTTCCGAGTGAATAGCACGATCGTGTACTTCAAAACGTCCTCTCCAAAGATGCTCTCCAAGTCCTTCACTACCCTCTTGTCCTCCTGAGTGAACCGTCCCAGCTGGAGCACCAGGACCAGAACCTTGTTCCCTTCTTCACAGCAGGACAGACAGCATCTGACCTCCTCCTCCAGCTGGGACAGACCCCCCTCCGCACAGGTCCTCAGGCAGAATGAAGGCGTGTCCACAACCACCACCCGCAGCCTGCCCCACATCCTCTTGCCTCTCTGGCACTTCTGGGTGACAGGCTGCGCTTGGAAACAAGAGCGGAAGTCGGGGTTCCCTAGGATGGTGTTCCCGGAGGCGCTTTTCCCATTGCCGCTCCTCCCCACCAGGATAATGTTCAGGGCCTCTGTTGAAAAGAAAGCAGGAAAGATGAGTGACCATGAGCCGATCTGGGTGCAGCTTCCAAAGTGCCGCCAGATGGCACCGCAGAGGACACTCGGAGAGCTCCCGGGCCACCCTCGGACTCGGAAGCTCTCTCCCTGAGCACGATTCCGGGAATGCACTCTGGGAACCAGAAGCATGACTTGGACCACCGTCTATGCCCCGCGCTCACCCACGACATGGCACTGTTCCTATCTGTGAATTCGCTCCCTCCTTCTGGTAACTTCTCTGACTCCCTGGCACCCTGCTTGGAATGAAGGCAGCACTAAGGAGTGGTGCTGGAGGAGAGGCTGGCTTTATTACCCGTCACCTACTCTGCTGTGTCCAGACTCCACATCTCATCCCTTGGTCTTTTGTCCCTGCTGCAGTGACGTCTTCCTATTGCCCACTAATGCTAACTGCCACAAAATCTCCTCAACGGGTTTGAGAAATTATTCCACGGAATTGAATTTTGGTGAAAAAGCAACTACATATACATTGGCAGATTCCTAGTTCCTTCACTTGGATCACCAAAAATTCATTTCTCATTAAAACCACATTAAACTGAATCGTGTCCTTCACTGATGAGTCAAAAGGCACTTTTGTGTAGTGACGAATGCACACTCACACTGTTTTGTGTAGTGATGATGGGGAACAGATGTCCCCAAGAATTGAATGACAGATGCTAGAGACCTTTCAGTGGGGGTTAGCGGGGGTTATGACTCTGCACTTGTACTGTAGTCCTTCTCTTCTGCACTGGCCTTTTCACAGTTCTCTCAATTATACGTTCTTTGCCAACTTACCCATATCCACCTTACAACAAAGAGGGAGGAAAGCCTACCCTGTGCTCTTCCTTCCAGGGGAAATTACTGAATGACTTATCCTGAACCCACAATCTCATAGTTATGCTTACAAGATTCTAGATTCATCTTCAAACAATCTCACAGTTGTCACGGACTTCAGTCCCTGCTTCTACACCCTCAGAGGGGGTGGTTCTCAAAACCTCTGTGGTCTAGTCTATAATCGCCATCCCACATAGTGTGGAGGTCTGAACCCTCCATGTCCATCATGGCCACCCCCTCAGCCTACCTTTCGAGTGGTAAGCTTAGTCCCACCTCCTTGCTTCCAATTGCTTGAGTATTCTCTGCAGCGTCTTCCAGTTTTCAGCCAGCCACCCAAACCCTGCCCATTCTCCTTGAAAGGGCTCCTAAACAGGGCTCTTCTAAATCTTGTGTTCTTCTCTGGGGAGGGCATTTGAAGTGAAGGCAAAGGGGTGAGTCGTGTCGACTTGGAAGAATCTCAGCTCAGGGCAATAAGCATGTAGCACCAAGTGCACACATGGGGACTTCTGCTAAAGCACTGGGTAGTGTCGCTGGGCTAAGAAACTTATCTAATGCCATGTAGGGATTCAGACTGCCAGTCCTCGTCCTCCTCTCTTCAAAATGGCCTCCCCTCGAACCCTCCTACACTGTTGGTGGGAATGCAAGCTGGTACAACCACTCTGGAAAACAGTATGGAGGTTCCTCAAAATGTTGAAAATAGAGCTACCCTACAACCCAGCAATCACACTACTGGGTATTTACCCTCGAGATACAAATGTAGTGATCCAAAGGGGCACGTGCACCTGAATGTTTATAGCAGTAATGTCCACAACAGCCAAACTATGGAAAGAACCTAGATGTCCATCAACAGATGAATGGATAAAGAAGAAGTGGTGTATATATATACAATGGAATACTATGCAGCCATCAAGAGCAACGAAATCTTGCCATTTGCAACGACGTGGATGGAACTAGAGGGTATTATGCTAAGCAAAATAAGTCAGTCAGAGAAAGACAATTATCACATGATCGCTCTGATATGAAGAATTTGAGAGGCAGGGCAGAGGGTTATGGGGGGGGGTGGGGAAGAGAAATGAAACAAGATGGGATGGGGAAGGAGACAAACCATAAGAGACTCCTAAACTCACGAAACAAACTAAGGGTGGCTGGGGGGTAGGGCGGTAGAGTTATGGACATTGGGGAGGGTATGTGCTATGGCAAATGCGGTGAAATGTGTAAGCCTGGTGATTCACAGACCTGGACCCTGAGGCAAATAATACATTATATGTTAATAAAAAAATTTTTTTAAATGGCCTCCCCTCTCCAAAGAGTGAAGAGTAAGGAACCAAGAAGTCGAGAAAGAGAGAGAGAGAGTCAAAGTGGGCTTAAGAGAAACAGAAGAGTAAACCAATGGTCCAGGACTATCCAACCCATCACGACCACTGAGTCTTGAGCCCCAGGCAACAGATACACTGTGGGGAAAAGAAGAGATTGGAAAAAGCTCAACTCCTTCTCTCAAGACCTTCACCATCCCATTGGAGAGAGGGGATAAGGGTCAGGAGAGAATTAAAGACAGTGCATGGAAAGGCTCATAACTTTAGTAACCTTGGAGAAAGAAAAGTTAGTCAGTAGACTAGACCTGTCCTTTCTATCTCCTCCCTGCCCTTCTTGTATATTTCATAGCTAGTTTCTGGAAGCATCTAGAAAATGCTTTTAGACGCTGTGTACCTTCCTCTCTGAAGCTGCAGGGGTTGCCCTCGTTCTGCTGCACCACGCCCACGACCCTTTGCAGGAGTTTGTCCACCTGATGCTGCTTCTCTTCCGGGGTCCCTTGGTAGTTGAAGATGCAGTACTGGTCATTGCACGTCTTGATGATCTCTTTGAGACGTTCACTACCGCACTTCAGGAGCTCTTCTACCTCCGGATCGCTTAGTTCATCCCCTAGGTCTTCTTTCCTGGTGAGGAGAACGATCAAGTACTTATAGAATTTTTTTCCGAAACTGCCTTGGAGGGTGTTCAGCACCTCCATATCTTTCTCACCGAAGGAGCCCAGCGGCGTCACCAGCAGGAAAGCGTGGGGGCGTCCAAGGGCATTTTTCTGGAACTCCTCTTTAACGTTCTTTGAAGACGAGATGTCTGGAGCATCAATGATCACAACCTTTCTCCCTTTCCAGATTCTGTTCTGAGACACAAACCTCTTGGTGACTGACTCTTCGCTAAATTTGGTCTCAAAGACTCGCTTCCCCAGAAGGCTGTTCCCGACTGCACTTTTCCCAGCTCCGCGCTTGCCCACAAGCAGGACCTTCAGTTCTGCTGGCTCAGGGTTCGGTTCGCATCCTGGGGCCTGAAGCGGCTTCTCCCCTTGCCCTGGGGGACAAAAGAGCAGATTCAACATCTCTACGTGCAGCTGAATTCAGAGATGTGGACAAGGGCTATGCTTTCTCATCCTTGTCGGTTTTTACAGAGAATGCCAGTGTTCTGAGCAGCAGGACTCTAGTCCCGGTCAGAAGCTACCTCTCCGAGGAAAAGCCACGAAGGGGGCCATGAGTAAATGAAGAGATATGTAAAAACGCTCAAGATTTCCCAAGAACGTGAAAATGTTAAACTTGGCCTTTAGCGGTCTTGGTCCTTGGATCTCCTTTCATTTTGCTACCAAAGGTAAGTGTCTGGGCTATAAAGTCCACGGGCTAAAGCAGGACAAGGGAGAATTTGAGTTTAAAATGCCCCTTGGAGGGGCGCCTGGGTGGCTCAGTGGGTTAAAGCCTCTTTCTTCGGCTCAGGTCATGATCTCAGGGTCCTGGGATTGAGCCCGCATCGGGCTCTCTGCTCAGCAGGGAGCCTGCTTCCTCCTCTCTCTCTGCCTGCCTCTCTGCCTACTTGTGATCTCTCTCTGTCAGATAAATAAATAAAATCTTTAAAAAAAAAAATAAATAAATAAAATGCCCCTTGGAAAAAATAAATGAATAAAGTGAAATAAAACGCCCCCTGATCATATATTTATAAAATGTTATACTACTCAGCAATCAAAAACAAAAACAAAAGAACAAATGGATCAGTTACTGATATGCAACAAGCACAGATCTTCAAAACATGCTAAATGAAAGGAGCCAGACACGAAACCACACGCTATCGGGTCCCACTCTATGAAGTTCAAGAACAGGCAAAAGTAGTCCATGCTGCTAAAAGTCTGGATTCAGTTCCCTTTGGGGAGATGCAGCAGAAACTTGAGAAGTGATGGAAATGCTTCAGATCTTTATCTATGTGGTGGTCACATCTGTGCAGATATGTAAAAAGTCGTTGAGCTATACACTTAAGATTTGAGCATTTTACTCTAAGTTAACTGCACCTCGATAAATTACTGTAGAAACCTGTGTCACAGAACTATCTCCGCACGACACGTGCCCTGCCCCCACCACTTCTCCTCGATCCAAGGTCAGCACCAGACCTTCGGGCTGAGCAAATGGCAGGGTCAGCGGCTCCAGGGAATATTCAGAGGCTGAGGCATCCCGGGCACTATCAGTGCAGACCATGCCTGGGCGTCTGAGCCGCAGGTCTGGGAGATGGAATGAACACTCTTGAAGAAAGCCACTGAAACGCACTCATGGCACATCCTTGTTATGTCATCTTGGGAAAGCTCCTACTTTCCACCAAATCAGCTCACACAAGTCTGCGTCCTATCAAAAGTCCCTTCCAATGCCCTCATTCCGCAGGCATTGGTGTTATTTCCTCAGGGTCACGAGGAATCATTTGGGGACCTAACAGGAAAGTTCCTGGAGGTCTCTACTGAAGGGCATCAACAGAATTTTAAATCCCTACTTCTGCCTGAGTTCACATATCTCTGGCTAAGTTTGCTCATCTGTAAATGAGAATAATGATAATAACACCCTCTTCATAGGGCTGTTAAGAGGAATAGATGGGTATGGTTATTATGAGAATTATGTTATATGCTGGGAAGATTGAATTATTTATATATTTTTTCCAGTACATAATGTCCATTTGATTATCATTAAAATTGAAAGTATAATAGTTATTATTATTATTAATTATTATTATTATTATTATTATTATTTGGGGGGGTTCTATGAGGACAGAGATCTCATCTATCTTATTCATTGCTGAATATTCAGTTCTTGCACAGAGCTGGCCCGGAAATAACCTGAAAGTCCATCAATAAAGGAGTGGTTGAGTCATGTATGCCCTTACTGTGGACAAAATTGCACCTATTAAACAGAACAAGGTGGATCTTATACAGACTGACTTGTGAGGTATGCAGGATACATCATTAATGGCCATCATTACATGGATCTTGGCTCTCACAACTGAATTCCACAAATGAATTTTATCCATGAAGGTGCTTTCTGCTTTCCCAGGGGGAGTCAATATCATATAGTTCTAGATCCAGGGCCAGAAAGACAAGGCTGAGTTGGGAAAGAAGCCACGAAAAGCAAGCCCACCTCCATAACATTTCAGGGAAGGCCTAAGACACACACACTATGTCCAGAACCTACTCCCAAGTGTTAGGAGTTCCCTAGGGGATGGACTGAGGACACCAAGCTGAACTAGACCTCCAGAGTACATCTTTGATCCTACTTACCTAATTTTTCCACTTCATTTTGACGCATGATGCATTCAAAAGGATACAGATGTTAGATTAACATTTTTAAGAATCATCTTACCATGTGGCTTGCCCCCCTTCTGAGTTGTGGCTTCATTCATAGAATCCTAGAAAACAAAGGTGGAAATGATGCACAGGGACCTAAAAGTTTATCTTTTTGCAAAGTAAAGAAATGGAGACACGAGTATATAATTGAGAGTAATTTGATGAGGAAGATGTGGCCAGATCAAGGGCATGGCCATGTTCCTTGTTGGCTTCTGCAGACCTGTCCACAATGACAGTCGATCCAGAGACCCCACTGCTGGGTCTCTGGCTTCCCAGAAGTATAGGATGGGTCTTGTTCTCACTCAGAGGAGCCCCAAAAATGCCAGGTAACCAAGGTATTGAGCCTGAAGCTCTAACTTTCCTTCTCCTCGGTCTCCCAATAATAATGGCAATTCCTTTCAAAGTCTTCCAAAGTTTCTGATGTTCCAGAAGAAAATCCAGAAGCTTAAGAAGCACCTGGAAGAAGAAACTGGCCCACCGATGTCTGGGATGTTCATCTGAAGGACCAGGGGAAAGGAGGAGATTGGGTGTGAAACTCCTACATATCTCTGGTGTCTTCTCCCCATACTGTGCCCCAGGACAGAGATGAAACTTCTTCGGACCTAAGAACCAGGGACATTTAGAACTTTCCCCATCCAGGTGGGCAAGTAGAGCCCAACACACCATTGGTATTCCCTTCCCCTGCCTGGCAAAGCAGACTCACTCCCAAAATTTAAATTGTCATGGAATTGAAAGAGAAGGTAAAAACAATACACAATCCTGATGAGTCTGCTATTCCTAGAAGTTTCCAATACTTTATTTTAACCCTATTTTTGTTAAATCTCCAGGCCAGCCAAGGAAATTTTCCCTCTGCTTTCTTACCCGGCCTTACCCCAAGCTGTGGGTCCCTTCCACCCTTCCTCTCCCTGGATCCTTTCCTCTCAGCTCTGACCATCAGACTTCTTTCATCTTACCAGGCACAACTCAAGTTCTTTCGTGTGTTTTAAATGCCAAAAGTTGTTACGATGCAAATGTGTACGATCTAAAAATTAATAATTTTTAAATTTCTCACCCACTATAAAAGGAGCAGCTGCTAATTAACATACATCTTTCTGTGTTTTTCTAAGTTTATACGCACACACACAAGCGTATACTAACACACAGCAGACTTGCTAAGCATCTTGTTCTGCAATCTGCTTCATAACATGTCCTATACAGCCGTGCAAGTCAGTACCCACAGATGAACTCCGTTGTTTTAGGAGATGTTATTTGCTCCACAGCATGCACACAGAACATTCTATACTAACATAACAGTTCCTTTATTGGTGGACTGTCACGTTATTTATGGCCTTACTATTTCAAGAGATGCCATGATAAGTATCCTTATACATACATCTTTATATTTGGGAATGTTTATATTTCTGGGTAATAGTCCTAAAAATGGGAATCTTGCTCAGTCTCTGGATTGCTAAAGTCCTTAATGTTTTCATAACTTATGTGAACCTTATACACATCCATAATCATACTAATAACAATAATAAGGCCAGCTGATAATCACCACATGTTTACACCTCAAGTATTTGTAAATAATTTTATAAGCACTTATTTCATTGAATCGTCACAGAAATCTCTGAGATACATATTACTGTCTCTATTTCCTGGAAGACAAAAATAAGATCCTGGGTCAATGGGATGGATATGAGTTCTGTCCCTCAGGGAATCTGTGAGGAGGTAGCCAGCACAAATACATTCACAGTGATCCCTTGACTCGCTCACTGGCGGCCATGGGAGGAGCGCCATGATGGAAGGAGGGGCCGGTGGGGAAGCCGCTCTGAGGAAGTGCGCTCGCGCTGAGGCAGACAGATACACAAAAGCAGACCCAGTACAGGGTCGGATGGGAGAGGGGAGGTGTCCAGGTGGACCAAATCACAGGTGGGAAGCTCCAGAGTGGACATGAATGCAAGTCAAGGACCACAGGGAAGACCAGTGAGACCAACACATGAAGAGCAAGTTAGAGGGTGAGGGACCAGCTCAGGTCGGGGATTCGGAACTCGATCTGATGATCAGCGGACAGTCACCGCAGCATTTTAAACAAGAGGGTGTCGTGTTCGGGATACCAGGCAGAGGACTCATCCCATGCTCCGATCCTCTCTGCAGACATCCCTGTTCCAGACAGCCTTTGAGAGACAGACAGGTGGTTATAAAGGAGCCAGAGGGAGGGCAGACCTAGGAGATAAGAGAGGGACGAGTTCTCTGGAGCCTCAAGGTCTGACCTGTAGATCAGGATTACACAGAGTGCTTGTGAAGACTCCATCCGTTCGTGTGTCTGTGACTCAGTAGGTGCTCAGTAATTGTTGCCTTCCTTCTCACTTCCCCCCTGTTGGGGCTTCATGCTTATCAGTTCTCAGAGTTTCCTCTGACCAACACCGCCCCCCATGCTGGATTTTTGCTTGCTTTACCTCCTCTGCCACTCGCATTATGAATCCTCTGTCCCAACATTCATTTACTTATCCCGAATCAGGAACAGTTTTGTGTCTTATGCATGAGCCACTCAACCCGAAGAGTAAGCTCCTCAAAGGCCAAAGCCTGAATTTTTGTATCTTCCTTAGCTACAAATGCATTTTCTATTCAGGTTTAGAAATTAGGGCGCCTGGGTGGCTCAGTTGGTTAAGCGGCTGCCTTCGGCTCAGGTCATGATCTCAGGGTCCTGGGATCAAGTCCCGCATCGGGCTCCCTGCTCAGCGGGGAGTCTGCTTCTCCCTCTCCCTCTGCCGTGCCCCCTGCCTGTACTCTCTCTTTCTCTGTGTCAAATAAATAAATAAAATCTTCCCAAAGAAGGAATTAAATAAAATATGACTCTGGCTCTTGTGTCTGAAATGGATTGAGGGTAAGGCACAAGAATGAATGAGGGGAAGGTAGTCTGTAAGACAAGACAGGTGAGAACCGAGGCTGGCATGGATCAGACAAGGGGAGTGCAGATGGAGAGAAGGGGGACTTCCAGCCACACGAGACTTGATGACTTCTCAGATATCAGTGCCAGCTAGTAATGGCAGCAAAGCCGACCTCCGAGTTTAGGTTCTAAGAGCATGGTGAACAGCACAACTATTTACCCAGTTGAGAGGAAAATGGAAGTCTTACAGAATTCAGAGGGAAAACGAAAAGTCTGGATGTGTGAAGTCCGCCATCCTACAGGAGAGCCAAGTGGAGATGTCAAGGAGCAGTCAGATAAGGGAGCAGGATTCAGAGGAGGGGCCTGGACTGGAGTGATGAATCTGGAAACCATTAGCGATCGACGGAGATCAAAGCCAGACGGCAGAGTTGAGGAAAGTCTAGAACCATGCCCTGCAGATGCTGACTTCCAGAGGCCATGTGAGGAGAGCTCAGGAATCTCTGGAGTAGCCAGAAAGGGCTGGAGGAAGAAAACAGAAAGAGTGTAGTTGTATTGAAGCTAAGGGAACAGGGGGTCCATCTGTGTGTCCAACACTGTGAGGGATAAAGTTAGGTAAGGACTTAAATGTATTCACTAATTTACCAAGAAAGGCCAAACTGCAAAGGGTAATACTTGAAGCACCCTACTACCTGGTGCCTCCTCTTGGCAGATCATGGATCAATATCTCCTTAAACAAAGCCTGTGGCTCATCACACAGTGCCACATCTCCCTTATCCATGCCCATCATCCACCCACGAGCTCCAGCAAGCAAGATCCTTGCAGACCTTAAGAATGTCTTACCTTGAATTCACAGTCTTCGTTTCTGAAGTTCACGATAAATGGTTCTCCATTTTCATCCACCAAACGCTGGACCTGGTGGAGGAGCATCTTCGCCTGATGGGCCCTCTCCTTCTCGCTCGCCCTGTTGTTCAGGCCACAGTACCAGCCTCCGCAGCTTTCAACCAGCTCCGTGAGGTACTTCTTCCCATTGATGTAATCTTGCAGCGAGTCACCCTCCAGATCATCCTCCCGAGTGAAAACGATAATGGTGTGCTTCTTGGCTTCGGCTCCAAACAGCTTGTGGATGCCCATGAGGGCCTTTTTGTCCTCCACCTCATTATAGCCGATGGAAATTACCAGCAGCAGGGCGTGGAGGCTGGACACCAAGAGTTCCAGGGAGTCTCTGATGTCTCTTTGCTTATCATTGTCACATGACATAAAGGAGAAAAGGTCGGGGGTGTCGATGACCACAACCTTCCTGTCTCCTATGTCCCCACGCACTCTCTGGCATGTTTTCGTCACCGTCTGGCCACTACATCTGGACATAAATGCAGTCGTGCCCAGAATCGTGTTTCCTGTGGCACTTTTTCCCACACCACTCCTCCCTAAGAGAAGAAGCCTCAGCTCCGGCTTCCCCTCCTGTTCCGGGCTCCTGTTGGTCCTGCTGGACAAAAAGGAACACATCAGTTTGCAACTCAGGAAGAGTTGACAGAGGAACAGCAAGAAAACATGTTCTCCTTTTAGTTTCTCCCCAAGGATTGGGGCTACTGACGTCAACTCAGACTAGATTAGGGTAAGTGATCCTGTTTCCCAGGATCCTCTCTGTGCTCTTGTCTCTGAACTAAATCCATATTGTTAAGATGTCACACACGGCTGGCTAAACCGACAACCCCCTTCTCTCTCTATTCATTCCCCACTATACACACGGGGGGAAATGCAGACACTATGATAGAATAATGTCCCCTCCCCGAGATGTCCACGTGCTAATCCCTGGAATCTGTGAATACGTTATTTTACATGGGAAAGGGGACTTTGCCAATGTGATTAAGGATGCTGAGAGGGAGAGATAATTTTGGATCATCTGGGTGGACTCCAACAGAATCACTGTATGAGGTCCTTCTGCGAGGAAGGCGGGAAAGTCAGAGTAAGAAAAAGGAGATGTGAGGACAGAAGCAGAGGTCAGAGAGTGAGAGAGATTTGAAAATGTTACACTGTTGACTTTGAACATAGAATAAGGGGCCACGAGTCAAGGGTGTTGCAGGCAGCTTCTAGAAACTGGAAAAGGCAAGGAAACGATTCTCCCACACAGCCTCCAGAAGGATCCTGCCCAGCACCTTGATTTTAGGACTTCTGACCTCCAGAACTGTAAAATAATAACTTGGTGGGTTTTTAGCAACTGATTGTGTGGCTATTTGTTACAGCACCTACAGAAACTAATACGCACTCTCTCCCAGCTTTCTTTCAGCTGAGAGTGGCCATGTGACCCAGTTCTACCTGAGTACAGTTGAGGGAACATTTCCTTGGGCTTTCTTCTTAATTGGAATGTAAATGTGGTATCCGGGGATCTCTGGGGGGCTCAGTCAGTTAAGCATCTGCCTTCAGCTCAGGTTACTATCCCGGGGGATCGAGCCCCGAGTCAGGCTCCCTGCTCAGTGGACCTCTGCCACACCACCCACCCCCATGCTCGCTCTCTCGCTCGCTCTCTCTTGCTCTATCTCAAATAAATAAATAAAATCTTAAAAAAAAAAAATAAATGTGGGGCACCTGGGTGGCTCAGTGGGTTAAGCCTCTGCCTTCGGCTCAGGTCATGATCTCAGGGTCCTGGTTCGAGCCCCACATTGGGCTCTCTGCTCAGCGGGGAGCCTGATTCCCCCTCTCTCTCTGCCTGCCTCTCTGCCTACTTGTGATCTCTCTCTCTCTCTGTCAAATAAATAAATAAAATCTTAAAAAAAAATTGGGGGAGCACTGGTGTAAGCCACCGTTAGTTTAAGATTAGTGTTCCCAGATGAATTAAGATCCACTTAAAGAGCCCAATTTCCCAGCACCAATTCTTGGAACAGTCCATCCTTTTCCAAATGATTCTGTCAGCTACCACGTGCCCGAATTTCCACAAGTCTATTCCTAGGTTGTCTGTTTCGTCCATTAGATGCTCACTCAGTCTATTCCTGAACCAGAAAATCATATTCACTAAAACCAAAATGACTTAATATTATTCTACTTAAAATATAACTTTAAGTCTTCATTAGGTGATCAAGCAGATAGGTCCCGACACCTTGCTATTGTTCAAAACTGTCACGCTCTTCTTGGCTTTTTAATCTCCTATAGGACTTTGAAAATCATTTGTCCTTGTCTTTAGGAAATCCCTGTTGAAATCTAGAATGCCATTGCATTGAATGTGTAGCTTAGTTTTAGAAGAACAGACATCTTCATAGTGTTCTCTTCTTGTTGGTCAGTTTTAAATATGTTCTAATTTCAACCATTATTTCTTTTTGATCCATAAATTAGGAGAAGTGATGATCAAATTTAAAAATGGATTGGGAGACTTGCTATATTTTTATTTATTTCTAATATTAGTACTGTCTGACCAGAGAACAACATCTGTATACAATATTTGTCACTGGTAGAGATTTACTTTTTAGCACAATAAAATTTTTGTAAATATTTCACGTGGGCTTAAAAAGAATGTGTAGCCTGCATTTGGGGGTGCCTTTCCCCATAAGACACCCCACCTCAATTCTACCACCTAGGATCCAGGTATCCAGAAGGTCCAACATGTCCTTCCCTGCACCAGTCTCCTGTCTGTCTGGAAAATCCCTCCCCATTCTTCACCACTTAGCTGAAGTGTCACCTCCATGTCAAGCCTGTTGTGATTTTTCCAGATTGAACTGATCATGAGCTCTTTTCTGGACTTCTGCAATACCCCTATCACTGGTGCCCCTGCTTCCATCCTTCTAGAGTCTATTGTCCATCAACAGCCGGTGTGCTTCTACCAAAACAAGAGACAAATAATGTCCAAAATCCCCAAAATCCCCCAAATAGCTTCCCAAGGCCTTGAAGTAACAGGCAAAGCCTTTGCAGTGGTCGACAAGACCCTACCCAATCTGGCTCTAGCTGCCTCTCCAATCTTATCCCCCACCCCTCTCTACCTTACTTTGTCTGCTGTAGTCACATCAGCCTCCCTTCTATTCCCCAAACATGCAACCTTGGGGCTCTATGCTGGTTATTCATCTGAGCTAGAACATTCTTCCCCCACAGTTGTGCAAGGCAGCTTCCCTTCCTTTAGGTCTTTGCCATATTGTCCCTGTGGTGCAAAAGGCCTTCTACAGTCATCCTATATCTGAGAGCAACGCTCCCTGCTGCACCCCATCAGCACTCTGCGTCCCCCCTTCCCCCATTCTATTTTTCTCCCCAGCAACCACAGCAACCACCTTTCACGCTGTGCATTGACTTGCTTATCTCTTTCTTTTGTGTCTTCCTACCACTGAAAGGTAAGTCCCATGAGAAGGAGGACTTGCCCTGGTTTATTCACCACATCCACAGCTTAGAGAAGGCATTTGCTGCTAAGTACCTGCTTGTGACTGAGTGGATGGCTATGGACTTGAAGAACAAAGATAAGCAGCTGAAAGAACTGAAGAGCAGGAAGGGAGAGCCCTGGCTGGGGAAAAGCCAGGAAAGGCCGTGTGCAGACTCCTCCTCCCAGAAGCCCATTATGAAAAAATGCAGTGGACTGACTGAGGCTCAGAGAAGCCGTCACCGATGGAGGCCTGGGCTACTCTCTGGATCTGCGTCTTTGGATCTCAGAGGGATGCAGGAGGCCAAGCTGCCTGGCCTGGAACACACACCTCACAGCTTCACACCAAGGAGAAACAGACTTCTTGGTAGCTAAGGTCCAATTACTGTTGGGACGCTTCTAAATAAGAGTACGCCAACACACGCCTGAACGAAGAGACCCTCTCCCTAACTCTCCATCCCCCTTAGTCTCCTTGACTTTGCTCATGATGCTGTTCCTATCTGATAGTATTTACTGTGTCTAGCTTCGATGTTCTCTTTTCTCTCTACTGCTCTTAATATGAAACACCTCAAGTGCAGAGACCACTCCTGTCTTGTTCTGTGTCCCGAAGTCCCAGTACTGTGCCTGGTAGGTAGCACACACTCCATAAATGGTATTAAATGAATGACCGTGGGGGAGAGGACGAAAGGAGGAAAGGAGGAAAACCAGTTTTTAGAAATGAAGAGGGAGATAAAAGTGATTCACTTTTTTTTTTTCATTTCATTCTGCTTTATTAGGTATTTATTTTATTTTCATCTTTTTAAAAAGATTTTAGTATTTATTTATTTCAGAGAAAGAGCAAGAGAGAGAGCATGAGCTGGGGGAGGAACAGAGGGAGAGGGAGAAGCAGACACCCCACTGAGCAGGGACCCCAATGCGGGACTAGATCCCAGCTCCCCAGGATCATGAACTGAGCTGAAGGCAGATGCTTAACCAACTGACCCACCCAGACACCCCTATTTTATTTTTTTATTCTTATGTTCAATTAGCCAACATATAGTACATCATTAGTTTTTGATGTAGTGATGTCACTTCGAATAATAAAAGAGAAGTAACTTGGGGGTGCCTGGGTGGCTCAGTCAATTAAGCCTCTACCTTCAGCTCAGATCATGATCCCAGGGTCCTGGGATGGAGCCCAGAGTTCTCCCTTTCCCTCTGCCTACAGCTCCCCCTGCTTGTGCTCTCTCTCACTCTCCGTTAAAGAAATAAAATCTTAAAAAGAGAGGAGGTGGCAGAGTAACTTTATATTGTATCCCAAGCCGGTGAAGCGGTATTTTTCTTTTGTACATCGATTTTTTTTAAGTTAAAAAAAAAAAAGACATTAGTAGGTAAATAGTCGAAGGAAGCAGACACCTCCAGCAGGTCTGAAGAAGAAAGGAATTTATTTCCCACCTAAGCTCCACTGTTTCACATGATTGCCCATCCTAGTGACTAAACTCCTCTTTGCTAAATTCCTAGCCAGGCTGCCATATTGAATCAGGACCCCACTTCTCCATTAAGACAATTGCCAACCTGTAGCATTTTCTCCCCAGCATATAAAAACACTTTTAAGGACAAATAGGATCCAAAACACTCCCCTCCCTCAGTTCTCCTTTACCCATGCTGCCCTCTGATCATCTCCCAACCCCTCTGGAGATCGCAGCAGGTTACCAGAGAGGAAAAAAGAGAACTTTCTCTCCAGAACTTGAGACTCTCCATCCGCCTGCATGTCTCAGGATAGAGCCCGAGAGGGACATGGCTTCAGCCATCCAAGTAAAGCTCCCAACGGTGTGGGGATCCGTCCCACATTAAGGGGCAGTTCGCACCCACAGAAAAAGATGGCCAGAGAAACTTCCAGAGCCCAGCCTGGGGAGGACTCGATCCCAGCCCAGCAGGTCAGTTATCAGGAAGAGGAGACAATGTTCAAAAGTGAGAACCCTAGAGGCTTAAATGTAGGTATAATCAGTCTTGGTTTTGGCAACCACTGGCACCTTCAGTGCTCAGTTAACGGGATCCAACAGTGAACGGGAGGAAAATTCTAGAAAAGTGAACGTGGAAGACTGGCGTCAGAGCTGCTAGCTTCGCAGGGCGGCAGGGTGGCAGTGTGGCCTCCCGTGGCCTCCCGCGGGCTCCCTCCGGCCCAGACCCGGCCCTGCCATCAGCCCCTAAATGGAGTGGGGGCGCCCCGCGAAGACACCCTCCCCCTGGAACGCCGCGACCCGCGCGCCAGCCGCCGAGCCTCCTGCCCTCAGGCCCCGCCTGAGCGACTGATAGCCGAGGACACCGAGCCCGCTGCCCGCACTCCAGGGGACCCCGCTGCCAGCCCTGGCCGCCACCTGCCGCCGCCTCGACCCCCGCGGGCGCGCACGCACCTCGATTCCGTCCGCGGGCGCGTCTCGGGCTCCATGGCTCCTGGAAAGCCGCTGAGGTCCCGGCGGCAGGGTGGAGAGAAAGCAGCAGCCAGCCCCGCGCGGCAGGGGCGGGGTCCTTCTGACGAACTGCTGGCGAACAGGAAGAGGTTTTCACACTTATGTACCTACGGGACGCACAGAGGCAGTCGGCTGGGGGAGGGAGGTGGAGTTGGCACCGGTGCCAGGGTCGCGCCACCGCCCACCCTAGGGTAGGTGGGGACGCGCACGCGGAGGCTCGGTCTGGAGCTGCGGCGCCGGGGCTGGGGCCCAGGCCGGGCTTCAGGAGGGCCCCCAGAGAGGGTCATTGTGCAGGGGCTCCCCGTCCTCGGGACGGACGTCGCGGCGCCCGCAGAGGTTGAGCCGGGCCAGGGCGGGGGATGGCGCCCAGCCCGCGGTTCTTCTCCAGGTGATCTCCGCCACCCCGACACCGAGACTCTTTCCAAGACTGCGGAAACCCGGAAGACGCTGTTTTCTTTCTCCCACTCCCACCTCTGGCAACTCCTCACACCCCTCCAGGGGGACCCTTCAGGCCGACCTGGGGAACGCGCTGCTTCCCAGGCGAAGAGGTTCCTTCCTAGAGCTAGTGAAACATTTGCAACGCTAGAGCTTCCTTGCTTTCCAATAGTTTGTAAAAGAAACTTTTTGTTATCATAGTTTCAGAAAGCTCCCTGCTGCAGAAGGCAGTCGAACGCTAAGACTTACTTTATTATGGTTTTTAAAAAGGCAACACGCGCATTAACATTACATAAATTTACCATTTTAGCCATTTTTTTCTCCCCAAATATATTTAATTTTTCAGTGTTACAAGATTGATTGTTCATGCACCACACCCGGTTAGCCATTTTTAAGTGCGCGGCTCAGGAGCCTCAAGTACATTCCTTGTTGTGCGAAGAGCTCCGCAACCTTCCCATCCTGCAACAGTGAAACTCTGTACCCATTAGCCCCTAATTCCACTCCCCTCCCCGCCCCTCTCTCCCAGCTCCTGGTAACCACCTCTCTACTTTCTGTTTTTTTTTTCTTTTTTCTTTTCTTTTCTTAAGATTTTTTTTTTTTTTTTGAGAGAGAGAGTTTGATGGAGAAGCAGAAGGAGAGGGAAAAGCAGGCTCCCCACTGAGCAGGGAGTCCCCCTCCGTGCTCCATCCCCCTGGGGGCTCCACCAGAGGACCCTGGGATCCCACCCCCAGCCAAAGGCAGATGCTTAACCAGCTGAGCCACGCAGGCACCCCTCTCCTTTCTGTTTCTATGATTTTGAGGGCTTTATATCCTTCATATGAGTGGAATCAGACAGTGTTTGCCCTTTTGTGACTAGCCTTATTCACTTAGCATAGGTCTCGCCCTGGAGGTCTGTCCCTGTCCAAACACCCTTAATGGGAAGGTGGAAGCTGATGTAAGCAAGACCCTTGGACTTGAGCTCACAAGATCACCACGCTTGGTCTTTGAAATGTCCGAGGTGGTGCTGAGGGTTCCAGAGGGAGACCCAGGGGAGGGGGGGAGCCTGAGCAGGTTTTGAGGGGCTGATCTTCCTAAGGGGTCCCTGTCCCCTCTGGGCTGGTCTTCGTGTTCCACCTCATTAAGAAACCAGAGAAAACCTGGAGATATTGGTCCTACCTACCAAGGACGCGGGTCTACACAGGCTACATCTTGGTGAGAAGAACCTCTCCCAGGGGCAGCTAAGCATCTGCCTTCCAGCTCAGGTCATGATCCCAGAATCCTGGGATCAAGCCTCGAGTTGGGCTACACTGGAAGTCTGCTTCTCCCTCTGCCCCTCCCCTGCTCTTTCTTTCTTTCTCTCTCTCTCTCTCTCTCGCTCAAATAAATAAATAAAATCTTGGAGCGGGGGAGCAACCTCTCCCCTTCCCCGCCCAATTTATGCTCCTAGTAAGAAGGACCGGTTCTAGAAACAATCCCCCCCTCTTTAGTGTGCTAGGTCAATTCACACAGTCATTTCATTAAAATAATAAGACAAAAGCCTTCAGGCCCACCCTGCGATCATCCCAGCTATGTTCTTCCAGGAGTGAAGGTCAGTTCAGGGGCAAAGAGTCACCACCTGGTGGACTACCATTTCCCCAAAATAGAAAAATTAGAAAACTGAGTTCAGGAAAAGCTCACTTCTTCCGAAACGTTAAGTATTTGGGGAGCATTCTGAGCAAAACCACGGCTTCAAATAATTCCTCATTGATTTAGCAAGCTATCTGCTGAGCTGACCATTTTTGCAAAATGATCTTTCAGCCCTTAGGCTCCCGGAAAATTGAATTCTGTGGGGAAGGCTGGGCAGGCTGGCTTCTAGGGAAGGATGGGGGTTTCCTGCCCCCTAGTGGCTTTGTGGCTAATGACAAGGGCAGCAAGACCCGCTTGACAAGACACAGCACTTCCCTCTCCCTTCCTCCCAGAAGAAGTTGAGGAAGGAGAGGGCTGCTGGCCTTCCTAAAATCATATAAACCTGGAAGACACAAACTATGCAAACAAGGAGGAGTCTACCAGGTAAGGCACCATATTAGACACGGGGGCTCAAAGAACCTGCAAGACAAATCTCCACTGACAGAGATCAATCAAATGATGGGAAGAAGGACTAAACTATGGTTAGGGAACAAGAGAACAGGCACTGTCACAGACCTGTGTTCGGGGTGCCGTGGGGGCAAAGATGAAGCTCCATAAATCCTACAAGATGGAGAAACAGCCCAGTGGGGAAATAAACTTAGAAACACATCCATAAACCATTCATTTTCTGTGGCAGGTTACTGTCATGGAGGACATTAGAAGCACACGGGAGAAAGAATCCGCACAGCGGAGCTTCTGCCTATCCTAAGTCATGAAGGGCATGTAGAAATTCCCCTGCAAAGGACACTCAGGAAGATGGAGAACCGTAAACCCCACAGGCGCTGGGCATGCTGTAAGCAGCGTGGGCGCGTGGGGAGGAGGGGTCAGGCTGGAGGTAGGAAGACCAGCTAGAGAGTACTGCAATAGTCCAAGCTTGATGCACAGTGGGAAAAGGAACAGATCAATGATATATTGAAAAGATGGAGACAATGAAATATTTTTTAAAGAGGCTAATTCAGGGTTGGTCTGGCAAGTGTTCAGGCTGCCACATCAAAGGGAGTTCTGTCCACAGCATAGACAATGCCTTATTTCAAAAAGTTGTGTTATATGTTGTTTCACTTCACCGATGGGAATTGTATGTTTACTACAACTTTGGCAGATGGCAGTAAAGTCTCTTATAACTAAATTTGTATATTTTGACAGTTTTCTGATGGAGCGAAATGTCTTATCCAAAGAGTCCTTGTTTGTTACAGTACTTATTAAGAAATAATATGCTCAAAAAAATAATAATATGCTCATTTATAAATGTTTCCCTTGAAGAAGAGACACCATTTTCTCATTCACATAAAGGCTAGTGGTCATTCCAGGCTGATCGGCTGCGGAACGTCTGGGGGTCACAGCCTTTCTAGTGGCCTTCAGGGAGACAGAGCTGCGGGAGACCCATGTTTAGGAGGGGTGGGGGAAGAGATGAGCCCTTTAGCTTGGAGACACTGAATTTCAGGCCCTAGGGACAGGGTAGGCAGAGAAGTCCCAAAGGTCATGACCAATTCCTCCTTCCCTTGTTATTCATATCAACCCTCCATTGGAAACTGAAATTAAACAGGATAAAAATGTTTTCTTCTCAAAAGCATCCGGGAAGCATTAAAGCAATAAGGAAATACCCGGCCAGAGCAAGAACCGAGAACCGAAATGCAAGCACGAATGCTTTCCCTGTGGCCTGTGCCCCACCCCATCCCACTCCCGGAAAGATGAGAACTTTGCTTTGCAGCCTCCCTGGGAGAGGGAATCAGAAACCAAAGCCCAAGGGGAAGGGTCAGAGCAAACCTTCTCTGAACAAAGCAACCCTATCAGGGAAGACCTTTCCGGGCGCTGATGGAGGGCACGAGAGGCTGGGTGCCGCAGCTTTGGCAGGGACTTGAAGGGTTAGGCTAAGCCTGTGGCAAAGTGCTAGAAGACTCGAGGGGTCCAAATGGGCTCTGAATTCTGGCCACCACCGGGGTCACAGCCCTAGCCCCTCCCCACTGCCCCAGCCAACTACTTCCTAGCTTCTCCTCTCTTCTAACACTCCCCATCTCCCCATCCCCACTCAGCGGGTGACGCCTTCTTCATTCTTAAGGAAAACAGAAAGGTCCACTGCTAAGTCCCCCCACTCACCCCCCCACCCCCCACCCCACACCCCCCTTGGGCTGTGCCTTGGGCTCCACCTGCCTTCCCAGTACTCGACCGACCTGTCCAGACTCCAGCCTGAGCCCAGCTCCTCCGATTGTACTCCAACCCCTCTCCTTGCCCCTTCTCAGGCACCTCGCTCTGGCAAATGCCCCTCGCCCGGGTCGTCTGCGCCCCTTCTCTCTGGGACCACTGCCAGCAGCATGCGACCAGGAGCGTTCTCCCATCTTTAGAAAAGAAAACCCCCTTATTCCCCTCTCCCCTTGGGCATCACCCAGTTTCTCTCCCCTTGACTGCAAATTTTGCTGATGTCCTATCTAGACTCAAGATCACCTCGGGAAGAGGCAATCTTCCCAGGGTTTGTTTTCTCTCTCTCTCTCTCTCTCTCTCTCTCTTTGTCTCTCTCTCTCTTTCTCTCTCTCTCTCTTCCATTTTTTTGTAGGGATTTTATTTTTAAGTAATCTCTACACCCAGTGTGGGGCTCGAACCCACAACTCAGATCAAGAGTCGAGACGGAGAGTCGCAGACTCTACTCACTGTGCCGGCCAGGCGCCCTGCCCCCCCCCCCATGATTCCGGGGGCACCTAGCAGGACTTTTCCCACTATCGCAGGGCAGGCCATCTGCTCCTGCCCCGGCTGCTGGCTGGAGAAGAAGCAGAGCATGGTCTGCAAGGAGCGTTCTTCAAAGCACCGTCCCCCTGGAGCCGCGGGGCCCCTGCTGGCTCTGGCGGCAGCCACCAGCCCCAGAGCGCTCTTAGGATGTTTTCTTTCTTGAGTGTTTCTGGTTTGGAGGTCTTCTGAGTGGTTTTGATTTTGTTTTGTTTTGTTTTGTTTCCCTGATGCTGCTGCTCTTTTTGGTTTTGTTTCCTGATATCTTTGTTTTTCTGTCCCTTCGTCTCCAAAGGAGACTCAGCAGAGGGCCCAGCGTCTTGGCGGGGCCAGGCTGACCGTGCTCCCTCGCAGGGAAGCAGGAAGCTGCCCATCTGTGGGGTCGGGGGCGGAAGTGTTCCGGAAGGGGCCCTGGCCAGCCTAGGAGAAGAACCCTACGCGTGTGGCTACCAAGAAATAAATCCGAGGGCAGAGGTGTTTTGCTCTTGCTTCTCTACTTCCCAAGGGAAAACAGTCGTGAGACAGTTTTCTGTGATTTCTGCGACTGGGAGAACCCTCCACCCCCCACCCTCCACCTCCCCACTCCATAAGGCCCAAGATGGCCTCTCCCAGTGAGGTTCCTGAGCACCGAGCAGGGAGAACGAGAACAGTGCTGGTCCCTTGCAGTGAAGGGCCGCAAAGGGCTGTCCAGACTGTGCCTTGCTGTGCTCATTGCTAAGCAACACAAAGGGCTCCCTTGTTGTTATGGCGATGGTCATTGTCTCTCCACCTCAGCTGGCAGCAAAGAAATTGAAGAGTTCAATTGCTTCTGGAAGGTTCTAGAGAAACCCGGGCCAGGCACAAGAGTCCTAGAGACCTGAATCAGCAGCGAAAATAGAATGTTCTTAAACCCCAAGTGATAGATAATGGTAGCAAAACAGCTTTTTGGAGGTTAAAAGTGTTTATATCCGATCTCTGAATGGTCAAGTGCGATTAAAAGCCAGTGAGAGACCTAATTTTGACCTAAAGGAAACCACCCCGAGAGAAGGAGCACGTCAGCCCAGAGGGAAGGGGAGTCCCTGCGAAGGAACTTACAGCCTCCCAGAGCTTCCATGAGGGGAGACCGCTTCTCACTGGTTCGTCTTCCAGAAGTTTCTGCAAATCCTTCCAATTTGCTCACGTATGAAAAGCAAAGCTTTAGGGAGAGGGGAATGGGGGATCATGGTGTTACAGACACAGGGTTTCGGCTTTGCAAGACGAAGAGCGCCGCGGATGGATGGCACATGGAGGTCACGGTCACTTGGCCATGACTGCGAGAACCCTGCCGACCTGAAAATGGAAAGGGAAGGCTTTTGGCTGCCACGCGACCTCCCCAGGAAGCTGTTCCTCGGGGTGTCCAGTTTGTTCCCACATCGTCAGAACACCCTGCCCCCAAGGAGCTCCCGGAGACATGACCCACCATCTAGCTTCCCGCTAGCTTCCCGCAGCTTCTCCAGCTCCGCGGAGAAGCACAGAGGGGAGAGCGCCCCCATCCGGAGATGAACGAATGAGTGAGGGAATGAATGAAGGAGTAAATGAGAAAAAAAAAAACCACCACACTCGTCCATTCCGGATTTCTGGACATATATCCCAGGAATTACACATTCCTCCCGGGGCCTCCTCCTGTAGCGTGGCTGGAGGAATAGAAACTCGGTCTACCTTCCTCGGGACTTGGTGCACGTGGGCTCTGCTCGGCCACACGGAGGGCAGGTGTTGGTGGGGACAGCCACCCCCACTCAGAAGACCGTCTCGGGAGGGGTGTGCTCAGCAGCGGGAGACCCTGGAGGGGATGGAGGGGAGGGAGGACAGGGCTGTGCCCACGGTCTGAGCACCTGGACCTTTTCTCCACTCGGCAAGCCTTTCCCTCCAGCACCACTAGGTCAGGCCCGGCTCCAGATGTCCTCTGGGGAAGCGCCCTCGTTTGGTATTTGAGGACTATGCGTAGGGGCGCCTGCGTGGCTCAGTCAGAAGAGCGTGGGACTCTAGATCCCAGGGTTGGGAGTTCGAGTCCCATGTTGGGTGTGGAGATTGCTAAAAAAATAATAATAACACTTTTAAAAAATAGGTAAAGAGTATGTGCATCTCTTCCATAATCTAACCTGGAATTCCTTGAGCACCCCATAAGTCCGTCCCGAGCTTCTACCACCAGAAGGAACGAAGCCGGGAGCTCGGGGTTCGGCCAGCCAGCAGGGTGACGAGGAGAGAGTGCCAGGGAAAGGAAGAGAGGTTGCTATGAGAAGGGGGCTTGCCCTTCTCCCGGTTGATGTGGATTATCCCAGCCTCGAGGACTAATTCCTCACTTTCTGGGGCGTGTAGTTCTTTCTCTTCCGTCTTCTATCTCTGCACATCCGAACCCTGTGGGCCTTGCTTGGCACAGTGGCTCCGACACTTGACCACAGCACCCCGATAGTTTGGGGGGGAAAATCAGAAGGGCTGTGACTTTTGGTTTTGCTCACAGCTCTGCCATGAGGCCCTCCATCCACTGGCCCCGCGCGAAGGTACCGCCAGGGTCTTGGCACCAAGTGGGTTAAAAAATGGGAGCGTGTCTTGAACAGTGGGCTCCAGCCACACAAAGCCGGACCAGGCTTACCTGTGGCCACAGTGATGTCACAGCTCCAACAGCTCAGGCGGCCATCAAACTGTTGTTCCTCTCTCTGTTCCAGAATCTTCTGGGGAGAGGGCATTTCCCTGTGGACCACTGGAAGTCTCCGAGGCCCCATCAGCACACCCGGCCTGATCTCCCTGCCCTGAGGCCAATCACGCAGGGGGGGCCCTGGGGGTTCTGAGGGGATTCTGCTCCCGTCTACGTTTCCAGCATCGTCTTCCTTCGGCTATCACCTCCAGACCCCTCCGACTGCCGACCTTGGCCAGCATCAAAGTCACACGAGGAGACTTGTGGGGCTAAGCAATTCTCTGCCCCCATGGGGGGAGGGGGGAATGGGACCCACTTCGGTGCCAGGAACTGAAGGTCTGACTCCCCAACCGCCGTTCCCTGCTGAAGGAAAGCACAGAACAGGAGCTGGGAGGGAGGCATGTGGGGGGCAGGTGCCCTCAGCACCGTCGGCCCTGCTGCACCCCCACCCCCTTCTGAATCGGACTGCTCCCCCGTCCTGAGCCACCTCCTGAATCACTGGGGACACAGTTAGCCACGGGACACTCTCCCGAAATCTCTGCCTCTGGCTTGCCTCGGGATCCTGGCGCCCGGCCAGCTCCCCGAGTTGCAGAGCCATTGCAGGCCCGACCCCACTGCACCCCGGGCTGCTGCACGCAGGGACCCCGTGAGTACATGCTCTCCTCCAGCGCCCGGCTTCCTGGGCTCCCACCGGACCTGCACCCCTGCCCCCAGAGGACCTTTTCACAGCCGAGTCCGGGGCCCCTACTGCTGGAATCACTGGGCTTGTTCTGCAGACAAGGGAATGGCTCCCGATGTCGGCTTCCCAAGCCTAGGATGTCTCCTCTTAGGGCTCGAAGTGGGCCTGGCTCCTGGCCCTTTAGTGGGGAACTGAGACTTGAGAAGATGGTGGCCACGGGAGGAACTGGGGGCCCGATGAGGCTCTCCTTTAGCGGGCAGCTGGCCCCAGTCAGTGCTCGAGACCGATGCAGCTGTCACCCCAAGTCCTCGGTCATGCGGGGTAATCAACAGGCGGCTGTTAACATGCTGTTAAATTACACGGATCTTGGAAGGAGTGGCAGGGGCCAAGAGCCCCGGGGGACAGCAGAGGCGGGAGGTCAGGGCAGAGTCACGCACAGCCTAGAGGCCGAGGCACCGCGTCTACTCTGAGAGCCTGGCCCAGGACCCTGCCAGTGTCAGGCCCCTCACCCCAGCACCCAGGAAACGGGTCCCCTCTGACCGTGAGCCCCAGCCTCACTTGCCCAGCCCCGACGGGAAGCTTCGGCCTCTTCTTGGCTGTGATTCTCTCCGTCACAGCCCTGACCCCAATTTGGGGGTATAGATTGGTGACTTGGTGATGGTTGCTGTAACTTGGACCATCCTGGTATTCTCTATTGAATGTAAATTCTAGAGGAACCAGAAAAGGCCAGAAAGCCAAGAGACCCAAAACATGTACACAGCAGGTCCCCAAACCACGCCTGGCACTTCTCAAATGCCAATGGGCACCGCGGTAGAAACTGACGCCTCCCACCCCCTAAGCCATGACCCCACCTTTTAGCCCCAAACCTCCTCACGTGTCTGCGCCACAGGGGAGCTCTCCGGGGCTTCCCGCCTCAAAGATGGAGGGACCATTCCACTCACCTCCAAGGGCAAACCGTCCCCCTCCCCCAAGGACACGGTCCCCTTCTCGCTTCCTAACCCCATCCTGCCGGCTTCTTCCCTCCCCCCGCCCCCCAGTATCTTTGGCCCATCGGTCTTTCCCTTCTCACATTGCCAATTGTTAAGATGGGGCTTGTTAATCAAAATTGCTCGTGTGTGTGGCTTTTCTGGACCTGCAGACAGAAGTTGGAAGATGTGAGGGAAAAACAAGGAAAAAAGTCAGTCATCGCTCACGGTCACTCTTCTCCCTTCTCGCCCAGGTTCAGCATACTTTGATAATTGTCCAGAATAGCATTTTCTGATATCAACGCACAGATATTATCCTCCTGGTACCCCCAGTCCGAGGGAGGGTGGATGGTAGAATCCAGCTCCCCAGGCCCACACTTCGGGGATCAAGGAAGTGAGTGCGAGCATTTAAAGAACTCCCAGCACCCCCCACCCCCGCCTCCCAGCTAGACGTTACTGGAAGGAAAGCTACATCTTCCTCCTTCCCAGGGAGTAATCGGGGCTGGGCATATCGGCAGGCATCTAGCCCGGGGTCAGCTCTCCTGGAAATACACCTGGCAGTGTTAAGACCTTTAGCACCGCTAAGGGGACATCAGCAGCGAGCAGTGGGGGCTGGGGGTATTCACCGTACCGCAGGGCACGGGAAGGCAACGCGCGGCACCCAGAACAATAGCGAGACTGAAACTCAGGGGGGCAGGCAGACCAGCCTTGAGCCAGAAAGAACCTCAGAGTCCCTTGCCTCCTGCTTCTCAAACCCGGGTGCTCCTGCTCCGTGAGCTAAAGGCTAGTGCTAAGGCTCCGACGGGCCAAATATGGATAGATAATAACCATTCAACATGAGAACTTTGAGCTAAATAAAAAGCCTCCTTTGCAGGTGGTGGCCTTGGAACACCCCCCGCCCCGCCCCACGCCAAGCCTATCTCTGGGGCCAAGGACTGAGTCCACCGTTTCCGAGAAGCAGAACATAATCACATTATACACTTGGAAGTTGTTAAGAGAGTAGTTCATAAATGTTATCACCACACGCACCAAAAAAAAAAAGGGGGGGGGAATTATGTGAGTGTGGTAATCATTTTACAATACACACGAGTATCAGATTGTACACCTTACTTACGTATGTTAAATGCCAATATTATCTCAATAAAGCTAGAAAAAATATTTTTAAAATGTTAAAGTCCATTTCTTTTGAATAAAGAGATCAATAAATTTAACCACAAAGGTGTAACATCCGGGTGTCGTGACTCCTGGCCCACAACACACCCTTATTTGATCACATGCGTTCCAGAAGCATAACGAATTAGAAACATCAGGGCCATAAAAGTCTACTTAAGAGACAGTGCAACACGGAGGGAAAGGGCGCGAACTCTCAGGGCAGGTAAAGCCGCACCTAGTCTCAGGGCGGAGGACTCTCTGCTGCCGCCTGCTGGCGCTCATCAGTTACACCAGCCGGTCATCCTAACTTAGCCACCATTGGTCAATTACATTTAAAAGCTATTTCCTGACAGAGGGTCAGCTTCTCCCTCTCCCTCTGCCCCTACCTTGTCCCCCCTCCCACCGCTCAAGCGTGCACTTTCTCTCTCTCTGATAAAGAAATAAAATCTTAAGAAATAAATAAATAGGGGCACCTGGGTGGCTCAGTCGTTCAGCGTCTGCCTTTGGCTCGGGTCATGGTCCCGGGGTACTGGGATCGAGCCCCGCATCGGGCTCCCTGCTCCGCAGGAAGCCTGTTTCTCCCTCTCTCCCTCCTTCTGCTTGTCTACCCTCTCTCACTGTGTCTCTCTCTCTCTGTCAAATAAATAAATAAAATCTTAAGTAAATAAATAAATAAAATAAAAGATACTTCCCCCAAAAACAAAGACATCACACACACACACACACACTGTATATACACATATAGATATAGCAACATATACCGATTATACCGATATAACACATATCACTTTATCTTATGACTATGGATACACAAATCTTCAGCAAAATACAGACATGCAAATCCTTAGCAAAATACTAGCATACCAAATCCATAAATACACAAAAAGGATTATACACCATGAAAAAGTGCGATGTCGTCCAGGAATGCCAGGTCGGTGTGACATCTTAAAATCAAGTAACCCAATATGCCGTATCCCTGGAATAAACAACAAAAACCATGGGCTCAGAGACACAGAATAAGCATTTGACAAAACCCAAAGCTCTTTGGTAATAAAATTCTCCCTAAATGAGGAATGCAAGGGAATGTCCTTAGCCTGCTAAAGGGCATCTACGAAAAATCCACAGCTGAACCTCGGGTCCTCTCACCCGGAAGCAGATGCGCCTTCCACTGTGGAGGGAGGCGGCAAAGTTCGCCTGCTGCCCGTTGTCCCCCAGCTGTCTCCTGGCAGAACCCCATGACACGATGGCCTGGGGGGGTCACAAGAAAGTCCTCTCTCCCCTAAAGTCTCTCTCCCCCATGTCCCAAACACCACACTATCATGGGGCCTCTGGTTTAAGGCATTAAAGGCCCGGTTAGAACACTAATTTTATGCAAGAGGGTCAACACATGAAGCCACTGTCACTTGTGACCCCTTGGCCTGAACGAATTTTCATGAGCCCTAAGGGGGGCTCAGGCGTGAGTCATGAGATGAGTGGAGGAAGAACGGAAGCTGGATTTCAGGGGTGCTGAGGCACCCGCGGAATTCTGATTCACAATGGCCCCACCCTGGAGTGCGGACGAGCCGTGGACTGGGGAACCAAGGCGAAAGCCCAAGGCTGCAGGAAGAGGCCCAAGCCCAGCTCCACCTTCCCAGCTGGGACCCCGCAGGACTTTGTGGACCTGTCCGAGCCTGGTCCCCCCCTTTCCTAGAAGGGAGGTAAGAAGACTTGCTTCCTGTGTTCCTTGACCCACATGATGACGGCTTGGTGGATGGAGGTCTGCGTCCTGCCTTTGCTACTTTTGAATGACACATCCCTTCACCAGCAAATTACCATTTTAAACCGACTTCGAGCTGTGTGTGCTGGCTCCTTTACAGTTGCTGTTTTCGAGGATGGCCCGGGGCCTTCCAGAACCTTCCTTCCGAGTGGTGGGCAGGGGTTGAACCCCAACATTTCTTCTCCCCCACCAACACTAACTTTGCCAGCAGTATCAAGAAGGGAAATTTCAAAAAGCTGGAAGGATTGAGTGCAAGCACTCTTTAAGCTGTTATTAAGAAATTTTCTAATACATAACAATGATAGAATGAATGAAAGGAGCCCCAGTTACCTGTCACCCGACTTCAAATTATCAACACGTGGTCCCTGTGCTCCGCCCCCTTGGTTCCCACCCCTTGCACCCACCCCCCAGTCCTGGTCGAAGCAAATCTCAGACAAATCTGAGAAGAAGCTAATAAACTACATTATCGAATACCCAGTAAGATTTATTCAGTGAATAAATATTCAGTGAATATACAGTGAAGCATCCATTGAAGATTTATTTACAGATGAAGACGGCCCACAGCTCTGAAGCTTGTGGCTATTTCCCCACTCTCATTGCAAGCTTCCTTCCCTCTGGTACTGAGACTGGCTCAGCCAGGAACTCAGGGAACCAACCCGGATCACAGCTATGCCCTCTTAGGACCCGTTAGGCTCTTTGGAGCAAACTTTGACTGCCAGCTTTTTGGGCGAAAGTGAAAACTTTCGCCGAAAGTGAAACTTCAGAAAGTGACTCCAGTTTCTGTCTCCTTTCCTCTTGAAACCCAGGAAGGAAACACGCACCAAGTTTCTGTTCTTGGAATTTTCCCTTCTCTGTTAGCCATCAACCTTCAGTTCTTTGCTAAGGGGACAACTTACTTTGACAAGTCGGCTCTTTTGAATCACTTCCAAGGAGGCTTCTGAAAAACCTCACGGCTCTATTTATTCATTCAAGAAATATTTATTGACAGCCTACATGCTCTCTGACTTGCGCCTTCTTATATGGAGGTGGCCGGGGTACCTTGGGGGAAACAGCCCTCCTTGCAAAGTCAAAGGCGCTCAACGTCAGTTCTCCAAATGTGCACTAGAGGGCACCACTCTCCCATCGGCCTCTGCTATGAAAGTCTGGTGTGATTTATGCAACCTAGTTAAGGTTGTTTTCTTACTTAAATACATTTTACACGTAACATGTGGAAGTTGAAGATGTACAGTGTGTTGCTTGATATACTTCTATATTTTAATATGACTGCAGTTCTACTGATATCACATTACATAATTATAGTGCAATATTGTCTATACTCTCTATATGTGGGTTAGATCTCTATGGCTTATTTACTGTGCCTTGCGAGTTTGTACCCTTAAACAACGTCAATCTGATCTCCTTTATCTTATTTAGGCTCTCAATACCTATCCACATAGTCAGCCAAAAGAAGAATCTCACACATCTAGCACCTTAATAAGGAAATAACTCCATCTATTGGATGCACAAAGAGGGAAAGATAGGAACTCTATAATTCCCCCAAAATAGGTCCATTTATCCATTAGCCATAGGTACAACACGCAGGGCTCACGATTTTTGTAAAATCACGAGGACATTGAAGACTGAGCCGTAGGAACAGTGTTGGGACCAAGGAGGAGGTCTCTGCTCCTTGTAACCCCAAAAAGCCCACACAAGTAGTCCAGAAGCGATGACAGAATTTCATCCCTAAAAGAAACTTCAGGGGGTGGCTCGTCTACACGGCTCATTTCATGGATCAGAACTAACTGCGATTCAAAATGGCAAAGACCTTGAGGCGCCTGGGTGGCTCAGTGGGTTGAGCATCTAGCTCTTGGTTTTGGTACAGGTCACGATCTCAGGTTCATGGGATCAAGCCCTGTGTCAGACCCTGTGCTCAGCGGGGAGTCTGCTCCAGATTCTCTCTCTCTCCCTTTCTCCCTTTTCCCCGCCCCTGGCTCACTCATGCTTGCTCTCTCTCTCTCTCTCTCTCTCTCTCAAATAAATAAACAAATCTTAAAAAAAAAAGTTAGAAAATGTTAAGGGTCTTGGCCAAAGCCACACAGCAATACTAGACCTCAACCCTTGACCCCTGATCTAGATTCTTGGGCCTTGTCTCCAGCTGGGAGGGGCCTTCGAGCAGCTGGTGAGAAGCTACCACACCAACACTGAGGGACTTGGGCCTGGTCCCTCCCAAAGGGGCCAATTTGTCTGTCTATTGGCAGTTCTTCGTTGAAAACTACAGGTTTTCACCCCCACACAGAACTGAATAAAGATACTTGTCAGGATCTCTTGCACGTGCAAAGTACTTAAAGCCTGTATTCCTCAAGACATTTCCTTAGTCTAGGGCCTTCCTAGAAGCAGAGCCTGAGACAAGGATTCCGTCCAAGGGGAATAAGTACTATTGTGAAGTGCTCTCTGGAGAAGGGGAATGGGAAGCAAGATTAGATGGGGAAAAGACCCAGTGATGGGGTCTCGGCTGGAAACTGGTGTCCTTGGATCCCCCAGGGGGTTCTGAGCCCAGGCTGTACTCCAAAGCTCGCGCCCCTGCCCGTGTCAGCCTCAGTGGGGGTTGGCTGGGGCAGCCCCACAGCCGACCAGCTGTGAACCGTTAGCAGCCAACACTCACGACAGCTCGGAAAGGGCACCTGGTGTGGCACCAGCAGCACCCGTGGCAGACACCCTCTCACTTGAGCATCATTCCCGTGAGGACATTGAGGTCCGGCCATGTTTGGAAGGGGCTCAGACGGAGGGGAGAGGAGGACCCACAGAGTGCAGGCAAGAACTGCTTTGTGAGCCACCTGCTTCCTCACCCAGGACTGGCCACTTTCTGGGCCATTCTGTCCGGGCCAGGAGAGGTGCTGCTGGCAAACATCCCTAGGATGGGATGGGGGCCGCCGCGGCCGGGGTCCTGGACCGTATCTCTTGGCGGGTCTCTACACCCACACCCAGCCTCAGAGGAATGCGCATCTCGATCGCCTCCCAGAAGGATGGAGGGAACGTCTGAGTCCAAAGGCCAGCGCAGGGAGGAGGGAAGGCGACAGTGCAGAGTGCCTATGTACCCAACTGCCCCAGGATCTCACTGGTGCACAGCTCCTGACGCGGGTTCTGGAGTCGGGCAGCCACTCACTGAGCATGGACGACAAGGTCCCAGGTGACTCGATGGTGCTAGTTGGAGCAGGAGCGGCGGTCTACCCACCCGGAACCCACTCACTGCCTTCTCCTTCCGGTCATCCCCCGGTGAACCGGCCCTTCGCTGGCTGGGAGACCACGGGCTCCAGGCGGGGCTGACCCCTCGGCGGCCGTGCGGCCCCGTTTGGGCATTAGTTAATGAACAAGAGTCCCGCCCGGTTCACCCCCAACAGACCCAGGTTCCAGAGTCCCCTTCCTTGAGTTACTGCCCCTCAGGACCTTCCTTGGCTGATAGAAACGATTGATGCAGTCCCAAGTCTGACTCAAAGAGCAGGACACAGGGGCACCTGGGTGACTCGGTCAGTTGAGCGTCTGACTCTTGATTTTTTTTTTTAAGATTGTATTTATTTATTTGACAGAGAGAGAGAGACAGAGGTAGCAAGAGAGAGCATGAGCAAGGAGGAGAGGGAGAAGCAGGCTCCCCGCTGAGCAGGGAGCCCGACGCAGGGCTCGATCCCAGGACCCTGGGATCATGACCCGAGCTGAAGGCAGACGCCGAACCGACTGAGCCACCCAGGGGGCTCCTAACTCTTGATTTGGGCTCCGGTCATGGTCTCAGGGTCAGGAGAGGAAGCCCGACGTCGGGCTCCACGCTCAGCAGGGAGTCTGCTTGAGATCCCCTCTTGCCCTCCGCCCCTCCCCTCGCTCAGGCTCTGTCTCTCTCTCAAATAAATAAATCTTAAAAAAAAAAAAAAAAAAAAAAGATAGGCCACAGAAGCACAGCTCTGGGGTGAGCCTTGGCCGAGAGCAGGGCCCGTGCCTCGCCAACAGCAGGAGGGAAACCACTCACCCTCGGCGGCAGGTGGCTGAGCTGCTCATTGCTGCGATTCTGTGGCTTTTGAGCTATGCTTTCTCCAGCCTTTGGTCACCACAGAACAGAACTCCTCGAGACAGAATGGAGGCAGAGCTAGAAGCCACCACCCCGCTCCCGGCTGAGCCCCTAATGACCACAGGTCACACCAGCTGATGTCGAGAGAACATTTATTCTGCTTGGTCAGCCCCGGCAGGTCTTACTGGCCAATGGAAATATCCAGCCTGGACACCATTCCCACGCTCTCCTGCGCAGCCGTGTCGGGCATCCCTCCTGTCCCACTGCCCCCAATCGGGGAGGACCTGAAGGCGGGCTCCTACGGCCATTACTGCCCCGGGGTGCGAGCTCGTGACCCTGCAAAATGCACCCACACGGGAGCTCACGGGCCCTCTCCTTCTCCTCGCCACGGGTCACCCCACAGCCTCCGCCACTTGGCCCATCAGCCAGGTGACAAGTATTTCCTGAGTGTTAGGAGCCCAGCCCTGTGCTGGACCCTGTTGGGGTTCAAGACGACACGGCACATCCCTTGCCCTCAGGGAGCTCACAGTCTAGCTGGAGACCCAACGCACACACATCCATGCGCGCGCGCGCAGCTAACCCAGGGGCAAGGCTGCCCGGGCTCCCCGAGGGCGAGATGGCGCGCCAACACAGGTACTGTTCGGAGGAGACGAATGGAGGGCCTGGCGGAGAAGAGGGCTCAGCGGTGTTGGGGGAGGGCCACATTTCGGAGCAATTGCAGGGAAGACAGAGAAGGCAATAGCGGATGTGGGCTGCACGGTTACAGGGAAGGGAGATGAGAGGACAACCAGCGGAGAAGGGGGTGCGTCTGCAAGGCTCCCTCCAGGCTGGCCAAGGGTCAGAGCACATGGAAGCTTCTAGAGCACAGACTGCCTCCTCTTCCTCTGCTCTCCCCCAGAGCGGTTTGGTATTCCAGGACGAGGCAGATGGCAGGTGGCCCGTAAGATCCTCTGTGCCAGACTGCATGGGAGACACGAGCAGCAAGGTCCGGGGCCGGGAGCCGGGGAGGCCTCCCAACACCCCTGACCAAACCCAGCTTGGCCCTGGGACCTCCCACCAGAACCCTTCCGCTGTGCCCCCCACGACTCACATTGCTGGGCTTGGATCTAAATCCCGTGGCTATAGGCCCCTCCCCGCCCCCAAGGCTTGCACGGAATATAATCGGCATCATGATGGATGGCAGTGGCTCGGGGCAGGCCAGGAGCGAGGACTGAGGCTTGGTCCCCCCACCGGCCGTCTCTGCCCCTTGCCCGGCTGCGCTCCCCGCCGAGGCTTGGCTGCTGGAAGCAGGATCCCTCCCCCAGTCAGACTTGGCCCAAGTTCACGCTCATCCCACAGAAACTCCAGCTTTCCCCACCATCTCCACAGTGAAAACAGAGTCCAGGCTGTGTGGCGAAAACCAGCAGCCAGGTAGCCACAATAAGCAGCCCCAGACCAGAGAAACCCTGCCCGGGGAGCCTCCAGCAATGTCCACGGAAGGGAGGAAAGGTTCCAGAAGCCTGATGCACAGTCAGGCCCGGGAGAAGAGAGTGACTGGAAAGGTCCCCTCCTCAGAATCCTTTACTCCTGAACGAGGGAAGAGAGTTCAGCCGGGGGAGGGAAAATGCTACTTGTGTAGTGACCCAGGCTCTATGTCAGGCGAGGAACGAGTGGCGGGTTAGGTCCGGGAGCTGTGAACTTGCTTGTAGATTTTCGCGTCTACATGAGTATGCATGTTTTCCTGGGGAGCAGGTTCATAATGTTTGTGAGATTTTCCAAGGGCTTCGTGTCCCCCATGGATTAAGAACCGTCGCTCTGAGAGTGAAGCCTGCTGCAGGTATGGGTCGCACCTGGGGCAAGGCGCTGCCTCTAGAACCAGGTCTGCTACCGACTTGCTGCGCTCTCTTAGGCACAGAGAAGCCGGCTCTCCACACAGGCACTGTCCCTGCGGCCACAGGAGAGTGGACAGTGGCCGGGTGGCCAGGATGAGCTCTTCTCCAGCTGTGACTCTGCCCTGGTTGGGGGAGTTTCTCCACCGGGGCATGGAACCCGCCTCCAATTCCAGGCTCCCCAGGTCCCCTCTGCAGGGCACCTCCCGAGGTAGGTCTTCTTAGGGGACGTGTCCTGATGCCAGCGGCCAGGGGGTCCCACTCCTAGTCTCTGGGTCCCGATGAGCCTGACACACCACTCAGAGGGCCTGCCCACTCCATATCTGTTCATGGAGACAAAGAAGCCAAGGTCAGGTCTGGGGCTATGAAATGGACCTACCCTGCCCCCCTCCCCCGCTCCCGCCCCGGTTAGGTGGAAGCAGTCAGCTGGGCCACCCTGAACTTGGACGGAGCTTTGAGCCAGTCCTCTTCGCCCCCTGCCACGCGCTCCAGCATTATGGGTCCATTTACCACTGAGACAACTTGAGTTCAGCGCGCTCGAGCTCCAGATGTCCCAGGTCCCAGTTTAATCTCATCATCTCTGCCACTAAGTACTCGTCCACGTAGCAGCGGCCGCCTGGTGGCAGGTCAAGGGCCACTGACCCCCAAGGAGCCACGAAGCTCTAAGGAAGGGTAGAGGGTGGGGACGACTCTCTGGCACCGAGCAAGGTAGTGGCACAGGCTGGGCACAGAGCGAGGGCTCTGTGAGGCAGGTCTCCTCCAAACCCCTAGTTCCCTTCCTCCCAACCCACTACTGTGGATGCCAGGCCCCCCTCCACGCCCCCACACCACCCGGGGCGCCCGTGCCCAGGATCCTACCCCCCGGTCTCCAGTCACATTCCCCCACCCTTGACCCTCCACGTTCCCACCAGTAAGAGCCTCCCTCGCAGGCAGTGAGGTAGAGACGAAGGGTCTTGGGGGCCAGGCTTGCGCTGCTCTACCACTAAGTACTTAGTGAGATTTGGAGCAAGCTCGGATGAGCCTCAGTTTCTTCATCTGCTAAGCGGCTCAAGAAGCCTGCGCTTTGGAGCACCGACTAGGAATCGGGGGCCTGGGGGCCAGTCTTGAATTTTCCCCTTGGGCAAGTCTCTTAGCTAGCAGCCACCTTTTCTTTTGCCCAGATGACCCCACAAATGCCAGAGGCTCCTTCTCACCGCACTTGGACCTGACGCCACGGTGCTTCCATTTCCCCTTGACCTGCATGTCCGAGTTCTCCGTGCACTCATTAAACATCTCGGTGTCCTCTCTCCCTGGCCACAAAGTCCTTTGTAGGGCAAATTGGAGCCACCTCTATCTGACCCCTGCCTCAGAGACCCTCCACCTTCGCTCTCCCCGGAGCACTTCTATTCATCCCCAGAACCCAGTTAAGCCAGCAGGCCGCCTTGGGGACACCAATCCCCTCCCCCACCTCCCAGAGGACTTATTGTCTGTCCCTTAGGAGAGCCTGCATCCCCTGTATGCGAACCAAGTGTCCCCACCCCCTCCCCCAGGGTTTTGTTTCTGCATCTCCTTTCAAGAGCACAGTACTTGGGACACACCGGGGAGCTCCACAGAAGTTTCTGGACCAGTGAGGTCACCCTATTTTATTTGGCCAAGTTTAACTACAATCCACACACTATCCCACGGAGAAGTCCCTTGTTAAATGCAACTTACAGATGAACAAACTCTAGACCTCTCAAGTACCCCAGATAGTAAGTGTTGGAGCCAGGAGGCCTTAGGGGCTGAGGTGGCCGGGGCATTGTGGAGAGCAACCCTCTCCCCGTGGCTTTCAACTCTGACATTCTGGCAACGAAGATTTAGTAAGAAGCTAGTCATAGCCCCAGAGCCCGGTGCACCCCACTTCCCCTGCCTGTCCTCCCCACCCCCGCAACCTCTGCCTAGGCCTGAGAGAGGCTCCCAGTGGCACTTGGGTCTCACCTACTCTAGGCTGGCTGAGCCTGAGGAGGAAATCCAACGCAGGGGCCTGGAGCAGCCGCGGGCGGCCAGCCAGAGGGTGGAGAAGACAGTGGAGAAGGCGTCCCAAGCCGGGCAGTGGCCCACTCCTTCAAGACCCCGAGCCAGCCCTCCCCGTCTCCAGGGATCACATCCAGAACGGGGGCCGCGGCCCAGCGCCATCTCCAGGAGTCGTGGACACTGCGCCGGGGCCGGAGAGGGGCGGCGAAAGGCCTGGGGCGCATCAGAGCACGCGGCCTAAATGGGCCGCCTGGCCATCGGGCGCGTGGCCGTGGCTGCGCTGGTGGCTCTTGAGCGAGCCCTCGCGCGCGAAGCTCTTGCCGCAGCGGGCACAGAAGTAGGGCCGCCGCTCCCCGAACACGCCGGGGCGGCGCGGGTGCGGCGCGGGCATCCGCGCGTGGGTGCGCTGGTGGTTGAGCAGGAAGCGCGGCTCGCGGAAGCAGCGGCCGCACTGCGCACACTGGTGTGGCTTCTCGCCGCTGTGGATGCGCTGGTGCGTGAGCAGGTTCTGCTTGAGGCTGAAGCAGCGCCCGCACTCCGGGCAAGGGAAGGGTCGCTCGCCGGTGTGGGTGCGCTGGTGCACCTCGAGGTTGTGCTTGACGCTGAAGGCCTTGCCGCACTCGGGGCACACGAAGGCGGCCGCGCGGCCCACCCCGGCGTGCGCCTTCTGGTGCCGCACCAGGCTGGGCTGCTGCGAGAAGGTCTGGCCGCACAGCGGGCAGCGGTGGGGCTGCTCCTCCGCGGGGTGGTGGATGACCAGGCCTCGGTCGTCCCCCAGGCCCTCCTCCCCGTCCCCCGCAGGGGACCCGCCCCCCGAGGACGCCAGCTCTGTCATGGGCGCTTCCAGCCGCAGTCACCAGCCCCTGGGGAGGCAGAAACAGAGAGAGAGAGAGAGAGAGAAGTCAGAAGGGGGGCGGTGGGGGTGGGGGGGCATCCAAGGATGAGCCGGCTCCCAACCTCAGGGGGGACACTGCACTGGCTTTCCACAGCTTCTGCATCACCCCACTCTACAGTCTTGTTCAGGCCAGCGTCTCCCGCTGGCACGCGCATCTTTCTCCTCTACCCCTTAATCACAGCCTGCCCTTCCTTAAGGCCTTTCTCAAGTGCCACCTCCTCCCGGAAGCCTTCCTTGACTCCTCCAGCCGCTGCTGAGCCCTATGACCCACCCTGGTCATCACGGGGCATGCAGGTCAGGCGTGCCCCCTCCGTCTCCTGGCCCTGTGCCTGCCTTAAGGACAGAGCCGTCTTCTTCTCTTATCCCCACCACCAAGCACTGTGCCCGCCGCACGAACCATGGGATAAACGCCCATAGGTAACATTCAGGGGCTTCTAGTATTATAAGTTAGCCTGCCCCTGGATGGGTCTTATCTGTCCAACTAGAATCTCAAGGAGGGGTTTCATCCCCAATCTGGACAGAAGGGTGGGGTCACCCGGTGAGTCAAAGATATTTTTGAAAAGCTTAAAAAAAGAAACAAAACAAAACCCCTGTGAACTTGAAAGTGATCTCAATTAAGCAGTAAAGGTAGCAGCTCTTTGCTTATCAGAATGTGGTTTGCCCCTAAAAGGTTTGCAAATCCCTGAAAGGGACTGTAAGCTCCCAGGAGCTGGTCTCGGCTTGATTCCTCTTGGCATCCCCAAGATACCGAAGCCTGGCCCAAGGCTCCACAAGAGCCCCAAGTTCAGCTCTGTCCCATTCATGCTGGTTCGGCTGAGGTTTCTCTTCCCCCAGGGCACTTCCCCCAGGGCTTTCCTCTTAAATTGGTTCCCGCTGTCCTCACAGCAACTCCGGGGAAGGAATAGGGCCTTACTGAGCCCAGCTTTATAGACTTATAGACGGGGTAACTGAGGTCAGCTCACTCCTCCAAGGTCACACAAGGTGAGCCAGGACCAGGTCCTAAGTTCCCCGACTCACTGGCAAAAGCTGCTCTCAATGAACCGGCTGCTCATGAACTAAACTCCCCTCAAGATACACACACACACACACACACACACACACACGCACGCACGCACGCGCACCTGCGGCCACCACCACTCTCATGACCACAGCGGTTAGAGACACCCAAAGCACCACTGCTCCCGGATGGCACTGTCTGCCGCCACCACCTCCTTGCCCCCCAAAAAACCTAGGGCTCCTGCAGAGCACGGCCTGCTCCAGAGTAGGGTGCGGGGCACTCCCCTGCAGCCCTCCGTCCCCATCAGGGACCTAGACCTCCATGTAGGCCTTCTCCACGCTTCCAGATCTCATGGCTACTACAGCCTCAGTCGACCTATCTGCAGAGTGGGATCTCCAAGATCCCCCTTTTGTCTCCCCCTTGCCTCAGGCCAGCGGGGAACACAGGCCCACCCTGGAGAAGGGGACAAGTACTACTTGCAACAGACCCCACCCACAAGGCTTCCCCCAGTCAGCGGCATTGACATTTGCAAAGACAGACCGTCACAGTCTCTTTGGCCTCAGCCTGGCCTTGTCTCGGGGCGGCCTCCCGGCTCTCCCCAGCTATATCCCTGAGTAAGGCCCCCGACTACCGAGAAGGTCTAAAGCAACGGGCCCCTTTTCTCCCCCAAGTTCCTCCGTCCCCTCCCGCACTCACAGCCCAGGCTGCGCCCCTGTTCCTCCGGTCTCCAGCAGTGGCTCCTTCTGCTGGAGTCCGCGCTGCCCAGCGCAAATACGGTAACTCTCCCGCAGCGACTCCCGCGCCCCTTCTCCCTCGCCCCCAATAAAGACAGCCGGCCTTCCGCACCGCCGTTTTTATGAAATAGCTGCACGAATCAAAACAGTTGACCCCACCCACCCGACCTCCGCACACAACCGTGCAAACTCCCATGGCCCGAGCGACCCTGGAGAAATAGGGTAAACTCTGCGCCGCAACCTCGCCCCCACGAAAATACGTAGGCCTCCCACCCTGCTGCCGCAACCCACCCCACCCCGCCGCAAGCCCCGGCTCCCTCGGGGCGCGGATGTAACCCACCCCCAGCTTCCGCAGCACCCCCGAGAGGACCACGCAACCCTGGATAAATACGTAATTAAGTCGCGGCGCTCCCGGCTCCGGGAAAGGGTCTGCGCGGCTCCCGGCAAATACGGTAGCGCGCCCGCAGTGACCCGCCCCCAAGGGTCCGGCACCGGCCTCGATAAATACGGTAATCTCCCGCCGCGGCCCCAGCCCCGGCGGCCCGGGACTCACATGGCGCCGCCTCCCGAGCCCCTCCGTCTCCTCCGCAGCGCCGCAGTCGCCAGCGTCGCCGCAGCCGCACAGCAGCCCCGTGAGGCTGGGAGGTCTAACTCGCCAACGACCTGGCTGGCGGAAAAAGCAGGGCTGCGAGCGCTGCGCCCGCCGGGGCAGGAGAGGGAACCGGGCGGGAGCCGCTTGGGGGGAGGGGGGCAGAACCTCCCGCCGGCCGAGACGCCCCAAGCTCCGCGGCCCCCGGCCTCAGCCGTTCCCATTTCAGGATCGTCCGAGGCCCCAAGCCGGCAATTCGAGCCTCTTCCTCACCTTCCTCATCCTGAAGCCGCGCTAGCCTGGCCAGGCCCAGGGACTGGCCCCCAGAGCCCAGGATGCGGGGTGTGGGGGCGCTGGCGGCATAAGCAGGGGGTGAAGGCAGGAGGCCCTGCTGCGGAGCCTCTCGGAGCGGGGTGTCGTGGGTCGGAGACAGCCATCGCAGGGGCAGAATCGGGGCTGCCTGAACTGACCTTGTTGCCGAAGCCTCCTCCCAACCCCCGCCCTGACCCTCTGGCCCTGCTTATGCCACCAGGACGCCGGGGGACATGGAAGAAGACACCCCAACTGCCCCCGCCTCCTCCGGACTGGACCCATTCCGCTCAAGTCAATAGCCCATAAAAAAGCCACCTATAACACCAGCTTTCAACTGTCCTTCCATAATAATACTCCTTACCTATGCTTTACTTGTCTTTTTACAAAGCCTTTTCCCATATATTATCTCGTGGGAGCCTTCCAATAACCGCGTGCCATCTAGGTTGCATGGGTATCATTATCCTATGTTATAGATGGGAAAAGAAAATAAAATTGAGGCACGGAGCGGCTTCCCCGGAGACCAGCAGCTCTAAGTGGCCGAGGCAGGATGGGAAGGCAGGCCCGCCAGCCGGCTCACTCGCCCTGGCACCACTCTGGCACCCAGACCCCCAAACAGAAACAGAGTGCTATGATCATGACTGGAAATAAGTTTGTCCAGGGTAAAAAAAAAAAAAAAATGCCTCTGAATTTACCCTTCATTGATAAAGAGGTGGGAAAGGAAAGAGATTTTTTTTTTTTAAGCGAAAGGACTAGAGGAATATCAAGTAGCCTTTTGCTCTGTGGCCCCTGGTAGCTGCCAGGTGGCGGCCTAGGCAGGGTCCTTACAACGGATGGTGGCCGTGGCTGCTGGGGTGGTGAGGGGCTCTCAGCCGGGGAGGCAGCCGCCGCCCCTCGGCAGGTGTTCAGTGCGCCCTCCTGGGAACTGTCCAGTTCCAGGCGGGATCCACCTGGAAATACACTCAATTCCTTACTCTCAACACCAGACCTGAAGATCGGCCCCGCTGGCTTCCACAGTGGGCTCTGTGGACCAGTCGATCCCAGCAGGTCCGCATCTGGCCTTCACAGCCTCTCCAGGACCCCCTCCCCCGAGCCCCGCGCACCCCATCCATGCTGTTGCCGGTAGCTGAGCACTGAGCTCCGTGGGGCTTCCTGAGCTAGACATCCCAAGGAGATTGGTATTTTAAAAAAGAGGCACCAGGGATGGAATTCTGAGAAGCCAAAAGAAATGAATCCACCGGGACAGATGTCTCCCATGACGTTGCTGAGAGGACCCCCTGACCTCTGATGGCGCACAGCCACCCTCTGCCTAAGTGCTGGAGCTTTGCTGGTGGAACAGCCACGCCTCCCACCTGCCCAAGAGCCCCTGGCTTCAGTCCCTTCTACAGGCTACAGGAGAAATGGGGACACTTAGTCAATGTCCAGGTTTTTCAAAAGCAAAACCAACAATGTACCCGAGGATGACATCCATATTTTTAGCAGCATTTTCTAAGTAAGCTATGCCAAAGCGGAAGGCACACCGCTAGGGGGCGTGGGAGGGAGGCGACACCCCCTAAACCCCACTGGGTCTCAGTGGGAGATGCCAAGGGCAAGGGCGATGCCAGGGTCTCCGGGAGGCCTCCATTCTCTGCTCTGCCAATGAATGAGTTCTGCTGAGTCACTTCATCTCTCTGGTTTCATACACATGCACCCCCCAACACACATACACACACACAGGTCCGTGTCTGTCCCGCCCCCCCCCGCCCGGGTTCTCATGCACTGTGGTGAACACAACAGAATGGATATGGGGAGCCTTTCTGCAGACGAAGCCATGCTTCTGCATCCAGGCGGGGCCCGTGGCAAGCAGGGCTGTCACCACCACTCCATAAGGCTCCTGTGACAGCTGAATGTTGGACCCTAACAAAGGCCTCGGTTGCTCCCAGCCAAAGCGTCCCAAGAACAGCAGGCTTGTGGCCCCCTTGTGGGCAGAGGTGAGAACAGCTCTTCGGAGCCCCGCGCAGGGCCTTGCAATGCCTCCCTCCCACAAGCGAGGGGGGGAATGCTAGATGGACAGCTCCCCCCTCCCCGTGTGCTCCCCCCGCCAGCCCCAGACTGCTGCTCCTGCAGATCCCAGCCGGGCCTTCCTCCAGCTCTTCCCGCTTTGGGCTGCATCCCAGGGTTTTCCTGCTCAGCTGGGCCACTGCTTCCCTCCTGACTTGCTCCCCCCGTCTCCCCGAATTGGACAGCGATCACTGCACACCCCCTTCCAAAGCTTCAAACTGGGGTTTAGCTTCAAACTGGGGTTTGTGCTGGCTTCAAACTGGGGTTTAGCACACCTTTGTTTTCCCACCAGGTTGTGGGCTCCAAAGGGCAGGGGCTGTGTTTGCTGCGGCCTCTCCGGTTCCCCAGGGCCCAGCATCTAACAGGCCCTCAGCTGACCTCTGGCGAACGAATGAACGCGCATCCGTAAGCCACAGCATCCGTAAGCCACAGCTGCCAGCTGGAGAGGGAAGCCGGCCCGTGGTCAGCCAGCTGGCTGATGCAACGCAAGGAATGAGGGGCTGCAGGCAACGCCGCAGCCCCGGCGGCGAGGGCTGGGAGACCCGGCCGACGCCCGGTTGGAGATGTGCGGCTGTGGGTGCGAGGTCTCATCTAAGTCCGAAGTTCTCTGTCCTTGACACTGAGACCCAAGATGTGACCCAGGATCAATTCAGCCGAGTCCTTAAACTTGCAGCTGGCCTCCTTAACACAGGTGGACACTTTCTCCTTATGGGATGTAGCTCAATCTGCGCTTCTCCTTCCATAGTAAACTTGCACCCACATAAATTCCGTTCCTCAGCCTCACACGCCACATTTCAGGTCCTCGGTAGCCACACGCGGCTGGTGGCCGTGCTATTGGACGGCACAGTTATAGAACATTTTCTTCACCACAGAAAGTTCTCCTGGACAGCGCCTGTCTAGGGCCCCGCCCCCTTCCAGTCTGAGTAACCCAGGAGACACTACTCTCTTTTTAACCTCATTTTCCTCTCTTCTCTGCCATGATCCAGTGAGAGCATATTGTTCCCGGCCCAATACTTCTCCTCCTCTTGCAAAAAGGCCAAGGAGATATATATATATATATATATATATATATATATATATATATATATATATATATATATATTTTAACCAAACTACTTAAAGAATAAAAGGAAACGTTCTCAGAAGCATCTCCCACTCCCCCAGATGCCATTTGCTGGTCCGGCTCTCTCCCCATCCGTGCACCTGCCCAGGGGCCTCCCAGCCTCTGCTCCCTCCAGCAGCTCCCCGGGGCTGGGGCCGGGCAAGGAGGAATTCCCATCCTCCCAAGGCGGCTCCCAGCGTGCCGGCCGACTGGAAGTTTAGGTTTCTTGCCAAAGAACTGTTTCCCCAGTTCCGAGGTCATTTTTCTTAGCTCCCAGCCAGCTTCTAACAAAGGAACACAGGGATGATGCCAGAAGTTCTGGGAGCCCCAGCTCCACCAAGCTCATCTGGCCGGTGGATCCCACCACAGTCCCGCACTTACCCGCAGGTAGACAGGATGGAAGGTCTTTAAGATCTTGATCCGGTTACGTTTGTTTCCTAGTCACCTGTGAAACCCTTTTCTAGAGTATTTGGGATTGTAAGCCACTAAGATCTGACCTTCCTGTCAGATTTTATGACACGCCTCTTCCCAAGCATTCCCTGGCCTGGTTTTATTATTTTACAATGCAGGGGGATAAAAATCGAAGTCGCCAATGCCAGGCCACCCTTGGAAAAGCCGTTGGTTTTGGCAATGGAAGGAGCTTGGCTAACAGGTGGCCTGGGACCTGCCCTGGGTTTGTGACATGACCTGGTGGGCCGGTTCCGCCGCAGCATCCCCTCTCCCCTGGGGCACTGCCCGGCCACAGCCACTGACCTCACAGTGAGGCTAAATAACATAGTGAACAAGCAGGCTTTCATCAGGGAGCTGGGGCTGGGACACCTTATTCAAGAGTTGACTGAGCCACATATCGGTGATTTCTCATGAAGGGGCGTGACCTCCTCAAGGTCAGGGACCGTGGTTGCTATGGACAGAATTGCGCCTCCTCCAAATTCAGATATTGAAGCCCTGACTCCCTCCCAACGATGTGGTGGCATTCAGAGCTGGGCCCTTTGGGGGGCAATGAGGTTTCCACAAGGCCATGAGACTGGGATCTTCCTTGATGGGATCAGTGTCCTTGCAAGAAGAGGAAGGGATACGAGAGGGCACGTCCACCCCCCACCCCACCCCCCTGGCCATGTGAGGACACCGGGAGAAGGTGGTCCTCAACAAGCCAGGAAGTAGGCCCTCACCAGGAGCAGGATCTGCCAGCACCCTGATCTTGGACTCCTCGCCTCCAGACTGTGAGAAAGAAACGTCTGTTGCTTAAGCCCCCCGTTTGTTATGGTGGCCCAAGTGCCCGGGACACAGTAGGCTTGTTAGTGAACCAACGTGCCACCATCCCCTGACCTGGCCAAGGCGGCACACATCTCGGTAATTCTTTGCTCTAATGGCTGTGGCCCCATCCCCGCTGTTACCCAAAGCGCCCATCCGTGAGATCAGTCACCAAGAGTGAGTGAACAAACCTTCTCATGAGCTGGCCTCATTAACCCCAAGTCCTGACAACACAGCTGTTGGCTTGGCTCGGTCACTAGACAGAGGCCATCTGTGGATGAGGACACCTTCAATGGTACAGAAAGTCCCGCCTGACTGAGATCTACAGTGGCTGCCTGCGCCGCCCCTCAGGAGCCTGATTCCACGGGGCTCCAGGGTCTGCTGACAGCAGCTTCCCGATGCAGGAGTGATACTCTGGGATGCCTTCCTGGAGGCGGCGGGCTTGTGTGACTGGATCTCAGGATTTGCTAAGCAGCAAAGTGGAGGATGCAAATGGCCCGTGTGTAAAGCCGGTTGTGCTGAGATCCGGGCTGCTGGGCCTCCCCGGCAGGGCAGGCTGAGAGAGGAGTTGCAGGAGGGGGCAGGCATTCCGGGAAGGTAGGAGAGCATCCAGGGCCTAGAAAAACCCCGCTGGACTGCAAGCCCACCGCACACAGCAGGGTTTGGGACAGGAAGGAAGCCCCGGCCCAGGAAGGGGCCGCCCAGCTGAGCGCTAACTGCTCCTGGCGCTGTGCACCACCCCACCCCACCCCCCCACCCCCCCCCCGCCACCCCGGGCAGACTGGACCGTTTCCACAGGCCTTTCTGTGATGCTACAACCACGAGAGCCCCTGCCACACGAAAGGAATTCAACAGAATCTGAGAAAGTGCTGACCGACCAACTGCAGAAGCCAGGCGAAATCTGGCAGCTCCTGGAGGAGGCAGCACTTCCGAGTTCAGAGAAGCCGGTGGGCCCCCGGGAGGCAGGCAGACACGGTTCCTCCCCCTAGAGAATGCTACGGTGCCCCCTTTTTCCTCCCACCTCCTGGCCATCCAACCCTAGTACCCCCACCACCCAGCTCTCTGGCCATTCCCTCCCTTCCTATGGGAGGACACCGTCCAAGGCCACAGCCCCAGACTGGAGCCCTGCGTCCTTCTGTCAGCGCCAGGGCCCTGGCACCTTGCTTTGGAAGGGACCTCTGGGGGGCAGAGGGCGAGGAGCCTATGCAGAAAGACACCAGACTGGTTCGGAGAGGGCAAGAGAATACGGCCGTCCACTCCCAGCAAGAACCCGGCGTGAGGAGCTCTGCGGCCCGTGGCTATAGCTCCCTGTCCCCGTCTGAGGGCAACTGGATGCCCCAGCGTGCGCACAGACTTGGGGTTCCAGAAGGGAGGCTTACAAAGGACAAGGACACCACGTGAGACAGTCAGTCCTTCATTTTTCTCTTCTACAACACTGGCATTGATAAAGGCCCAAGTCAGTGACAGCCGTCGGGAGCAGCCCTGGGCCGCTAAGTAGGAGCAGCGCATGTGGTTCTTTCCTGCTGCGGGTCCCTCCCCAAGCTCCCAAGGCTCAGCTGCCGCCGCCCCTCTTACCCCCCGGGCCCGACCACCACTGCCCGCCAGGACAGCACCCTGGGCTCCGGGGCACTCGCGGCTGAGAAGGGCCGGGAACCATTCACTCCTTCCAAAAATACACACTGAATGGCCATTAAGAGCCCGGCCTTGCCCTTGGCACTGGGACTCTGCTTGGCCCTCCTCAGCCACCACGGCTGGCTTCCATCCTTGCCATCAGAGTCTATTAAAACTGCCCCCCACCCCCAGCCTGGCCTCTGGCCCTGGCGCAGCCTGCCTGAGATCAAGGCCATGTACAGCTGATAAGTCCAGCCCGGGGCCCCTTCACAGCCGGGAGCCTCTCCCAGAGCCCTGACAGGCCCCTGACGCTCACCCAGGCCTGAGGCCTGAGGTCCCACGTCCGAGAGACCGAGGGCCACGTCCAAGCTCCACAGCGAGATCTGGTCATCCTACCTCCTCTCTCAGCTCCCCGCGACTATCCCCATGGTGATGCTTCTGGAATTCTGTCCTCTAGCACTCGGAGCCTCGAGGAAATCACCCTTTCACCGGGCTCTACCCCCGCGGTTGTAAAATCCGCCGTTCCTCGCCCCGCGCCACGCACAAACCTGCCCTCCCACCCGCACCCCGCGTCTGCTCGGGTCCGGGCGCACTAAAGCGCCTGATCCTTGGCGCCGGGGGTGGGCGCGCCCCGGTGCACGCGCTGGTGCTTGAGCAGGTGCTGCTTCTGGCTGAATCCGCGGCCACACGCGGGGCACAGGTAGGGCCGCTCGCCGGTGTGGTTGCGCCGGTGGCGCGTGAGGTTGGGCTTCTGGCTGAAGCGGCGGCCGCACTCGGGGCACGGGTAGGGCCGCTCGCCGGTGTGGATGCGCTGGTGGATGGTGAGCGCCGACCACCACGAGAAGCTCTTGCCGCACTCGTTGCAGATGAACTGGCGAGGCTCGCCCGGCGCGCTCAGGCCGGCCCGCGCCCGACCCCACGGCACGTCCCCCGGGCCGCGGGCCAGCTGGGGGTCGCGCGGCGGCGGTGACAGCCCTGGGGGCGCCTCGGCCGGCGGCTCAGAGTGCGGCGCCGCGTCCCGCACCGCGGGCCCGGGGCGCGGGGGCTCGGCGGCGGGGGCGACGTGCGCGCGCTGGTGGGCCCGCAGCGCCGCGCGGCTCGGGCAGCTCTGGCCGCAGCTGGCGCAGTGCGCCGCCTGGGCGCCCGCCAGGTGCGTGCGCTGGTGCTTGAGCAGGTGCTGCTTCTGGCGGAAGCTGCGGCCGCAGTGCGGGCAGGGGTGCGGCCGCTCGCCGGTGTGGTTGCGCAGGTGGCGCGTGAGGTTGGGCTTCTGGCTGAAGCGGCGGCCGCACTCGGGGCACGGGTAGGGCCGCTCGCCCGTGTGGATGCGCTGGTGGATGTTCAGGGACGACCACCACGTGAAGCTCTTGCCGCACTCGTTGCAGATGAACTGGCGCTGCTCGCCCGGCTCCGCGGTGGCGGCGGCGGAGACTGCGGCCCGGGCCCCGGCCTGGCGCCACCAGCCCTGGCAGAACCCCAGCCAGGCCCACTCGGGGCGGCCCCGCGGCGGCCCGGGCCGCAGGCGACAGCCCCGGCGGGCGGCGGCGTCCCGCAGCAACTCCTGCAGCCCAGCGCGGGCGCCCTGGCGGTCCCGGGCGTGCGCACGCTGGTGGATGCGGAGGCCCACCTGGTGGCGGAAGCAGCGCGCGCACTCGGGGCACGAGTGGGTGGCGGGCCGCGAGTGGGTCTTCTGGTGCTTGAGCAGGTGCTGCTTCTGGCTAAAGCGCCTCGCGCACTCGGGGCAGCAGAAGGGCCGCTCGCCCGTGTGGTGCCGCTGGTGGCGCGCCAGGTTGGGCTTCTGGCTGAAGCTCTTGCCGCACTTGCCGCACGGGTACGGCTTCTCCCCGGTGTGGGTGCGCTGGTGGATCTTCAGCGACGACCACCAGCTGAACCTCTTCCCGCAGTCCAGGCACACGAAGTGGCCCTCGCCGCCGGCAGAAAGAGCCCGGCCGGCCAGCCCGCCGGCCTGCTCAGCGGGAGGGGCCCACCTTGGACCCCCAGTCTCCTCCTGTCCCCCCAAGGCCCGAGGCTTCCCCATGGTCTGGCATGGCGGGATGCCCCGATGCTGCTGCCGGAAGATGTTTTCCTTATCCTTCTCGGAAAGCACGGCCTGCGGCCCCAGCGTCTGCAGCAACCACTCCGGCTTCTCCTGCTTGATCTTCATCACCAGCCCATCTCCTGCCGAAGGCAAAGGGAGAGAGGACGGGGAGAGTCATTCACTGCCCCCGGGCTGGAGGGAAAGAAGTGCCGGGAGGGCCGAGCATAGAAATGCGGTGGGAGGAAAGGATGCGGAAGAGAGCGCGGAAGAGGACAAGAGAGCGGGGAGGAAGAGGAGAGTAGGGAAGGTAGAAAGGACAGAGAACCGCAGCTTGGGATGTGGAAAAGGAAAAGCACCGGAAAGCAAGAGCAGCTGCTGTTCCAAGGCCACACCCACTGCCCCGCCTTCTCCACCCGGAGACGCGGGACGGCCTTCCCAGCCAGGGAACAAGCAGAAAATGGCCAAGTTTCGAAGCTTCTCGTTCTTTTTCTAAGAGGATTCACGCTCCGGGAGCTTGCTGAGGGAGTGCATGCCCGGTCCCCCAGTGGCGGAGTGACCAAGCTCCATCTCACGGCCACGCTTCCGTGGGGCCCAGCGCCCCACGTTCTTCCACCTTGGCTGTTTGGCAACTCCACTTTTCTTCAACAAAACCAAGAACCAGAAAGCGGGCCGGAAAGGTCTGGGCACCAGGAACAGGTGTTGTCCTTCGCTACCTAAGCCCCGCCTACTTCAGTCTCAGGAGTCCCGCCCCTCCCACTACTGCGAACCAACCTCTTACAGCGAGCTGGGTTCTACAGGGGCGCTTTGTCCCCCTTGCTCACGGAACGACACCGCGACGGAAGAGGCCTGCTACAGACACACAGACAGACCGTAGGATTCCACTTACAGGAAGGTCAAAAGCTGGCAAAACTAATGGATGAGTTAGAAGTCAAGGTAACTGCTGCCTAGAGACGCGCTGTGGTTGGAAAGGAGGCCTCAGGGAGTCTGGCAGTGTTCTAATTTTTATTTTTATTTTTAAGCAAGAGAGAGAGGAGCAGTGGAGGGTAGAGGGAGAGGGAGAGAATCTTAAACAGGCTCCACAGAGCTGGACACAGAGCTCGATGTCACCACTCTGAGATCAGGACCTGAGCCGAAATCAAGGATCAGCAGCTTAGCCCACAGAGCCACCCAGGCGCCCCCACTGTGCCCCCTCTCGGATCTGGGTGCTCCTTTCACGCACATATTCGTTTTGCACGAATGTATAGAGCTTGCGATCTCTGCACTGTTCTGCATTATACTGCAACAAAACGTTTACATTTAGTAAAAAGTAGGGAAAATAAAACAATTGGGAACAAAAAAGGGAAACTCTAAATAAGTTCTGCTGTTTAAAAGACAACAAAATAAATCCAAGGGAGGTAGGAAGAAGGAATTAATAGATAAACGCAGAGACTATAGGGTAAAGGGAACATAGAGATATAAAAAGGATTCTGAAAATCCTAAAATACTAATGCATAAATGTTGTATGAATTTGAAAAGTCTATATAAAATGGATGATTCTGTGAGACCATATAAATTAACGAAACTCACTCAAGGGGGGGGAGGGAAAAAATGCCCTAAAAGAGACAGAAAAGAAATCTAACACTCTACCTCGAGAATGGGTAAGAGGCCCCTTAACTGTAAAAGCAGTTTCTACTAAAACGTAAAGGAAGGGTTATCCAAAGCTGACATAAACTCTGACAGTGACTTGGGGGGGGGGGGGGCGGTGGCGCACAAGCTAGCATGATCCAGTGACAACAAGACACGGGAAGAGCAGGCAGGAAATTATAGGTTTGGCATTTGAAATCAGACACCAAAAACAAACAAGCAAAAACATTGGCAAAGCAAGTTCAACGTATCATGACCTTGCTGGGTTCTTCCCCAGGAAAGCAAAGATAGCTCAATATAGTTCATGACATTGACTTTCTAAATAGGAAAAACCTGACACAATCTCAATGCATGTAAAAATGGCCTATGATCAAGTCCAACATCATTTCTGGAGGGAGAGAAAGAAGAAGGGATGGAGGGAGGAAGAAGGAAGTTCTCAGCAAACCCGTCCCATGAGGAAGCTTTCTTAGGCTGACAAAGGACCTATACTAGAAATGGCAGCAAATGTTATAACCCAAGGCAAAGGATTAGAAGCTCATTCAGGTTAGGAACAAGGTGATGGTCACAGTCACTGCCACTCTTCAACATTGTCCTTGAGGAACTAGCCAAAGCATGGGGGAGAAAAGAAAAATATATATAAATATTGGAAGGGGAAAGAAAAGTGTCATTTGCAGATCATTATTAACATAGAGTGTGCAAAAGAATCCACTGACAAAATACTAGAAATGAAAGAGTTTTAGCGGGGTGGCTGGGTGGCTCAGTGGGTTAAGTGGTGGACCCTTGATTTCAGCTCAGATTGTGATCTCAGGGTCCTGGGATGGAGCCCCGCATTGGGCTCCACGCTCAGCCGGGAGTCTGCTTCAGGATTCTCTCTCTCCTGCTGCTCCCCCCCGCCCACCAAAATAAATAAATAAATAAATCTAAAAAAAAAAAAACAGTTTCAGCAGGCTTGCCAGATACAAAAACATATAAAGACTCATAACTTTTTTTTAAAAAAAAAGGCAATAAAAGCTATAAAAATAACTGGGAATAGACCTAACATACATACATAACTTCCATCAAGGAAACTATTAAACGTTATTGAAAGGATAAAGAAAATGTAACTACAAGGGCGGCTATACCACATTCCTAGAGAAGGAAGCAAGCTCTTCACTCTGCAACGATGTTTAAATTCCGTGTAATCCTAATTAAGTGAATTACAAAATTTCTGATGTGCATAAACCATCCAGAAAATTCTAAAAATTGAGCAAGGAAGAATTTGGCTACTACAACACTGCAAGCTAAAATACTACCACTCCACCCCTATGAGGATGGTCAAAACCCAGAACACTGCCAACACGGGATGCTGGCGAGGATGGGGAGACGCAGGAACCGGCAGCCACCGCTGCTGGGGAAGCCGCACGGGGGCAGCCACTTTGGAAGACAGTTTGGAGTTTCGGACAAAACGAAACGTACTCCTTCCATTCGGTAAGCAATCACTCCCCTGGGTAATCTCACCAAGGCATTGAAAACTTCTGTCTACACAGAAACCTGCACACAGGTGCTCCTAGCACCCGGAAACCACTGAGGAGAACAAGTGTGCACGTGGGTGTGCTGGAGCATGAGCTATTTCCGACTTCTTGGAGAACAATTTGACGGTGCCTATTAAAATTCTAAATGTATCGAAACTTCCACTTCCTCCACCCAACAGTTTCACTCTGGGTGTTCATCCCAGCCAAATACTTACATAGGAGTGTACAGAGAAATGTCCACGAATATTTACTGCCCCACTGTTTGTAATTAGCAAAAGCTGGGGACTAGTCTAATTACCCATGAGAAACAGTGCCACTGTTCTGATCACTCCCTTCGTAATAAGGAATAGTAGGCGGCAACTGAGAAAAATGCCAAAGAGCCACATACACACGGATGTGAAGATTCCCAAAACATGGTAAAACAAAACAAAACAAAACAAAAACAAATTGAAAAACAAGGATCAGTCGTCTGACCCAGTTTATGAAGAATAACACGCTAGCTCTCCACGGACAGACATATGCACACTCCAGACCCACACCGAAGCCTGGCGCCCTGCAGACAATGGGGACAATACAAGGACAAGATGAGAGAAGTCAAAGGGGACCCTCACTTTATCTGCGCTGTTTGAATGTGTATGAGGATATTCAGATATTAGAATTCTAACATCTTTAAAATATTTTAAGAAATAAAAAGAAAACCTCACTTGGAACCTGGCGGGTTCTGGTGCCAAAGAGCCCAGCCTTCCCTCCACAGCCTCGCTGGCCACCACGAGGACACAGAAGCAGATGCGGTGACCACGGGGATGGGGCGGTTTAGGGTGGGGGCCCAGAAAGTACCTGTGAGGGGCCAGTTTTCCTCCCGGCAAAACGACTCCAGAAGGCCTCCCGAGTGCTTGGTTGTGAGAAATTCTTTTAGCAGGAATCATCATTTGAAGATGAAAGTGGTGATTCAAACTGCACATTGGCAGGAATTGAATACCTAACCGAATGAGTGTCCTTGACCATCAGAGGGTTTCTTTAGACGCCCCGAAATGTTGGCCAGCCCAAGTATTTCATGGGCTTGGTGTCCACATTGGCGGTCGGGTAGTGAACCCAAAATATACTCAGTTGAGCGGGACATCGCAGTCCCCAAGTGACAGGGTCCCAATTAATGCCCCAGAGCCCCACTAAAGTCACTGCCTTGCTCTGATTAAACCTGGCCTTGATGTTCATCATGGTGGCCGATGGGTGGGAAGGCTCACCCACTCCAGCCAAAAAGACGGGCCTGGCTGAAAGCCCCGAGAACATTCCTATCCACTGCTGTCGGGCCCAGGACAGACGCAAGTGACCGGGTGTGTGTGTGTAGGTCCCTCTGAAGTGTATGCACAGGGACTTCTGTCCTCAGGGACACCTAATCTCATGGCTCAGGTATTAACACAAGGAAAACAGGCCTTGGCCTGCCTGTTGAAGGAGTCCTAAAACAAAGGTTCGGCTCTTATGTTATCATAGAAAGGATAATTTCTTTTTTTTAAATTCTAAATGGTTTAGATAAAACACAAAGGTGCTCAATGGGGACAGTTTCAGGGGCGATGGAAATGTCCTGGAGATCGTGATGGTGCTTGCACCACTGTGTGAAGGTATTTAATACCACTGGCTCCTGCACCGAAACTCGGTTGAAATGGTAAATTTCACGTTGTGTATATTTCACCACAGTAACAAAAAACACATAAAATAAATAGAAATTAAAAGGTACTTAAAAGAGGTAAGCACGTAATTATCTGAAAACTTTGGCCATCCAGAAAGAGTCGCTCCCTCCTTCCCTAAGGCTGGCGGGCAGATGCCAGAAGCCGGCGAAGGCCCAGAGCTGGCACGAATGTGGCCGAAACCCCAGGGGTGCCCAGCCCCCCAGTGCCTCTGTCCTCCAGGGTCAAAGCCGGTGTTCTTCCACCTCTTTCCTAAGACCCTAGGGCACCTTAGAAGCTGCCAGGGGTGGGGGAGAGGGCCCTGGCCAACTTCATCTCTCATGCCTGAACTAGGAGTCTACTTATGTTTCCCTGGGAAAATGTTCCTTCTGCTAAAATGTCTGGAACCACCTGTCCTTGGTTTTACTATAAGTACGGTAACGTCATTTTACTGTAATTACAGTAACATCTTGCTCTCTCTCACACACACACCCCAGGGGTTCCCAGCCTTCAAACTGACATGGCAGTGGTGGGGAGCCAGCCTGGGAAGTGGGGTGACTATGCTCCCTGAAGTCTGTGTCAGGACCTGGCCCCCACGACGCACGGTGTCCATGTCTCATCCCGCCCCGGCCGAACTGGATGCCTCATTCCTTTATTACCTACTGCCCAATGTTTGTCTCCATCACAGGCTCATTGTGATGATTATCCTGGGAAGGCTGGGGCTCTGGGCTCCATGGGGCAAGGCCCCCGGAGGTGGGGGGGGGGGAGTAAAGGAACCAGAGTCACTGAGTCAAGGGGGGGTGTCCCAGGCACGGGCCTGCCCCCTCTCGCAGGCCCAGAGCCGTTCGGCAGCAGGGTGCCGAGGGGGCCGGGGATGCTGGGGGCCGGGGGGCCTTGCGCCAGAGCACAGGCCTCTCCACTCACAGCAGCACCTGCCTAGCAGTTTCCTCCCCACGGCCCGTGAACTCGGAGTGACCCCAGGAAGCTTCCATGGACCAGAGTGAAGGCACTTTCCTGATCAAAACCCAACAGGATGGTCTTGCCCAGAGGCCTGGCTTTCAGTGTTAGATCGGCGGGACTCGCCGCAGTTAGTAAAGGCCTCACTGGCCCTCCCGCCCGGCTTTCTGCGCAGGTGCGTGCACATCCCTCTGCCCAGCGAGCCCTGTGGCCTTCGGTCATTTTCCTAGCTCCCGAAGTCGGTCTTCTTTGCCTTCTTAGACATGACCGTCCACCTCCTGGTCCCATCTGCAGCTCAGCAACCCAGGCTCCTAGGGAGGGCAGCACCGGGGACAGGGCGCGGGGGACGGGCCTGGCGGAGGAGGCCGCAGTGGGCTCCCCCGTCCCTGCGCCCCCTTACCTGTGTTCGCACCAGCCAGGCCGCACTCCATCGGCGGAGGCCTCCGGGCACCAGCGCTTGCCCTGCCGTCTGTGGGGGAGAAGGGGGCAGAGGAAGGAGAGCTGGCCCGTGGGACAAGGACCAAATGGGCGCCCCCCCCCCGCCACCCTCCTGCCACCTCACAGAACATTTTCCCTCTTTTTCAAGAGCTTCTCTGTCTCTGACTCGGTTGAAAGTACGGGGCTTTTGTAAACTTGCCCACATATCTGCTCGGCAGGTCAAACAGGCATCATTCCCATTTCAGGAGGAGGAAACTGAGGCCGGGGAGGGCCCCCGACATGCCCCGAGTCACAGAGGCAGCTGGATGGGGGCGCCGGGGGAGGCCCCAGCTCCTCTCACTCCCAGACCAGAGCCTCACACCCATGGGCTCAAGGTCAGCAGGGTGGGGGTGAGAGGTGCACCCCAGGAAACTCAGCTAAGCCCTGGGGCCTGCCTGAGTCTCCATCGGTGGAGAAGCCCTGGAAGGCAGGGCTGGCCCTCCAAAACCACCGGCCCCTCTCCTCCAAGGTGCCCTCCCGTCCCCATTGCACGCAAGATCGCGCACAAGCCACCTGGGGGAGCCGGGGAAGAGATCAGCCACCTGGGGCTCACCTTTGTTCCTGGTTTTGGACACTCTGTTGGGGACAGGTCAGCTGGGGGGCCCGAGGCCCTTCCCCAGACCCCTGCAGGCCCCTCGCCCTTCAGTCTCTGCCTCAACGCCACCACCTCCGAGTGGCCTTCCCTGTCACAACCCTAACCCCACTTCGTATTCCCCCTTGAGGCTTTTCGCCACCGGACACGGTACTGCCTTGTCTGCGGCCCCGTCCTCTCACTGCTGAGTGCCCCGGGCCTGGGAGACAGCCCCCGCCGCGCGGGCACTTCCGGTGATGTGCGGCCTGGCCGCTTGGCCGGCTTACCTGAACTGGCGTGGGGGGCGGCCGGGGGGGGTGGTCCATTTTCTGCACTCGGTGCCAGGGCTGCCTCTCCTAAGGTTGTTTCACACGCCTGTACCCTCCCCGTGCCCACACTCGCCAAGGCCCCAGTGAGGATCTGTGCCTTCTGTCCCCCAGCCCAGATGCTCGGCTCCCCTCGCTGCCACCAAGGCGCTTCTCGGGGTCCCCGTCGGGGCTCTCTTCCCCGCCACCTCACAAGAAGCCATCTCCTCTTGCTCTCTACCTCGGGCCCTCAAGAAGCCCCATCCCAAGGGCATGCCCCCTCCCCTTTCCCAGGTCCCCTTCCCACAGCCACCGAGGTGGGGACCCACAACGGGAATCTGGGCCCTGCCAAGAGATGTGGGGGCAGGGGCATCAGGGCAAATATAAATTTAAAGAAGAGAGAGACCATTTTCCCTGGGGCAAAAAGGGAAAGAAACTCCGACCTTTTCTTTTAGAGCATTTCCTTGAGAAAAGTTGTCATCGTGAATTTCTCTCTGCCCCTTTGAGAGGCATGTAAAGCTCCCCCAAAGCTACACAAGCCTCCTGCCAGCTTTTCCACCCAGGGCTCTGCCCAAGGCCCTCGAAACGGAAACACCAAGGGCCCGGGTGACCCACGGGAGCGGGGGTGGGGGCCTGACTTCCGAGGGGCGCCCAGTCCCGGGCCAGAAAGACGGGAAGACGGGAGGCCGCACCGCTCCCTGGGAGAAAGGCCATGAGCAAACACAGGCGGCCACCCCGATGGCCAGGTGAGTTGAGGATGATCTCGGGTGACAAACGGTGGTACCATCGGGGGAGTCCTCTTGCTGAGGTGAGGACGAGTTCGGCTCCATGTGGTGACAGGCTGCGTCAGGTCTGCTGGGCCGTGTCACGGGGGGGAGACCTGCTGCTTTCCTAATCTCTTAGCGGGTGGCCTGCGATGTGCGTCCCTTTCTGCTTTCGTGCTTATTCGATTAAAAAAAAAATACTTCTGGGGCGCCTAGGTGGCTCAGTGGGTTAACGCCTCTGCCTTCGGCTCAGGTCATGATCTCAGGGTCCTGGGATGGAGCCCCACATCCAGCGGGGAGCCTGCTTCCCCATCTCCCTCTGCCTGCCTCTCTGCCTACTTGTGATATCTCTCTCTCTCTCTCTCTTTCTCTCTGTCAAATAAATAAATAAAATCTTTAAAAAAATAAAATAAAATAAAATAAAATAAAATACTTCTTTCTCTCCTCCCTTTGTGGGGGGCTTTTCTGAGTTGGGAGGAGATTTTGTTTTCAATTCTATTTCCCCAACAGAGGTCCGCTATGCACCCCTACTGTGGTTTCTGCAGATGCTAAAAGCTGCTTGTGGTGCAGGGAAAAAGCAAGGAGGAGAGGGGAGGGAAAAGCCCAGCAGGAGAGCTTCCATGGGGGCTGGTGGATGGGGGGGGCGATGCTGCTGCCTGGGCGCCGCCTCCTCCCTCCAGGTTACTGTGTCCCACGGCCTGGGGAGGCCTCTCTCCCACTGGGGATGCAATGTCCTCCCAGAGGGGCGCAGAGACTGGCGAAGGGGGGAGGCCACCTTAATTCAGGAAAACTCGGAGGGGCTGGAGGCCGGGGCCACAGTGCAGGGTGAGGACAGAGGGTAGGGCCTTGCCCTTATTCACAAAACCCACACACAGCACAACAAGGGGCCTCTGAGACCAATCAAATGGGTCCTACTTCATCCATTCTGTCTTCTGAGGGGTGTTAGGACCAACAAGTCAGCTCGGGTGGCAGGGAGGCTTCAATTCCCAGTGAATAATTCACAGTGAGTGACCGAGCACCTCTCCGAGTCCTTGGGCCTTCTGTCCCAGCCACACCAGGGCTCGGGGGGGTCCCAGTCGGCACAGGAGTGGGGAACAGAGGGGAGGGTGCTCCCATGGGCCCAAGGGGAAAAGTGAGAAGTGAGAGGGCAGGGGACAGGAGAGGCCCAAAGGACAGGAATGTCTTGAGGGCCCACCTCCAGCCATGGGCTCCGGTGGGATGCATCTAGAAAACAGGCCAGCAGGTGTCCTGCAGGTAAAACCCGAGAAAGCCGAACAGAGGGGGTATCTGCAGGTCAGCCCGCCCTTCCCTCCTCTGCCCTCTGCCGTCTACACTGCCCTGCAGGCCCCTTCTTGGCCGCCCTCCCTGACTCATGGCTCCCCAACCTGGCCTGGCGCGCAGGCTGCCCAGCAAAATGCCCCAGGCGGACGCGGGAGGCGCCCCCGTGGTGCCCACACTGAGTCTTCAAAGGCTGCCTGGCTTCTCACCGCGCCCCCCTACCCCGTCTCCAGTGGCCTCTCCCCTCCCAGCCCAGCAAGTTCTATGGAGCGTGGGACACGCGCAGGGGCTGGGTCTTGGGACGAGGCCCTGGTCACTTCCCCCTTCCCGGCACCTGGCTCCGGGCCTGGCCCTGCCCACACAGGGTCAGGCAGTCGGGGTGGGAGAATCGGCAGGACAACTGTGGGACAGAGCGCACAAAGGGAGGACTGTGCCCGGCGGCAGGTGGTGAGGTCTGGGGCAGGGGAAGGTAACAAAGGGGCTTTGCTCACAGCACAATCCTGGGGGCAGGGAGGGGAGTGGACGGCAGCTGGGGTGAAGAGCAGGGCCACAGATGGGAGGGGCAGCACGGCCCCAGCTCCCCACATCCTCCCAACCTCAGGCCCCTGGAACTTTTCCACCAGCTGTGCACAGGCTTGTTTACGGAGCAGGCCTCGGGGGGTGGGGGGGATGACACCTCGGGGGGGCAGGGGATGACACCTCGTGCATCCTTTGTCACTGGTGGAGCGGGGACTGGCCCTGCGAATGCCCCCACCAGGAGCTGAGGCTCGGAGGGGTGGCATCTCCCCAAACCACCCAAAGGCCCAGCTCCCAGGCCCTTCTCAGCCATGAGCTCCCACTGGGCCCACACCCAGGTCCTCAAGAGCCACCCCTGCTCCCCTAAACAGGCAGCACCACCCCGGGAACCCGCAGGCAGAGGGTCGTCTTCCCAAAGTATCCCCTCCACGCCAAGCCGACCTCCTCGGCCACACCAGCGAGGCCGCCGTGCTTCCCAACCAGCCCACCTTTCCACGAACCACGTCTTGCCCAGCCCTCAGCTGGTCTGACCCCACCTGGTCCACAGCCCGCCCACCCCCCACTCCGAGCTTTCTGTCCTCCGGAGTTCCTGGTTCCCCACAGGCAGGCCCCGCTTCTCATCTCCTTGCCCTGACCCACCACGCCGGCTCACCCAGGCCCGATGCCCCGGACACTGGACTCAAGACTGTGGCTCAGGACCACGTTTGTAAACAGGTGGCCCCGCTCAGACTCCAGCCGGCCTCCGCCCTGGGGGGTGCTCCCAAAGTGCTCCCTACGGGCCAAGCTTCGGCCGCTCCTAACCTCACTAACTGAGGGGCACGGGGACAGCCCTGAGATCTTGATACTGATCTGGCCGTGGAAAGAAGGGGTGCTCGGCCAAGACCCCCTGATGGACAGGGAGAGACCCCCTGGCCGCTGAGCACCGCTGTGCACCTTAACACTCATGAGGCATCGCCCATTTCCTCCTTCACAACCAATTACGGCTGAGGAACCGCGCCTCTGAGAAGTTAAGCCGTTTGCCCAAGGTCACACAGCTAGTAAGAAAGAGAGCGAGAAGCAAACTGGGATCAACCTGCCCCCGCCAGAGCTCCTTCTCGGGGACCACGTCGCCTCCTAGAAGGAAGTACAGGACTTACCAAATCTTACATGACCCATCCCTCGTTTCCAGAAGCCTGGCTTCGATACCCACAAGTGATTATTCAAACTTACATAACTTAAATTTTAAATTTCTCCATCATCCCTGGCCACATTCGAGGGCTCAACAGCCTCATGGGGCCCGAGCTACCATAAGGACAGCAGAGGATGTTCCCAGGTTCCTGAAGCCCCACCAGACGGCGCGGCACTGCGCTAGACCGTAAGCTCGGGGCAGATGGGGGGGGGGTCTTGCTCAGTTCACAGGCATGCCCGGCTTTCTTGCACTTTCGCAGATGCTGCATTTTTTACTTTATTTTATTTTATTACAAACTAAAAGCTTGCGGCCAATCTGTGCGGGGCAAGTCTACTGGCACAATTTTTTCCGACAGCCCTTGCTCACTTCCCGTCTCTGTGTCACATTTTGGTCATTCTTGCACTATTGCACACTTTTTCGTTATTCCTATTTTGTTGTTAGGGGGATCTGTGATCAGTGATTATGACCTGCAGAAAGGCCAGACAATGGTCAGCACGTGCGGGCAATAAAGTGTTTTTTAGCGAAGGTATGCACGCTGCCGGTGTGCACCTAGGCTGTCGCACACGTAGCAGATACTGTACGTGTCAACAGAACTCATTCGCACTGAGAAACCAAAAATTCCACTTGATTCGCTGTATCAAGGCATTTGCTTTACTGCAGGGGTCTGGAAACGAGCCTGCCCTATCTCCAACGTGTACCTGTAGAATGAATGAATGAATGAATGAATGAATGAGAGGAGGAGGGCTCCTCTGGCCCCGGTCCTTGGTCACTGAGGACAACCATCTAGGGACAAGGTGATGGCGTCTTCTGCCTGCGAATCCAACTGCAGTCACTGTCAGTGGTGTTTTCATTTACAATATGCGATTACAGGCATCTGAGAAGAAACGGGTGTAAACGCTAAACGCACGCACAGACACATCCAGAAACAATCGTAGCTAACATCTAACACAGCTAAGTAAAGCAAGGGTCAGAGGTGCAAAAATACAGAGACACGCATACATAAGAGAACAGCTGCAAAACTCTATGCAAAGTACAGAGAAACTGAGACCGGCAGAAACCCACAGACCGCCCGCCGGCCCACAGACAGCAGCGCGGGCGGGCGCGGACCACAGAAGCACGGGGACTACGCAGTGCGCTCGTGATCGCAGAAACGTGGATCTATGTGCGACTCGATTATGCTCCCAGCTGCCCAATGCTCCAAGAAAGGGAACTCAGGGAGCCGGAAGCGAGGTAGTACGATGGGGGGACAGTCACCTGTTGGGTTCCCCCGTGCTGGGGAGCTGGAAGATGGCCCAGCACAGAAAGCCACAGAGAGAACTGGGCTCTGGCTGGGCAAGCCCGGAGCAGCAAAGGACCCCTTCCGGGCGGCCTGCAGCAGCCCCCTTCCCCTGGGAACCTGAGCCCCGCAGGGCCGGCCCCTCGGCTGAGTCCACTCCCAGAGGCTGCCTCTCTCCTCGAGACCCAGGCCCTCGCATCAGGCCTATGTCACGCCTAGACTGGGAGTCAGAGCCCGGAGTTCCAAGTCACCAGAGGATGGCAAGTCAGTTTATCTCTGGGCCTAGGGTACCTAAGGTGAAGGTGACTGACAAGGCACCCCCACAGGTCTGCCCCGAGCACGGATGGGACCAGCAGCGCTGCGCCCCCCACAGCCTACAGACTGGTGCGTCTCTCCCTCCCACTCCCCAATTCCTAAGCCCTCTCCAAAGGGCCACTGCTGCTCCCTCTTCCTAAACCTTCACTCCTCCGGCTGCCTCAGAATCTTCAGAGGCCCCCAGCGTCCACACAACACCCCAAACTCGGCTCCCCGACGTGAGCGGGCCTGGCAGGAGGAAGAGGGTGTGCGCAGATTTTCCTGCCGGGACCATCTCAAGGCCAAGCACAGCTCTCCTTGTATAGGTCACCAGACCCTCAACAGCCCTGGGAGGGGTGGACTCCGGCCTAGTGCTTGTGCCTACCGGGGCAGGAGTGGAGGGGGCTGAGTGGACGGTGGTAAGGAAAGCAGGGCTGGAGGCTGGGCGGCCTGAGCGCCAGGCAGGGGGGCTGGCCTGGAAGCTCTGGATGCTTCTGTGGCCTACGGCTCCAAGCCTCAGCTTCACTGAGGGAAGGAGGCAGTCTACCCACTATCAAGCCCCAGGACACACCAGACCTCCGCCCCTTTCATCCAGAGTTTATGACAAGGGGGACACACACATCAGTGGCTTTAAAATGTTATCAGAGACACAGCGCAGCTGCCACCAGGGCCCCAGGACACCTGCTTCCCATCTTACATGGCCCCTGGGCCCCCAGACAGACCAGCAGGCCCAGAGGTCCTAGCTCAGACCAAGGAAGTGTCGCCGCCACCGCCTGGAGGCCCCCACCTCCACCCCTCACCCCAGCACGAACATGCCCAAAGTCCTTCTGCCCCTCCCACAAGACTCCCCAGTCACTCCAGGGCCTCCACCCCATCTTCCCCTCCCCTCACCCACCCGGCTCCCCCAGAATGCCTCCCTCCTCTCCGGCTTCCCCAGATCGCACTCAGCACCGCATCAGGGGTCCCGCGCACCTCCCACTATCGCCCTTCTTCCGAGCCCCGCCCCTTCCCCCTCTTCTCCTCCAGCACCTTCAGACCTCCCAAACACTGGGGTCCTCAGTCCCAGGACAGGGGTCAGAGGAGCGGGGTGGGGGGGTGACCATCATGCCCCAGAAATTCTTAAACTATTATTTGGAAAATACTAACACGTATTCCTACGGAGAGAACCAGGCTATCAAGCAAGGGGGAACACTGGGAAACATTTCTAGGTCACCGCCTTGCCGTCACCCCCTCCCTGCCTCCCACGTTATAAGGACTGTACCTCAGAGTTGCCCTGGTAAGAACAGCCCAGTTCAATGACCTGAGGCTGCTTCCACCAGCATTGCCTGGGAACCAGGTCCAGCCGGCCGGGGCGGCTGTCTTATCCCATCATGCCTGCCCCCTCCCGGAGGTCCATGACGTGACCCCAGGCCCGTCTCAGAGGCACCTCCTTCCAGCACGTCTGCCTCCACACGTCCAACGTTCACCTCTCTGCTGGGACTGCCCCACCCCCCTCCCTGCCCCCGTGCCTGTCCCCAGGCTCTGCTCCCCCGTCTCCCTTTAGAGGAAAGAGCAGCACCCACATTCCTCAACCCCAAGGTCCAAGACTCAGGAGCCTGCCAGGGCCTGGAGACCCCCATGACCGGATCTAAAGGCAAAACATGAAACTGACTGCTGCCAGCACTTTGAACAGATGTCACCTTTTCATTTATAAACACTCTCCAACGCCTTGATTCATTCAAAAGAGCTTAGAAAGGGTAAGTAGTGTTCTCTCCCCAACACCCTGCCCCTGCTTACCGGATGAGGAAAGCAAAGCCCAGAGGGGATTGCCTCAAGCCCAGAGCCCTTGCCTCACAGAGTTAGAACTAAGGTCTTCTGCCTCTGACCACACTCTTCCCTCCCAGCCATCGCCGCACTAGGAAATCTTGGATTCCTCAGCTTAACCCTCATGGGGGGCGGGGAGCAGGTGCCTGGGGTCGGCCCACCGGCACCAAGCTGGGAACTTTATCCTGGGTAGCCCTTGCCTCTCCACCTCTCCAGGGAGGGCAGTGGTCTTCATCGGGCCTCTCAAAACCACCACCCCCTTTCACTATCCAGAGCGCAACTATCACAACGCATACACGGGTACGTTGTTGTTTTTTAATACTTCCAAGATCGGTCCCACTGCCCGTCTCAGTTCAGACCTCACTTCTTCTTGCCCAAAGACTGTACTCGTTTTTATAGCTTATCTTGCCCCTCCATAATCCATTCGTCACCCAGAACTCAAAGCAATTTCCCCCAAACTACAATGAGGACAAGTTATTACTTTGCTCAAAATACTTCCCAGTGGGTCCCCTGCACTTATAGGTTCAGCAAAAAATTTCTTGGCTGAGACCATTTAGAACCCAGCCTCTGCTCGCTTCCCCTGCCTCCCAGCTCCCCATTGTCCCAACATGTGACTCCCTGACCTTGCAATACCTTGGCTGGCCCGAGACCAACCTTGGAATACTCTTGGCCAGCTCTTCTCTGCCCAGCCTAGATCAGGGATCCCTCTGAGCGGGAAGCCTTTTTTGGATATGCCAGGCTCAGTTAGGGGGCCCCTCTCTGTTTGACCTGTGTGCCCACCCAGCCTGAAACCGCGTACACGGTATAATAATAATCTATCTGTCTCCACAGCAAGACTGTGAACGTCTCGGAGTATTTCTCTCTCCCCAACACCCAGCCCAAGTCCCATGTGCTGTAAACCACTAGCAAAAATTTTAGTAAAGAAACACAATACGGAAATTTAAGTCCCAAACGGATTATAGAGGCACAGAATCATGGAACCTTAGAGTTGAAAGGAGACTGATACCCTCTAATCTCTTCATTTTACAGATGAAGCCAGTGACTCCAAAAAGGACAGCTACCAGCGGGGCCTGCACTTGAGCCAGATTCAAGCTCCTGGACTCGGACCACACCCAACCCCAGGTCGTGCTGACCGGACTCCCTCCAAGCTGCACCCCGCCCACAGGACTAGGGGAGGCAGCATCACCGTCAGCCTCCACCTTTAGGGGGAGCCCCCAGCTGCTACTCCCACCCCCACTGGGGTCTTGACTCCTGTGCCCATTTTCCTGGAAAGGAGCTCCCCTACACACACACGCACACGCACACACACGCACGCACTCACGCGCACACACGCACGCGCGCACACACACACACACGCACTTCTAATTTCTGCGGTGCTTCCCTCTCATTGTTCGCACTCCCAATCTTTATGCCCACTCATTGAATCATTTATTAAGCACCTACTCTGTGTCACCATGCGGCGAACCCTCGGGTTCCTGCCCTCTAAAAGCTCGGTCTTTCCGACACAGCTGACACAGCCCCGACCACAGGGTCAGCGCTTGGGCAGATCGCGCCCGAAGGGACCAGGGGTCAGCCTTCCGCTCATCACCCCGTCCCTCCCGCTCTCACCGCCCCCCTCCTGCTCTCTGCCCCGGCCTGCAGCCCCCTCCCACGCACGACCCAGGCCCCTTTCCCCAGGGGTGTGTGGGGGTGGGGAAAGTTCGGGGCCGCAGCGCCAGCGGCTCGGGGGACCCCGAGACCCCCGAGGCCGCCGCCAGCGGGTGGAGGCAGCGCGGGAGGAGCGGGCCGGGCGCTGGCCCCACAGCACGGTCCGTCCCTCCGCGCGCCCCTCCCGCCCGGTTTCGGAGGGACTGGGAGGGAGGGGACGGGAATAAATACCTTGACTTTGTGGTTAAGGTTAACGGGAACTGCCACCCCGGGGCGACTTGGGCACTGGGCTCCCCGGCCCCGCCAGTCCCGGGACAGGCGGGGCGGGCGCCTCCCCCTGATTGGCTAGCGGGCCTGGCCGTCCCCGGGGCCGTCCCGCGGTCTGATTGGCGGCGCCGCTCAGATGACCAGTTCCGCCCTATCGGAGAAGCCCGCGGGGCGGCCCCTTTGTTCTCCCGAGCCAATAGCCCTGGTGGGCGGGCTGACCCCGCCGCCCGCCGGGCCGCGCGGGGTCCCGCGCTGCGTTAACGCTTTGGCCGCTGGCGCGAGGCCGAGTCCAGGGCTCCGAGGGGAGGAGGAGCGAGGGCGAGGCCGGGTGCTGGTGACCGGCCAGCGCCGCGGCACCCCGTTCTTCCCCTCCGCCGCGCTCTCCCTCCGGCTCCGGCTCCGGCCCCGCGGACAGCGCGCGCTCTCCGATGGATCCCGTCGTTGCGCAACTCTCCGTCCGACTCAGGGGCGCGCCCGCACCGCTCTTGGTGCCGGGATCCGGGACAACAGGACGCACGAACCCCACTCTGGCGCTCACACTCGAATGTGCATGTGACATGGTGGCACTTGGTACACCGAGTGTTTGGGTGAGAGGCTGTACTTGTCTCGCGCGACCGGAGAGAAATCGCCCTCCGCTCCCCGCGCGGCGCCGGGCACGTCGTGGGCGCCCGATAAACGATCCTGGGGTCTCTATGAGAGAGAGACGGAGACCTCATTAAGTCCACCCCCCTCGCTTTCTCGTCAGGAAACAGCGTTCTGAAGAGGTCACGTTCCTGGGTGGAGTGTCACTGCCGGTTTAGAGGCAGGGCCCAGACGGCCGAGGAGGGTCTTGACTGCTCCTGGAGATCTTCAGAAAAGAGAATTTTCTCTTCTACCGACACTAATTGGAAGCAAATGCTCCTTTAGGTCAATAAGATTCCTTACACTGCTACCTCAAGCCAGCTAGGTCAACTCCCACTGGCAGGATTCTCTCTGGAGCTGCTTAGAAACTGCCTTCGGGCCTGGAGGTTGATAAAAACAGAAGCTGGTCTCTCTCTCTCTCTCAGACTTCCTACAAACCGACCCTGAAGCTGGTGGACCTCATTCTAATGAATCAGTAGCCGCCCACTAGGCATTTGCCCTGGGCCCGGCTATTGTTCGGTTTCAGGACAATAGACTCTGTGGCACTGAGATTCTGTCGGGTTTTGCCACTAACTTTTGTGCAGTTTTTCTGTCTCTGGACTTTGACTTATCTGTAAAAGAGTAATTTTCTAGTTACATACTTACCTTTCCGGACTTTTGCAGCACCCAGATTGGTTCTATTTGTCAGGTATAGAACCCTACACACAGGCCAGATGCCACTAGGCCGTCAACTTTTTATGGAATCCCGTCCATCTATTTTCTAGAATACTTACTGGAGGTTTACCAAAGGCTTGTGGAATTCCAATATTCTGGTTCCAGATCTGTCCCTGGTCACGAGTGAGAAAACCCACTTCTCTCTGGGCACGTTTCCTCTACAGAGTGAAAGACTTCCTCCAGACTGGCATTTCATGACCAAGGGTATTTCAAGGGCAAAAAGAATGAAGCACATCTGGGATCCTATTTACATTAAGAAAAAAGAGAGAGAGAAAAGACAGAACGGGGAAGGGGAATGAAAGGCTTCCACATTAAAAATATATATGTCTGCATTATTAAATTTTGACAAGATAATTGAGTACTTTTGTAATTGTATTAGAAAACGGGGTGGGGGGGAACCTGGACATCTCAGAAGGGTAGATCCTATCAGCAGAACTGTGACCCCTCCGACCTGAGCACTTCCTCCCTCAAGACTGCTGTCAGCATGTGCGATGCTGAGCAAGGACTTGGGAACCACCAGGTCCTCTGAGGGACCCAGGAAGGGAGCCATGGACACGTTCACTCTGTCCCAGCTCCACCGGCCCCCTCAAGGCACTTCTGTGACTTTCCCTGAACTTTGGACCTCTCCTCCCCATCTCTACCCAAAAGCAGGTGCAGGTGCAGGTGGACCCCTAATGCCGGCCTCCCCCCTCCCCCGCCCCGCCCCAAGCATTTCCTTTAAAGGTCATCTTTCAAAGTAAAGAGGCCTGGTCAGATTCCCTGGCCCTCATCCTTTTCCCCAGCCCTCAAGTACAAACCTTAGATGCCTGGGGACCTGGCTCCTGCTCCCCCCCTCCCAACAGCCCCTGACGTTGACCTACTTTCCAGCCCCCAAAAAAGCATTGCTCCCTTCCCTTGAAGCCCTGGGTTCCCTTAAAGAGACCTATTGACATGCAGCTTTCTTGAGACAATGCTTCTAGTCTCTGAAAGATAATTTGCCATTAACTATACAGCTTTTTAAGTGGCTCAATGAAGGCACAAAGTGGATTCAACCAATCTGAAACTTGGAAGCTATCTGCTTCCATCCTAAACACTTGGGAGTTCCACTCACCCCCATCTAGCTCCCTCCGCTCATTATTTGTGTACACATACACGTCCTCCCCAGACTTAAGCCTGGCAGAGGCAAGGACAAGGTCTCATCTAGGTAAACCTATAGCTGCCATCACAACCTCAGGCATGGTAGGCATTTAATAATTAACTTCACCAAAGCAGCAGCATACTCCGTTGGCGGTGGTCAGGAGCCCAGGGGCCAGGAGCCAGAGACCAGGGTTTAAATCGCCTCCCGTGATTGCCAGTTACATGACCTTGAGCAAATGTCTTTATCTTTAAAAGAGGAGTACCTCCCACCCGGGGATTATGTGAGATCACTTAAGTAAATTTTGCAAGGTGCCGGTCCCATAAACTGTGGTTATTATCCGCGGTGTGCACAGTGCTGGGTCTATGCAGAAATTACTAAAACTGGCAGAAAAAAGGCCTAAAGATACCTGTCAAGAACAGGCCGATGGGTGTGAAACCGCCAGTGCAGGTAAGTGTTGGCGGGCCACCAGGAAGGCACCTCAGGACCTAAGTCCCTGCAGAGCTAGCCCCACCTGCGGGTGTGCCCAGCCTCCCCTGGGGAACTGGAAGGCGCAAAGGAGCTCAGGTGGGGGCACTTGTCCCCTTACCAACACCCCTCCTCCACAGCCCTCCCCGCACCCCACCCCCAGCCCAGAGCAGAGCATGTGGCTCCTCTTTCAAACTACGCAGCTTCCGCGGTGGGTGGGGGAGGGGGAAAGGAACACTCAGCCACCAGCTCTAAAACCAAATCTTTATTCTCTAGTTTGAAAAGGAGGGTACGTAGTTGCTCTGTTTCATTCCAGAGAACAGAACAAGGCCCAATAGGTAGAAATTACAGGAAAGCAGATTCCATTCATTATAAGGAAGAATTTCTAACAATTAGAATTATCCTACGAGAGAACCAGGGTCTCAGGAGGTGGGGACTCCCTGTCACCTAAATGTTCGAGCAGAGGCTGGGCATCCACGACCTGGAAATGTGGAAAGGGAAACTCGCCCCTTTCTGCCCCAACCCTCCATGACGGACGGGGCAGTCCTTCCCACCACGTTGAGCTCTGAGCTCTGGGAGGGTTGGGGTCTTCAGACAAAAGCGTGGACACGGGGCTGCTGACAGCCAGGGGACGGTCTAAGTGCTGGGAGGGAGCTGCGCTGATCTCAGGGACCGGGTGGAGCTGAGCGCTAGCAGTAGATCGGTCTGAGTCCCAGTGCCTCCGCAGGGGCAGGAGGAAGGGGACGGCGTGGGACAGGTTGGAGCAGCGCGGCGCCGGAAAAGGCCCAGGTGCTAACAGGGCCAGCAGGTTCTGCCAGGCGTATCCAGCTGGTCCACTTTCCTCCCAAGAGCTCATTTACTAAGGGACTACACCACACCTACTTCCAAAACAAGCCGAAGGAACTCAGGATAAAAGACAAGGACATTAAGGCGTCAACACCAGAGGGGAAGGGTCTTCCCGGCCCCTGGTGGTCCCCCCAGCAGGAGGGCTCGAAGGGGTAGGTGGTGCTGCTATTGCTACTTTTCCAGGGTGCGGGACAGTCGGACCGGACCTTAGCAAACACCGGAGGCCCGTGCTCTAGGAGCGGCTTCCCTGGCGCCTGCGGGGGGACTGGACCTCCCTCTCCGACAGGGCCCAGCTCACTGGCTGCTCTCCCGGCCCTTGCCTCCACCAGCAGCAACACAGGCCCCCCACCCCGCAGCCTAGACCCACGGCAACACTCCCGTGTGAGTGACGCCCAGGGCACCCCCTCCCTCGGCCTCCGCAGCCCCTGCCCGCTCAGACGTCATGCTTCTTCTGATGGGCCAGGAGCTTCTCCTCGTCGTCGAAGGTCTGGCCACAGATGGCGCAGCAGAAGGCGCCGTCCCGGATGTGGCTCTTCCGGTGGGTGATGAGATTGGACTTCTGGCTGAAGCTGCGGTCGCAGTCGGGGCAGGCGTAGGGGCGCTCGCCTGTGTGGATGCGCCGATGGGACACCAGGTTGGACTTCTGGCTGAAGGCTTTGCCGCAGTCCGGGCAGACGTAGGGCTTCTCGCCGGTGTGGATGCGCCGGTGGGCGGCCAGGTAGGGCTTGTGGCGGAAAGCCTTGCCGCAGTCCGGGCAGACGAAGGGCCGCTCGGGGGCGTGGTCGCGCCGGTGGGCCGCCAGGTGGCTGCCCTGGGAGAAGCGGCGCCCGCACTCCTCGCACGCGAAGGGCCGCTCGCCCGAGTGCACCCGGGAGTGCGCCACCAGGTGCGTCTTCTTGCCGAAGTTCTTCCCGCACTCGGCGCAGGCGAACGGCCGCTCGCCGCTGTGCTGCCGCTGGTGGGCCCGCAGGAAGCGCTCCAGACGGAAGCTCCGGCCGCAGTCCTCGCAGCTGAACAGGGAGGGGGGCGCGGCTGCCGCGGCGGCCGGGGGCGCTCCGGGGGCCTCGGGCGGGGGCTCCGGCGCCCGCTCCCGGACGGGTTTCAGCGGGGCCTCGGCGGTGGGGGATTCGGACGAGGCCTCCGGGGGGCCGGCCGGGAGCTGGGGACTCCCCGCGCCGGGGGCGCCCTGGGCGGACCCTTCGGACCGCTTGTGGATCTTGCTGTGGGACAGCAGGTTGGGTTTGTGGCGGAAGCGGCGGCCGCACTCCGTGCACGGGTAGGGCTTCTCGCCGGTGTGGATGCGCCGGTGTGAGGTCAGGTAGGGCTTATTGGTGAAGCGCTTCCCGCACTCGGGGCACTGGTGGGGCCGCTCGCCCGTGTGTACGCGGCGGTGGGCGATCAAGTTGGGCTTGTGCCGAAAGCGCTTGCCGCAGCAGGCACACTGGAAGGGGCGGTCGACCGCGTCTCCACCAGGCCGGGGGGCGGTGACGGCCGGGCGGCCCCTAGGCCGGGGCCCCAGAGCCTTGGCCGCTGCCTCCTCCAGGGCCTCGGCTACGTGAACCCGCTTGTGAGCGACTAGCTGGTCCCACTGGGCAAAGCTCCGGCCACAGTTGCCACATATGAAGGGCCGGGCCTCCGGGGCCGGAGGGTGGCACCTCCGCGCGTGAGCTCGAAGCTGCTTCCGCCGCCAGAAGCGTCTCGCACATTCAGGACACGCGATGGGCCGCTTTGCCGCCGAGTGGGCCCGCAGATGCAAAACCAGGGCCACCCAGCCTCGGAAGCTCTGCCCGCAGAGGTGGCAGGCGAAGCCCAGATCCGGGGTGGCAGCCGCATGGACCTGGCAGTGCAGGGCCAAGAAGGGGGCGTGCCGGAAGCGCCGGCCGCACTCGGGACAGGGCAGCGGCAGCCGGGCCTGGCAGTGCCGGCTGTGGAGCCACAGGGCCACCCAGCCTGGGAAGTGCCTTCGGCAGTGGGCACAGCGGTGGGCCCTACCGGGCGCTTGGCCGCGCGACTGGGCCACGGAAGTGCCTTGTAACCTCAGCCCGTGGGGCTCCTTCTCCAGGGTCTGGGGCAACTTCTGGGAGGGTCCAGGGACCTTGGGCTGGGCCGGGCCCATGGCCAGGGGGCCTTTGCAGTGCCGTTCCAGCATGGGCTCCTCCTCTGCTGAGGGTGGAAAAGCGGCGTCACTCGAGACCAACTTACCCTCCGTAAGGTTCCTCCCCGCCGACCCCAGCCCAAGAGCGGTTTGTCCCTCCAAACCTAGAGCCCTGCCCTTGAATCTGGACTGTTCTATTTCCTTGTCTGTTCTACATCATTTCAATCCTGTGCTTCTGGACACCATTTCAAGTGCATTTATTTACTAAGTATTGACTAACGCTGGAAACTACCAGAAGGGGAGGAACTCTGACACTTCTTGGAAACCCCCTCATGCCAGTCACCCGCGTCTGGCATGGAGACACTCCGGCGTCGGCTGGACAAACATTCCTGCCTTGGGACTCACCAGAAAACGTGGTCACTTCTCCCTATGGTGCTTTACGCTTTTTACAAGCGCTTCCCTGCCGTCTCCTGCTCGCTTCTATTATTTCCTGCCGCTACATTTGAGCTTCCCGGCAACAGTGAGGCGGGACAAGCAGACTCGAAGCTCCCAGTCTGACAGATGAAGCAACTCTGAGGCATAAAAAGGAGAAGGAGGGGCTTGCCCGACGGGACACAGTGAACCAAGAGCGGAACCAAGACCGGGAACAGGCCTTCTAGTAAACTCCCAGACCAGCGTTCGTGCCTCTAAAACACCTGGGTCTGTGAAGTTCCCACAGAAACTCCTACGGCCTTTATCCTATTTATCCTCTCCTGGGCTCTGATCGCACCACGGGCGAGCATTTGGGACCTCCGAGACCTCAGTCGCTCAGGGTGGAAGCCTGGAGGGCAGGACAGCAGCGCTTCTGGGGAACACGAGGAGAGTGCTAGATGCTACTTGCAGCGCCGCTCAGGGCCAGGCCAGTGCCTGTCCAGACTGTGCCCACACTCTGCCTGCCTTCCTGCCCTCTACCCACACACACGATTAGGACATCGCAGGAAGGAGAGCTCTCCCGAATCCAAGGAACACCCACAGCTGCCTCCCCAGCGGTGGAAGGGATCACTAGCAGGGCCAGAGAAGGGGAGGAAAGACGAGACTGTAATCCCTGTCCCTGCCAGGTCATGCCCCAACCCCACCAGCGGCTGCCCCACATTCCACTCTCCCATGGTGCCGGGGAGCCCAGATTCCTCCAGGAGAGCTTTCTGCAGCCACTGAGGGGTAGGTGACGGTGAGCCTCCTAATGGACCTTCACTGCCGGCTTACAAGATCCAAACACATCCTCCCGAATTCCCTAGAGCCGAACTCCTCTCGAGGAGCTCAGACATGACTCATTCCCCATGGCCAGACTGAGCACAGGGAAGACTTTCCTATGGGAAAGAGAACCTTCCCCCCTACAGGTGACTCCCTTCCTTCAGGGTGAGGAGACCTGAGCACTGGGGCTGTGGAAGGGTTGGGGAACCCGACAAAGAAGGCCAGACTCTACCCTGGAGACCGTGGAGCTGGAGATGAGGCTTTTTCCAGCTCCTCCTGGGGCTGTTCCTGGGGATACTTCTGCGGCTGTAGCGCCGGCTTCGGCCCACCTTCTGGTAGCCCCCAGATGTCAGAGAAAACTGCAGCAGTAAAGACACCCCTACCCCCATGGCAGAGCTCAGACCTCTGAGTGCAGAGAGGCCAGCCTTACCTGCGGGGAGGGGAGAGAAAACACGCATGAGGCTCTGAGCTCCGCCAGGGCAGTCAGTCATCTTTGTGTCCTCGCCAGCCACCACCCCCTCCCCCACTCGAGCCCCACACCCCGAGCGGCCGAGTGACCTTAATGGATACTGGATTAATCAATGAATGTGCCCCCTTCACCAAGGAAGTACACGACAGCGTTTGGGGGTCATTTCCTCCACGGATAAGGTCACAGCATGAATTCTCCATGCTGATGGCCAAAGGCCGGCCCGGTGGCAGAAACTCTGGAATCCCTGCTGGCTCCCCTTCCCCCACCCCCTCCCAGGAGGAATTCCAGGCCCTGTTCCCAAGGGGCTGCGTAGGGCGAGCTAGTGTGGCCAGGTCTCGGGCACAATCCCCCTGCGCCTCTGGATGGCCAAAGGTCGTGGGGACCCTACACCCCCCTTTTGTTTTCGCGCGTGTTCCCCCGTCCACGTCGCGGACACACGGTTCCGCGCACCCCGAGCGGGCCCTCTCGGGTCCCCACGCAGAGCGCACCTCGCGGAGCCTGTGCGCAGGTGCGCGGGCTCGCCCCCCCATTCGGTCCAGCACTGTCCCCCGCCCCCCCAAACACAGCGCACACACAGTCACGCGCCCGGCAGGTAGGGCCGCCCGCCTCGGGCCCGCGTGGAACCCCGCGCCCTGCCCGGGACGAACCTCTCCGGCGGGGTGCGCGGTGGCGCGTCGCGCGTCCATGAGGCCGGAACGCCGGCGCCGGCGGCCGCGCTCCCCACCCCGCGCGGCGACAGCGGCAGGTCCGAGTTCACAACTGCCAGGCCCGGGCCCGGCCCCCCCGCCGGTTCCCAGCGCCACGTGACTACAGGAGCTGCCGAGGGTCAGTCGCGGGCTGGGGCCGGCGGCCGCGGCCGGAGGGCGGGGCGGGGCGGGCGGCGGGGCCCGTCCCCTCCGCGCCCTCCCCCCCCAGCGCCCCCTCACGGGCTGGGCCGGGGGCGGCCGCCCGGAGCCCGGCTCCGTCGCCATGGCGACCGCAGCCGGCATTTTCCGGGACAGGCCCGGCTCAAGTTTCCGGACCCTTTGTCCCTACGGAGGACGCGCGTCCCTGCGCGACCGCGTGGCCGGACCGCGGTCCCGCGTCTGGGCCGGGCCTCGCTGGCTTCCTCCGAGAGGGCGCTCGCCGCCCCGGGGCCACCCGTCCGCCGCTGCCGCCGCCGCCGGCCGCCCCGATCTCGGGCCGCGCTGCAGCAGCGAGGTGCGCCCGGCTGGGGCCGGCGCGGCTGACCCGAAAGCCTGCCCTCTGGTTTGTTCACAAGTGGAGAAAGGAAAGGCCCGACCGCGTGAACTTTAGAGAATGCCCCGTGTTCCAGAAATTACCGCGAGCAGGCGTTCCCGGCTTCCCGTGCCCGGCGGCGCGGGGCCCGGCCCCGGGGGCCGCTTTGGCCGCGGGGGCATCTCGCTTGGAACCGCGGGGCCGCGGGTCGGCGAGCGGAGAGGCAGGTGCGAGCCCGCGCGGGTGACTCACCGCCGAGCAGGTGGCGGTGGCTTTACGAACCGAACACTTCCTGGATTTTCCAAGCTAGTACGATGTCACGTACTTTTACACTTTTCAACAGAGTCGATGTTAATTGTGCAGTATTTTTAAAACACTTAGATCTGTTGCATCCGTTCTATTGGGAATAGAATATAAAAATCTCTCGTACTTTTTAGTCCCCAGAGTCATTACATTTCAAATTTTGGTGTATTTCCTCGGGTGTTTTTTCTATACTTATGCATGCATGTTTGACATAATTGGGATAATATGTTGCAAAAAATGTATTCTGCCCTTTTCACTAGCAGTACTGTGAATTTTCTCCCATTTTTAAAGATATTCTCTTGTGACATGATTCTTAATGGCAGCATAAATGCACAAGTAAACTTTCTTGGTTTTCTATATGATTAGAGATTCATCTTTTATTGCGCATGGCTGATTTTAAAATTCAAGGAGTAGGGAACTGATGGATCACAGGCAAAGTATATTTTTAAAATGCTTTCTAAATTATCTTTCAGGAAAATTTATTAGCTTTCCTTTGAGAATGCCCATTTTTCCATATCCTTGACAACGCAGACTGTTTTTTCAAATTTAAAGTCATCATTTCCCATTGTTTTGAATTTCATTTCCTAGATTACTAGTTAACTGGCTTGTTTTTTCACATATTTATTGCCTATTTGTATTTTTTGCGCATTTGCTTATGTCCCTTTGCTCACTTTATTTGTCCATTTTTTAAAGTTGGGAAATAGGTTTTAGTTCACATTGTTTGGGGGTTCATATCTTATAAAGTAAAGGCTTTTATGGTTTCTGCCTTTGGTGTCCTATATAGAGCAGCCACTGCACCCCAAATTAAATTTTATGTGTGTATTTTTATCACAGAAAATAAGTTTTAATATCTAATAGTGTAAGTACTCCCCTTAACACACAGATTCCTTTTTCCCCCCCAAAATTTTCCTTCTCTCTCAAATTAAAAAAAAAAATTTAAAAAATTAAAAAATAAAATAAAAAAAAGGGCACCTGGGTGGCTCAATTGGTTAAGCAACTGCCTTCGGCTCAGGTCATGATCCTGCAGTTCCAGGATCGAGTCCCGCCTCGGGCTCCCAGCTCTGCGGGGAGTCCGCTTCTCCCTCTGACCTTCTCTCCTCTCATGCTTTCTCTCACTTTCTCTCTCTCTCTCAAAAAATAAAAAATAAAAAAATCTTAAATAAATAAATAAAAATTTTTCTTGGCTATAGTCACTTATTCTTCCAACTAAACTTCAGAATTGTCAAATATTTTAAAATATTGACAATATTTTAAAATCCATTTGAAGAGATTTAAGATTGTTCATGTCTTACTTTATCTCTCACAGTCAAGGTTTCTACTTGGTAGATTAAATGTATAAGTTGTATACTTTTATGTGCTAAAATTCACAAATATGAGAAGAAAAACTTGTCAGATCATGTCCATAGCATATAGCATATTGTACGATGTATGTCCAGTTTGATGGCCACAGAAGAATAGATTTGTCTGTGAGTGCATTCAGAAGATACTCTAGTTTGTTTGTTTTTTTGTTGTTTGTTTTTTTTTTCTAAAGATTTTATTCACTTATTTGACGGAGAGAGATCACAAGTAGGCAGAGCGGGGGGGGGGGGACGCAGGCTCCCCGCCGAGCAGAGAGCCCGATGTGGGGCTCAATCCCAGGACCCCGAGATCATGACCTGAGCTGAAGGCAGAGGCTTTAACCCACTGAGCCATCCGGGCGGCCCCTGTTTGCTTGTTTTTTAAGTAGTTTTCACACCCAGTGTGGATGGAGCCCAGCATGAGGTCTTGAACTCAAGGACCCGGTGAGATCAGGATTCAGCCATTTAACCAACTGAGCCACTCAGCTGCCCCTAAGATACTCTACTTTTTACCTAAATACTTAATAAGGATAGTTAATATGTAAGGAGTCCTTCTGTTGGGTCAGGCATGGTGATAAACTCCTCATACACACATTTCAATTAATCCTCTCAACCACCCTAGAAAAACCTACTCTTCTAGTCTTCATTTTACAAATGAAACAACTGAGTCTCAGAGAGGTGGAGGAATTTCCCCAGGGCCACACAGCTAGGTAGGGCTTGACAGGAAACTGTCCCTAGTCTTCACCACTGAAGTTGTATGTGTAGGAAAACCACCGAGTGCTGGGCTCAGTGCAGAATAATTGTGAGATTCCTACCAGTTCATGAGTAAATGCGGCACATCTAATACTTCCTTCCCGCAGGCACCCTCCAAGGGGAATTCCTTCACGGACCCCCGAGTATCTTCATCTGTTGGTAACTAGTCTCGATTAAGTCCACAAACTACTCCCTCACTCGCTGGCCCCCACTAGATGTGTCTCCCCCCACTCCCCCAGTCAGGAGTTAGCCACCTGCTGTAGCTTCCTCTCTTGGCATGGCCAAAGGAAGTGATGGGGCCTTCACTCTGCGAAAGGGAAGGGAATGCAGGAGTCGTGAGGGATTCCCAGGCCTCTATGCCAGCCCGGAATTCCAGGCCTTGGTATTTGGGACTCCACCCCTCAATATCCCTTAGAGGAGGATACTGGGGGGATGGTAGAGCAACCAGCCAAATGGCCGAACCCCATGGAGATTGTCTCCCTTCTGACCTGCTTGCCAGAGAATGATAGGGCTGGACAGGGTAGAGGACCCCCACCAGGCAGCAAAAATTGGCAGGGGCTCTGGGAGGACCCTCTCTCCCTCCCACCGTGCCTGGCCCCCACGACTGGATTAGATGGCAAAGTAGGTGGGCACGCCAGGGGCTGAGGGGACTGATGTCTCCAGAAATCCTCTATGAAGAGGACTGAGGACAGCTCAGAAGTAGTCCCACATCTGCAAGAGAGCAAACTGCACCTGCCTGTCTCGGATACATGGTCCCAGGCCTCCCTGTGGGACTCACTGCACAGCCAACAAATACTGAGTCAGTGCCCACCCTCTGCCACCGGCCACATGCAGGACCTCATCAAGAAAGAGTCCGTGCTGTCTTCCCACAACATGGAAGGACGTCAGAAGGACTTCTCAGCCCAGTTGAGCAATGGAAATCTTTCTTGGGGTAGTACTTAATATGAAATAAAACCAAGTATTTGTTGACAAACTTTGAATGGATGAAATGCTGGAGGAGACGAGGAAGCCAGAGAGAAAAGGGAACTTTACCCTAATGCAACTAACAACTGTGAAGTCCGGCTTCAGACAGCATCCTGAAGGCGGAGGGGAAGTCGCACAGAGCTCCTTGCAGGAGTTCCCGGGAGTGCGGGGAGGAGGCAGAAAGGTCCCACACTGAGCTGGGTGGAGGCCACGCTTGCTGGCCCCTTACAGGGGCTCAGGCAGCCCTCCATCCTGAGCCCTCCAGACACAGACCTGGGGAGAAAGCAGCCGCCGCCCGCGCTCAGGAAGACCCTGAGTGTCCCAGGCCGGCCCCTCCAGTGAAGGGACCTTGCTGGGTCACATGGAAGCCCCCCAGGAAAAGATCCCAGTGCTCTTCCTTGTGCGTGGCAAGGACCGCCTATAAGAGCTGCCCAGTCCAGGGTCGGTCTGGGCAGAAACGAAGTGTTGGCCGGGCTGTCTTCCTTCTGGAGGCTCTCAGGGAAAATTTGGTCCCCTCACTTTTACAGCTTCTAGAGCTGCCTTCCGTGCACCCGGGCTCACGGCCCCTTCCTCCATCTTCCAGGCCAGCACATCCCTTTAGCTGTCCCCTCTGTCCCTGCTGGAGTCCGAGCTCCCACCCCCCTCTCGTGAGGACACTTGCGATCACGTGTAGGGCCCCCCAGACAAGCCAGGCTAACTGAGGGCAAACAAAAATGAAAACTAAGACAAATATTTTAATTCTCCCTGGTGCAAAAAGGGAGACTCTCTCTCCCACCCTTTCCTTAGAGCATTTCCTTGAGAAAAGCTGTCATCGTGAATTTCTCTCTGCCCCTTTGAGAGGCATGTAAAGCTCCCCCAAAGCTACACAAGCCTCCTGCCAGCTTTTCCACCCAGGGCTCTGCCCAAGGCCCTCGAAACGGAAACACCAAGGGCCCGGGTGACCCACGGGAGCGGGGGTGGGGGCCTGACTTCCGAGGGGCGCCCAGTCCCAGGCCAGAAAGACGGAAAGACGGGAGGCCGCACCGCTCCCTGGGAGAAAGGCCATGAGCAAACACAGGCGGCCACCCCGATGGCCAGGTGAGTTGAGGATGATCTCGGGTGACAAACGGTGGTGCCATCGGGGGAGTCCTCTTGCTGAGGTGAGGACGAGTTCGGCTCCATGTGGTGACAGGCTGCGTCAGGTCTGCTGGGCCGTATCACGGGGGGAGACCTGCTGCTTTCCTAATCTCTTAGCGGGTGGCCTGCGATGTTTGTCCCTTTCTGCTTTCGTGCCTATTGGATAATTCAACTGTTTTCTTTCCCTTCTGCCTTTGCAGAGAGCTTTTCTGGGTTGGTAGGAGATTTTGGTTTTCATTATAGTTCCCCAACATGATCTCCCCATCTCGAAGTTCTTAGCCAACTCGCATCTGCAATCCCCTTTGCCATATAAGGTAATATTCACGGACTCCAACCATTTGGACCCCGGCCTCATTACCCACCACCCACTCCTCCGAGCTCCCCTCTGAGCTCCACTGTCCTGCGTAGCTCAAGTCTCCAGAAAGCAGGGATCTGGCCTGTCTTTTCTCCTGCAGCCAGCCTCTAGAAAGTCATCAGGTCCACGGGGAGGGGAACTCGGTAAGTGCCTGGGGGCCAATCAGATCAGAAAGTGGGAGAGCTGAAGCCCACGGGGAGGGCACTGGATGAGACCACACAGGTCCGGACCATCGTTTACCTGCAAACTTTAAACTCTCTTCCCTGCTTGTTAAGCGGATGATGGGAGTCTGACAGAACTTAGGGTGAGAGAAAAATACCACTTTCCTCATAGGAAAATTCCAGTTGGTATGTGAGTGAGGCAAAAAAGACACTTACAAGAAAACTTGTCTGTAACTCTCCCCCTTGCGGACTCTGACTGTAGGGAGCAGTGCCTTGGACATATTCTTTTATCTGGAACATTATCCCAGAATGACAGGAATGCGAGAACCGTTGGGGATCCTCTGGTTCTGAGGGGGGACCGTTGTTCAGCGGGGGAGGGTGCCCGATGCCCCAGAAACCACGTTTACCACTGCTTGGCGATTTGCTCTCAGGACCAGACGCTGCCAGGAAAGCAGCAACGAACCATGGCGGAGTGTCAGCTGAGAGAGAAAGCACTTGACTTTACTTGAGATCTCCATTTTTACCCTCTCAAGGTCAAATCTCACTGCTATGTCCTTTTCTACTCCAGACTGGCTTCAGGTTGTGTCAACTTAATTCAAAAGATGGGTTTAGAAGCCCTATGTGTATCCATTCTTGGTTTAAAAATCTACCAAAAAGCCAAGCTTGATCGGGAAACACCAAGGAAGTTCCAAAACCGAATCTCTGTGAAACCTTCGCAGTTTAGCAGAAGCCGGCGTGTTTGCAAACGTTTCGTGCCTGCTGGGGGCACGCACTGCTGTGCACAAAGGCAATTCCAGCTGTGTTCACCGGGTCACAGAAACACTACCTCCGACCTCAGCTCCTTCCTGCCCAGACCCTTCTCGGATAACCTCACGTGAGGAGGCAGAAAGCAAACTTGGTTTCAGCTCAGAGCCTCCGCATTGGCTCCAAGACCAAATCTGGGTCAGTTACACGCGCTGCTTCTGAGTCAGCCAGTGAGGTCTCAGCTGTTCTCAGAAGTGGTTTGCTTCGGCTCTTTTAAAACACGAGAAGAGTATTTCTTCTTAACGTGGTTTAGGAAGGTTTATTTGGGGGATATTATTAGAAACGACAACAACAGAGCATGTTGGACTGCTACATGGTAACGTTCTATTAAATGACTAGAGCTAAATTACTATTAAATTACTAGTTGAATAATATACAAAATAAAATTATTTTATTATTCAATTAATTATTATTAATTATAAAAATAATAATTATTATTTATTTTAAATGTTCCAAGAACATTTGGACAGTACTTTTTTTCACAGCGTCGAAACTGCTCTAAGTGCCCTCCACTGGTGGAGATGCTGCTCCTTATCTGTGCGGCCCCGGTGTGCGGTTCTAACGCATCTGTGGGTACAGTAGAGAAAATCACTGCAACGAATGAGCATGATCTATGGGTCAGATGGAGTTAAAAGAAATTCTTATGGTTAAATCGGGAATCAAAAAGCAACCCTAGGCTACCACAAGTATGTAAGAAAAATAATTCCTGGGATGCCTGGGTGGCTTAGTCAGTTACAGCCTCGGACTCTGACTTTGGCTCAGGTCATGATCGCAGGGTTGTGAGACTGGGCCCTGCTTCGGGCTCTGTGCGGGGTGTGGAGCCTGCTTAGGATTCTCTCTCTCCCTCTCCCTCTGTTCCTCCCTGCTCGCTCGTTCGCTCGCTCTCTGTCCCAAAATAATAATAATTCCACAGCCTGTTATTTGAAAACACTGGCTGAGAACTGGCCTCGGGAAGGACCTTGCTTGTGCTCACCATCCCCATCTAGCGGTGGATCCCCGAGGGCGGCTTAATGGACTCCATGAGATCTGATGGACCTTCAGCCTGATACCTATCTGCCTTCCAACCACTTGGATTTAAGACAATATTTTTGCAAAAAAAAAATAAAAAATATTTTTGCGTCCATGAAGCGGACTGTTTAAATGTACTTCATAAAGATGCAAATTCCTTTTATTAGCTTGCTGAATTTTTTTTAAAAGGTTTTATTTATTTGACAGAAAGAGATCACAAGTAGGCAGAGAGGCAGGTGGGGGGGTGGGGGGAAGCAGGCTCCCAGCTGAGCAGAGAGCCCGACGCGGGACTCTATCCCAGGACCCTGAGATCATGACCGAGCTGAAGGCAGAGGCTTAACCCACTGAGTCACCCAGGCGCCCCAGTTTGCTGAATTTTTAAAAATTAACATATAATATATTATTTGCCCCAGGGGTACAGGCATGTGAATCATCAGGCTTACACAATTCACAGCACTCACCATAGCACATACCCTCCCCAATGTCCATCACCCAGCCACCCCATCCCTCCCGCCCTGCTAAACCCCCAGCAACCCTCAGTTTGTTTCGTGAGATTAAGAGCCTCTTATGGTTTGTCTCCCTCCCGATCCCATCTTGTTTCATTTTTTCCCTCCTACCCGCCACGATCCCTCGCCCTGCCTCTCAAATTCCTCATATCAGAGAAATCATATGATAATTGTCTTTCTCTGGTTGACTTTTTTGTTCACCATAATACCCTCTAGTCCCATCCACGTCATTGCAAATGGAAAGATTGTGTAGTTTTGATGGCTGCATAGTATTCCATTGTATATATATACCACCTCTTCCTTATCCATTCATCTGTTGATGGACATCTAGGTTCTTTCCAAGTTTAGCTATTGTGAACATTGCTGCTATAAACATTCAGGTGCACGTGCCCCTTCGGATCCCTACATTTGTATCTTCAGGTTAAATACCCAGTAGTGTAATTGCTGGGTCATAGGGTAGCTCTACTTTGAACTTTCTGAGGAACTTCCATAGCGTTTTCCAGAGTGGCTGCACTAGCTTCCATTCCCACCAACAATGTAGGACGGTTCCCCTTTCTCCGCATCCTTGCCAACATCTGTCGTTTCCTGACTTGTTCATTTTAGCCATTCTGACTGGTGTGAGGTGGTATCTCACTGTGGTTTTGATTTGTATTTCCCTGATGCTGAGTGATGATGAGCCCTTTTTCATGTGTCTGTTGGCCATTTGGATGTTTTCTTTGCTGAAATGTCTGTTCATGTCTTCTGCCCATTTCTTGGATTATTTGTTCTTTGGGTGTTGAGTTTGAGAAGTTCTTTATAGATTTTGGATACTAGCCCTTTATCTGACAAGACATTTGCAAATATCTTCTTCCATTTTCTCAGTTGTCTTTTGGTTTTGTTGACTCTTTCCTTTACTGTGCAAAAGCTTTTGATCTTGATGAAGTCCCAATAGTTCATTTTTGCCCTTGTCTTTTTCCCTTGCCTTTGGCAATGTTTCTAGGAAAAAGGTGCTGCAGCTGAGGTCAAAGAGGTTGCCGCCTGTGTTCTCCTCAAGGATTTTGATGGATTCCTGTCTCACATTGAGGTCTTTCATCCATTGTGAGTGGTGTACCATTTTTTGGTGTACCAAAAATAGTGAACCATTTGTGTGTGTGGTGTAAGGAAATGGCTCAGTTTCATTCTTCTGCATTTGGCTGTCCAATTTTCCCAACAACATTTGTTGAAGAGACTGTCTTTTTTTCCCACTGGACAGTCTTTCCTGCTTTGTTGAAGATTAGTTGACCATAGAGTTGAGGGTTCATTTCTGGGCTCTCTACTCTGTTCCATTGATCTATGTGTCTGTTTTTCTGTCAGTACCACACTGTCTTGATGATCACAGCTTCGTAATAGAGCTTGAAGTCTGGAATTGTGATTCCGCCAAGTTTGGTTTTCTTTTTCAACATTCCTCTGGCTATTTGGGGTCTTTTTTGGTTCCATATAAATTTTAGGATTATTTTGTAACCATCCCTCAGAACAATGTATTACTTAAAATATAATCCATGAGAGATTATACTAATCACCAAGCATGCTCAAATATAGCCTTAAGAAAAACATGTACCAGCAACAGGCCTCTGAGGGAAAGGATGATATCTGTCCTTGAAGCTGAGCAGCTGGGGATGCCTGGTCCACACGGGGTGGAACACTACCTGCTTCCTTTTTCTGTTATCTCCACTTCCCCGGAGACTGCCTGCAGTTAGTCAGACAATCCCTTTTGTTTGGGCTTGCTCACTATAGGTCATGTACTATGTGACCAGACATATTCTGCCTTTCTTCTTACTTACAAGACTCATGGTCAATTTGTAACCTAGTTTGGCTTCTTTGTTGGTTGTTGTCTGCTTTCCAATAAATATGAAACTGGGGACTTGTTCAGGGCAACAGTCTTCTCCACTGCCAACCCCTGCTCCCTTTCTCTTGCAGCTCACTTGTCTGTGCCTCATTCTTCTCCCATGTGCCATCAGGAAACAACATTATTTGGTTCCATTTCTTTGAAAAAAAAATTGATGGTATTTTGATAGGGATTGCATTAAATGTGTGGATTGCTTTAGGTAGCATAGACATTTTCACAATATTTGTTCTTCCAATCCATGAGCATGGAACACTTTTCCGTTTCTTTGTGTCTTCACACTATGTCAATTTCTTTCACGAGTACTTTATAGTTTTCTGAGTACAGATTCTTTGCCTCTTTGGTTAGGTTTATTCCTAGGTATCTTACCATTTTGGGTGCAATTGTAAATGGGATCGACTCCTTAATTTCTCTTTCTTCTGTCTTACTGTTGGTGTATAGAAATGCAACCGATTTCTATGCGTTGATTTTATATCCTGATACTTTATTGAATTCCTGTGTGAGTTCTAGCAGTATGAGAGTGGAGTCCTTTGGGTTTTCCACATAAAGTATCATATCATCTGCAAAGAGTGAGAGTTTGACTTCTTCTTTGTCAATTCGGATGCCTTTTATTTCCTTTTGTTGTCTGATTGCTGAGGCTGGGACTTCTAGGACTATGTTGAACAGCAGTGGTGACATCGGACAGCCCTGCCGTGTTTCTGCCTTTAGGGGAAAAGCTCTCAGTTTTTCCAGTCTCAGTTTTCTCGGTCTCCCACTGTGGGTTTTTCATAGATGGCCTTTATGATATTGATATGTATCCTCTATCCCTACACTGTGAAGAGTTTTGATCAAGAAAGGATGTTGTACTTTGTCAAATGCTTTTTCAGCATTTATTGAGAGTATCATATGGTTCTTGTTCTTTCTTTCATTAATGTATTGTATCACATTGATTGACCTGCAAATGTTGAACCAACCTTGCAGCCCAGGGATAAATCTCACTTGGTTGAGGTGAATAATCCTTTTAATATACTATTGGATCCTATTGGATCCTAGTATTTTGGTGGTGAGAATTTTTGCATCCATGTTCATCAAGAATATTGGTCTGTAATTCTCCTTTCAATGGGGTCTTTGTCTGGTTTGGGGATCAAGGTAATGTTGGCCTCACAAAATGAATGTGGAAGCTTTCCTTCCATTTCTATTTTTTGGAACAGTTTCAGGAGAATAGGTATTAATTCTTCTTTAAATGTTTGGTAGAATTCCCCTGGGAAGCCGTCTGGCCCTGGGTTCCTGTTTGTTGGAAGACTTTTGATGACTGCTTCAATCTCCTTACTGGTTATGGGTCTGTTCAGGTTTTCTGTTTCTTCCTGGTTCAGCTTTAGTAGTTTATATGTCTCTAGGAATGCATCCATTTCTTCCAGATTGTCAAATTTGCTGGTGTATAGTTGCTCATAATATGTTCTTAGAATTGTATTTCTTTGGTGGTGGTTGTGATCTCTCTTCTTTCATTTATGATTTAATTAATTTGGGTCTTTCTCTTTTATTTTTGATAAGCCTGGCCAAGGGTTTATCAATCTTATTGATTCTTTCAAAGAAACAGCTCCCAGTTTTGTTGATTTGCTCTACTGTTCCCTTGGTTTCTATTTCATTGATTTCTGCTCTGATCTTTATTATTTCTCTTGTCCTGCTGGGTTTAGGCTTTCTTTGCTGTTCTTTCTTCAGCTCCAGTAAGTGTAGGGTTACGTTGTGTACTTGAGACCTTTCTTGTTTCTTGAGAAAGGCTTGTATTGCTATATACTTTCCTCTCAAGACTGACTTTGCTGTGTCCCAAAGATTTGGAACAGTTGTGTTTTCATTTTCATTTGTTTCCATGAATTTTTTTTTATTCTTCTTTAATTTCCTGGTTGACCCATTCATTCTTTAGTAGGATGCTCTTTAGCCTCCATGTATTTGAGTTCTTTCCAACTTTCCTTTTGTGGTTGCATTCTAATTTCAAAGCATTGTGGCCTGAAAATATGCAGGGAATGATCCCAATCTTTTGGTACCAGTTGAGACCTGATTTATGACCCAGTATGTGCTCTATTCTGGAGACTGTTCTATGTGCACTGGAGAAGAATCTGTATTCTGTTCCTTTGGGATGGAATGTTCTGAATGTATCTGTGATGCCCATCTGGTCCAGTGTGTCATTTAAAGCCTTTATTTCCTTGTGGATCTTTTGCTTAGATGATCTGTCCATTTCAATGAGGGGGGTGTTAAAGTCCCTTACTATTATTGTATTATTGTCAATGTGTTTCTTTGATTTTGTTATTAATTGGTTTATATAATTGGTTGCTCCCATGTTAGGGGCATAGATATTTAAAGTTGTTAGATCTTCTTGTTGGACGGACCCTTTAAGTATGATATAGCGTTCTTCCTCATCTCTTATTATAGTCTTTGGCTTAAAATCCAATTTATCTGATATAAGGATTGCCACCCCAGCTTTCATTTGATGTCCATTTGCATGGTAAATTGTTTCCCACCCCCTCACTTTAAATCTGGAGGTGTCTTTGGGTCTAAAATGAGTTTCTTGGGACACCTGGGTGGCTCAGTTGGTTGGGTGTCCGCCTTCGGCTCAGGTCATGATCCTGGATTCCCAGGATTGAGTCCCACATTGGGCTCCCTGCTCAGCCTGGAGTCTGCTTTTCCCTCTGCCCTTCACCTCACATTCTCTGGTACTCTCTCTCTATATATCAAATGAATAACTAAAATCTTAGAAAAATAAAATAGTTTCTTGCAGACAGTATACAATGGGTCTTATTTTGTTCTTTTTTTTTTTTTTTTTAACCCATTCCGATACTCTATGTCTTTTGATTGGGGCATTTAGCCCATTTACATTCAGGGTAACTATTGACAGATATGAATTTAGTGCCATTTGTTGCCTCTAAGGTGACTGTTACTGTATATTGTCTCTGTTCCTTTCTAGTCTGTTACTTTTAGGCTCTCTCTTTGCTTAGAGGACCCCTTTCAATATTTCCTGCAGCACTGGTTTGGTGTTTGCAAATTCTTTTAGTTTTTGTTTGTCCTGGAAGCTTTTTATCTCTCCATCTATTTTGAATGACAGCCTAGCTGGATATAGTATTCTTGGCTGCATATTTTTCTCGTTTAGTGCTCTGAATATATCATGCCAGTCCTTTCTGGCCTGCCAGGTCTCTATGGATGGGTCTTCTGCCAATCTAATATTTCTACCATTTTATGTTACAGACCTCTTATCCTGAGCTGCTTTTAGGATTTTCTCTTTGTCCCTGAGATTTGTAAGTTTTACTACTAGATGATGGGGTGTGGACCTATTTTTATTGATTTTGAGGAGGGTTCCCTGTGCCTCCTGGATTTTGATGCTTGTTCCCTTCACCAAATTAAGGAAATTCTCTGCTATAATTTGCTCCAATATACCTTCTGCCCCTCTCTTTCTTCTTCTTCTGGGATCCCAATTATTCTAATACTGTTTTGTCTTATGGTATCATTTATCTCTTGAATTCTCCCCTCGTGGTCCAGTAGTTGTTTATCTCTCATTTTCTCAGCTTCTTTATTCTCCATCCTTTGGTCTTCTATATCACTAATTCTCTCTTCTGCCTCATTTATCCAAGAAGTAAGAGTCTTCATTTTTGGGACACCTCGGTGGCTCAGTGGATTCAAGCCTCTGCCTTCGGGTCATGATCTCAGGGTCCTGGGATTGAGCCCTGCATTGGGCTCTCTACTCAGCAGGGAGCCTGCTTCTCCCTTTCTCTCTGCCTGTCTCTCTGCCTTCTTGTGGTCTCTCTCTGTCAAATAAATAAAATCTTAAAAAAAAAGAGCCACCATTTTTTATTGCACCTCATTAATACCTTTTTAAATTTCAACTTGGTTAGATTTCAGTTCTTTTATTTCTTCAGAAAGGGATTTTATTTCTCCAGAAAGGGATTCTCTAGTATCTTCCATGCTTTTTTTTTTTTTTTTTTTTTTTTGAGCCCAGCTAGCACCTTGATAATGGTCATTCTAAACTCTAATTCTGACATCTTACTCTTGTCCATATTGATTAGGTCCCTAGCCATCAGTACTGACTCTTGTTCTTTTTTTTTTTTTTTTGTGGTGAGTTTTTCCGCCTTGTCATTTCATCCAGATAAGAATAGATGAATGAGAGAACAATATACTAAAAGGGTAGCAACGACCCCAGAACGATATACACTAACCAAATCAGAAGAGACCCGAAACTGGGGTGAGAAGAAAGGAGGGAGAGAAAAAAAAAGAGCCACACACTTGATTTTGGGTGTATTTTGGTCTATTAGAAGAAACTACCTTCCAACATTTCAAAGAATGAAAAACTTATATATATATACACAAAAATAAGGGTAAACACGATGAAGGGATAGACTAAGACTGTAAAGATGAAAATTTAAAAAGATTCTAAAAAAGGAATTGATAAGAAGTTGGTTGAAAAAGAAAAAAAGAAAAAGGAAAGAATGTGATCAGGCTGGGGCCTAGAACAAAGCCGTGTGCTAGATTTAGGGTATATTTTGATCTATTAGAAGAAAACTGTATCCCAAAATTTTTTTTTTTAAAGATTTTTTATTTTTTTATTAGAGAGAGACTGAGAATGAGAGGAGAGAAGGTCAGAGGGAGAAGCAGACCTCCCGCAGAGCCGGGAGTCCGATATGGGACTCGATCCCGGGACTCTGGGATCATGACCTGAGCCGAAGGCAGTCGCCCAACCAACTGAGCCACCCAGGCGCCCCCAAAATTTTAAAGAAAGAAAAACCTATATGTATACAAAAAATAAAGTTAAATACAATGAAGGGATAGACTGACTATAACTATGAAATTTTTTTAAAACATGTTTAAAAAGGTTTTGATAAAGATAAAGTAATTTAAAAACGTTAAAATAGTAAAGAGGAAAAGATTTAAAAATAGAAGAAGAAAAAAATAAAATTTAAAAAATTTAACTTTGAAAGACTAAAGAATCATGGGGAAAAAAAACCATGAATTCTATGTGTTGCTTTCCCCTACCTCTGGAGTTCCGCAGTTCTCATTGATCGGTGAACTTGGTCTTGGCTGGATGTTCTTGCTGATCTTCTGGGGGAAGGGCCTGTTGCAATGATTCTCCAATGTCTTTGCCTGAGGCAGAATTGCACCACCATTACCAGGGGCTGGGCTAAATTATCTGTGTGGTGTTGCTCTCAGAGTTTTTGTTCCTTAAATGCTTTCTGTACAGCTCTGGAGGAGGAGAATGAAGATGGTGGCCTCCCAATCTCCAGCCCCATAGGAGCTGAGAGCTTGGAGCCCCACTCCTCAGCGCTCCTTCAGAAAAAGGCTGTCAATCCCTCCATCTCCCTGGTCTCCGGCTGCGCTCCTAACTCAGCCAGCCTGTGACTGAGCATTTCTGTCTCTGGCGCACGGCCCTGTTTGGAGTCTCCAAACCCAGCCGATTCCTGCAGCATGCTCCTGCATCACTCCTCCCAGAGTAGGAAGGTGAGTCTCCCCGGATCTGCTACTTGTGGGGTCCCTGCTTGAAGAGAAGTGGCCAGATGTGCCTCGGATCATGGTAAGGTAAACCTGAGCTGAGAGCTCACTGTGCGGCTCCGTCTCTGCTGCCGGCTTCCCCGCCCCGACACCTGGGAGCTCTGCCGCACTGAGGCACCCCTGGTCTTTCTCTGGCCCTGAGGGCCCTGAGACCTCACTGTCCCCGCCAGGGCTCCACCCCCCGCTCAGCCTCTGGAGCGACATCCCCCAACGGAGCAGACTCTAAAAGTTCCGATTTTGTGCTCGCTGTTCTACTGCTTGCCGGGAGCCGGCCCCTCCCCCTGCAGTCTCTCTTCCCCTATATCACCTCCGCACATCCTACCTTCCAGAAAGCGATCGATTTTCTTTTCCTAGAATTACTTTTTTCTCTTTGATCTCCTGTTGAGTTTGTAGGTGTTTAGTATGGTTTGGTAACTACCTAGCTGAGCTCCTGGGACCTCATGATATTTACATCTCCTACCCCTCTGCCATCTTGCTCCTCCCCCAGTTTGCTGAATTTTCTTGAGTCATTTTAAATTTCAAAACGTTAATGGTATGTTAATGTTAAGTTACATCCACTGAGTTTCATTTCCTGCCACATTAAAACATTACAGAAGGCGCCCTGATTTCTTATATATTTTTCCAGATAAAATACAGGATTCATACGTTTATTCTCAAAAAGGCAATTTAGATTTTTTTTTCAGCTTCGTATTAGCCATTCTAGCTTAATTCTTTTGATCCCAAAGCACCTGATTAGTCTTAGGAAAGGATTTTCTCTGTGCGTGTGTCTGTGTAGGTTTGCTAGGACTGTCCACACCCTGGGTGGTTTAAACAATAGAAACTTACTCTCCCAACTCTCGAGGCCAAAAGTCCAAGATCAAGGTGTCGGCAGGGTTGGTACTCTGAAGCTCATCTCCTTGGCTTGTAGGTGGCTATGTTTTTCCTGTCTCCACATGGTCCTCCCTCTGTGTCCTAATTTCTTCCTAAAAGGACACTAGTCATATTGGATCTGTCATCCCCTCCCATATGACTTCATTTTCCCTTAATTATTTCTTTGAAGTCCAAACCTCCAAATACAGTCACATTCTGGAAGTGCTTGGGGTTATGACCTCAACATATGAATTTTAGGGACACACAATTATATATATATATGTAGTGAGATAGTGGTTTTTCTTCTTTAGTAACTCACAGACTCTGATTAAACATGATGGAGCACACACACGTTTATCCCTGCTCCTCCCAAAATGCTATCAGAACAATGGTGAATGAATACGATGGTATAAATTGACAAGGAGAAAGATGGGAGAGGAGCCAACCAGGGACAAGGCACAGGACACGTTCTCCAAAATGGCATGGAAGGAACCACGGTAGCTGTCTGAGCTCACTGCAGCCCAGGGTCTTTCTGGTGCCCCCAGACCACATCGCAAAGGAAGCTGCCGGCTCTGTGTGGAGATCCATGGCAGCGGTGAATAGGGGCAAGGAGAAAGTCTGTGCCAAACGCTGGGCCATCAGTCTCTAGGGATTGGGAAAAGTAAATGAGACCCTGTTTTGGGCAATTAGCTTAGGACCTGGGGCCGGAGAAAGGGCCAGGCTGGTTCCCGGCCCATTGAGTCCCTGAGCTTGTTCCTGTTTGCTCAGGATGCACGGGAGTTGAGCAGTATTTGGACAGTTCCCGCCCCCGACCCCGCACTAGCCTCGTGAATTCCATCACACCCTCCCGCTGTGCCCGCGGGCTCCCAAGAGCCCACGTGAGACCCCTGAATCTCTCACCAGCAAGGATGGGCCAGGCACATCAAGACTGACCATGTGTGCGGGTTATAGAGGGGTTGTTGAACACCAGACTCAGCTCCGACAGAGATGCTTTCCTTCTGGTGTGGTTTTAGGGCTCGGGAAGCAGGGGAAGGGGTCAAATAATGCCTCAATGTCTCATGGGGTTTGAAGATGTCTATGTTTCTGGGAAGAATTTCCTGAAATGTGTGTCTGAGAATGCTGAGGACTGGTCAATCAGGAGGGGCCAAAGAAGAGGGCAGCCCTACAGAGGCAGGACTGGGGGTGGGGGGGCAGGGGGGGCGGCCCCATATCCCATGGAGGAGAGACTGGGCCAAGACCACCAGGCACTTGGGCTCCTTGGCCAGGAGGAGGGGGAGGGGAGGGCAGCTTGGCCAGGCTTAGCCAGGGTCAGCCAGAGTCGGCCAGGGTCGGGGTCAAGGTCTGGCGGTGAGACCGTGGCTGGGAGGCCTGTGGGTGGATGGGAGGGAGGTCTCAGAGGGCTGGCTGCCAGGAGGCCGGTCCTAATGGGGTGGGGAGGAGCCTTGTGCAGGCCGGGAGCTGGAGGGGCCCAAGGGGTGGGAGTGGGAGGAGATGGGGGCCGACCCGGAGGAGTGGGGGGGCAGGAAGTGGCTGACAGACTGGCCTAGAGTCGCCACGCCACAGGGAAAGCAGAGACCCCGAGGCAAAGAAGAGGTGAGGAGGGGAGAGAGGGCCAGGGAGGCAGCTGAGTGGAAGGGGGCAGCTTCAAGGTGAGATCTGTCAAGTAAGTGCTTGTCTAACCCTGAGATTTCTCCCCGAGGGGACCTCCATTTCCACATCTGTAGCTTTCTGGTCCTAGACCACCAGCACACACAGAGTTCTTGGGGGGACTCCATGCCTCAGGCAACCCCAGCCATGGATTAGGGGACAGGATGAGAAGGTCTAGGAGAGGGGTGGTGGGGAAGGCCCCCCAAAAGGAGTTAAGGCAGGGTGGGGCTGTCTAAAGAAGGAAGCCGTGGTGGGGCCGATGTCAGACCCTGGGGCCTGGGCTCAGGGCCAGGGCCAGTGACCAGGAGCGGCCCCGGCACACGGAGGGTTAAGCACCCCCTGGTTCCCGGCTCTGGGCCCCTCCCTTATGTTTACGTCCTCCCCAAAATATTCGGCCTCCAGCTGGCCTCCATTCTATATCCTGCCCCTCCCCCTCGAGTTAGCCTTGGGGGAAGAAGGGGGTGCCAGGGCCAGGGTTCCCAGGACTGGGAGGGAGCGGGCAGGCTCGGAGCGCTGGGGGAGAAGCAGACCTGGAGAGGCTGAGGTGGGGGAGGCCGAGGGGGGCTCTGAGCGCAGCAGGCAGGAAAGGGGATCAGAGACGCAGTGGCGGAGGAAGAAGGGGCCAGAAGAGGGTGGGGGAGGGGGAGAGTGGGCAACAGGAGGGCTTGCCAGGCTGTTGGCCCGCAGACAAGAGCCAACTCAGCACCAACCCTGGACCAGGCCAAACATGGGCAGAGCTGGGTCCAGGGAACAGCGGGGGGCAGGGTAGGGAGGAATGCAAGAGCCAGGGGAATACCAGGGGGATCTCGACCAAAGGGCCACCTCCTGGCCCTCCGAGCCCAGCCCGGAGCCCTGCCAGGCACCCCCCCCCCCGCATTCCCCCGCAGTTCCAGGGCCAGGGAGTTGGTGGCACTGCTGGCTGGCATGAAGAGCTGAGGACCCAACACTCTTGGCAGGGCTGGGGACACCGAGGCGACACCATGCGGCAGCTGCTGATGCCTCTAGCCCTGTGGCTGGGCGCGGTGGGCCTGGGCAGAGCCGAGCTCACAGCGGCACAGCAGCGCGGCCTGCAGGTGGCCCTGGAAGAGTTTCACAAGCACCCGCCCGTCCAGTGGGCCTTCAGGGAGACCAGCGTGGACAGTGCCACGGAAATGGTTAGCGGCGTGGCCTGGGAGGGACGGGGCTCGGGCCGCAAGCTCGTTCCCAGGAAGCAGGCGCCCAAGCCCTCGGGCTCGATGAGCACCCAGTTCTCCAGGGAGAGGCCAAGAGCCCAGCCCCCTTCTCAGCTGTTTCATGGGGGGGCTGGGGAGGAAGGACAGGTCACCCCCAGGGAATTGCTCTGTGCGCTCAGCGCACTGCTGGCCTTTCTGTGTCTGCGGGCAGCCCTTCCCTGCAGGGACCTTTGTGAGGCTGGAATTTAAGCTCCAGCAGACCAGCTGCCGGAAGAAGGACTGGAAAAAAGCAGAGTGCAAAATCAAGCCCAACGGGGTGAGTTGAGGCCTGCGTGTGGGGGTGGGCGGGGAGAGAGACAGAGAGAGAGGGAGAGATGGGGCATTTGCTCACTGCGAGGTTTAGGAAGACAGCCGGCAAGGAGCCCCGAGTTTGGAGCAGCGGCCCCACGGGGGAGCCTCTCTGGAAGCCGACCGGCTCCGTCTGAGCCCTCGTGACGCTGTGGGTGGCCAGGGCTGGGACAGGCAGGGGCGGGGAGGGCTGGGCTACTCTGAGGACATCTGTTCTTCAGAGAGAGTCCTCCTCCCGTCCGGGCTCCTCTCTGGGGCTTCGGGTTGGCGGTGGAGGAAGCCCAGGGCATGGGTTTGGCCGCCCCTGCCCCGGGCCTGGTGAAGCCCCCGCCCCTGGCGAGTCTTCCAGTAGAGATGGCCCTGCCTGGGCTGACTCTTAACAGGCCTTGACTGTAATCGGCCCGCTTGGGGGGGTACCCGCTGCGGGGCGGGGGGGGGGGGGAGTCCCAGCTCTTCCAAGCACCAGCCTGGGACTGTGGGTTCTGAGGGCCTGTTCCCTCCCACTGTTTAGGGAGGGACTGGATTGTATCCGTGATTTCCCAGACTTTGTCAGGACCCTTGTGTTCATAACAGACCTTTTAAGAACAGGCGAAAAAATAAAATGGACCAACAAAGTGGCTCGAGATCAAAGTTAGGTGGGGAGAACCTGTTTGGGGATGGAGTCCTGCCTGCATACTTTCTACAGTTTGAAAATTGCAGGACGGGCTGACGTCTGAAATCTCCCAGTCCCCGGGGAGGTTGTGCAGGGAGCCAGGTGGCCTGCGTGGCCCCTCGCCTCTCAGCTGTCGGGCCTGCCAGGGGAGCCGGTCCCCATTGCGGGCAGCCCCCAGCTTCCCCCCTGGTGGGGCCGCACGCCTGCCCTGACCCCTTTCCTCTCCTGGCCCTATGACCCCCTCCCCAGAGGAAGCGAAAATGCCTGGCCTGCGTCAAGCTGAACCCTGCAGATAAAGTCCTCGGCCGAATGGTCCACTGCCCCATATACACGCAGCCTCACCGGGTAAGAGTGGGCAGGGAGGAGGTGGGGAGGCTGGGGAAGAGGCTGGGACGATGGAGAAGCCTGCCCTGTGGGAGAGGTCAGAGGCCAAAGCATGGGCCGAAGCGTGGACCGAGGTGTACAGAGGGCGAGGAGGGGGGGAGAGGGGAGGAGGGGCAAGGCGGACAGAGGAGGAGGTGAGGAGTAAGAAGGGGTGAGGAGGGGTGAGGAGAGGGTGAGGAAGCTGGGAGGGGCGAGGAGCGGTGAGGAGGGGCTCTGGGCCTGGCCCCGCTATTCCCCAGGGGATGTGGAGGTGGGTGCCGCAGAGGACGCGGGCTCGGGCCCCGGGGCACCCTCCACGGGGACACCCGCCCCGGGCCCCGCCGGCCCTCGGGCCTGAGCAGCCGCTGGCACTCGCAGGAGCCCGAGGAGCACCAGGAGGCTCAGTGCGGCAGGGTGGAGCGAGCGGGCGAGGACCCCCACAGCTACTACTTCCCAGGACAGTTTGCCTTCTTCAAGGCCCTGCCCCCGAGCTGAGGCGCGACGGTAGGTGCCCAGGACGAGGGGGGCAGAACGGAGCTGGGACGGCGCTGGCGTGTTTGGGGCTGGAGGCTGGGTCGCTGCAGGGCTGAGGGCGGCGCTGTGGGAAGGATTCGGAGCCTGGAAAAGAGCCTGGAGCGACCCAAACAGCCTCCCGCACACCCAAAACTCGGGTTTCTTTTTCCTTCCCTCTAGAATTCTGTCCCGCTTCCCGGACAGCTGCAGGAGCTGAGCAGGGAAACCCGACCCGCCGTCCCCGAGCCCCGGGAGGACAAGCCCGTTACCCCCGAGCCAATAAACTGCTCTCCCAGACTCGTTCTGTCCTCCTTTTGCACGCGCCCCTCCGCTCGGCTTGGCTGCAGGAGGGAGGGAGGTCCGGCGGGAGCAGCCGAGCCCCAGGGGGAGCAGGACACCTCCTGCCCCAGGCCCAGGCCGCGGGAGACCAGGGGCCGCGGAGACCTGGTCTTGCCTTCAGGCGCTCGCGCTTGGACAAGCAAAGCGCACCCACAGAAAACGACAGGCAGTGATGTTAGAACAGAGAGATTTAATGGGGATCAGCGTGGGTGAGAATGGGCAGCGAGGCCTCCAGGGTGACACAGGACGGGCCACCACAGCAAGGGGGTCACTGGGACAGGAAATGTCCCGGTGGGCGAAGGTGGGCGAACGCCAGCTTCGGGGCTCTGCCACCTCCTCTCCGAGGACCGGCTGGGCCAGCAGGCACCCCCTCGCTGCCTCTCTCATCTCCAGCCTTAGGAGGAAGCAGCTCTCTCCCACTGAGCCTCTGGCCACGGGTGGCAGCGGCTGCGGATGTGGCTCCGCACGGGGCCTCCTCCCCGGGCTCGAAGTGGAGGGGGCGGGACGGTCTCATGCTGGGCCAGCTGCCGGAGCGGGGCCCTGGCCCCCGCTCGAGCCCACTGGGGAGGTGTGACCTTGAACTACACGCAGGGAGGATGTGGACTCTTCCCGAAGGAGCGAGAGCGGGCGGCTGCTCTTGGGAGCCCAGAGAAACAAAGAGCCGGGGCTGCAGCGGGGCAGAGGCGGGCAGCCAGGCCACAGTGGGCCCAGCAGCCACGGGCCGCGGACACGCTCAAAACAGGAAGGACGAGGTGGTGCCGGCGGGGCTGAGCGCCCGCTCGGCCTGGGCCAGACTGTCGCGGGCCTGGCGGTCCAGGTCGTGGCACTCCTGCAGGGTGTGCTGGAACTGGCGGCAGGCCTCCTCCAGGATGGCGCTGCTCCGCGGGGGCCACGACTCCCAGTAGCCCGGCTCCACCCAGGGCTGGGCCTCGGCGGCTCTGGGGCCGGGGCCGGGGCGCAGGGAGCTGTCCAGGTCCCGGCACAGCTGGTAGAACTCGCTGCCCCGGCCCGTCACGCGCTCGCCGTCGATGACCTTGAGGCCGGGCAGCAGCTCTCGGACGGCCGCCCAGTACGAGGGGCTGCTGCACAGCGGGTTGCTGAGGCGGGCCAGGGGGTCGCGCAGCCGCAGGCACTCGAGGCCCCGCAGGCCGGCCAGACACTGCAGCTGGCCGGGGGTGGCTAGCAGGTTGCCCGCGGCGTTGAGGCTCTGCAGGTTCTCACAGGCGGCCAGCGGCTCCAGCCCCGTCAGCCGGTTGTCGGCCACGTTGAGCACCAGCAGCTGGCGCAAGGAGGCCAGCGGGCCGAGCTGCGTGAGCGCGTTGCCCGACAGGTCCAGCCACTCGAGCCCCAGGCACTCCCCCAGGCAGCCCAGGTCCGCCAGCCCCAGGCCCCGGAGCTTCAGCAGCAGGATGGACTCCAGGGCGAACTCACCCGAGCGAGACTTGAGCAGCTGGGGCGTGATGCGCACCCCGGCGGCCTCCGCCGGCTTCTCGCCCTGCGGCGGCTCCATCGGAGGAAGTCAGTCCGGGAGGCCCAGGCCCCGGCGGGTCTGACACGGCCACGTGGGCGCCACGGGGGGGGTCGGCTGACGGCTCGCCCTGAGAAAGGCACCGTCCACTCCGCCTGGGTCAGCGTCGGAGGCCCGCTTCCGACAGCCCCGCTCCAGGGCCAGCGGGGTCCTACGGGGAAACAATGGCACCGTAAGCCGGCCTCTCCCGAGCCCCTCCGGAGCGCGCGGCAGGGGACAGCACGAGGGGCCGGCCAGGCCTGCGGACACAGAGCCCTCCTGGGGGTGGGGGCCCCGGGCACGGTCCGGCAGTTACGGCTACACTGGATGGCATTCGGGGGCCACGGGACCGATTCTTCCCATTTTCCGTATCTGCACCGGGAGGCAAAATCTCTTCATTTTTCTTTTTTGGTACCCAATCGTGATCTCTCCTTATTAACTGAGATGTTTCTTTTTAACCATTTCAATTAATTCCTGAAGAGCTAATGGGTCACCGCCATCGACAGCCTCTTCTGTCTCCCTCCATAAGCAGATGCGAAGGACGGCACGCCAGGCCTCACCTGTTCTCTCAAAGATGTGCTCCACTCAGTGCTTCTTTGTTTTTAACATGAGTAATGAATTCAAAATGCTTTCCAGCTTGCGTGGGCCAGCCTGTAATCTCAGCTTGAGGTCGCGGGGCCTGGAGGCCAAGGTGGGGAGACTGAGGTCAAGGAAGGGAAGGGCCAGGAGGGCCCCCGGAGGAGGTGGCGACTCGGGCAGCCCGGAGGCCGCCCGCAGCCCCAGCACCTGCCACAGTAGCTCTTCACTCGGGCGCCGGCAGAAGGGAGTCAGTCCCTGTGTACCGGGCAGCACGGGCTGGGCTTAGCCAGAGAGGGCAAGCGGGGCCCAGGTCCAGGCAAAGAAGACGTGCATGCTGGAGGGAAGGACCTGGCTAGCACCTAGGTTCCAGAAAGGCAGGGGAGGGAGGGCCCCTCCAGGCACTGGGGGCTGTGGAGCCGCATGAGGCCAGGTGGCATGAGGCCAGGTGCCAGCGCGAGGCCAGAGGCCTGCGGGAAGGACAGCAGCAACGCCGCCCACAGAAGGGTCAAGGTTTCAGCAGAGAGGAAAACAAGAAGGGACCTCCACGCCAAGTGGCAGCCTCCCAGCCCTGCAGACCCCGGCCAGGCCTGGGCTGGGAGAACCGAGGGGCTCTTCACTCCTGCTGTTTGTAAAACCTGGGCTTGGGGCTATCAGAGTCCCAGGTCTGCGTCTCCGTAATCCACACCACTTTTTACTTCCTTCTCCGAGGAAATCAGGCCCAGAGATGCTCCCCTCCCTCTGGCCCCAGGGGGTCCCCAGGTCCTAACCTAGCTCCCCTCTAGTCCGCAACACTCCTTCCTTTCTACTTCATTTCTTTCCAAAAGCGATTGGAGACATCCACTAAGAAGTCTGGGTCACTGTATTCGACTGGGATCTGCTGGGGCTTGGAAGCAGCGAGAGGGGGTGGAAACTGCTGCCCGTGGCGGGGAGGGGGCTCGAGAAGGGCGCCAGGCGCATGAAGCCTGCCATGAACACACTAGAGACACAAGGACTTCACCGAAGGTGGTGAGCGCTGGAGAGGGGGGCGCTCTCCGGAGTCCAGAACAACTTCCGGGGATCCGGCCATGTTACTGGATGCCTGTGCGACACACAGGACAGGCGGGGCGAGGGGGGGGGGCAAGACGTCCAGTTTGAGGTGACCATGGGCATCGTGCCAAGGAGGCGCTTGGAGCTCTAGGCGGAAGGGATTCCAGCGTTACCCGCAGAGGTGCCCAGTCCAGCCTCTCGGGGGACACAGACCTCTTTAAGTGTCTGCAGGCCCCTCTCCAGGGCGATGCACAGCCTCCCCAGCCACATGCTATTTTGGGGATGAAAGCGGTCAGGAAGCCCCGGCGTCCAGTGAAAAGGAGCGGTCATGAGCCAACATCGAGAGGACACCAACATTCGTGAGGCTGGAGGGAGGGCGCTGACAAGCAGCCAGAGGGAGGCGGGCGAGGACATGGCGAGGGACACTGTGAAAATGCCCACTGGACCCAGCGAGGCCGCTGGGTGGAGCAATGCCGGTCGGCTGCAAGCCCACAGCGCAAGCCCGACGGTCAGGGGGCGCTGCCCCGAGGAACCGGCTCAGCGACCTCAGGGACCATCTGGGTGGAGGCGGCCACGTGGTGGGAAAGGACAAGGGGACCAGGGGAGGGGGAGAAGGAAGGGAGCTGTGCACGCTCCCCACGTTAAAGCTGGGAGGAACGCTTTTTGCAGAAGAGGAAGTTGAGAAGCCAAGAGCACATTCTCTGGGAATCGGGCCTTCTGCGCCCCAAAGCCCTGCCTGGCCAGGGACCCGTGGCCCTCCGGCTCACGGCACTGCGCCTCCCGCCCTGCCCCCTGGGGGCTCGCCGGTGACCGCACGGCACAGCCACCAGGGTGAAACGCGGGTTCTCCAGCCGATGGAGCTGGGCTCCACTCCCAGTCCTGCCTTACCTGCCATCTACACACCTCAACCGGGCCACTGGTCATGGGCACGACCTAGCAAACCCAGCTCCCACGCCGGCCGGCCGCACAGAGCGGGCCCCGCCGGGTGGACCGGCGCCTCCACGCCCCCGCTTCCTCCTGCCTCTCCAAAGAACCAGAGTCCTCCCGTCCTGGTCCGGCCGCGGAAAGGAGCGCACAGAAGCTCCTGGTCCCACGTGTCTGCCTATGGCTTGGTTACAGGGATGAGACTATGACAAGGGCATAGCCGACGCCCGTCTTCCCTCGTTCAGGACTGCCTTCGCTGAGTCTCAGTTTACCTACCTAGGGAGCCGGCCGCGGCAGGCCAGGGCTCTGTCCCCGGGAGAGGTGGTTGACGTGAGCCTCGAGTGCTCAGCCACTGCTTCGGGGACCCTGGAGAGCGTTCCTCCGGCCCGTGCCCCTCCCCCACGCGCAGTGCAGATCAGGGCTCTCCAACTCCACTGCCACTCGAGGGTCATCCTGCGCTTTGTAGGATGCTGGGCGGCGCCCGTCTGCCACCCCTGAGAGGACAGCAGCAATGCCACCAACAAGCTATGACACTCCAATATCTCCAAGCATTAACGAATGTCCCCTGGGGACGATCTTACAAAGCTTTATTTAAGAAAGAAGGTGCACTAATTGTGAAAATACAACATACCCAACAGGACAGAGAATACGATCCCAAGGATAAAAAAAAAAAAGGAAGTACGTCCAGTTACTACCAAGGACTGTGGTTAATTTCCCCTGCTTCCTTACATCCTCAGTAACTTCCAAGTGTCCCATAGTGAATTACTCACAGGGACGCAGGACTGCCAGCCCTTCCAAGGGAGGCGGGGGACAGGCGTCCCGGGCTCGCCCCCACAGCCAGAGCCCAAGTGCAAGCTGGGCCTCGAGTGCCTTGCCCCACCTCCGCCTACCGACCTTCCCTCTCACGTCCACCCTTCCGGCGCCTGAGCACCTTAGGACAGCCTGGCTCGCGTCGTCTGCGGGTGACAGGCCTGCCCCCGACCCGCCGGCCTCTCCCACTCCTTCTGTCCTCACCCAACCCCACCGGCTCCTGACCCTGCCCTGCAGGCAGCTCAGGGCAGTATCTAGCGGGGGCTTCTTGCTTCCAGGTAGGGGCTTTGCACTTGGCAAGTGACCGGGGAGACGGGGAGGTGTGGGCGCTGCAGAGGGGACGTAAACAAAGCTACCGAGGGCCTGGACAGCCGTGAAGCCCTTCCTGAGACTGCTTTCACTAGAAAGGAAGAAACTCCAGGGTCTCCAGCAGTCTGGAAACCAAGCATGGGTCCATCGGCCGTCCCCAGCGCACACCTACTCACCGGCTGGGCAGTCCCATCAGCTGGGGTCCTCTGGCCACTCTGGAATCCACGAGGAAGTACCGACCCCAAAAAGACCGGTGTGCGCGTGTGCGTAAGCTTCCCTCTTGGCACGGCTACTCTGGCTCACGCTTCTTTCTTCTACAGTGAAAGTGACTGCAGAGAAAACTTCCACAGCTTACCAGGCCCCAGCTGGCTAAGCGGACTCCCCACCTGCCAGCACCCAGGCCTCTTCTTGTCCCTGGTCACTTTTTGAGAAAGCAGGGCCCTTAAGGGCATGTCACATACAGAGACAAGTTGCAAAGGCCCTCACTACCCACCAACGCTCAGAGCATGGGGTGGTGCAACTTATAGTCACTTCTGGACGGAGTTAACCTTTTCTCTGCCCGAACTGCTAGAGATAAATTAAGCGATGGCTGGATCGAAACCATCTCCTTGGAGGCAAAAGGCAACCTGTCAAGAATTGAGAAACCGGGGGCACAGTGGGTTAAAGCCTCGGCCTTCGGCTCAGGTCATGATCTCAGGGTCCTGGGATCGAGCCCCACATCGGGCTCTCTGCTCAGCAGGGAGCCTGCTTCCCTTTCTCTCTCTGCCTGCCTCTCTGCCAACTTGTGATCTCTCCCTCTCTCTCTGTCAAATAAATAAATAAAATCTTAAAAAAAAAAAAGAATTGATGAAACTGTCCCATTCCTTCCAGCAGGTTTAAGACTCTGGCCGCCCCCCTCCAACACCTTAGACTGCACATTCCCCCCTCCCCTCTGAGCCCGGCTCAGTTCCCACAGGCAGACTTTCAGGGACTCAGACAGAGGTCCACGCCGCTAGGCTGCACCCCCTCAGCCAGGTCTCCCTGGGGGAAGAGGAGGGGAGGGGCGGTGTAGTTGGGGACATTCTCCAGGTTGGTCTTCAGGAAGAGGAGACGCTCGACGGTCCCCACTGGGAGAGGGGCGCTGTGCTGCTCCAAGGCAGGGCTGCCCAGGGAGGCACAGACACCTGCGGAGAAGGCCCCTGTCGGGGGGCAGGACAGGTAGACCGTGGCCAGTCTTGCCAGAGCCGGCCAGACCTCCTGCCTCTTCTCCCAGTAGACCAGCGGGTCCTCCCGGGCGCCAATCGTCTCGTTCTCACGCAGGTACTTCTTGACGATGACGCTGGCCCGGTGGCTCTCGGTGGAGAGGGAGGCTCCGCTTCTCTCGGACGCCAGCAGCCCCGCGCTTTCCAGCTGCTCCAGCAAGCCCCTCTCCCTCCGGCCGAGCAGCAGAGACCCCGAGCCGCTTCTGTGCGCGGGCTCTTTCCGGCCCCTCCCCTCGGCCCCCAGGCTCCCACCACTCAGGGGGGCGCCGGCACACACGGTCTGGGGGCCGTGCGGGGTGGGGGAGGGAGGCAAGGAGGATTCAGACACCATGATCTCCTTCACCTTGTACACGAGAACTTGCTTCCAGTGGTCGATGTCGGCCCCCGGGGGCAGGATGGCCTCGATCCTGCCCTTGAAGCGCGGGTCGAGCAGGGTGGCCAGCACGAACTCCTTGCGGTGGAAGAGCTCGTTGAGTTGGCGGTCCGTGGCGAGCTGCAGGGCCAAGCCCCTGGCCAGCCGCACGGCGGCCCCCACCTCCGCGCCGCCCTGCTCCTCCAAGTGCCGGGGCACCTGCTCCACGAAGAGGTGCAGGTAGCGGAGCTGCGGCAGCGCCTGGCTCAGAGACGCCCGCGCGGCGCTGGCCTCCCGGACCGCCACGTGGAAGGGCCGCAGGAGCGTGACCAGACCGTCCACCAGGCTCCAGAACACGGCCGACAGGGCGGCGCCGGCCTTGCCCAGCTGGTGCTGCTCCTCGTACTCCCGCAGCGGCTGCCGCTGCTCCACCAGCCACTCCAGCAGGCGGAAGGCGGACGCCCAGTGGTCCGAGAGCTCCCAGAAGGGCTGCCGGGCCGGGAGGCCGCACCGCCGCTGCAGCCGGGCCAGCAGCTGCCGGGCCCCGGCGGAGCCTTGGAAGTGGCTGCAGATGGCCCTGACCGTACCCAGGACCATCTGGACGCTTTGATGGTGACACAGGAAGCTTGTCACCAGGGAGTCGAGGCAGTGGGCGAAGCAGGGCAGGTGCGTGTAGCCCTCCGCCCTCACGGCCTGCTCCAGGCTGAGGCAGCTGCCCGACACCAGGAAGCCCGGGCGCAGGGAGCTGCGGCCAAGCCACAGGCTGACCTGCTCCCGCAGCTCCCGCTGCCTCTCCTCTGCCGAGCTCTCCGGGGACAGGCCTCGAACCCACAGCACGGCTCGCTTCCTCGGGCTCTCTGACGCCCCCTGCCGACCGCCCGGCCGGATGGCCCCCCAGTGGGCAGTGACGGCCACATAGTCCACAGCGGCGTCCTGGGCCGCGGTGGACACGGTGAGGTGGACGCAGCTGCCCTGGGCCCGCCGCATCTCCCGACACACCTGCTCGTCCACGGCTGCCCGCAGCAGAGGCAGGGCGGTGTCGGAGAAGAAGGCTGGAGGCGGCACGTGGTAGCCAGGGTCCACCTGGGCCATGAACCGTCTGAAAGGCGGGGACGAAACAAAGGAGAGCGGCAAGGCCAGGCTACAGAGCAGCTCCGCGATGCTGTGGTTCCAGGCCTGGGCGCGGGGCGGGCTGGGGGCGCAGGGGCCACCCTGGCTCTCTGTGGCCGCTGGCGGGAGAGCGGCAGGTTCATCTTTGCTGGAAGCGGGCAAGAGCGGCGGAGCCAGGAACAGCAGCTGAGGGCTGCCTGGGGCCAGCTGCTGGCCACTGTCTCCCAGAGGGGAGGCGTCAGGGCCGTGTCCTGGAGACTCGAGCCCTTCGGGGGCAAGGCCGGCGGCGCTGGCGGGCAGGCCCTTGGGCTTGTGCTTTCTCTCCTCGGTCCCTCTCCTCTTCTCCCCGGGGCCGGCGGCGGCCGGCCTTCTCTCTCTCTCCAGCCCGTGCTTACTCACCAAGTGACGGACCAGGCCTGAGGTTTGGAAGCGCCCCTTCCATCTGCCCTGCCTGACGCTGGCTTGACACAGAGTGCAGGTGACGCGGCAGACGTTCTCGCAGTCAGCGGTAAACAGCGCTCTGATGTCGGACGCGGGCTTCTGACCCGCCGTGTCTGGGCGGCTGGGGCAATGCCTGGGGAAAGCCCAGCCCTTGGTCTCGGCCTTCAGAGTTCTGACCAGCTTCTTCAGGCAGGGCGGCTTCTGGAGGCTCTCTGGGGACGACGCCTCCCCGACCGCAGCGAGTAAATGTCTCTTCTTCCACTTCTTGAGGCGTCGCACCTCCCTGGCCAGATGGGCTATGAGGACATCAGCCTGCTTGACCTTCTCGCTCTCTCGGGGCTGGCCCACATCAGACCTGCCCGGACCAGCCGCCTGGACCGGCGCTGGGGCCGAGAGGGACTGGCCCGAGCTGAGTGCTGGGTCTCTCGACTTCTTTGGAGTCGGCTCCCTCTCCTCTCTCTGTCCACGTGCCTTCTGTCTGGATGCCTTCTTCTCGGGCTGCCCAGGGGGCTCCTGCCCAAGCATGGAGTTGAGGCTACTGAGGCCAGAGTCTCCCTTCGGCTTATCCCACCCGGAGCCAGCCAGGCACGCTGCACGGGAGGCCGCTGGGGGAAGCTCAGCGCCCCCCAGGGAGCAGGCTTTTCTCTTCTCGCTGTGGACGCAGAGGCCCGGGGTGCCTTCTTCCTGCTCTTCCAGGAACACTTGGTCAGGTGAGGGGACTGACGAGGAACTCGGGAGGGAGCGAGGTCTCTTCCTCTGTAGAGGCCGATCCCGTTCACTCCCCTCTGGGGAGACAGAGGGTCTGATTCTCCCGTGGCCACTGACGGCCCCCTCTCCTATGTCTACAAACTCTAGTTTAACCTGCGTCTCCAGCAGGCGCCCCCCGGCACCCCAGCCAAGTCCGTGAGCGGTATTGGTGGCTCTGGTGTGAAACCTGGAGCCAGAAGTCAGGGGATCGCCCGGGTTCCTGGGTCCAGTCACGGAGGAGTCGGCACAGAGAGGCGGCTCCTGGCCCACTGGTCCCGAACGTGTATGTCTCTTGGGGGGCTTCCTGAGTTTTTCTACTTCCAGCATGCTTGGGAACTTGGGAGAAATGAGAAGATAGGCCCGGGCTGCAAAGCAAGATGAAGAGAACAGCTCTCAGCTGCCCTACTCAGCTTTGGGGACCTGGAGGGGAGAGGAGTGAGCAGAGGGTGCAGGCATAGAGAAACCCTGGGAAATCAGTCCCAGGACAAAGCCCACAAGCCCCTTGGTGAAGGCTAGCATTCACCCCTGCAGACCGCACGGAACGGCCCTCAACAGGAATCCCCACGGCTCTCTATAAGTTAGCGGGTTCAACATGCATCCGGGCCAAGCTAACTGAGGCTCTCTTTCCTTTCCACGTTTACGGAGAACCCGGCACACCTGGCTAGTCTCCTTTGTCGCGGACACAGCAGAAGACAGCAAAGCCCCGTGTGCACATGGCCTCCAGGCTGGCTGGCAAGACAGATGTGAATGAAAGAGTGACGCTCACTTCACGGAAAGTTCGAGCTGCCCTGCAGTGTGAAGGAGCGCCCCCTGCAGCTGTGACACCCCTAGGAGGGGACCCACCTCGCAAGAAGTCAGGCAGGTTTCCCTGGCAGAGGTGCAGGTGCGGGGGGCTGTGAGCTCAGGCCGAGGGAGAGGAGCCTAGGTCCCTGAGGCCCGTGCGCCTGGGCTGTGCCTGTCACCCTGCAGGGCCCCAGAAACGGGTCATGACGCCAGGTACTAGGCAGTGACGCAGCCAGGGGTCTTGCTAGATCTTCTGAAATTCTTTTTCTAGAAGTCAGTCCGCACGGGGAAACATCGAACAGGAGCACAGAACGGGACAGGCCTCAATGCCAGAGACTCGGGCCCCCTCGTGTCCTGTCACTCCCCTCTCCCTGTCCCAGAGAGACGCCTGAAGGGCTCACACTTCCTCACCTCCCACTCCCCGCGAAGCCTGCCCCTCTGGCTCTGGCCGCCGCCGCTCCCTGATGCTGCCCTTCCAAGGCCACTGGCCTCCCCTGTGGCACCCCCCGCAATGGACACCCCTGCAGGCGCTGGGGTGCCGGCCCACGTCCTCTGTCCGGAACCCCATCTCCCTGTGGCCCCGGGGCAGCCCACGTCCTTGGTCATCTTGTCATCTGCAACTCCTCTACAATCCCCGGGGAGTCCCCTTCCCCCCACCTGTCCCATGCTGCCGCTGCCTGAGCTTCCCGCCCCATATCTCATCCCGCACACCCCCTCGGGCCGGGGCTGCGCTTGCACCCGACGCGAGCCTGTGTCTGGCTCGGAGCCTCTCTTCACCGTCCCCTCGTCCACCTGCTCTTCCTACGGTCGCTGCGATCGCGTCAACGGGACCGCTGTTCGCCCACGTGCTCCGACCCCAAGCCCAGGCATAATCCTGGGAACTCCCTTCCCCTGCTCGTTCTCCTCCAGATTAGCTCACACTCAGATTCTGGCCCGACACAAAAGAGACCCGAAGAAGTCAGAGAAGCAGGTGGAAAGGGAAGGAAAGGAAAGGAAAAGCCCAGTGCTAGAATGCCTTTCTCTGGACAAAGGGAGACTGAGTGGAAGGTGACCCAACTGCCCCCCCCCGCCACACATCGGAAAGCGAGTGGGCTTGGTCTCTTCAAACCGGAATGACCTCCAGACTCAACCAGAAAATTCAGAGTGATGTTAGATACTAAGAACTGCCAGGGGCGGCAGGCCTGCCGTTACAGGCGACAAGCCCACTGAGGCAGCACCAGGAAGATTCTGCCCGTGGAGGCGGGTGGGCGACGTGCTGCTCATGCCGAGTCCCCATCTCCGAAGGACCAAGACATCACCTTGGGCCCACGGCCCAGGAACTCGGGCGCCACACCAAACATCTGACCGCCACGGGGCACCGTGGACGGTCTGGACGAGGTCTCCAATGACGTGGGAGGCGCCGTCCTGGTCCCAGATGTGCCCTGAGATGTGAGAACTGGCGCGGGCTTACCTCAGCTCTGATTTTAGGACTGGAGAACTGGAAAGCCCGAGTGGGAGTGGGAGGGTCCGAGGCAGGGTGGAGGAGCAGCGCTGGCCACAGGCCCCCGGAAGCAGTGGGCAGGCGGCATCCCCACTGAGAACTCAGAGCAGGCCCGGGAAACGGGCCCGCACCAGACCCGCCTCACTGGCGACGGCCAAGGAAAGGGACAAAGCTGTGTGTTAGGGCTGCGGCCAGGGCCACGTCAATCCCGTTCTGTTCTCCAATTAGCCTTGTCCCATCCGCACACCTGTTTTCGGCAGATACTCCTGATTCACTCGATTGTTTAACAAGAATCCGCTGGAGACCTACCGGCAGCCAGCACTGTGCCCTAAAGACCCAAATCCAGGAGAGGAAGCGCTCGGCTGGCGCTTGGGGCTCAGCACAAGACAACTTGGAAGTGGGCCCGTGGCACCAGAGCCATGTGTGGTGCCGTGGAGGCCGGGCCTCCGGCTGACCTACAGATAAACTGAACTTGTAACGCTGGACTTCAGACTCTGTCTTGTGAGGGGTCACTTACCTGAGGCTACGCTCCAGGAGCCCCAACTCCTGACGGACTCCCCGGGGGGAGGCGGGGTCTTGTGCAGTCACCGGCAGCCACAGTCCCACCACCACGCTCCCTTCCACAGAAGGGCATCGGATGAGGACTACGAGGCGGGCGCCGTGGGGAGCCTCTACGTGAACCTAAAATGTAAAATTTGAAAAGAAAATCATTCCCAAACTCCAGTACTTTAGCAGAAAGAAGTTCCCGGTGACATTTCTCACCAGAGAGGACAAATGCAGATCTGAGGACAACTGTAAGACAGAGACCCCTGGGGTACACAGCAGGCAGCAGGCGGGGGGTGCCGCCGCGGGCTCCCAGAAAGGAGGGGAGGGGGACCGGAGCAGGTGATGGCAGCGGGATGGGGGGCAGCGGGGACAGTCCGGAGAGCCACCCAGGAGGCAGACTATGCTTGACTTCCGAGGTGGAAGAGAATCATGGGATGGAGAGGGACTCCCTCATGATCCCATTTGCTAACACAGTTCACTTTTGAATATACCGACGTGAGGTTCTTCTGGAACAAACCTTTACACGTGACATAGAGGGGCTGGGCACAGGCGGTGAGCGGGTTTATCTTTGGGGACAAGAAAGAATCGATTTTTTCTAAGCGCAAAGAAGGCAGGCCGGCTTGCCACGCAAGCCTCTGAGTGTGGGCGGGGGAAGAAGGGAGGCAGTTCCAGCTCGGGAGCCTACAGATTTCCAAGGGGAAGTCACCCGTCTCCAGAGGCGGCAACGTGCTGGCTGAGCTGGAGAGGGGACGTGCCTGAGCACTTACATGTGTGCTGGCTGCATGGACTAGGGGCTTCCTCTAGGGCTAACCATTCTTAGCCCTTTTCCCATGTGCACGCCCACAAGAAGAGGAGCCACTTCTCTATTGCTCTCGTGCCCGCCTCACCCCAGAGCCTTGAGCAGAGCTCTGCCCACCCAGAGCATCCCGTAACTATGCCACACCTTTCTCTGAGTTTTCACTGCCCAGCCCCACCCGCAGGCCCCCTCCTGTCTCAGCTCCTGCACTGTCTACCCATCCCAGAACCCAGGAGATCACAAAGCACTTGCTGGGCCCTCAAGTCCTGGGCTTCTCACACCCCCATCCACTCACAGGAGAGGAGAGGCGGTGAGATGAATGCGAGGAGAGGCACATGTGGAAGGAAGAGTACAGCAAACTACTGTATATTTGGGGGGTTTGACTCACATGCAAACTCTAAGTGACCTGTCTTAAGTAATAATCGTGCATCTCTGGATTTCACATTATGCAAAAGTGACGTACAATGAGACCCGTTTTAGAGCTCTTTTCCGTGAGGCTGCTTTCCGAAGCGAATCGAGGGCATGAAGTCCACGGCCACTACGCGTGGGCTGAAATCCCGGCTGCCACCGCAGCTCTGAGCCTGCACCAGCGCGCCTCGGCTTTTTCACCTACACCACAGGGCTAAGAGCACGCACCTCCTAGGCTTGTTTCGGGAGCCCAAACACGTATACGAGTGTTCCGGGGCGGTCCCTGGCACAGAGCGGTGCTGGACACGAACCACTGCCCAGTCCAGGCTGCCTCACCGGGCGTGTTCTAGGCGCGGGGCATGGGGAACTGGCGGGCTGCTGGCCCGGGAGGGACACAGCCCGGCAGTCCGAGGGGCGGGGCGGGGCAGGCCTGGGCGTCCCGGTCCGTGAAGTGGCACCGAAACGCGCCCTCCCCGGCTTACCTAGGCCCGCTGAGACCAGGCACGCGAAGCTGCGAAGCCAGGAGCGGCTCCCGCCGCAGCCGACTGCCCCACCGCGGCCGGCACTGACCCGCCGCCACCCCTCCGGCCACCGCGTTTCCCCCTCCAGAGCCACGGCGGGAGCCTCTGGAAGGCGCCAAAGGCTCCGCAGAGCCGGGGGAAGGGGCTCGGCTTCCGGGACGCGCAAGGGCTACTTCCGGGAGCGACCCTCACCCACCCCGCCTGCTGATGGTACGCTCCTCTGGCGGCCGGCCCCCAGTGCGCAGGCGCGGCGGCCGCGGCCGGAAGCAACGGGGTCGCACCGGCTGCTCCGCCGGAAGTCGCGCGTTATTTTCACGATGGCTGGGACGCCTCAGTACTAGTTTGATAGCGCTGATTTAACGCTGTTAGTCTTCCCCGACTAACTTCCCCGATCGCCAAGGTCCTGCCCGACCCGGGCTCCCTGCGCCATGGGAATCTGTCCGAGTGAGGCCCGCGACTCGTGCGCGCGCACAGACAGAAGGGCCCGCAACAACTGTAATTGTCCTCCCGTCGGAGTCTCTTCTAGTCTGGAAGGTTCACGCGGCCTTTCAGGACACCCCCCCAGGCTGGCTTCCTGGGCAGTTTCCCGCTGCTTGCTGAGGCTGCGAAGGCCTCGCCCAGGGCCTAGGGGACATGCGTCCCCGTTTTCCGTGGGGCGCTCTACCACCTCCCCAAACTGAATTGTGCAGGGGCCACAGAGGCTGCGTTCCCTGGGCTGAGCAGAGGCAGACTCTTCCCTCCACCGAAGTGCCCACGTCGTCTCGCAGGCTACCTTGAGCTTCTTCCCACCTCTAGAGTCAGACAGAAGAACCGAGGCTGGGGTCACCATCGGGCCTTGGGCAGTCCTGCCTATTCATCCTCCCGGTGGTCTCGGTTTTTGCCCTCTCCTTCCAGTGCCCCTCCTGTGGCCCCAAGCAAATCAAGTCCAGGCTGGGCCAGCCCTCCAGTTTGGGCTAAAACCAGGACTTCTGCCGCGAGAATACACATCTTTACACTTTATCGAGTCATTTTTAATCTTTGTTCTTTCCGTGCCCCAGGGATGTCTCTGCATTGTTTTCATTTCTGTGGCTCTGCAAATCGTGACTATACCATACTTTCAAATATCTGGGAGTATCCTTCTTAATAGTGGGGTGGGGTTGTTTTTTTTCTCCCAGCAATTTCCTGGTTATTTCTTGCCATGTTTATTTTTTCCTGAAAACTTTATATATATATTTTTAAGATTTTATTTGACAGAGAGAGACACAGCAAGAGAGGAAACACAAGCTGGGGGGAGCAGCAAGGGGAGAGGGAGAAGCAGGCTTCCCACGGAGCAGGGAGCCAGATAGGGGCTGGATCCCAGGACTCTGGGATCATGACCTGAGCAGAAGGCAACTGCTTAAGGACTGAGCCACCCAGGCAACCCTTCTGAGAACTTTAGAATAAGCACATGTATTCCAGTAACCTCCCCCCAGATCTTAGTAAGTTATGTCATGGACATTTGACAGGAAACATAGAAATTTACAGATATATAAACAGGCCTCAGGTATCTTTCATGGCTCTCGATTCCCAGGTCCTATCTTATATATCAGTGTTTGCCGCTTCTGTTTCCACGGAGTGGATCAGCATGGTGTCTGTGATGGGAACAAAAATAGGCAAAGGCGGCTGAGATCCTGGCAGAGTAAAGAGCGGCATGGAACTAATATATAAAAACAATGTGATTAATGGCTCCCACTTACTGGTGAGCCAGTCTCTTTGATCCATTCTCTGGGCTCATATTCACGATCTCTATGAGGCAGGCACTACGATTACTATACAACTGAGCAATAAAACTGAAGATCAAGATTAAGTAATTTCACTCAACTAACAGTTGGTGGAATAGGAATTTGAATCCAGGCAGCCCAGGTCTTGATTGTGCACTCTCAACCTTGACACTGAGCTGAGCCACTCAGGCTTCTGGGAGGCTGGGCAGAAAAACTAAAGGGAAGAATACGCTTGCTGAATCAAATCCCATAGACCCAGGACACAGCTTCGCACCTGGTATCACAACTGATCAAGGTCACAGCATCTGCATTTATCTTTCCAGGCCCAATGCTCCTGCTGTGTGAGCCACAGAATGCCTGGTACAGGGATTTACCACCGCAGGGTCTCCCAGGTCTTTGTCAGGGCTGACCTTGACCTGAAAGACTGACCTTTTCAGATGAAGGGAAGAGCCTTGCTGCTCTCACAACACTTAATCCCGACTTTAAGGAGCCAAGGCAATAGTTCCGAGACTTTCTGGCAATATCCATTCCAAACATCCCACCTCTGATTTTCAGGAAAGATGCCGGCAGGGTGAGCTCAAGGTTCTGCTGGGCTCAGTGCAACGCGAGAGCTCCCCCACTCACTTGGCCTCTGATGAGCCACCAGCTTATTGCTGGACTACACGGCACTGGGATTAGGGTCTGCTCAGATTCCCCAAAATCCCCTAAAGTTTGAGTGCTTCCTTCTCCCCAGGGTGTGGTCTCTGCGTCAGGAGCTCCAGGTCCTGCTGGGAAAGGCTCACAGGACACCTTACGCTCAGGACATCAGCTGAACTCACGCTTTCCAACCCCCTTCCTTCTGGAAGAGCTCTGGGTCACTGAACTGATTAAAATGTATCAACCCCCTGAGTGGTGGAGATTCTAGAGTAGTGGTTCCCAGTAGAGGAGTGGGGAGGACTTTGCCCCCATTTCAAAATGGCTAGATGCATGTCGGCCAGGAGCTGGGAGAAGGGATCTCCTGGCGTCTGACGGGTAGAGCTCTGGGGTACTGCTAAACATCCTCAACGCAGGGTAGTGGCCCTTGCCCCCCAACAAAGAGCCATCCAGCCCAAAGTGTGGAGAGGGCTGGGGTCGGGAAACCCTGTCTAGAGGGTTTCAGCTAGCACAAGAACCCTTGGGAGGCTTGTTTGAAACACAAAATCCCGAGTCTCATCTGTGACATTCTAACCGAGCAGCTTTGGAATGGGACCCAGAAATCTGCATTTCCAAGCATATCAGATAATGCTCCTATTAGGTGGACCGTATTCCTTCCTGATTCCAGAGCTCTGGCCCCCAGACCCGTGTGGGCCTGCCCAAGAACCACCCGGAGTGCACGTTACAAGTCTGGGATCCTCACTCCATCCCGGGAGAGTCTGCTGTTCGCTGCCTGGCTGCGTCCTGGCCTTCGATGGCTTTGTTTTGTTCTGTGTGGTGCCAACGCAGGCTCATGATCCCAGAACGTGCTTGGAGTTAGGCTAGACTTTGGTCATCTGCCCTCACTTGTCTGGTGCTTACGTGTGAAGCAAAACTCTGGTGGCTGCCAGCTGACTTTGTTCCGAGAAACCCCAAGGTTTATAAACAAAGGTCACTTCCAGCACACAGGCTTGGAGCTTATCACCCCTCCCTCTGGCTTTCACCTCCGCGCCTCACATCCTCATTGTTACCGACTGTCCTGATTCGGTTCCAAGCAACTGAAACTCACCAAGGGGCTCACGTGAGGGTCTTCATCAAGGAGGGTGACTCTGTGGCCTGCGGTAAAGGTACACTTCCGTCTGTGTCTCCTCTTCCACGTTCCGAATCTGGCCTGATGTGTGTCCCTTCTATAGCCTGGAATGTGCCAGATCTCTCAGGGATACTGAGATGGGAAAAAAGCACACGAGGTGGCTTGGAAGACTAGCATCAGAGTCGCATGAAGCTGGCAAGTTTCCTTGGCTCCTTGCCCTCTGGTTTTCCCAAGTTTTTCCAAGCAGTCCCCGGCATGAAGCAACTGCTCAGTAAACATGGCATGGTTGTTCTTACATAGCCTTGAAGGACATTTTACCCAGGCTGTGATCTCCTCTGGGGTAATGTCCCTGCCCACACTAACAGCCATGTTCTAAGGCCGTAACCTCTAACATGGGCTGGAAGCATCAGCCGCGGTGGCATAAACTGGTCTGGGGAGGTGTCAAACCTTCACTGGAACACTGCCCTCTGCCGGCCACCCTGTGTGTGTGCAGCTTAGCTTACCTTGGCTGCCTTGGGTCATCTCTCCAGCTTGTCCCATCCCAGGGTGGTCTCTAAGGCTGTTTCCCTTCCCACTCTGCCACTAGGTATGGTGCAGGGGTATCCTACTCTCTGCCCCCGCCCATCCGTAGGGATCTTTTGCTTGTCTAAGTTCTCTAAGCTCTCTGTCTGGGGCTGATATTGACGTACCACCCATGGTGGGTGGGGGGCGCGGGTGTGCTTGAAACTGACTTCAAAAGAACGGATCTCAGTACATGAACTTCAATCCAGATCCCGAGCCCAGACTCAGCCAGCCTGGCATGGCTCCAGACAGCCCAAGGCTGGATCCCTGGGACAGCCTAGCCCCGCTGAGCTCTTGTCTGAAAAAGCTCTGGGCGGTTAGAATTTACTGACCGCTCTATCCGGTACCCGACCACAGACCTCTAACCTTCGGCCCTCTGCCCTTTCTTAGAGCACTTACTTAAAAAAAAAGCTTCTAATCCTGAATCCTTCCTTTGTCCCTGTGAGATATCTGTGTATGGATCTCCTGTAATCCAGTGACGTCTTTCCTTCCTCCAAAATGAAATCAGGGAGGATCGGGTCCCTGTGGGAGACACAGCTAGCCTAGTGGCCCTTCCACTGACCAACCCTTTGTGATTTCCCACTTTCCGGACTCTGCCTGCGCCCCCGCTCAGCCTCTCTCCCTTCTCCCTCGTTCTCCCTCTAAACTGCCCCTCACCTCAGCACAGATGGGACCGAGCTCGGACCTCCCTTGCTGTCGGCAGTTATAGAATGCTTTAACTGAGGTCTAGCTGTGTTTATGTCGGACAATTCCCTCTCACCTTGCAGTTTCTGCCTTGGGTGTGGGATTGGAAGCGTTGAGAAGAACACAGTCCTCACCCAGCGGTGGGGGGACCATCAGATCCTGGGAGGGAGTCGAACCCACGCTCTCGGCTGCTCTCGGTCCCTGAACGGCTGTGCAGGCAGAAAGGGCGGAACTGGTGGGAAAGCCACTGAGCTGGGGAAGGAGTGGCCAGCCCAGAGCAGCTCAGCGGTGGCCTGGAGGGCAGGGGACGGTCCCCAGGACTCTACCGGAACACAGGGACAGACGCGCCTCCTGGGAGGGTCTGAGAGCAGCTGCAGCAGTCCCACCCCAGGGAAACTGAGAAGCCGGGAAGGGAAACCAAGTGGGGAAAGCAACCGTATGTTGCCACCCCCCACACCCAACCCTGGGCCCAGGGGCCAGTGATCGTCAGCATTCTGGACCTGAGGCCCTAAGGCGGGAGCCGCAGGGAGAGCAGGGGTCCCAGGGGGCCGGGCCTAGCTTCAGTTATGGCAGCAGGAAGGGAGATGCCATGCAGCCTTAAGGGGTACGTCCCCAGGCCCAGGGCCTGACCCACAGGGACCCAGGAAAAGCGACTCAAGAAGGTCCCCTCCTTGTCCCCTTTATGGCTCTAGGTCTTTCTGAGGGTCCCACTGTCACTTGTCTTTCTCCCCACCCCCTTGGCTTCTTGAGAGGGGGCCCTCTGATGCCTGGGAACTCCCCTCCCCTTGAATCACTTCTGGGAACTCAGTGACAGTTACGGGCACACAGCTCCCCTCCTGCCTCCTTGAGGACCTCTTGTATGTTTATCTGCCCGCCTCCGATCACCGGTGATCCTGAAGGTCCCTTCCCAGCCTTGGCTCACACTGCACTCCACCCCATGGCCTCGGGGACCAGACTATTTTAGGCTGAAGACCCTCAACTCCTCAAACCCCTGACCAAACCTCACTGGACATCCCCACGCGGATGCCTGGGACCCACTTGACTCGCCAGGAGACGAAGGAAACCGCAGGCCACCATTCCCCTCAGAAACCTGCTCCTCTGCGGCCCCTCACAGAGCCCGGCCAGCCACCAGGACCAGGGACCTCCTGTTGTACCTAGGCCCCCGCCCAGGGCCATCTGCACCCATCCCTGCCCTCCCCCCGCCCCCCGCCCGGTCACCTTCAGCCCTAACCAGACCTTCCGTCGGCTCACTCGCCTCCGTCCTCTCACCGGGCACCCTATCAAGAGGCTCCTGTCCGTGACACACCCTAGAGAAATCATCCTAGAAATCAAATAGGGTCACGTCACTCCCCCGCCTTAAAACCCTTTCGTGGTTCTGCACTGCCCTTTGGATTGATGCAAGCTCCTCATTGGGTGTCCAGGCCCTTGATGGTCTGGTCCCTCATTTGTCCCCATGCCTCCCTACCCCCACACCTCTTACACCCCCCTCCCCATGACTGCACTCTCTGGCCCCGCGGTGCCGGTCCCTCCTGCTCGTTCGGCTCCAGCCCCTGTAGGCGCTGGTCACTGCCCAGGGGCGGGGAGCAGGCAGGTGGTGCGCTCAGGTAGGAATGAGGCAGGCCACGCTCTGGAGATTGAGGGGACCTGCTTTATTGCCCAGCCTCAGGGGCTGCGTGCTCTGTATCTGGGCTACAGATGAGTGGGGGTCAGGGTTCCACCTGAACGCTCCCGCGTCTTCCTTCTGCCAGGGCTGCTTCTGGGCAGCACCCGGGATGGCCGCACCTTCTCCTTCAGGTCTCAGGAGAATGTCATTTCGGCGTCCCCGATCCAGAGCTGCAGCTCCAAGCCCCCATCCCCGTGCCCCCCAATCTACCCACTGAGCACGTGGGAACCGGGTGGACGGGGCGGGGGGGGGGCAGCCAGCAAACTTGGCCTCAGCCAGGACCTGGCCACCCTCACAAGCCACCGGACGCGATCAGGTTCTCAGGGCCACCCAGACTCAACATCCCCAGGAGGCCCACAGAGGTCAGGGCAGGGAGTCTCAAGGGGGTACGGGGGGATGTCAAAGGGAGACATCAATCAGAGCTCTGAGCGACAGGCCAAGCCCAGAACCAGGAAATCTACATGAGACGCTTCGCAACTGACCACTGTTCCAAAGATAATGCCCACTAAACGGGATGTGAATCACATAAATACACTCAATAAATATTCAAGATTGGCGTCTTCCCCCAGGGGAGCAATGTGGCAGGGGTGGGGGGTGGGGGGTGCCTGAGGTCTCAGCCTCAAATCTCCTGGGAGGAGGGCACAGACAAGAGTCCTGGGTTCCCTCAGGCCTGGCCCCTGCACATACTGCCTTCCAGACCTCGTCCATCTGCCGCCCTCCCCCGCCCAGCGCAGAGCCCAGGCCGCTCCGGGGCAGACAGGTGGGGCGCAGGCCTCAGGGGTCAGGATGGGCCCAGAGGGCCACAGCGGCGCCCAAAGCTCACCCCACCCATCTTTCTTCAGCCTGACTCCAGGCAGCGGGGAGCTTCCCCACAGAGGAGGGACCGGGGCAGGGGAGGCAGGGGAAGAGGACATTCTCAGGAGGTACAGCTTTTGGAGCAAGCCCATTTAAGTGACTTTAGGACTATAAAGAATCCTAAACATACTGGTTTCAATCCTGACCCAAATCACTATGTTACTTTTTGTGTGTTTTTTTCTGTTACTTCAACTTTTTCAGGAATTTCACATCTATATGTGTCCGAAAATTAAAGAATGCCGGGAAAGGCCTTTGTGACACCTCAATCGGGTCTCTCCGCCTCCCAGACGAGGAGGCCCCCGGAGGCAGAGCTGCTTCCTGGGGTCGCACAGCAGGACCGTGGTGGAGCTCATGGGATCCAGCGGACTCCCCAACCGGGGCTTTCTCCCTGGGCCAGCCCGCCTGGGCTGGGCGCCTCCCGGGCTGGACTCCGCTTCTCCACAGGCCAGGCTGCCCCGTTGGTAAAAGGCGAGTCCCACCCCCGTCTGCTCCTGGCCGGGGTCTCCTTGGGAGGGGCAGGGGGAGTCTGAGCGCTGGTATCTTCTGCTCCAGCCCGACTCAGCTCTGGGCTTTCCGAGGCCCAGGGGGATGGAGAAGGCAGAAGCTGCTGGAACCAGGCAGGTCCTGGGGAGGAAGCCAGGGAGGGGCCCAGATACAGCTGTGAGGGTGGGGACAAAGGGGTCACCGGGGACAGGACAGCCAAAGTCATCCAGGAAGCTGGGGCACCTGAAAAGCACATCACATGAAGGGGTCACCTCCTGGCTGTGGAGACCCCCCTCCCCACCCCTTCCCACCCCCTCCCTGGAGAACTTCCTTGTCCCGGCCTCCGCCCCGGCCGCTCGGTCCACGTCAACTGTCCCTCTGTCTGGTCAGGGTCTCACGGCCCTGTGCCCCAACGCTCCCTCCCTCAGAAGGGTTGCTGCACCCCGGCCACCCCGTCTGCAGCCCGCGACCCACCACCGTGGCTCGGCCCAACCTGCTGCCCCTGAGGACCCTGGTCTTCCCTCAGTCCCTGCCGCCTTGCACGGCACCACGCAGGGACGGTATTGGGTGCTCTGCATCTTTTTCTTTTCTTCACCCAATAAATGAGTGCCTGAGTCTCAGCATGAACTCTTGGGGGTGCCTGGGGGGCTCAGGTCACCATTCCAGAGTCCTGGGATTGAGTCCCACATCGGGCTCCCTGCTTCTCCTTCTCCCTCTGCCTCCCCCCCCCCCCACCCCTGGTCTCCCGGCTTGTGCTCTCGCTCTCAAATAAAAAATAGAATAAAATAAACGTGAGCTCTCATGACCGCCCTGCCGGCTCTCCTCCCACACCTCGGTCCCCTTTCCCACCCACACAGCCTGGGCCCTCGGTACCTGGGGCCGAAGTGGCAGTGGTCACTCCCACAGGAAGCGGACGTACCAGATGGTCTCATTCTTCAGCTGCGGCCCGAAAAGGGGGTTCAGCTGAGCCAGGATAGTGATGAGCCAGCTGCCAGGGACAGCACAGTGAGGGGAGCCGGGACCTAGCAGGAATCCGCCCTCTGCACCCCGCATGCTGCCTCGGGTCACACGGCCAACGTAGCTGTGGGTTTTATCCCCGAGCTGATGTTTTGGAAACGGCATTTCTAGGCCTAGCATTCTCTCAAGCTGCGCCCCCGTTTCCACCTCTGTGCCCCGCTCGGAAGCCAGCCTCCCTCTCCCAGAGGTCCATTCGGTGTCTGTAATTACGCACGGCTCGAGCACCGCCCGCTCCGTCAGGGTCTCAGAGCCAGCAAACCCCGGGCCCCTCCGGGGCCCTCCCTGGGGCTGATCATGCCAAGCGAGCCCCCAAGGACCCAGAAATAGCATAACGGGCCTTAGAGACGCGCTGTCTGGGGAGAATTGTGAAGAACCGTATACGCTCCCGCGTATGCAAGCGGACATCTAAGAGTCATCATTATTTTTAACAGGTTTAATTTTTTTTGTTGTTAGTAGGAGGTCGAAAATAGTTAACATTAGATAAAGGAAAAGGAGAGGACTAGCTAATAGGAATAAATAGTTTGTGGTCCAATTAAATAAAACAGGTTTTAACCACAAAACGTACCCCAACTCTGAAAGCGATCATGTACTTTTTTTTAAAGGGTGGGCCTCGTGCTGTGCATTTGGACAATCTGGCAGTCTTGAGAAATATTTCAGTCACTTTCGTTTATCACTTTGTTATTCCAGTTACTTTTAAAACAATCTGTCACTTTTAAAGAATCAGTAGCTCATTGCTCTTACCTGTTCTATTTTGACTGTTCTTTTTTTTTAATATTTTATTTATTTATTTGACAGAGAGGGGAGAGATCACAAGTAGGCAGAGAGGCAGGCAGAGAGAGAGGGGGAAGCAGGCTCCCTGCTGAGCAGAGAGCCCGACGCGGGGCTCGATCCCAGGACCCTGAGATCATGACCGGAGCCAAAGGCAGAGGCGTTAACCCACTGAGCCACCCAGGTGCCCCTTGACTGTTCTGAATTCGGCACACCACAACTATGCTAGGCCTAACCCCCAAAAAGAGCGTACGAGACCCAGGACGATGGGAAGCCATGTAGGCTTCACGTGGCTTGACTGATCACAGAAGAGGCTTCCCTCAAAACCAGAACTCGGCCTTATACCCTGGTTTGGCCGGTAGGAGGATTTAAACACGGAGCAAAGTAACCTTAAAGGCCTGGGGGTGGAAGGAGGGATGCCTTTTCTCGTGACGGGGGAGGGCAGTGAATGGCAGTGTTAGGAAGAGAACGTCTGGACATTCGGGACCTGGACGTTGACTCCCTTACCCTGTCCAGGTCCTTGGATCTCTCGGAACTCTTCTTCGATATCTCCAGGGCCCCCTGGCCCAAGTTAGAAGACTCCTGCCCATCTGGCGGTTCAAGACCGGCTGTATCACAGACCCCAGGAGCAGGTATTAAAAATACAAACTCCTAAGCGCAGACCTCTGCAAACTGTGATTGAGTCGGTCTAGGGCATGGGCCTGAAAGCTGCATTTTATACTCTCTCCAGGAGATTCTGATGCCCGGACCGAGCTGGCCCACTGCAGCCTACGGATGGGACAAAGCCTGTTCAGGTAACACATCGGGAAGTGGACCCCAGAGTCCACGATTTCCAACCCATCGCTCTCTCTGCCGTCTCAAACCGCCTCTCTCCCAGGCTTTATAGACTCAGCCTTTAAGAAGTGTAATCTGTCACCACAGGACGGAGGGGGGGGCGCTGGGGAGAGGGGGGCCGACGGTGAGTGGGGAGCAGTACTCACAAGAGGTAACAGCAGACCGCCGTGGCCACCAGCATGGTGATGATCACTCTGCAATGGAAGAGACTGTCAGGTCAGGGTGGGTGGAACCAGCGCCCTCCGAAGGCCTGGCCAGGGCCAGAGAAAGAGCTCCTGGGGTCAGCCCCTTTCCTGCCGGCCGTCCTGATGCCGCCTGAACACAGGAGGCTGAGTTCTATTCAGGATGAGAATTGTAAGACGGAAGATGAAAACTCTAAGGGTCACCTCAGGGAGAAACCCACCTTGCCCACATCTAAGTTGTGTTACGAACTCCCTTCATCTCCCTTCTCCCACCCACTCTTTCTCCATCTTTATCCCCCAACCACCACCACCCCCTCCCCCACCAGCCCCAGCTGCATTTGCAACAACCCACCATGGAGTGGTCTCTGGAATGCAAACTTCATCGGGCTAGGGGATGGAAAACGGAAGCTGGCAAGAGGCAAGGAGCCCGTGAGCCATTTCTGAGGCAGCGTGAGCGGTTATAAAGGGAGTAGGGACTAGCTACCTGTGTTTACACAAAGAGGACTGGAGACAGAAGCTTAAAATGCAGCAGGAGAGAACTTTAGTTAGACATAACTCACCAGGGTTTGCAGGAGAAGTGAGACACTAAAATCCTTCACAGAGTGATGCTGTGGGACCCCCGCCCTGCTGATCTTGAAGACCAGAGCCTGAGCCCATATGTCCAAGCAGGCTCCAGCCAAAGCTTATGCTAATCCAAACCAGGTCCCAGGACCCCTGGTCTAAAGCACCTGAAAGGGCCAGAAAATTACACTTGATCCATCCCTTCCACATTGCTAAGCCTTGTGAGTCTACAACGGTGAAGGAGACAATCTTCCACCCAGAGGAACTTGTAATGGAGAGGAGACAGCACTCCCTAACCAAGGTTAATATGATGCAGACACCGATAAACGGTGCAACAGAAATCTGCTAGGGGCCCATCAAAAAAACAGTAATACCGGCTAAATGGGGCGCCTGGGTGGCTCAGTGGGTTAAAGCCTCTGCCTTCAGCTCAGGTCATGATCTCAGGGTCCTGGGATCGAGCCCCGCGTCGGGCTCTCTGCTCAGTGGGGAGCCTGCTGCCCCCTTTCTCTCTGCCTGCCTCTCTGCCTACTTGTGATCTCTCTCTCTGTCAAATAAATAACTAAAAAAACTTAAAAAAATACCCGCTAAAAATTATCCAATACATAATACACGCGACGTGCTGTAAGTTTTACAAGCATTATCTCCGCACCCTCACAGCAGCCTCAGAAAGCAGGTATCAGCATCACCCACGTTGCACCTCTGAAGAAAGTGAGTCTCGAAGGGGTAACATTTGCTCAAGGTCACGGCTGGCGAGGAGTGGACAAACCGTACCAGGCGCCGGCCACAGCCTCTAGCGTCACTGGCTGGAGGGGGGAGGCTGGGAGGGGGTGCTTAACTGCCTCCCCTGTCAGTCGGCTCACCACCTTTCGAAAGCACCACCGGCTCTGCTTTGGCTCCGATCGCTCGCCTGTTCCGACCTGCACGAGGCCAGGGCAGACAAGCAGGAGAGCGGCGCCCGGCAGGCCTCGGCCCAGTGCTCGCTGCACCGCCAGCCGCCGCCCGGGAAGGGGTCCGCAGGGAGGCCCAGCCCGCGCGCCATCCTTACCCGCGGTTGGGTCCTTTGGGCACGAACCAGGGCCCGGCGATGCCGATGAGGCCCCAGAACGTGGTGAAGATGATGACCGGGAGGGCGAAGGAATGAGCCGTCATGGCCGGGCGCGGGATGCTCAGGCTGGGGTGCAGGGCCGAACCGCAAACGCTCGGGTGCGCGGGGTGGCCGGCCGGGCGGTGGGCGCGGAGCATGCGCAGCAGGACCCGGCGGCCCGGGGGAGCGCGCGCAGTCGGCCCCGCGCAGGCGCGCGCGCGTCACTCCAGCGGGGGCGGGCTTTCCGCGCGGCAGGGTTTAGGTAGCTTGGATCAGCTTCTGATAACCTCTGATCCGTGGGACTTACAGGGCAGAGGCGTGTGTCCAAGTAAACTCTGCTTTATTCAGGTAGCAAAAGGTTGGGAATCAAACATGGTTTTTTCAACCTCATTTGCACCTCTTTGAAACCAGAAGAGGAGAGGACATCTCCTTGCCAATCACCCTGAGTATCCTCGATTGATTGATTGACGGACACGGGCCCCAGGCAATTGGCCAATCTTCACACCGTCTTGCCAAACACTTCGCACCCTAGGAACTCCACATGGGCTTGAGAAAGAAGCAGAGGTCTGGAGTAGATTACACTAAGGTGTCTTGCGAGGACAGCAGGCTGAGGTCCCTCCCTCCTGCCCGGTCTCTATGGCTACTGGAATCAAACGATCGGTTATAATGCCCGTTAATTCAGAACGTCAGACCCTGTGGGCAGCAGTTACGGGGTGGGGGTAGGGATGGGGTTATGCCAGCATCAGAACGTGGAGATGCTGTGAAGATTACAGGAAGGGAAGGAGGATGGAGGCCTAGCTAGGACTCTGGCCAAAGGCTTGCTCCTTCTATTCCCCCAGCCGTTCGGCTTGTTTTCTTGTGAGGCAAAAGTAGGACGGCTCTCCAACAAGGGTATCGCCAGACCCTGGATTTGAAACACAGCGAGTGTCTTGAAACAAAACAAAGAGTTCAGGCTGAGTAATAGTCTCCGGTAAGGGTGCTCACCTCCTCAGCCCTGGATTCTGCACAGAAAGGTGGGTAGTCCTCTTTGCCATTAGCTAGCATGCCTGCGCCCCATGAGAAACGTGGATAGTGCAAATCTCTACGATAAACAGTGTTTTCAGTCGCCCCCTCCAAGGGGCCCGACCTTCTCAAAAGCTGGCAGTGGGGGCTTCCTCAGTACATGGATGTGGAGGCTGGATGCTTCCCTACCTGGCCTCCACCTCTGTGCCTAGCGCAGCACAGGGAATTGTGTATGTGGAGCTCACAACACTGCTGGAGGGACTGGCCTCATGCTCTGAGGATTCTTAAAGAATGGAAGAGGCTACGGGGAGGAGGCTTGCCAGAAAGTCACCTCAATTTGGAATCTAGGAATAGGGTGGGGGCGACAACCCCCTCTTTGAAGGGTCTTTCTCTCTTCCATCCCAACTCACATCCACAACACCTAGCCTCGGGCAGATCCCTGATTTCCCCCATAGAACCTTACACGAATGGGGGAGGGAGGGCTGGGTCCCATCTCCACGGTGTGGCCAGAGCTGTACCTGCAGGGGCCCGTGGTGTACCTCAGACCCCAGACCACGGGGCTGGGAGAGAGATATTTCCACAGGCTAAATAAAAGGCAGAGAGTGAGAGTGAATTCCTGGCGCACAGCTGAAGAAAACAAGAAGGCAAGGGCACTAAGGCTAAGTGCTAAGGGTGGGTGGCGGGAAGGAAGAGTCAGAAACGTCGGGAACCAGGGGGACACTGGATCCCAGCACCGGGAGGAGGACAGATTGCTGGCTGAGGGCCAGACACCTTGTATCTGGGAGCACAGGGCAGGGACCCCCGGTGCGAGGCCAGGGCGCAGTACCAATTCCTGCCTGTCTGAAATGCGAAAAGCAGGGGGTGAACCTGCTCACCTTCCCTCTAACCTCCTCGTTTCCCACCTGGGATCAGGAAGGCAGGACCTAGGCCCCATGTCATCCCCACCAGGTAAGCAGCCTAGGAACCTGCCCCTAAAACGAAGCTGCCCTGGAGGGGAAAGTGCTTTACTTCCGGAAGGCAGAGGAGATGGGGTGGGGTCCTCGAGTTTGAGGTTCCTGGAGGATCCTGCGGACAACGGCCCATCTCTGAGCCTCAGTCCCGCGGATCTGATCAGGCAGGTATGGGGGGGGGGCATGTTTAACAAGCACCCCTAGGCTTCTTAACTCGGGCTGGGTCCCAGAGCAACTTTGGGAAGAGTGGCACACTTAGGGAGCACATCTTCCCACAATAAGGACCTCGGTAGCAAGGAACAAGGACAAGGGCTGAAGGCAGCTAAGTCCCCTCCGTCTGTGCCACCCGAGGTCTGTCTTTCAGGCAGCTGGAGGCGCTGTCCGCAGGCCAGCAGCCGGCAGGCACTTGACTTCTCTGCTGGCACGTCATGGAGAGGGAAACCGAGGCACAGAAAAGAGGAAGGGATTAATTATGGTTGAACCTCTGCCTGCGGCGGAGCTAGGGCTGGGTGGTAAGCCTCTCCGGGGCAAGCTGGGACGTGCCCGCCCCTCAGGAGCCCGGGCTCACATCCAGCATTGGCCCGTGTCACACAGCAGGGCTGCCACCAGTGAGCAGCAGCAGGCTCCTTTGCCCCTCCTCCCCCGAAAGACTTTCCTCCGTGGTCCTGGGGCTACAGGAAGACGGCCTCTCTTGAGCGCTTTGTGCAGAGGGTTTTGCTTGCCGGATCCTGAGGGAGGCCCTGGGAGGAGGTAGAGAAATTCTCTGCTGCAAGTCTCCCTTCTGGAGCTGAGGCTTCCCTGCGTCGGCCATGGAGTCAGGGTCACAGATCCCAGAGCCAGGCCAGTTGTTCCCAGAGCCTGGTCGCCGTCCGTCCCCAGGCGCCTCTCTGTGCCACCGCGGATGTGGCCGGCCTCCCTGGAATGCTCCCCCCACCGTCCTGGGGGACTGGGGTATGCCTCAAAGCCCCTCGAAGGGCCTCCTCGAAGCCCCTACCCCCAACAGTCTCCCCCACTTCTGAGAAGTCCTCTTGCCCCCAGAACATGGGGTGAAATCTTTCCTGATTGGCTCGTTTCCTGCAGCACCTTCGAGATGAACTGGAGATGGGAACCTTTCTGCCCGTTTCAGCGCGGTGGGGTTGCCACCACTCAGAGAGGGGCCTTGGTCAACAGGGTGGCGCTGCTGGTTACGCCGCCTCTCTGGGCGGTGGGCTTCGCCATCTTGTCACTGCCCACTTCCTGGGCCCCCCAGAGGAAGGTTCTAGGGTCACCAAGATTCTGCAGAGGGCCTGTCACCACCATCACAAGGGGCAGGGCAGCAGGGGGGTCTCCAAGGCGATGCCTAGGAGTCCTGCTCCTACGGGAGCTCCCCGTCAGACAGCTCAGGGGCCCCCTGGCTGGTACAGGGGTACAGGCGTCCGTCGGGAGGGTCCCCACTGCAGTCCTTCAGGACCTCCGCTGGCTCCCTGTCCGAAGGAATGGGCGGCTTCGGGGTCACAGCCTCCCCCATACAGAGCGGCCCCATCTTCTCCTTCCTGAGCCGTGCTCCTTGTGCAAGAGGAAAGAGAACCCACAATCACACTGAGGGGCAAAGACCGGATGACGATCCCCTTCCCACGTCCCGCTGCACCCCAACGTATGCTTGGTGAGGAAGGCAGGCAGAACAGGCTAGAGATGGGACGGGGGCTGCTCTTGCCAGGCCGGATCTAGTCCTGCTCTGGTCTTCTCTCGCCCTGGGGCGTGGGTCTCACCTGGAGCCACTCTGCCCTCCAGGAGACACGTGGCAATGCCTGGAGACACTTCTGATCGCTACAACTGGGTGAGTGCTATGGGGACCCGGTGGGTGTGTAAGAGGCGGAGGTCAAGGATGCTGAAGATCTCACGAGGCACAGGCCAGGCCTCACAGCGAGGAATGATCTGGCCCCCAATGTCGACAGTGCCGAGGTTGAGAACCCTGCCTGGGAAGGAGGGCCTTATCCTATCAAATCGGGTGGTGTCCTCTATTTGCTTCAGATGTACCAGCCCCACGGCCCAGATGAGAACACACCAGAGAGCGTCTTTCTCCTTCACCCCCACAGGGCTGGTGCGTGCGTGAAGGACACGCCGCCTGGCTCCCCACCTCCGCCCTCTCTTCTCTCCACTTTGAGCCCGGGCCCCTCCCCTTGCCCGGCAATGGGGCCGGGGACACCCTGCTTCCTGTGGAGCCTCTTTCAATCCCGAGACCCGGTCCCCTGCTGACCACAGACCCGGCAGCGGCCCACAAGGGCACAAGCACTGGGAGGTTTCCAGAAATAAGAAAATGTCAAGGAAGAACCTTCACTGCTGTCCCTGGAAAGTACCACGTGAACAGCCTAGAGAGCCTCTTTGGTTTTCTGTGACTACTTTCAAAGAGGAAAATGTCCTGCCTCGGACCCAGCAGCTCACCTGCCATGTAACGTAGCTTCCCCTCCGGCCTGGCGCTCCGGGGGCTGTGAGGCCATGCTGCTCACCCACGCCTCCCCAGCGGGCAAGCCCCAACCTCTCCTCCACCTAGCACCTGCGCTGGCTTCTTCCCTCCCGAAAGAGTCCCCTCGGAGACCGTGCTCTCACTGCCCTCGCCTGTCCCACACTCCGGTTACTTCTGGCAGTGGGCTGGACCCTACAGAGTGCCACTGCCATCGCGTGCCAGAGGCTGTGCCCTCTGCCGGAAGGAGGGGAGCTGGCCCGAGGTCACGCAGTAGTGAGCGGAGCCAGAATTCGAGCCCGGGGCAGACTGGCACTATGCCCCGTGTGTGTGTGTGTGTGTGTGTGTGTGTGTGTGTGTGTCCCTCGCTGGACCAGAGGCTCTCTGAGGGCATGTGTCACGGCTCGAGCACCCACTGGGGATGCCCGAGCCCAAGCCTCTGGTGACAGCTGCCAACTGCCAGACTCTGCCAGACTTCAAGGTCCGCGTGGGATCGGGACGCTAAGAGCGGCTTCCCTTGCGTTCGGGCGCCCGGGGACCCGGGCCCGGGTGCTTACGTGCGTGGGCGCGGGGCGGCACTCCGGCGCACGCGTACACGTGGCTGAAGCGCCGGCCCGAGGAGGTCAGGTACCAGTGCTGGATGGCGGGCTGCGGGTCGTACTCCGTGACGGCCACCCCGTTCACCGCTGTCATCATGAGCATGTTGATCACCTCGTTGGAGAGCTTGGTCCTCTCGTCGGTCCTGATCCGGCTCATGGCGCTGAAGCCGCGCTCGCAGCAGGCGGTGGACACGGGCACGCAGACCACCACGGCCACGAGCCTGCTCAGCAGCGGGAAGCGGCCGCGCTGGCCCAGGGCGTTCTTACACAGCATGGAGAACGGGAGGTTCCTGCCCAAGGCTTTCAGGCGCAGCCACTCCTCCAGGAGCGCCTCCTCGCTGTATCCCGCGGGGAGCGAGAGCTCGAAGGCCCTGGCAAGGGCCAGAATATCCTCGTTCCCGAAGCTGGCCAGTTCCAGCCCACTTGGCCAGGCCACGGTGTCAAACACCTCCATGTTCTTGAGCTGCGGGGGCCGGGCCGTGTCAAACCTTCGCCGGAGGTACTCGATCCCCGTGAGGATCATCTTCTCCCGGTCCGCCCGGAAGCGCTGTTCCGCCACCTCCAGGCCGTCCAGGGAGACGCCGTGCAGCCGCCCCTCCCGGAAGCCGGCGTTGAACTCTTCCTCCTTGGGCCCCGCCTGCTGACGCAGGGCGTCCAGGGCTGCGTAGGCCCGGCCCAGCGCGGAGTTCACCTCGGTGATCGGCACCATCTCCTTCTGGCAGAGCTCAGACAGCGGTCTGTAGATGCTCAGGAAGTCCAAAAGGAAGTGGCAGAACTTGACGAAGTGGAAGCCCTTCATCAGCTTCAGCAGGCCTTCGGCCCTGTGCCCCGTCTGGCCCCCAGCTTCCGCCATGCCCTGGAGGTGCCGGGCCAGGGCCGGCCAGCTCGCGACGAGCGCGTGCAGCGTGCGCCTCCTGCCGGCCACCCAGCGCACGGCGTTCAGGTCCTTGAGGCGGATGATCTCCTGCTCCAGGGGCCCCGCGCCCTCCTGCAGCTCATTCAGCCTTTTGTTGGAGGACTGATAGAACTTGAAGACCGTGCGAATGTGCCGGTCACACTTCTTCACCAGATCGATGCCCCCACACGCGTCCACCACGGCGAGGTGCAGCCGGTGGGCCACACAGTGGACGGGCAGCAGCTGGGGGATGACCTCTTGGAACTTTTCCACCAGGCCCCCTCTGCCGCTCAGCACGGCGGAGCCATCGGTTCCCAGGCCCACCACCCAGCCGGGCTTCCGGAAGGGGATGTCCAGCTCGTCCAGGGCCGAGACGACCGTCTCAAAGTAGCCGTCCACGGTCTCACTGTAGAGAGGGGCCAAGGTGATGTACGACTCTTTGACCTCCGTCCCCTTGAAGTAGCGGAGGTAAATCCCCACGCAGGCCTGGTCCGACGCATCCGCGGAGCTGTCCAGCAGCAAGCTCACACAGGGGGAATTTCGGACATCCTCCAGGATCTCCTTCTTCAGGGTCTCAGAGATGTACTTGATGAACTGGGTGCAGGCGGTGCGATTCCGATACTTGCCCAGAATCATGGTCCCCGTGCTTTGGAGGAGTTGCAGGATCTTCTCAAAGTCATTCAGCGGCCGCGAGTGGTAGGCGATGGAGTAGGCAGCGTTGAAGAAGTGCTCCATGTTTGCCATCAGGTCGCTGGAGATCTCTGGGACCAGCGCGGCGGGAGGGCCGTCCTGCGTGATTTCGACAGTGTTGACACAGAGCTTGTGTGCTTTGCTGACCTCGTGGTATTTTAAAGTCTCCACTTTAAAAGGCCCCGTGTAACCTTGGACTAACCGGGATGACTTGTCGTGGAAACTCGGTCTTTCCTTGCAAGCTGAGCAGAAGAGCTTGGTTTCCTTTGGGTCAATTACCAGCCACGGGAACTGCCCAAACCATGACCTCTGGATGGAACGGGGTCTGTAAGTCCTCTTGATTTTCCCAGGGCCATCGACTTCAACCGCACAAAGGCTGGAATTGCAGTAGGAGCCATGGGTCCCCATAGGCGTTGCCGGAAGCGCCGGAGATTCTATAGCCAAGGCTTGTGTGTCTGCCTCTCTTCTGGCCCCCACCTTCTTCTTCCCTTTGGAACAAATAAAAATGACTTCGGTTTTGCTGCCCAGGACTCTGCAGCCTCCTCTCAGCTAAGACATCCCAATTTCCTGAGTATCCCCGATGCAGAGCAGAGTTGAATGTGATCTGCCCCTCTAGAGATCATCAGTGACTTCTCTTTAAACCCTTTCCCACTGTCATCTATGCAAGTCAGCCTGCTCCCGAGATGTGTGCTATCTTTGTGGGCCCCCCGTTTCTATCCACACAGCTACCCTGCCATCATGTGACATCAGCCGCTAATAAGCTTGACCAGCCACCTTGGCCATAGATGCTACTGGATAAATAGGTGACTTTAGTCCTCTTTCGAGGCAGCGAAGAAATGAAGTTAAACATCTGTTTGTCCCGCACTGTCCCCGTTTCCCTACTTGACAGTCGGGGGGCAGAGGCAGTTTCTTGCTCGTCTTTGTCCAGCAGAGCTTGACAGAAGGCCTGGCGCGCCGCAGGAGCAGGACAGGGGCTGCCCAAGGGACACGGGATGACTTGCCGTGGCCACACGGGCCCCGGGATGTGCCTTTCGGAACTCGGTAGGGGAAGACTCACCTGGAGGACCACCTTTCCCCCACTTCGGCCCATTTGAGTCCTTGATCCAGGGCGCAGCTCGGCGTTCCAATTTTGAGATCAGGTCTGGTTTGGCAGCGGCGGGCCCTGTCGCGGGGACAGAGAGTCACACTGCGGTCACTGCTCTGGACCGTCAAGTCAGGTAGCCTGCCCGAAGCTACTCGTGGAAACCGAAATGTTCAGTTCAGCCTCTGAGTCTGTCTCTGAGGCTACTGAGCCAGGGCCATGATGGAAACGTTCCCGTCTGGTGTGCCAATCTAGTCCTAAAACCCAAGAAGCGGTCAGACTCAGGCACACCCCAGCCAGGATAAGTCACAGCCTAGCCTCGGCTCCGTGGGCCAGCCTCGGGAGCCAGGAGTCGGCTGAGCACGTCTGGAGGGAGGTGGACGTGGGAGCGACACGGGGTGCAATGGGGGGAGCGGGCAGGGATGAGGAGGAGAGCCCCACGAGACCTGAAAGGCCCCTTAAAAATGTCCACCACCTGCCGTGGAACCTTAAGTCCAACTAGAAGAGATTCATGCCTTGCGGTCAAGCACTGCCCTTTAAGATATGAATATTCTCAGGGGTGTGAAAAGAAATTGCTTCCTTGATTTAAAATAAAATCCATCACTGTCTCCTTACGTCCTTTGGTATGTGCGTGAATGTGTGGCGTAAGCTTTCTGTGGAAGGACACGGGGACAACTGCTAACTGTGGCTTCTGTGGCCATGGTCATTGCTATTGCCCTGCACCTTTTGGATCACTCACACGCATGTATATATTTATATTTGTTATATGTGCGTGTGTGTACCTGTATATTTACTACTAATAAAAATATAATTAAATACATTGTTAGAGTGTGGTAGACTGAACACATACCCTCCTTAAAACATCTCTAAGATGAGGGCAAAGGAGTACTACTACTACTACTACTACTAATAATAATAATACAAAGAAATGTTAATACATTTTTGGAGGAAGGAAAGGAGATAAAAGAGCAGAAGGAATGGAGCTGAACACCAAATGCTGGCAAAGGGGGAAGAGAAAGAAGGAGTTTGACTGCAGAATTCCCCAAAGACCCAGGGACTGGAGGCTCCAGGGGCGGCGGAAGGTGGTGGGTAAGGAACAGGTGGAAAGTTCGCAGAGACCACTCCAGCCCGGGGCCTCCCGCCTACTCCGGGAAACCCGAAAACGCCACCGCCCTCGCCCACCCTCACCCGAGGAGGAGAATGGAGATTTAGTTCCCAGAAAAACTGAACCGGAAAGGTTCTAGAGCAGGAAGAGTGGGGAGAGTGGACAAGGAAGGAAAAGGGCTGCAGTGATGAAGAAAGCGTCTGTGTTCTGAAAGGTGCACTACTCAACGCCAAGGTCACAGGCTTGGCTGCTTGCCCCAAGCAGGGGACAAGGACGAGTCTTCTTTGGAGAAACAGCATCGCCCCTCCCCCACTCCCTGCTGCCCAAAGGCACACAGGACCCTGACTTGGGCCTCTCTTCCTCGAGCCGTGCAGGGAAAGCTATGCCCCCCCATGAGCGGCACCCACCACGCAGCGGTGCCAGCCGGGTTTCTCAAGGCTTCACTCTTAAACCTGGATGAACCGCAGGATGGTTGTTTAAGACAAGCCTCTAACGTGAAACCAGTAGGAAAGGGGATCAGAGGAACTACAGAAACTGCAGGGAACAAAGCGGAACTTAAAAAAAAAAAAAGAATAAAAAAACAGAATTCATGTTCCCAGAGAGAAAAGCGGTGAGAGTCCACTAGAAAAGGAGCAAACAGGGGCTTTGAGATTAAAAATAAGATAGAAGAGGGGTGCCTGGATAGCTCAGTTGGTTACGCTTTTTCAGCTCAGGTTGTGATCGCTGGGTCATGGGATCGAGCCCTGTGTGGGGTTGGTGCTCAGCGAGAGTCTGCTGGAAGTTATCTCCCTCTCCCTCTGCCCATCCCCCAGCACACACTCTCTCTCTCTCAAATAAATAAATGAAATCTTAAAAAATATGATCGAAGAAATTAAGACATTCAACAGAACTGTCAGAAAATAAACTTGAGAAAATCTCCAAGAAAGTAGAACAAAAAAGACAGAAGCAGAAAATAGAAGAAGAAAAAAATAAACTAGAACCAAAGGCTCAATTTAGGAAGTCTGATATCTAACTAATAGGACTTTCTGGAAGAAAGAAAAGAGAAAATCGATAGGAAGAAATCCTATAGGAACATTTCCCCAAATTGGAAAACGCGAGTTTTCGCCTGGAAGGAAAGCACCAGACGCCCAGGACGAGAAGTGAAACATCACCAATATTATGAACACTAGACTCGATCTTAAAACCTTTCAGAGTAGAAAAAATGGGCTGCGTTCAAAGATTTAGTTACAAAAAGGCATTTAGACTTCTCAACACCAGTAAAACCTAAAGGCAATGCTTTCAAAATACTGAGGAAAACTCTTTCCAACCTAGAATTCTCTGCCCAGCCACACTTCCACTGTAAGGGCAGAGCGAGGCACGCCCCCCCACGCACCCTTCCTTGGGCAGTTCTTGGAAGATGAGCTCCAGTGAAATGAAGATATAAACCTGGAAGAAGAGACAGAGCCGGGGACAGGAGTGGGACAAAGGAAAGTGTGAGGCCGCAGCTGTGCAGGCCTAAAGAATAACCAGGGTAGACAGACCGGGAGGGTGGGAAAGTCCGTAACAGATGTCCCCAGAAAACGTGCAGTTCATCTGTCACAGGATGCCTGATCAAGGAAAAGAGCTGGAGAAGAATCGCTGAGAGGACAGAAAATTAGCAAAATAAAAAATAAGAAAGTATTTCAATTCCGGGGGGGGGGGGGGACATCCTACAACAAAGGAAAATCATCCTAATATGCTACTTTGATCAGAAATAAGTAACGCATAATCATACTTAGACAAACAATTTGCATTGAATTCATCAAGGAAGTGTGATGTTCTTGTTCCGAGAGGGCGGTCTGGGGTGGCGGGAAGACGGCTGGATCTTCACCTCCCGTGGCAGGAATCAAGAGGGACTATCCATGTAAAATCAACAAATCAGCAATAGCAATAAACATATGTAACAGGAAATTATAAAGTGTGAGTCTGCCTGCCTTGTTTGGCTCAAGGTTCAAAAAGACAGGAGCCGACTGTCCCCCGAGCCAAAAGCTCGATCATCGAGGCCTGACTTGGATAAAAGGGTGGCGGAAACACGGGGATGTGACCTGGCCCTCGACCCAGAGAAGGAGTCAGGAGCGCTGGAAGTGAAGAGGTCAGGAAGTTGGGTATTAGGGATGTTTCTGGGAAAGACATCAAGTGTACTGTGAGCCCCCCCAACTACCATGGGGAGCGGCGGCAGCCCACGCCTGACCTTAAGCCTAATGGGAATGACATCCTGACCTTTATCCCCTGGGCTGTGGGGCTCCTCATGAATCCAGGCCTGCAGAAGACTAAAGGCAGAATCTGACAGATGGGCCCCTTCGTGGTGGCCATGTCGGAGCAAAGGGTATGTCTTCCCCGGAGGGAAGGAGAAGCCTGGAGCCACTTCAAAGGACTCTGCCCCTGACGGTCTGCTGGCAGCTCAAGAAGGAGCCCACACGGGGCTGACTGCCAAAGGAGACGGTCACGGGTGTAGAGGAGACCGCGCTGAGTGACGGCGGGAGAACCCACACTCACCCAGAGAATCAGCTTTCCACAATCCCAGCCACAGGTGGATGTCGCAAACCCTCGCAAACCCTCGTTGCACCTCTCCTCCCCATTCCCCTGCCACTGTCCCCACCCAGGACACAGCAGGAGTCACGGAACTGGCCAAGGAAGGAGGAGGAGGGGGACTTCCTCCTCCCAACCACGTCCCTACACGTTCCAGATTCCACACCTGGGCCAGGCTGAGGCAGGAGAGGCGAGGGACGCCAGCTTTAGCTGAAATCTGGATTTTGACTACCACACAAAGACTACACTTTTGTTCCCTAGTTTGGGAGGAGGGTGTACATTTGTGTAGCATTTAAACCTTATTAAAAAGTTTCAATAGGACATCTGGGTGGCTCAGTCAGTTAAAGGCCTGCCTTCGGCTCAGGTCATGATCCCAGTGTCCTGGGATCAAGCCCCACGTCAGGTTCCCTGCTCCATGGGGAGCCTACTTTTCCCTCTCCCCCTGCCCCTCCCACAGATCATGCTCTCTTTCTCTCTCTCTGTCAAATGAATAAATAGAAATCTTTAAAAAAAAGTTTCAGTAATAAAAATTTTTTTTTTAATTTTAAAAAAATTTCAGTAATAATACAAAGAACTCCAATCATTAACATTTGTCCATCTGCCGTTTCAGGTTTTTGCGTTCTTGTGCCCTCCCCCCTCCTCCCGTTGTCCCCTCTGTATATGTGTGTGAATAATATATAAATAATAGAGATGCAATATTTTTCTAAACCATTGAAAGGAAATTGTTTTCATGCCCCCTTTCCCCTTAAATGCTTCGGCACATATGACTCAAGAAAAAGGACATTCTCCCCTGGGGTAGGCAGAATTCTAATATGAGCTCCGGCTCATATTAGAGCCGGTGTTTCGGACACCACACCCGTGATTATGTGACATTACGTGGCAAAAGAGAGGCTATCTGGGTGACTTCACCCGACCACATCAGCCCTTTAAAAGCAGGGCCAGTCGGATCTTCAAAGCACCAGCAGGGACCGACACAGGGCTGCAGGCTGCATGGAGAAGGGGACGTGAGAGCAGTCTGTAGGAGTTGAGAATGCTGCCCGGGGGAAAGCCAGCCAGCCGACGGGGACCTCAGTCCTACCACCGAAGGGAACTGAATTCTGCCGGTGACGTGAACGTGGCTGGTAGTGATTCTTCCCAGAGTTTCCTGGTAAGAGGCCAGTCCCGTGGACACCCTGACTTTGGCCACGTGAGACCCGAAGCAGAGAACCCCGCTGAGCCCATCTGATTTCTGACCTCCAGAACGGTAAGATAATAAATGAGTTCGATATTTAGCCGCTGGATTTGTGATCATTAATTGTATGGCAACTGATGCCCCCTGCTAACGAGAAACCAGAATGGGGGCCACAGTTTGAATAGAACCCCAGACCGAACACACAACCAAATCTTAAACCGCCCTCATTTCGCCTACACGGGGACGCTGGCCTTAAACGAAACTGAAGTTTTCTTCACGACAGTGGGACCTTATACAACTTCTAAGCCAGGCACTACGCACAGGAAAATTTGCACAGTGCTGCTACCCTAAGAAGAATGTAAATTTCTAGCAACTAATTACAATTAAAAAAAAAAAAAACCTCTCTTGTGTTTTATAAACTGAGCTTTAAAGGCCAAGAGCCAAGCTCTTAGCACCTTGCGTGTGACGTCTCCCTGTCCCTGAATAGTTCCTTTCTTGCTCGCTGTGATGTTCGTATCAAGTAAAGCTCCCTGAATTTTCTTCTGACAAACCAAAGGGTGAGGAAAAAAAGGTGCACGGCGCTGATCCAAAGACGTAGTGATGGGAAGAATACAGCTGTCTTCTGAGTGCATTCTATGAGGTTCGCTCTTTTGAAAATGACATCTGTGTGTATTTCTTAGAAATCATGCGGCACATTAGTAGGGGAAGCAGCTAAGCCACTGGGGAGGAGGACCCAGCAACACAGAAAGGTGGGACAGGGTACTGTCAGTTTTGGTTTAGGTCTTGTTAGAACTACATAGATAGAAAAAATAATTATGAAGAAATATTTGTAAATAACTGGAAACACATAGGATACCGACTATCCCTGAATCTGTGCACTTCATTTATATTTTCCTTGGGGATCGGCACCTCTGCCTGCCCCACCATCACCGCGCTGGCTCCAGGGGACACTGTCCCCCAACTGGACTTCTTGGAAGCTGCGGCTAAAATGTTGCCCAAACCTTTCCTTTTCGTTCCCTCCAGAATGAGTGAGACGGACGGAAATTTCAAACAAATTTTTCTAAGTCTTCGTAATGGAAAAACGGCAAAGGGGACCTAACTATAGCAAGTGCATGCATGTGCACACGCATGTGTGCACGCACACACACACACACACACACACACACACCCCTATTCTGTAAAAGTCCATAAAAATGGTTTGGCTTACACACACAGACTTCTAACCGTTCCAGGCTAATGCCATCCCAAGGTTGGCAGGCCATACCCATGAATCACTGGGAGACAGCTGCCCTAGCTCCTGCAGTGCCCCCACGTGGGGGCCATCGTTCGGCCCACCATGCAGCAGGGGCCTCCCACACATCATAGGCGCCATTTGAACCCCAGCTCGCCTCTCACTGAGGGCCCGCCCACTCAGTTTTGGTTTCTCCCTCCAGGCGTGACTTCTGGCCCCAGCTCTGTCTAGCTGATGTGAGGACCTCGCCTATGGAAAAGGCACGGCCCTTCTGAAGTGTATGACCTGCCACTTAGCAGGTGATGCCATCTTTACTGATAAAAACAAGGGATCCTACAAAGTCCCTATATTGGCATGTCTACCTTTGTTACCGACCAATACTAGTTTCTTAACAACGGAATCTCATTGAGTTTTCTTTCTGGAGAAAAGCAAGAGATGGCATCAAATATGACCAAAGTCTGAAACTGGAATTCAAAGTACAGAAAAAAAGAATAATCGGAAATCTGTAAAATGATAAATTAAATAGCTCTAAGTAAGCAAGTCTACTTAAGAAAAGACTGAACTAGGAAAGCGTTAAAAACAAAACATACACCTCTTCTTTTCTCCATAAACAAAGGGACTGTCCTCTACATGTTCAGTCCTACTGAAAAGACAGCTGATGAGGCCGAGGAGGGGGTGACAGGTGAGTGGGCCTTTCTTGGAAACACTCCATCTGCTGAAAAGCTTTGGTCTATGCAATTTAACTGCCAAACATCTGGCAGAAATCAATATTAAGTCTGACTACATCAAACTGAGACTGTCTTCTTAAGGACAGGTTAAATAATTATAAAATCTAAAAGAACAAATCTACTAGTAGTTAACCCTAACAAGAGCAATGGAAGAATTAGCCGGGTTTCCTCAAAGGATCCGAGCAACAGGAAGTCTGTAGCACAATGACTGACGACCCCGACCCCGAAGCCCCACCACCCGAAGCCCCACCACCCGAGCTGAGCTGAGCTGTAGCAACCCGATCCCGAGCCCGTCACCTGATCACCGGGTGCAGCCAGTCCCCTTTCTCCAGCCAGTTCTGGCAGAGGGAGGGAGCTAACAGTGACCTGCCCTGACAGTGGGAAAAAGCCGGCAAATGAGCAACCTCCTGCAAGGGGGACTGGGGATGGGAGGAGACTTCTAGAAAATTCTTATACTGTTTGAAATCTGAAGCAATTATATTATAATTTATAATTACAATTATTATTATTATATTAACAACATGATTTGTGTAAATCTTGAAATGGAAAGAGATGGAGTCCAGTTGGCAATAAACGCCCACAAGCAGGAAATGTAAGGAGTGTAAGACACATGCAATACACAGACCAGAAAGAATTTTAGTTTCTCCATTTTCCAGCAAGATGGCTGGGATTCCCAGGTCTGTTTTCTCATCTGAAAAGACTACTACTACCCGCCTGAGAGATTTGGTTTAAGGATTAGAGAGGAGATATATATATATATATGAGACCCGACACAGGACCCACATGCGGTACTCAGTGACCAGCAGAAGCCGCTGTTATGATTTCCAGACATAAGAATGAAAGAAAGACACAGAAGCTCCCCAAACACCCAGTATAAGCAGACCGTAGTATTTCAAGAAAAAAAATATAAGAAACATTAAAAAATGGATGGGAGATTTTGTTCCAAGGCCAACAGAACTTTTCTTGGCTGTAAAAATTATGATGGCGCTTTCTTTTTCAAAATTTAAGTTCTATTTGTAAAAGTCCTATTTGTAATAATAATAATAATAATAATAATAATAATAATTGAAAGGTAGTACCAAATACCATTTGATTCTCAACTCCTAAAGTGGTTCTCACGGGAGGATGAAGGATGGGAGAAAAAACACTCGCCAAAGCAAAAGAGCGCCTGCATTGTATTTCGACACTGTTTTACATCCCAGGGATCAGCTCAACGCCCATTAAAAGGTCATTTTTAAACACACAAATCATTTTTGTTTATCCCCAGTTATATTCTGAAGGCTCTTTAAAGTGTTATACCTCACCCATGAAAACTGTCCAAATCAGACAGCAATTAAAGAATAATTGCTGGAGACCTAATTAAAGTCACAAAAAGGGATCACACCCACAACTCTGTTTCTAGACTTCCGTCCCTGTTTCAGGCCCACAGATGACTGTTGAGGACAGCCCCCTTCTCTACAAAGCCTTCCCTGACTCCTGCTGCAACCCTCAAGCAAAGTTAATTGCCCTTCCTCTGATTATACTTATTATTCATCCAAACAGAACCTAACCCAGACTGACCTGTCCCTTACTTCCCCCAGGGAGCGAAGATTTCCCCATTCCTCACTTACAGAAGCTAAAAAGAAACTGACCAAGTGCTTACATGGAGCGCGGCCAGCCCGGGTGTCGGGAGACAGCCCGTGCTCAATACCTGTCACCCGCTGCTTTCCACAGGGGTCCCCAGGGCGAGGCACGTCACTGCGGTGTGTTCCTTTCAAGGAAAAGCCAACTTCTTTTAAGTGGGTGTACACTTCTTAAAAATGAATTTCCCTTCCTTCTCATTGATTTTAAACAGGGGTAGTGATGCTCTTTGAAGACATACTTCGGACGAGCGCCCTGGGCCGAGGGCGTGATGACAATATCTCTATCGTCACAAAAGAAACCAGTTTTTACATCATTTCTGAATGTTTGGGAGCTATTTAAAAAAGATAAACAATGATAAAAACAAGCATACGGGTCAGGAATATGCAGAACATAATCCACATCTTAGCTGGTGAAAGGGCGGTATAGACCATGAAAGGGCGGTATAGACCAAGGCTAGGACATCAGTGAAATCACAAATATTCTTAGGTCTTATCCTGCAGAAATCACGATGCAGATCGCTGCTGCATTCCTAAGTCACATACAGCAGCCTCTCCTGGAAGGTTGCTGTCATCAGATATGCTAGTATGTAAACAAGAGCTTTCTGAGATGAAAAGTTGTCTTCCCCTTCTGATGCCCCCTGAGAACCCTGGGTATCTGATGAAAACAGGAGGCAAAGAGACCAGGAGGCAGATGCGAGAGAGAGAACTCTTCTGAGAAGGTAACAAGCACTATCATGTTCATCTTTCTTCAGAGCCCCCTCTAGTGACACCTCGGCCAAGCCCACTGACCCTTGCTGGCCCCCAGGCACGAGGAAGCAGGCCTGGGAGAGAAGAAGGAGAGGCACCTCCACACCTCTGCTCATGCTGTCCCTCCCTCTGTCGTGTCCGGATGGCCTGCCTTCTCCCTGTCCATCTGTCCTGCCCTTCGATTTAGTTAAAATATGCGTCACGCTGTAAAGACTTTCCTGACCCCTCCCTCCAGCGCCCAGCAAAATGAAATCACCCTCCCTCAGCAGCCCCAGGGCACTTTTCTGAACTTCCTTTACGGAGCTTGTGTTATTTTAGAGTTTCTTACTCAAGTGTCTGTCTCTCCCCCGAAAACCTGCTAGCCCCCGAAAGCCGAGACCTTGCTTCTTTTGTGTTCATCTGGTGCATAGGAGGAAGTCAATAAATATCCGGTGGAGGAGGGATGATAGATGGAGAGATGGATGAAGAGGGGATAAAGTACTGTAGCCCAAAGCAGGGAGAGTTCTGAGGTACAAAAAATATAATCTCTCTCCGCCTATGTACGGGGAGAGGGCAGAGATGGGAAGATGACCACAAGCCACAGCTGCCCGTGTGGGTTTCCCGTGTCGGACGATGGTGGCGAACAAAGGTCTACGTGAATCTTTACCCAGGGAAGCCAAGAGCTCATAATTCATCCGCATCACGTCTCTGTACAGCTCCTTCTGCCGCTTGACTAGCATGCCCCACTCCTCCCGGGTGAAATACACCGCCACATCCTCAAACACCACAGGAACCTCCTCAAACAGCCCCTCTTCAGAAGGATCCTGCAACAAAGAGCAGCAGTCACTCAACACGCCCCTTATGCCAGACACCCAGCGGGATACTTTTAGGCCTAATTCTCTTGGGAGGCTTGCCAAGAGGCCCAGATGTAACTCTGAGGAATTCATGTCTCCATCGAAAGTCAAAGAAGCAAATTTGTGAGGCCCAGAGGTGGTAGGTAAAAAACAAATGAGCCTCTGACCGTAGGGTCTCCAAGAAGGAATTCTATACCCTGAAGAGCAGGGGTCCTGGCAGAGCCTTATGACTGCACCTCGCCCTATACAGTCCTAAGGGGGGGCTTCTACCCATCCGTGACTACAACGGTGACCGCCTGCCTCTAGCACCTGCTAAGATTTCCCACCGGGAGAGGAAGAAGTACCGAAGAACGAAAGATGCAAATATTCAGTGACCCGGCTGACACATGCCTTATTCCTAAAGGAATTCAAATTATAAACGGCCAGCCCTACTTATTAGCTCCTAATACTAAAAAGTAGAAGGAACATGAAGAGAAATGAGCTTCGTCACTTTTCTAGACTCTGGAAAAATTCAAGCTTCCTAACTTCGGCTGGGCCCTTATGATGTATGAGGAACAGCTAAGCTATTCTCAGGGAATACCGGAGGGGTACTCAAAATGGTCTCCAGTAAAATCCTGCTTACATGAAATAGTTGAGAAATGGTGAAGGATCTCGTTACCCAAAATTGCAGTTCACAGAGGTTCCTTACAGTCAACTTTGCAAAGTTACGAGATACCCACAAGGTGAGCGCAAGAGCTTCCGGCCCCGCTGTGGGCATGCGCACGGAGTAGTGGGCGGGGCCGGCCGGTAGCCGCGCAGGCGCCCGACGAGTCCTCAGGCTCTGGCCACGTCAGTCCGTCTGATGCTCTGTGACCTCCCAACAAGACCAGTTTAATCGGACTTGCTCCATCAGCCTCAGAGCAGCATCGAAAACATTGCATAAAACAACTTGTGTGAGGAAACTGTGCAGTGTTTAACCGTGCTGCATGAGTCTGAAGTTAAAGTCAAAAACATTTTAGAAATTAATTATTTAAGAGCCCCGGGGTTGTTCTGTGGTCACGTCTTACTTTTTGGGTTCTGTGAGTGTTTGGGATTCTGGATGAAGATTGTAGTCCTGAACTTAGAAGCTTCCTTTTTATCAGAAGCTAGAATGTTCTATCCCACTAATTATGTTTTGTTATCTGCAAAAGGGATGAAAATAAGAGGGCTATTGTCTTAAATAAATGAGATAACGCCAGTGGCCTGGGTGGCTCAGTTGGTTAAGCCCTGACTCTTGGTTTTGGCTCAGGTCATGATCTCAGAGTGGTGAGATCCAGCCCCACATCGGGCTCCATGCTCAGCGTGGAGTCAGCTTGAGATTCTCTCTCCTCTGTTCCCCCCTTCCATACTCTCTCTCTCTCTCTCAAATAAAGAAAGAAAATCCTTAAATAAGTAAATAAGTGATATTACACTAGTAAAGTACACAAAGCAACACCTAGTGCCCCCTAAGCACATTAGCATATGGAACATTATAATGTCGGCAGCGGGATGGCTCCTCCGGTTTTCCCGCCATCATCATGTGACACCTCTTGCTGCTAGTACGGAATCCTTCCCCTTGAGACGCAGCGATTATTACAAACACGTTACCTGGCCATGGGGTTCGGCAGTATCATCACGCAAAATGTTGACCTTTGAGGAGCTGTGGGCATCATCAGCAATTTCGTTTTGCCTCAACTCAGAAGTGCAGTCTAGATACAATGCAGGAATTGTTCCATTCCCCGCGGGGTCCTCCAGTTCAGCTCTTGGGCTGGGCAGGGGCTGGGCCAGGTCGTCACAGGCTACCAGAGGCCCCGGGGGGTACAGTAAGGGGTACTCTGCCGTGAAGAGGTGCTCCGGGCTGGCCAGAACATCTCCGGACTCCTCTTGGATGCTCTGGAAACGGGCCGCCCAGGTGGGGTCGTGTGCTGCCAAGGCATTGATGCAGAAGAGGTGAGCTTTGCTCTTGGCGTGGTATTTGAGAGTCTCCACTTTGAACGGTCCTGTATAACCTTCTATTAACCTTGACCGTTTGTCCCTGACAGATGGGTATTCTCGGCAGGCAGAGCAAAAGAGAGCTGTCTGCTCCTCATTCATGACCAACCACGGGAACTGCGTAAACCAAGACTTCTGGATAGAGCGGGGTTTCGAGGGTTTTTTGCTTTTTCCTGAACAGTCTACCTCGGTGTTGCCATGCTCGGTGCTGAAGTGGGAAAGACAGGCTTTCTTCTGTGGGGGCAGGTCCCGTGCGGCTTCTCCAGCTGGACATCGTGAGTCCCTTTCTTCCACGCAGCCCATCTTGTTTTTCCCTTTAGAGAAAAGAGACCAATGGAATTTGCTCGGAAATCCTACAGTTAGAGCCACTGCACCTCATAGGCCTCTTGGTGGAGCAAATACGAGAGCTGGAAATCACACAAGAGTGGCCCAGGCTCTAGTTGGAATTCTCTTCTTTCAGACCCCCAGCTCCCTGGGCCCACCTCACCGGACCCAGAAGACAATCAAATGAGCTTTAAGCATCTCCCCCTTTTCAAAGTTTAAAGGGCAGATAACCTGGCAAAAAAGAGATCTCTGCAGCTTCATCTCGGCAACCTAAGATAGGAGCACCATGTTCAGGAGTTCCAAGTTATTTTTGGACAAAAACACTGAACTTAATAAAATGTTGGCTAAAGAAGAGAACTAGAGGGCGCCTGGGGGGCTCAGTGGGTTAAAGCCTCTGCCTTTGGCTCAGGTCATGATCTCGGGGTCCTGGGATTGAGCTCCACATCGGGCTCTCTGCTCGACGGGGAGCCTGCTTCCCCCTCTCCCTCTGCCTACTTGTGATCTCTTTCTGTTAAATAAATAAATAAAATCTTTTAAAAAAAAACGAAGAAAGAATAAAAAAGAAGAGGAGGAGGAGGAGAAGGAAGAGGAGAAGGAAAAGGAGGAGGAGGAGGAGGGGAAGGGGAAGGGGAAAGGGAAGGGGAAGGGGAAGAGGAAGAGGAAGAGGAAGAAGAAGACTAGAGCCAAATCCTGGAACTCCATCCTCAGCAGAAATCCCCTTCCCCGGCACCCCTGCCAGACAGGCATTTGCACTTTGCTCATATATCTTTGGGGCAAGGGGACAACTTACCTCCTGGGTAGACAGTTTTCTTCCCCAGAGTTTGCCTTAAGCTGTGATCTACTTTTAAGTGACTTCCACTCAAGGTCACTATTTCAGCCCCCCAGAGAAACACAAGTCCTGTCTCACACCATAGCCCTTCCAAAGAGGCAACAACGCTCATGAACTCACTAGGAATTTTCTTTCTCAAGCTAAACTAGAACTTTCTTTATTCACTCCTTAGTTGAAATGCCACTTACATAGCTTTAAACCCCTCCAGAGCCATTTCTTGTGTATCAACGTAAGTGCAAATGACCAGTGGCCAAGGACTCAATGGTATTCGTTCCAGGCCAACAGACCTGTCTATACAATTGTAGCCAAGCCAGGAGCACAAGGTGGCTAATAAGGAGAAAGCCAGGTTAAAATCAAGAGTGAAGCTTTGGGGGCGCCTGGGTGGCTCAGTCAGTTAAGCGTCTGCCTTCAGCTCAGGTCATGATCCCGGGATCCTGGGATTGAGCCCCATATAAGGCTCCCTGCTTGGCAGAAAGCCTGCTTCTCCCTCTCCTTCTGCCTGCCATTCCCCCTCTTGTGCTCTCTCTCTCTCAAATAAATTTTAGAAATATTAAAAAAAAAAAAAAAGCCAAGCACTGGAAAACAAAATAAATTAGTATCTCTGAAGTCTCGGGCTCCCTGTGGTCCCTCTGAGACAGATCCCGGGGGAGGGGAGATGCCTGTGAGCCAGCTCCTGTAAGAGCTTGTTGGCCTCCCTTCTCTCCTACAGGGCGGCTGCCTCACTCAACCATCCCATTCGGACATCTGGTCAGATGTCATCTGGCCTGGTTCCAGCCACGCCAGTCTGTCAACAGGATGGCTTCTCAGAGGAGAAGAGCCAAGGTCAATCCCTAGAACGTAGCAGACATCTGTTCATTCAGTCGGTGGTTATTTATTGTGTAGCTGCTCTGTGCCAGGCACTGGTCTCAGCACTCAGACTGCAGGAGTCAATACGACGAAGTCGCGCCTTCGTGGAACTTAGCATATTGAATTAAAAATCAGCCTATACTCTCAGAAAGGAATAAAATGAAGGGAGATGGAGAATTCGGAGAATGAGGTTGAGGGGTGGGTGTGCGTGTTTCCAATCAGGGGGCAACTGGGGAAGGACAGCATTCATGTGTGAGTTGGCCGAGAACAGGGAGAAGCCAAGGATGAGACAGGAGTCCTGGCGCCCATCTTTGTCTCTGGCTAGCAGCCCTCCTCCCGTGTGGACCCACACTCACCTAGGTGGTGACTCGGGACACTCCTCTGGCCCTCGACACTGCCTGGCCATGACTCTGGCCCTTGCTCGAACTTACAGAAAAGCTCTGGGTTGGCAACAGTCGGTCCTGGGTCAGGAACAGAGAGAAGCATCTATGAAGTGTTGGATCCGGGTCACATTACCACATTAAGGAAGGTTCCACCTGGGATAGCCTCTCCGCACTGTGAGATAACTGGTCAAGGACACTGTAGGAATCTCGATGCTTTAGCATAGTGGTTTGGAAACTCAGACAGAAACTTGGATATTCATACGGCCCCTAAGAAAATGGGGGTCTGAGTGAATGCGATGAAGGGCACAAGCATGGCTCTGTGCCCCTTTTGAGGCTGAAAAGGTATGCAAACTACTGATTCAGCACAGAGGCTCTCATAAACCCAAATGCTGAGAAGGGTCAGACTGACAACATAACTGAGGAAACCAGGCCAGATGAAGAGGCTGTGGTGACCTCTGGCAGCTGCTGCTCTCCCCCAGGGAGAGGCCACCATGGGCAACACAGGGATAGCATTGCGAGACTGTCTCACTTTTCAAGAAAAACCAGAAATCATAATTCTGTGTGAAAGCTCCCACTGGTTAAATATCAACAACTTATTAAATATTGTAAGGAGACTGGGGCTCCTGGCTGGCTCAGTTGGAAGAGCATGTGGCTTTTGATCTCGGGGTTGTGAGTTCAAGCCCATGTTAGGTGTAGAGATTACTTAAATAGACTTAAAAAAATTTTTTTTAAGATTTTATTTATTTATTGAGGAGAGAGAAAGAGAGAGAGGCAGGCAGAGGCAGAGGGAGAAGCAGGCTCCCCACTGGGCAGAGAGCCTGATGTGGGGCTCAATCCCAGGACCCTGGGATCATGACCTGAGCCGAAGGCAGATGCTTAACTGACTGACCCACCCAGGTGCCCCCCCAAAAGTTTTTTTTTTTTAATATTGTAAAGAAACCAAGCAAAATAAAAGCCAAAAAAGGCCCATGAGCTGCTACTCTGTGGCTTTTGGTTTAAAAGAATCAGAAGTTTTCAAACTGTTTTGGCAGGCACGGGAGAAGATCCAACCCACCTGCAATCCCTCCACCCACAGAGAGCTGAGACTTGCTCCCATTAGCCTTGGACAGGCACGACCGGTGGTCATCCAGGTGAACTGGGAAGATTGTACGTATGTTGTACCCTTGGGCTGACTGATGATCACCTCTGTCCGTGGTACTGAAAGTCTACCCATAGAAGCAGAGAAACCAAGGCTTAAAAAGTGAGAGGGTTTGGGGTGCCTGGGTGGCTCAGTTGGTTAAGCATCTGACTCTGTTTCGGCTCAGGTCATGATCTCAGGGTTGTGGGCTGGAGGTTCTCTTTCTCCCTCTTCTTCCATTTGCGCTCTCTCTCTAAATAAGTAAAGTCTTTAAAAAAAAAAAAGTGGAAGGGTTTGGTCGAGGGCACACCAGTGTCACGTGCTGGAGGCTGGGACTGACAGCAGATTCCCACAGGCCAGATGATGCTCTTTCTACCACCACTCACGACCTCCGAGGCCCTGTGGGTGCCTGAAACAAAATCCACCCTGTGGCTCCACAGACCACAGGTGCAGTGACTACAGGTGTGACATGGTGAGGTCCAGCCTTGACAGGCCTGCCTTCCCCCACTTCTCTTGGCCAACCGAAGGGGAGAAGAGAAAGGGTGAGACATGAATCCACATGCAGTTAAGTTATGTGTGGGACTGAGCAGATGAATAATGTGAACAGGTCTGAAAAAAATGGCTAAGAGTCCAGAAAATTCTCAAGTGTGTCATAGGTGGATACAATCCGGAATGCTGATCTAGACTCAGGTGGCGGGGAAGCAAACAGGAGCCCATACCTAGTGGTGCCACCAGCTTGTTGGAACCACAGATATCCTTCTGTTGCTGACTCAGCAGCATCCACTCCTCCTGAAGCAAGTATACGGTGATGTCATCAAAGGTCACAGGAGCCTGGAGGGAAAAATACTAGCTAAGCACCAACTTCCTCCTTAGATTAGCCTTCCACACCTGAGTTGGAGACCACCTGAGGGAACCTGTACTCTGGGAACCTATCAGATTGGAAGATGGGCATTGTCCATCTCCATGGAAGACCCACACCCCACCTCTCTCCCCTCCTGGGTCCAAATCACAGTGGGAATGAGACTCTCTTCTAGGAAGGGCCACACACTGAAATGGGAGTCATCAAGAAGGCCAACTCAGGAATTCCATTATCTTTTCCCTACAAGTTTTTTGCCTTCCCCAGTACCCAGCACTTCTCAGCCAGGGCCTCAGCAACAACTTATGGCACGTTCTTGCGCAAAATCTTGAACCTGGTAAGGAGGATGTATCTGATTCCTAGAAAGAGTTGAAACTCATTCAGAACTATGTCTGTCAATGAAATCAGTGATCAAGACAGGTAAAGTGTTAAGAGTGGAGAACTATATCCCATGGTAAGTGTCTGTGTTCTGCCAAAAAGGGATATGGGGCTCAGAAAATATTTTGAGAAGTACGGGAGTAAGATAGCAGATTAAACAAGTGCACTGAATTTTATATCCTCCTTGTGAATTTAAAGGACACGCTCCCCACTAAACACTCCAAAGCAAAACCCCACTAGGGTGGGAAACAAAACAAGGGGACAAAAGTAATACAATTTTGGAAACTGAAAAATAACTGAGCAGATCCAAGAAAATCAAATCCTTACCCAGCAGCAGACAAATTGAGAAACCCCCTAGTTTATACCAGAAAATCTAAAAAAGGCTCAGGATCTACAGCACCAACAACCTCCAGCCTGGGAGTGAAGGCAGTAAGTAAGTAAGGCTCAGACAACAAGAAGGGGGTGGGGAGATGCTGTTCTCCAACAAATGCCTGTCCAGATTCCCCTGCACAGCTCTGTCCCCTTCTATGGACTCAGAGCTTTGGTGAGAATTTGGGATTCTGACTATTAAGTGTTAGCTAACAGCTGGACTACCAGACATCCGAGGAAAGGATCTCACAGGGCAGAAACAGACGGTTGCAGGGGTAGGAGGCTGGTAGGAACTGAGGAAATGAACGTGAGGCATGGAGAAGAAAACTTTACGAAAATAAAACTATCATTGTAGCCTCGGAGAGGTAAGCTACTGCAGCCATGCAACAAACCATTATAAAAGAAATGACCAGAAAAGGAAATAGTCAGAACACATTGCTCTGTTTATCCTTTTAATTTCGTACCGCAAACATTTATCACCTAGTATAATACATAAAATTACTTTTTTTAAGATTTTATTTATTTATTTATTAGAGAGACAGAGACTGAGAATGAGAGGGGAGAAGGTCAGAGGGAGAAGCAGACTTCCCGCAGAGCCGGGAGTCCGATATGGGACTCGATTCCGGAACTCCGGGATCATGACCTGAGCCGAAGGCAGTCACTCAACCAACTGAGCCACCCAGGCGCCCCATAAAATTATTTTTTAATACATAACATTATTAACAAAAAATAAATTCCCACCACCAAAGCAAAACAACATCTTGGGAAACAGTATCTTGGGGTAAGTGGAAATCCTTCCAGAGTGACAACTGTGAAAGGGACACATTCATTTCCAGCTCTGGCAAGTTATAGTATATTTGTCTAAAATTACCTTGTAATTTTATGGTCAGATTTCAAGCACATGAAGTATCTATTTTAACTCTAACAGTAGAAGCTTCTGGAGAAAAACAATTCTTACTGGTCACTGTTCACCACTTTAAAAAATAATTTGAGCACCTTTCTTATGAATCAATACATGTTCACTGCAGAAAATTTCAGCAGTGAGCAGAAAAAATGTTTTAAGATCACCCACAATCCCCTTACTAAAAAAAAAAAAAATTACTACTGACATTTGGTATGTAACCTTCCAGTGTTTTGTCTATGAATATGTATGAATGAAAAGTTTTAAAAATAAAAGTGGTTTGGAAACACAATGATCCAAAATCTTTGGGACATAGCAAAAGCAGTCGAAGAGGGAAATTTATAGCGATAAAGGCCTACCTCAAGAAACAAGAAAAATCTCAATCTAACCTTACACCTAAAGGAACTAGAAAAAGAAGAACTAACAAAGCCCAAAGAAACAAAATTATTAAGACCAGAGTGGAAATAAATGAAATAGAGACCCCCCAAAATAGGAAAGATAAATGAAACCAAGAGCTGGTTCTTTGAAAAGATAAACAAAACTGATAAACCTTCAGCCAAACTCATCCAGAAAAAAAGACACAGGACTCAAATAAATAAAATCAGAAATTAAAGAGGACAAGTAACAATGGATACCACAGAAATAGAAAGGATTAAAAGATAATACTATGAAAAATTATATGTCAACAATTGAACAACCTAGAAGAAATGGATAAATTCCTAGAAACATACAATCTTCCAAAACTGAATCCGGAAGAAATAGAAAATTTGAACAGACTGAGTACTAGCAATGAAATTTATTTGGTAATCAAAAACTCCCAACAAACAGAAGTCCAGGACCAGAATGGCTTCACAGGTGAATTCTACCAAATACTAAAGAAGAGTTAATACCTATTCTTCTCAAAATTCTAAAAAAATAGAAAACGAAGGAAAACCTCTCAATTCATTCTGTGAGATCAGCACTAACCAAAACCAGGCAAAGACACCACAAAAAAAACAGAACTACAGGCCAATATCCCTGATCAACATAAGCAAAAATCCTCAATATTAGCAAACTGAATTTAATAATACATTAAAAGCAACATTCAGCACAATCAAATGGGATTTATTCCAGAGATACAAGGATGGATAAATATTCACAAATTAATCAATGGGATACATCACATTAACAAAAGGAAGGATAAAAGTCATATCACCTGAATAGATGCATAAAAAGCATTTGACAAAATAAACATCCGTTCATGATAAAAACTCTTAAAGTAGGTTTAGAGGAAACACACCTCAACATAACAAAGGCCATATATGAAAAAGTTGACATCATACTCAGTGATGAAAAACTGAAAGCTTTTCCTCTTAGATCAGAAACAAGACAAGGATCCACATTCACCACAGTTTTTCAATGTAGTACTGGAAGTCCTAGCTACAGCAATCAGACAAGAAAAAGAAATGAAAGGCATCCAAATTGGCAAGGAAGAAGTAAAACTGTCACTATTTGCAGATGACGTGATACTACACATAGAAAACCCTAAAGACTCCACCAAAAAGCTATTAGAATAAATGAATTCTGCAAAGTTGCAGGATACAAAATTAATATACAGAAATCTGTTGTGTTTCTCTACACTAATAACAAAGTAACAGAAAGAGAAATTATAAAAACTCCATTTAAAAGCAAACCAAAAAGAATAAAATATCTAGGAATAGAAAACTATACGACATTGATGAAAGAAATAAAGATAACACACACACACAAACGGAAAGATATACCATGCTCATGGATTGAAAGAATATTGTTAAAATGTCCATATTATCCAAAGCAATCTACAGATTCAGTGCAATCCATATGAAGAAAGCAACAGCACTTTTCACAGAACTAGAACAAATAATGCTAAAATTTGTATGGAACCACAAAGACCTTGAATAACAAAAGCAATCTTGAGAAAAAGACTAAAGTCGGAGGTAACACAATCCCAGATTTCAAGATATACTACAAAGCTATAGTAATCTAAACAGGATGGTACTGGCACAAAAAACAGACACATGGGTCAATGGAACAAGACAGACAGCCCAGAAATAAATCTTCTCATATATGGCCAATTAATTTATGACAAAGGAGGCAAGTATATGCAAGGGGGAAAAGACAGACTTTTCAATTAATGGTGCTGGGAAAACTGGACAACTTTGTGCAAAAGAACGAAATTGGATCACTTTCTTATATCATACACAAAATACTTCAAAATGGATGAAAGACCTAAATGTGAGAACTGAAATCATATAAAACTCCTAAGACAAAGCATAGGCAGGAATCTCTTGGACATCAACATCAGCAACATATTTACAGATGTCTCCGTAGGCAAGGGAATTCAAAGCAAAAATAACCATTAGGACCATACCAAAATAAAAATAGTGAAGGAAACTATATATATTTTGCTCAGGCATAAAAACAGAATGAGATCTTGCCATTTGTGGCAGCATGGATGGACCTAAAGGGTATTATGCTAAGTGAAATAAGTCAGACAAAAAAGACAAAGAGAATATGACTTAGCTTATACGTGGAATCTAAGAAACAAAACAAATTAACAAAAAACACAGAGAACAAATTGACAGTTGCCAGAGGAATGGAGGGATGGTGGTGGGAGAAATAAGTGAAAGTGATTAAGAGGTACAAACTTCCAGTAATACAATAAGTAAGACGTGGGGATGAACAACGTAGAATGGGGAATATAGTCAATAATATTTAATGATATTGTACAGTAGCAGATGGTGACCTCAATTGCAGTGAGCACTGAGTAATGTATAGAATTTTCCAGTTACTATGTCATACACCTGCAACAAATAGAACACTGTATGGCAACTATATTTCAATAATAATTTTTTTAAAAATATTTTATTTATTTATTTGACAGAGAGAGAGATCACAAGCAGGCAGAGAGGCAGGCAGAGAGAGAGGGGGGGAAGCAGGCTCCTTGCTGAGCAGAGAGCCCGATGTGGGGCTCGATCCCAGGACCCTGAAATCACGACCTGAGCCGAAGGCAGAGGCTTTAACCCACTGAGCCACCCAGGTGCCCCTCAATAAGAAATTTTTTAAAAAATATAATTGTCCTGCCAAATGTTTTGAATAACTATTTGCTCTCAAAATGTCTTCCAAGGCAAAATGTAATTATATTTCCAAAATTTTGCTGGAAGACGGCCTCCACTAAACAAGGCAGTCATACAGGAAAGGGGTAGACATACGAAATGGGCTAAGGAGAGCCAACACACGGAAGGGGGGAGAGAACATTTGAGATTATGCTGAAGGCAGGTCCCAGGATGATTACTGTACACCAGGACTAGCCAGCAAGCTGTTCTGACTGGGACAGGTTAAACATGTGACCAAGGACAAGCAGGGCTCCCTATTCATGCTTACCCCTCTCCCTCTCTTCCTAAGGGAACAGGTGGGCTTATAATCAAAGCCAAAAGACCCATCACTTAAGCTTTAGCTTCCACAAGGACAAAGAGTATGGCCAGGACTGAATGCTTAGACAATAAAGACGTATCTTCCCAACAAGAGTGACTGCCCTAACTCTGGGATTTCTCTTTTAACCAATATTGTTGCATGAGCCTTCCGTTTCCAAGTGACCTCAATGTAAAGAAAACACAAATCTTGAATAAGAGCAATTTCTTCTCCATATATAAAGCAAAGAATATCTCTGACTGTTCTATTTTAGTGGTTCCCACGGTCTATAGGGCAGAACTCTGACTTAGCCCAGCACCAAGTTCCCTCCCTCTGAGCCTAACCCACCTTCCTAACTTTAGTCCCACCTGGAATCTCCACCACAGACAGATTAGCGTAATTGCAATCACTTAACATATCTTGCACCTTTCCTCCCTCTAACACCCAAACTTTAGATTCCCTGACTCTGCCTATTTCCTCCTACCTACTTAGTCTACCCATTCATCAGGTTCCTATTCACATTCCATCTCTTTCAGGAGGGATTTCCTAACCAAGTGGTCTAAGCATTTCTCCTTCCCCAGAGCAAGGAAGTCTTTCATCCCTCTTGGAGCTGGAGGTACTCAGGAAGCCTACGCTGAGTAGCTTATTTTATAAAATTCCTTCACTATCACCTACCCCTTCCCCCACCACATTATGCATTAAGTTTTTCATAGGCACTTAATTATTTCATTCAATATACATTTACTGTTTGTTTCTTATGTGCTTGGTGCACAGTGATCCTAAGACATGGAAAACAAAATCACTACTGTCAAGGAGATTACAATCTAGCAGGCGGCGATAGGCATCAGTGATATAAGTGCAATGATAGAACTGGGTCCAGAGAAAAATGAGATCAGAATGACCACTTCCATGTAAAAGACAGAGGAGGTGGGAACCAGAAACGCTGAAGCAGTAAATACACACACAATGAATACTCCCATTTGGCAGCACCAAAAATCAAATGTCTCCCAGAGGGCAAAGGAGGTGTCAGACTACGGTTTTCTTCACAGCATTCACACCCTGTAGCAGAAGGGCTCCTGGAATGATGCTATTTTATGAGTCATTCATTCCAAAAATACTGAGAACTTATGAAATGCCAGATGCGGCTCCACTGTTCTAGCTGGGGATATAGCAGAGAGTCAAGTCAGCGTAATGTGAATACATAAATGTGAGAATTTTATATAGTAATAAGGGCTGGTAAGAAAACAAGACAGGACAATGGGATAGAGTGATGGGGGCAAATCTTTGACTTCTATCCATTATTCTACCAACAGCAAGCAATATACCCCACACCCAAACCAATAGGCCAAGACTGCTTTATTTAATAAATATCACAAAACAGCACCAAAGGAAGATACTAATAATAGACCAAGCTACTACCTCAAGTGGACCCCGAGTCTCCCAGGCTTGAGCCAAAGCTTGAGCCAAACTCACAATGGAACTTTAGAATAGCATAGACATTCCACCCAGCCTAGCTGCTGCCACTCATTTGTAAGATATCTAGCACTGCCGGTTTGTTTTGCAATCACTTTATTTCATCTTTGGATAACCTTCTAATTTCCCGGGTTAGAAAACTGATGCACTTGGGAAGGGCAAGCATCTTTTTGAGACACCTTGCAATCAAGATTAGAATCAAGAGGGAAAGTTCCAGTACCCAGGGTTTTCAATTAGCAGTTGGGCCCAAACAGGACATCAAATCTCTCCCCTACCTTCCAAAATGTTTGCATTTCTCTCTTTTCCCATTAAAAGCCAAGAAAGCCTAGGGGTACATGGGTGGCTCAGTCAGTTAAGTGACCAACTTGATTTCGGCTCAGGTCATGATCTCAGGGTCATGATTTCAGGGTCCTGAGGTCAAGCCCTGCATCAGGCTCTGTGCATGGAGTCTGCTTAAGATTCTCTCTCTCCCTCTGCCTTTGCCCCTCCCCAGCTGTCTCTCTCTCTTTCTCCCTCTCAAAAACAAAACAAAAAATAAAATGTGGTAACAAAAGCTAAGAAAGCCTACAACTAAACAGAAACCTTGATATCAACCTCAAATTACTAATTCCAATTTTCAATGCCAATTGAAATTACATTTTACTCCCCAAACTAGGGTCAATCGAAACTCATCAGGGGATATATTACCTGAGAGTAAGGGTCATTTGATATCCCCTATAGTGCTTAACATCAGGCTAGCACACAGTTCACCTTCAATCTTTCTTCACTTAGTTTCCATTGAGCTTTATTTGTCTTAGACTGTTTACTTTGGTCGTTTCAACTGTTAAATGCATCACTGCAGCTTGTGAAGGGGAGGGAGTGTGGAAGAGAGGCTTAAGCAAGGAGTAACTTCTTTTCTTAATTCAGTCCTTCCCAGCCTTTTCAGGAGAAGCTACAGCATGAAAATAACCTCATTATCCTTTCTCTCTTTTGCTTATGGGACAACCCTTCCAGGTTTGTCCTGGTTATTGAAGTCAAATCTATGGGAGAACTCCTCGGGGAAATAAGGCCACTTCCCGTTTATCCTGTATCCACCACCTCCCTCAGAGTAAACCACTGATCACATGTTTATTAACATTTTGTTTTGTTTTAAAGGAGAGACTCAATACACACTTGAAATAATGTGGAAGGAATTCCCTCCCTGCCAAAGAAGCAATCCTCAAGAACTGGCAGCAGGCAGCAAAGGACATCCAGAAAGATCTTAGTCCCAAGAAGCTGCCGCTGTCTCCGAGTCAAATGCCTACAACCCAGCTGGTCTTTTGACACTGCCTCCAAGCTCTCAAAATCCTGTCAAACCTACTAACTCTACCATCAAGCACTTTCTCCCACCCTTTCTTCCAACGCACAGCCTCCTGGCCCAAGCCTGAAGGAAGTTTGTGGAATATGCTTCCGGGCGATGCTACTACTCCGCGAAGTAGATAAGCTAGCAACTTTAAGTGGGCAGGAAATATGCCAGATGCCTTCTCTTTTTCTTCTCGGCCCTTTCTTGGGAAGGGGGAATCTATGTAGTCAGGGCCAAGCCCTCACCCTGCCTCTCGGTAATCCCTACCCCTTGGCTTCCACTACGGTCTTACCCAGCCTTAAAACAGGCTGGGCCTCTTCGAAAGCCCCGACGGAGGTGTGGGAAAACCGGAAGCACCTTTACACTGAGCGGGTCACCCACCGCAGTATCAACCGAGCGGCCACTGGGCTGAGGGCAGCTCGGCCAGCGGAAGAGGGAGGGGGGCTCGGAGCCGGTGCGTTCGCTCCTCCCTGCGGCTCCCGCGGGGAGAAGGCCGCCCGAGTGCGGAGCAAGAGGCGGCGGGCGAGCGGGCGAGTCCTTCCCTGCAAGGCTGGCTCATCTTCGGGGACTCCACCCGTACCGCCCGCCTCGCCGGAGCCCAGGTCAGGGATCTACCCGGGGGGGGGGAGAGGGCGGCCCCAGGGCCCTTCCAGGCCTACCTTCCCCGACTCCCTGGGCTCCATGGCCCCGCTTGCGGTGGCCGGTGCTGACCCCGCCACTGCCTCCAGTCCGCCCCCTCCCCCCGCGGCCTGGCCTGAGGATGCCGCCGCCGCGACCACCTTGGGGACCGGGGCCCCCGGAGGGCAGGGTGCCCGGACGGGGAGGGCGCACGGCCCGGGAAACGCCTCTCCCACGTCGGGAGAGCTGGAGCGCTCCCGGTGCCGGGGGAGGCGAGCGGCGGGGACTAGCGCCGTACCGAGCGGACCGCTTTACGGCAGCCGCCGGGCCCAGCCGGCGGGGCATCACGGGAAGCGTAGTCCGGCCTAGTTAAGCGGCTCTCAAACCGCTATTGGCTCCCGAAACGCGAGGCCCTGATTGGACGCCGAGCCCCTCGCTCTTTGCCCTTCGCCCTAGCTCGAGGGCGGTTTTGGGGTAGCTCCCGCACCACGCTCTCCCGGACCCTGTATCGAGGGCAAACTGTTCTCTTCGGGCTCTGACAATGGCTGTCCTTGCGTCTGTTTCCTCGCACTTTTAGGGCCAGTGTCAGCCTCGAAGGTTTCAGACTTCATCTGCATGTACCAGGCACTGTGCGAGGTTCACGAATGCAAAGCTGAATGAAACAAAACTTTGCCTTCGAGGAGCTTATAGTTTACTGGAGAAGCAGATAACTATAAAATAAAGACCCAAGGTCCGTGGCGGTGGGAATATACAGGATGGTTAGTCAAGGATTTCCTGAGGAAGTGGCCCCTGAACTGAATTAAGGAGTACGTGTTAGCGAGGTGAAGTGCTATGGGCTATGGATGGAATTGTGTACCCCCAAATTTGTATGTAGCCCCTATGTGAGGGTATTTAGATGGGGGGCCTTTGGGAGGTAATTAGTTTAGATGAGGTCATGAGGATGGGGATGGGAATAGTGTCCTTGCCAGAAGAGACAACCAGAGAGCTTGCTGTCTCTCTGCCCTAGGAGGAAACAGTGCGAAGACAGCTGTCCGTAAGCCAGGAAGAGAGTCCCCACCAGAACTCAGCCATGCTGGCATCTTGGTCTTGAACTCCCATTCTCCAGAGCAGTGGGAAAATAAATGTCTGTTACTGAAGTCACGTGGTTTATGGTATTTTGTTATGGTAGCGGAGCTAACTAAAACAGAATGGGACGAAAGGTGTTGCGAAGAGGTTTCTTTGGCCATAAGAAATAGCATAAGCAAAGCCAAGCAGCTGAGCAGATGGTGTGTCAGGGATGGCGTAAGGCAGGAAATGATGGGAAATGGCATTGGAGAGATTCTTGGGGGCTGGTTGTGGAAGCCAGTGTATGCTCCCTCAATTTGAAATGAGTTTTAAGCCGGCAAATGGTGTGGGCAAATTTGCACTTTAGTCGGATCGTCCTGCTGCAGAGTGGAGGGTGAATTTAAGAAGGAAAGAAGACCAAACTATAAAAATATACTTGCTCTCGTTTCTTCTTTCATCTTCTTTAAAAGACATGAAAGAAGATTTCACCTGCTGCCATTTAGACTTCAGTCCGTACTTTCTGATTCAGTTCTTTCCAGCTCACGTCTTAACTCAGGCAAATCATTCTGTGATGGGAACCACAATTATCCCCTCGAGCAGTAATGACTACCCTGAGCCAGCAAGACCCCAGGTGACTGACCTCAAGACACCGATCGACCTGATCTTTCCAGCCCACCTGCATGTGCCCACCAACTTTTGTCCCACATTCGCTTTTTATAAACTTAGAACTATTTCCAGTATTTTTGGGGACAGTCTTTGAGACATTACTCTGCTGTCTTCCCGGTATTGGCCTCACTGAAATAAATCGCTATTTTCCCCACCATTCATCTGTCTTTAGATTTTGTCAGCAGTGAGTGGTTGAACCTGGTCTACTGGGGACCCCCGGAGCCAGATGCCCTGGTTACAGACATAAAATTACATGAAGTGACTATAAACACATATTGTTTGGTTTGTGATATATATGGGTGTAATATGTGTAATAATCATAGTATGGATAATAAATAGTGAAGTGCAGAAATCTTAAGTGTATAACTTGATGTGTTTTTACATGTGTAACAGGTAGCTACCACTCAGCTCAGATAGAGAAAATTCCCAGCACTCCAGAAAATTCCCTCGTGGCCCTCCCTTTATATATACATAGAGGGAAAATGACCGAAAGTAAGGAAGTGATTATTATAAAGGTGTTGGTTAAATTAACTATAAAAATGTTTTGTGTACTTTTTACATGTGTGTGTTTTAAGTCACAATTCAAAGTTTTAAATAAAAAATCAAGCAAATAAAGTTTATATTTTGATTTTTTTTATTAATAAAAAAATTACACTGTTACATATTTGGATTATCAACCCTGAGCAGGTCCAAGTAACTATTTTCCATTATACTATATGTCTCTGCTTTTCTTACTTTTTTTTTTTTAAGATTTATTTATTTAATTGACAGAGAGAGAGCACAAGTAGGCAGAGAGGCAGGCAGAGGGAGAGGGAGAAGCAGGCCCTCTAATGAGCAGGGAGCCCAATATGGGACTTGATCCGAGAGCCCTGGGATCATGACCTGAGCCGAAGGCAGCTGTCTAACCTACTGAACCACTCAGGCGGCCTACGACTCTGCTTTTCTAACCAGGGCTGAATTCAGCTAACCTCAGCAAGGGTCAATGAGAATACCTTTTCTAGAAATGTGAGATCTCCAGCTCCTGTCTCAACCATAACTATTCTTCTCTGTATGGACCTCGGAAAGCTGTATTTCTACCCATGAGTTATTCCTGTCTCCTTATAATAAATTCTTGTTTGGGGGCTTAAACATCGGAGGTGAGGTGGTTGAGACAGCTCGGGTTGGGAACTGAGTTTCTCCATGAAAATGTACAGAAAGATGCGGCAGTATCTGGAGGGAAGTGGATCGAGAGAGGCAGCTAAGATGGGAGACACAAGATCCTGTTTCTGTTGTTGATGGGAAGGGAACTGATGGTTAAGCCCAGCTGGAGCAATACGAGGACCCAAGACCAAGAGGAGCCGGGACCACAGAACCAAGGGGCTTTCCAGGGGTTGGGATGCTTCTAGATGACACCACGAGGGAAGAAAGGGAAGACGGAATACGTGTCAGTTTGTTTTGGAGATTTGCCATAGATTTTCCCATCTGATGACATCTCGGTGGGACAAGGTCATCTCATGAAAATGAAGGGGAGGAGGGGAAGGGAAGGCATGCTAGGCATTGCATGAGAACAGGAAGTAGACTTTACAGGGAAACAGAAGAGGTAGGATGGTCAAGTTGAATTAAAGGCCTGTTTGGGTCTGTGATCACAAATATAAGGTGAAAACAGCCTATCTGCAAAATTCTGTCTAGAAGCAGAAACTTAGGCAGATATTTGGTTGGAATATTGCCAGGGGGGTAGGAATGGGGATAGAAAAGGGAGGGATTTAATGGTACTTGCGCTGGAGTGATTTATAACGATAGAAAAGTGGTTCTCGGTTCCAGCTAGGGGCACGTGGAATTACCCATGGGGTTTCCAAAGAATCTGATTTAATGGGTTCAGGATGGGGTCTGGGCACTGGTAGGGCTTCAAAAGCAGTTCGGGTGGTTCTAATGAGCAGTGGGTGCTGAGAATCACCATGCGGACCAGGACTCCTGAGGGGAGACAGGAGGGAGCTAATGAAAAGTGAGAACCTGGTCAGCTCAGCGAATTTGAAATAAATGATCACAGTGGGGGTACTAGAGCAAGTAAGCTGGAAGGACAGGAAGTCACGATCGGTAAGTAAATATTTGGCAGCGTCTGAAAACGGCTGAGTTGTGGAGTGAAGGGGAAGGTCACTGTGCGTAAGGGGATGAACTGAATGCATTATCCACACGGACATTGAGTGTCCACAACAAGGCCTGTGGACCCACGAGCTGAACTCTTCTCAGGATGAGGGGGAACGGCAGTTGGAAGCGGGAGAGGTGGTGCAGAAATGGCCAGGAGAAGCCATGCATCAGAGAATTTCGGACTTTATGTGCAACCTGGTGATGTGCAAACTGAGGCACATGCATGGGAAAGTGACTCACCCAAGTTCACCATCAGGACAGACTAACAGAAGCCTTCTGGAGCAGAACTCCCGCAGGTGGAGGACAGGGCTCAGACCCACCCTGCCCCCCTACCTCCTTGTCCCCAGAGGCAGACTCTGCACGTGGGCTTGCTGCCAATGTCACTTTATTTGGGAGATGCTGGTACCAGGGCATGGGGTGGGAGGGTCAGCCGGGGAGGAGGGGGTCGGTGCCTCTGAGCCCAGTGATGGCTTGAGCGCTGGAGGCAGCCTCGAACAGCGGAGCCCTCAGTGCTTTGAGAAATCCCCTCCTGGAGGACAGATGAGGGGGACAGGCACTCACAAGGAGGCCAGGCCCGGCAGGGATGCGGCGAGAGGGAGGGCAGCGGAGCAAACTGCCAGGAGAGGAAGACCCGCCGGGAAGAAGGCCAGAGAAAGGCCAGCTCTTGCCCTGCGCTCTACCCAGGCCGTATCAGCGCCCCTGCATCTGTTTCTCTCACCTGGCCCAGTGTGGCCTCGATAACCTAACGAGTACCTAACGAGTACCTAACGAGTACCAAGCCCTCCCGAAAAGCCTGTGCACGCTGTCAGCCAGGCGACGAGGCCTAGCACGCGGACGCTCAGCAGGAAGGAAAGAGACGGACTGCAGAGAGGCAGCTCTGACCGACTCCAAACCCCCAAGCGTGCGTACGATAGCACAGCAGCCCAACGAGAGAGCCAAGAACGGGAGCGGAGTGGGTCGGAAGAGGTCAAGAAGGGGGAATCCCGCGGGGACCAGCGTGTCGGAAACCGGTTCTTTCGGAAGGCCCACCCCGGCCCCGTCCCCTGGGGGCCAGGTCCCCGCCCCCGCCCCGGAGTCCCCGCCCCCGCAGGACCCCGCCCCCGCCGGACCCCGCCCAGACCCACCGAGGCAGGCGCTGCACTGGCAGCTGCGGATGGCGGGCAGCACCACCGGCTCCGCGCGGCCGCCGGGACAGCGCAGGGTCAGGACCCGCACGGGGCTCTCGGGGTCCAGGCTGTAGCTGCAGCAGCCGCACTGGCTCTGCAGGTACGGCTCCTGCGGGGGCGTGGGGGGGCTGGGGTGAGCTGGGGCGGGACCAAATGCGTTTGCCCAAGACACCCGCCTTCCCTCCCGTGGCCTTTCCTATCCCGGGTTGGGGGCGAGGGCCGGATCCCAACACTCCTCGCCCAGCAGGGCAGCCGGGTCGGGAGGTGCAGGGTTGGGCCTTCTGGGTCTGAGGAGAGCTAGCGCAGGGTAGAACTCTGTCCGTCTTCTGGGACCTGCTCATAACGCCTTTCCAGGAACGTCTGGGAGGAGGCTGTGTGTAACCGGTCTGGCTGGGCTGTGATTTCGGAGCCTAACTTAGCTCCTAACGTGTGCCTTTCCTGTTCGAGTCCCGGTGGGCCCACAGCAGGAGAAGTCCCCTGGCAGCCCCTGCAGCAAGCCCCCAGCCCAAGCCCGTGGGCAGGTCACAGCGTCAAGCAGCAGGTGGGGGCCACCACCGTGGTGAAAACTCACCCCTGGCTGGGATGGCATCCCCTTGAGACTGACCACGTCCCTCCCGTCCCCGGGGCTTTGCCCAGGCCTAGGCTCACAGTGGGAAGCCCTCGGGGCGCACCTCAGGCATGACGTTGGTGCTGGACGGGCAGTGCCCACTGCAGTAGCTCACTTCTACCTGGTCCAGGTGGCAGGGGCCCTTGGTGAGGTTGCGCAGCTCGGTGAGGTGCCGGCAGGAGGCTGACTGCTCCTCTGTAGGGGGAGGGGGCAGTGCAGGAGGTGGGGGCAGGGCCCAGAGTGAAGGCCAACATGAGGGGACTCTGTGTGAAGGGGACAGCAGCGTGTGGACCTGTGGGGGCAGGGGTGGCCAGGCCAATGAGGCAACACTGGGGGTCTCTGCTCCGCTGATCCCCATGGTTCCTGCGTGCAGGGGGCACCAGGCTGCAGATGCGAGCAGAGGCAGCACTGGGGAAGGCAGGCCTCCCAGGGTGGGCATGGGGGAAGTTTGGGAGCAGGGCTAGAGCAGGGAGAGGCATGGGGCGGGAAGTACCCCAGGTCCCCCGCATACCCAGAGTCTCTTTGCGGCAAGTGGGACAGCAGCTCCCTGGTTCTTGCACGGTCACCTCGCCCTGCAGAGGGAGTGGTCCCCAGTCCCCTCAGGAGGATGGCTCCAGGGCGCCGGCACCACCTGCGCGAGGCCCTGAGACCAGCCTCTGGGGAGCGACCCAGGAGGGAAGCCAGGGAGCCGCTCTGCGAGGGCAGCCAGGCTGCAGGCAGGTACCTGGGCACAGGTGAGGGGGGGGCAGTGCCGGGTGCAGACAGTCCTCCCTTGGAGGCAGCGGCAGCTCTCACAGGCCTCCTGCCATTCGGAGCCAGGCTGGGGGGAAAGGGGGAGATCCACAGAGGGCCCGGTGGGCCAGGGCTGCCCCTGGCCCTCACCAGCAGGTACTGTACCCAGCGGGTACAGTTCCAGGCCAGCACAGTCCCTGGGGGAAGCTCCTGGAGATCCTCCTCTCCATCTTCATCTCCGTCTCTCTGCTGGTGAGACTTTTCTACACTACTCCCCCCTCCCTGAAACCAGCGGCCAGAGACTGCTCAGCAACAGGAGTTCAGGCGCAACTGTGCCCAGAGACCGTCCCAGTGGGATGGGCGAGGGCTGCTTCACCCTGATGTAGGGGGAGGAGCCCACGGATGGGAGGGAGGCCTGGGTGGAGGAGGGCCGGGTGGCACAGAGGGGCTGTGGGCTCTCACCAGGTGGGGGTTCCCATGGCGCCAGCACTCGCAGCGGTCCGCGGGCACGCAGAGGCCCGCGTGGCTGCGCAAGTGCCCCTGCCGGCACACGCACCCCGGGGCCTGCCCCGTGCTGCAGGTGGCCCGAGTCTCTGTGGCGTTGGGCTCCCGGCACGTCCTTTCGCACAGCCCCAGCTCCCCAGGGGGGACATGCTGCCACATTTCCCCGGAGGGACACTCTGCCAGGGAAGACCCCCCCGCCCCCACCACTCAGTCAGCACTGGGTCCAGGCTTGATTCCCCCCTCCCATGCCAGGCACCCGGAGGGTCCCTCCTCCCTCCTCTAGTGCTGCCCACTGGGCTCCAGCAGCCTCTGCAGTCTAAGCCCCCAAACACGGCCCTCCGCTCTCATCCACCTTCTTAAATGCTAGTGGGGCCTAACTCCCATCGCGCCTTCTCCAGGGAGCCTCCCCTGACTAGTCCTGTCCATCTCGACCTCTCTTCTTGCGGCACCGAGTTCCCGTCCCGTGGGTGCAGCCTGCCCGTCAGTGGGCCAGAAACGGTCCCCTGTGTCCGTTTTGCTGGGTGAGTGCGCCCTCAGCAGCCAGCCTGGGGCGCTCGGGGCTCACCGTACCCGTGTGTCTGAATCCACAGAGAGCCCAGTGGGCCAGGGCCGGGCACAGGTGAGCCCGAAGCCACGGCCTGTTGACTTTAACCAGATGGGGGCAAAACAGCACCGGGCAGACACCAGGGGGACTGGTGGACTGGGGACCGCCTGACAAGGGTCCTACTGGAGCTCACCCTCTCAACCTCTGCTTCCTCCCCTGCAGGGAAAGAACCCTCTGATTCCTGCATGGCTCACAGCCCCGCTCTGCGTGTGCCTGGGAATGCCTCCTGCACGCGTGGGGACAGAGCAGGGAAGGGCCTTCCTGAAAGACGCGGCCCCGCATCTCACCGTGACAGTCCGCGAGCGTGCAGTTGAAGGCTCCCTCTCGGCAGATACTGGGAAGACAGAAGCTTGGGTTCGGATGCCTCCTAGGCCCTGCTCCCCACCCCCTCCCTGGCCCCGGCCCTCACCAGCGGGTACAGTTCCAGGCCAGCACAGTCCCTGGGGGAAGCTCCTGGAGCTGCTCTTCAAGGGGCAAGGTCAGGCCCCACGGCAGGGAGATCTGGGTGCAGGGGCACGCGGCGCGGGGCACACACGTGCCATTGTGCAAGAGCTGGGGCAGTGCGGGCTGCAGTTAAGACTCAGACGCACTTCCCCCTTCCCCCACCTACCGGCTACCTGCGATGGACCCTGGACATGGCGCTCGGATGTACCTGCTGTCCGGGGCAGCCGCAGCCCAGCTGGCAGGGTTCCTGCGTGCAGGGGGCACCAGGCTGCAGATGCGAGCAGAGGCGTGGGCACGCGGTGGCACAGGCTCTGAGCACCTGGCCAGGCGGGCAGTCTGGGGGCGGAGCACAGACAGTGGGACGGAGTCCCAGGGAAGGGACTGCCTCACCACCAGCCCTGGCGAGCGCCAGCCGGGACCAGGGGGGCCTAGCTCAGCTGCCCGGAGGGAGTGGCTACCCATCACCCCGGGCGCTCACCGGGGCAGGGCTGCAGATTACATCCCTGCCGTTGCTCTGTGTCCTGGGGCCGGCACGGTGCCCCCGCAGGTCCCTCCTCGCAGCTCCGATGCCGCTCCACGGTGCCCCCACCACAGGGAGCAGAGCAGCTGCTCCAGGCTGACCAAGGCCCAAGGACTGGGCACTCATGGTGTGGGCACATCAGGGACCCGTTGAGACACGTGCTGTGGGCAGGGGTCAAGGGCGAGTCAAGAGAAGCAGAAACGCCCATAACCCTGACCTGCCCCAAGCCCCCGACCCACAGCTCCCCATGCCCCTCCCCCGACCACCTGTGGGCAACCATACCAGTTTCTGCAGCCCAGCTGGGCCACCTCACCGGGGCCCACCACCCATGAGGCATTGGGGCTGGGAAGGCCACAGCGACAGGAGGAGATGGGCACGCAGAGCCCATCCTGGATCAGCTGGCCAGGGGGGCAGCGGCAGCCTGGGGGTGGGGGTGGGGAGGACAGGCAAGATTCCGGCTCCAGCAGGCACGCAATGGACCCCTCGGGCAGCCAGTCGGGAGTCCCAAGCCTCAGGCTGACGCTGGAGCCCCCCCACCACCACCCCCAGTCCGCCACTTGATCTGGTTTCCACACTGTTCCCACCACTGGAGCGCAGGAAGGGGTCGCTCTAGCCCGCCCTGCGTGGGCACCACCCCAGGAACCTCTGAGGCTGCCTGAGAGCATCCTCACGGACACAGCCCGTCTTGGCTCAGGCTCGCTCTACGCAGGAGCCCGACCCGCTCGGCGAAAGTGACCCAAGGGTCCACTTTCCTGCCCTATAACCCGTGATCCGGTTCAGGGGCTCGCCCCCGCCCACAGGTCTCATGCTCTCTGGCAGCAGGAGGCAGTGAAGCGGGCTGCCCTGGTCAGAGGCCCTACGGGCCCCGGGCTGGGCTGCGGGCACAGCCTGGTCACCTGGGCGGCACGGTCCCTGCAGACACTGCACGCGGTCCCAGAGCTCAGCACAGCTTCTGGGGCACCGGTTGGCACAGTCAAGGGTGGGCACGGTGTCCCGGGCTTCGCAACTCTCCCCTGAAGGCCGGAAGGCAGGAGTCTCTGTTGGGGGCCAACGCTCGGGCCCCGAGACAGCACCCTGCCCTCCCCCGTGTGCCTCGAGGAGCAGAGGCAGCACCCCCTGCCCCCCACCCCCCGCAGGCGCTATTGTGTACGGTACAGCCCCCGACCCCTCCCCCAGATACCGCCATGGGGGTTACCTGGGCAGGGCCCCAGGTTGCAGCTCTCAGTCTGAGCCCATGGCCCCCGGCAGCCCCCTCCAGGGGGGCCCCCTGCCTCTCTCCAGCGGAGCCGGAATCCTCCACTGCAGGGCACCTGGCAGGGGCTCCAGGGCCCCCAAGGACTCCACTGGCATAAGTCTGGGGAGATAATGGAAGTCGGTACCCAGGCCCCACCTGCCCTCTGCCTCTTGCTTCCACCGCAGTGAACAGCACAGCCCAGCCCTACCTGGCCAGGTCCCCCACCGCTCTCACTTCAGCCTCCCTCCTGCCCTGTTGGTCTCTGCCGCTCCTCATTACCCTGGCAGGCCCTAGGGTCCGGGCAGAGGCGCTGCTGGCTGAGTGGTGCGCTGCAGAGCTCCGGGTCCCCAGCCCACGGCCTCCCCGTCTCGGGGTCCAGACACAGGCGATGGCGGTGCTGCTCCGAAGCCAGCCAGGGGGCCAAGGTCGGTGAGGTGACATCTGGGTGCCGAGACCAGCGCTCTTCTAGGGCGGTCCTGGAGGCAGGGGCCAGCACGCCAGGGGGCAGGCAGGGCCCACAGGGTGACCACTCGGACCACCCACTCAGGGGCAGGAGACCTAGGAAGGGCAGCGAGTGGGCACCCTTCCCAGGGACCCTCCCCCAGACCACAGACCCCAGTGGATGGGGAGGGAGGAGCCCCTTATGACTGGGAAGGGCTGGAAACGAGAAAGGCTGTAGCAGGTGTCGGAGCCAGGGTAGGGGGCCCACGGTCCTGGTTTGTCTGGGTCCCAGCACTTAGAGTTCCAGGTTCAGGACCCCCCCCCCCCGCCAGTCCCCGGCAAAGGGGGACAGCTGGTCTCCCAAGTCCAGAGTTACCGTGGCAGCGCTGGCTGGTGCACTGCAGCTCCCCGCGCTGGCATTCACTGCGGGAGGGGTGGGCAGAGCAGGGTTGGCGACACAGGACTCAGGCCACGGCGGTGGCTGGGGGGCTGACGTCGGGGTGACCCGAGCCCGATGAGGTTGGGTTTGGGCCTGGACCTGGGGGATTTCCCTGCGGGGCTTCCTCCCCGCCCCCATTCCTGACCCCAGGCCTCTGAAGCCGCCTCCCCACCCCCATCGCTCACCACTCCTTGCAGCCCAGGCGCAGGCGGTCCCCGGGGGCCAGGGTCACCCTGGCTCCTTCTCCTGCGAGGTGCAGGCAGCTACACTGCTCTGGGGGAATGCAGCCCCCGGCCTGCTCCAGCAGCCCCTGACAGCAGAAGGGGACACGGGGACGGGGCTGTGTGGCAGCCATCCCTGTACGTCCCCGAGTGCCATACCGTGTCTGCTCACGGCCACTGCACGCGATAGTTGCCGGGGAAATGGGTGGGCCCGTGGGCACGAGGCTGACGGTGAGGGACCCCTCAGAGGCATCGTGCGGAGGGGAGGGAGTGTGAGAGTACGGCGGGGCCCCCCGTTCTCCTGGGGCAACCCCCCCAGCTCCAGCCCTCACCTCAGGGCAGTAGCAGCCGGGCTGGCAGGGCGGCAGGTCCTGGCAGAGCCGATGGCTCAGGTGTGTGGCGCAGAGCCCGGTGCAGGGGGAGCCGCAGGCCCGGAACTCAAAGGGAGGGGTGCAGCTGTACTCTGTGGGGGAACAGAGCTCGTGGGGGGCCGCCCAGAGACACCTTCCACCCCCAGGCCCGGAGCACACAGCACACGATCCCCTCGGGGACCCTGGAGATCTCCTTGTAGGAGTGCAAACCTGCCCCTGTGCCGCCTTAAGGCCTGGCTGGTGTCACCCCATCGCCCCATCGGGCGCCCACGCGGCCCCTGGGGGAGCCTCTAGGGAGGGTCATGATGGTTGGGCCTCAAGAGGTCTCAGGATGGTTGGGCTGCATGGAGGACGGGGCCTTTGGGGATCGAGGGGCCTGGCAGGTGCTCCCGGGGTGGGTGGATGGGAGACAGGTGGTGGGCAAGACCTTCTGTGCCCCGGGTGCAGCTCCAAGGGGACAAAGCCTGCAGCTCCCACGTGGGGAAATCACAGCGGAGCGGGGAGGGGAGAGGAGCCAGGGTGGGGCGGGGGGCTAACTGGGCTGCGGAGGGGCCGGGGCCCCTGCTCTGAGGGCCTAGGGGCACGGAGACGAGCTGGGAGGCCCCGCCAGGGCTGGGCTGTCTGGCTTCTTGCTCCCGGAGGGCAGGGGGTGCTCACCTGAGCAGTTGCCGGCGGGGCAGGGCCGGAAGTGGCCGTCCAGTCGCGTGCAGGCAGAGCCCTCCCCGGCCCCTCCCGCGGCAGGCGCTGGGCCCTGGTGCCGGTAGCGCTGCTGGACCAGCGCCTGACACGAGCACGGCGTCCAGCTGCTCCAGCCGCTCCAGGCGCATTCCTCTGGGGCCAAGGTGGGGGGATGCCCGCCAGGCTCCTCCAGCCTCTCTCCTCCCCCCCCTCCCCTCCCCTCCCACCGCGGCCCCAGCCAACACCTTGCGCAGGAAAAGGGCCAAAGGGACCCAAGAATTCAGACAAGTGCTAATTCGCTGTGTCCCATCACCCATGGGCGAGGGGCACGTCCCAACGCGCTCAAAAGAAGCAAGGGTGAGAAGCGGAAAGAACCAGACAAGATGTCAGGGAGATGGCTCTGTATCTGAGCGGGGAGGTCCGGGCTGTGGGAAGCCCCATTACTCTCTGAACTTTCCCGAGGCAGGAAATCAGGAAAGGGGGCCTTCGCGGCCCCGCGCACACTCACCCAGGCAGGGCCCTGGGTAGCAGGCCTGGGTCTCCAGGTGGAGGAAGGTGCCGTTGCAGGTGGGGTCGGCTTCGGCCGGTGGGCAGGGGCAGGACCCGGAGCGGGTGGCCAGGCCGGGGCCGCAGCTTCGAGAACAGGGCCCCCACGGGCCCCAGGAGCAGGCCTCCAGCAGCCCCGGGCAAGGCTGCTGTCCACAGCGCTGGGTCTGGGTGCCAGGGCCCAGGCAGGGGGCCCCCCTGCGGTCAGGCGCCGAGGCCATGCAGACCCGGGTACGAGCCTGGTTTCCACCTCCACAGGAGACGGGGCATTCAGACCAGGAGGACCAGAGCGTCCAGGCTCCGGGTACTGTGGGAGGGCACAGATGAGGTTAGAGAAGCCGGAGGGAGCAAAGGCCCCGAGGCCTGGTCAGGCCCTTCACAGCACAGGCAGCGTCAATAGGGCTGGAAATAGGGCTGGGCAATGCGAGACACAGAGCAAGCAAATGACCCGAGGCTAGAAGGGAGTGGGGAGGGGAGTTGGGATGAAACCGCAAACCTGCACACTCGATGTCTTCACATATGATGCCCTCCGGGGTGCAGGAGCTGAGGAGAGGAGCCCAGACTCAGGGGTGCCGCCCTCTGGCAGGTCCATACAGGCCACCCTGCCCCTGCCCCAGGCTTACCACTGCTGGCACTCGCCCTGCAGCCAGCTGTCCCCCAGGGTGCGGAGGCGGGCACCGTGCAGACACAGGGGTGGGCACAGGGGCTGAGGGCAGGGCTGGCTCTGGGACTGCTCCTTCCGACACTCCGGGGCCCATGAGCCCGATGTGGAGGACCTGGGTGGGGCCGCGGGGCAGAGGTGAGAGATGGCCCGGGCCCTTCATCACTCCTCTGTCTCCTGGGGAGACAGCTGAGGGGCAAACCTGCGGCGACTAAAGAAAACAAGGATGACCAGGGACAAAAGCTGGGGCCAGGGCACAGAGGGTGCCACTGGGGGGCGGGGCGGGATCCAGAAATTCTGTACCAGAGAGGGAGACCAAGTCCAGGCAGTGGGAGACTGGGGCTGGGTGAGGGGACACTACCCTGGGCCAGCCCCGTACCGGAAGCGGCGCTGCTGCCCGTCGGGCCCACACGAGCTGCTGCAGGGACTCCAGGCTGACCAGCGGCTCCAGGCACAGTGCTCAGGCGGTGGGCAGGGCTGAGCCGTGCAGGAGAGCCGCCCAGCGTGGCAGGTGCAGGTGCCGCAGGCCTCCTGGTGCTGGCTGCCCGGGGCCCAGCTCTGGCCCTGGGCATCTGTACACTCGCAATGCCCAATCGGCACGCAGCCGCCGTCCTGCTCCAGGAAGCCTGCGGGGGAGGCAGCCCTCCAGAGCGGTGCCGGCACCCGGGTCCCACCTGCCTTCCCACCACACCACGGAGCCGTGGCCCCCTACCCTCAGAGCAGCGGCAGCCCGGCTGGCAGGCCTCGCCGTCCTGACACACGATCCCCTCCTGGAGGTCTGAGCAGCGGCGGGGGCAGCGGTTGGCACAGCTGACCATCTTCATGCCTGCTGGGCAGCCCTCGTCTGAGCAGACGGAGAGGGCCAGCATCAGGAGAGCTCTGAGCACCAGGGCTCAGAAGCCCTCCGCCTGCCTGCCCGGGAACCACTCTTAACCTCCATGAAGCTATACTCCCATCCTTCTCCCCATGTTGGTGCTCGTGGAAACAGGGGGCCTTGGGGAGACGCCTGGGATTGGGAGGTTCTGCGCCACAGGGAGTCCCTCTTACCTACCTGGGGGGCCCCAGCACCCAGCTTAGCACCCAGTGAGTGTCTCTGAGACTGTCTCTGTCTCTGAGTCTGTGCATCTAAGAACATGCTCCCTTACAGGGCTCCTTCGTATCCACCTGGAGGGGACAGGAAGCCCGGAAGGCCCTAGAGTAACCAAGGTCCCCGGGTCCGAAAGACCAACAAGGACCAATAAGGAGCCGAAGGCGGGAGGGACCTGTCTGGCCACGCCCAGACGGGGGGCGGGGCAGGCGCGCTCCTGACTGTAACCCTCAAATCCTCCGGAAATCTTGACTGCGGGCTGGTGGAGGGTGGGCAAAACTGCGAGAATGAGTTCTAGTGCAGGGTGGGGGCAGGCAGGGGCATGGATCCTGGCAGCTCAGCCTCAGCCACAGCGAGTCCCTGCGCAGCGCCGGGATCCGGCCATCTACGCCTGCGGCCCCGGTTTTCCCAGCTGGTCCCTGAGTGTCTCCGACACGAGGCGTGGCGGGAATTGAATTAGGAGTGGGATGGGAAGAGCTGTGCAGCCTGCAGGGACCACCAGGGATGCGATGTCCCCACCTCCATACCACAGGGCAAGGGACTGCAGAGCCGCGCCTGGTGCCTCTCCCCAATACAGGGGGCACCCCCGTTCTTGGGTGGGGGGCTCGAGCAGCTGCGGCTCCTCAGGGATCGGCCCCCCCCACAGCTCCGGTCACACCAGGACCAGGGACTCCAGCGTGACCAGCCTCCAGGCACTGCGCAGCAGAGAGAAGGGACACGTGAGGGACCTGGCCCAAGGACAGCCCCCCCCCCATGTACCAGGAGCCTAGGGCAGGGTCCCACGCTAAGACGGAAGCGCCATGGGGCCCAGGGGCCAGGGAAGGGCACGCGCTGGTCCCCAGCAGCCCTCCTTACCCGGGCAAGCCCGCAGGTTGCAGAAGCGGCGCTCCTGGTAAGCGGTGAGGATGTCGGGGCACCAGTGCCCACCGGGCCCCGGGGGGCGGTAGGCCCGCAGGCGGCGCTGCTGGCCCACGCCGCAGCTTCGGGAGCAAGGTTCCCATGGGGCCCAGGCAGTCCAGGAACAGTTCCCAGCCACACAGCCAGGGCTGGGGCACAGGGGCAGCTCTGCGGGCCAGGACAGAATGGAACGGAGGGAGCTGGAGCCAGCCTTGACTCCCCCGCCTCTGCCCGAGCGCAGACCCCTGCATCACCGGGGGCACCAGGCCCTTCTCCAGACCTTCAGGATCCTGTTTCCCATCTGATACCAGCTGCTATGGGGCTTTGGCAACTAGGACTCAGGGGGCCGCGGTCCCAGCCTCCCCGGGATGCTGAGGGATTTGGGTGGGAATTTGGGGGAGGACTGGCTGGTGTGGGCAGGGCCCCCCGACAGCTTCCCGGGCCGGCGCCGAGCACCCCGGGCCCACAGTCACACACGGATTCCTGATTCGATACCAGGCTGAGAACTCGGTGTTTGCTTCAAAGGTATTAGATGTTGGCGTTAGGAAGTTGCACATGGCTTGGGGGTCAGAATGAGCTGCTGGAGGGAGGATGCTGGGCTTAGCCGGGATGGCCGAGGTTCAGACGTGGGTCAGGGTCAGAGGTCAAGGCTGGCAGGCGCACCTGTGCAGGAGGGCAGGTTGCAAGGGCGCTCCTGGGAAGGGTCCCCGCCACTGCAGTTTGCCAGGCAGAGGCGAGTGCGGCTGCGCCAAGCAGGGTGAGTGGGGTCTGTGCAGGTGCGAGAGCAGGGGGACCACGGAGACCAGGGGCCCCAGCCACCTGCGGGGAGATGAGGGAGAGGTATCTCCTGTTGAGTCAACCCTGGGCTCCTGGCCTCCCAGGAAGCAGGGCTGGGGAGGAAGGAGGATCTGGGCTTGTTTTCCCAAAGGGAGGCCATGTGCGAGGGGTACGGGCAGCCTGGAGCCGGGACCCACGGAGTCTGGGCTACCTGGAAGGCTTGTCACTGGCTCCACTGTGGACCCGCCAGCCCCTGTGCCAAAGAAAAGGCCCGTTCTAAACCCACCATACTTGATTCACCCCTTTCCTCCACTGGGTCTCCCATGGGCCGTCCAGGCCCAGCACCCCCAGACTCGCCCCTCCCGCTTCCCTCACCTGGGCAGTCCGGGCTGGGGCAGTACGTGAGGTCCTGGAGAGGCCCTCTGCAGCCCTGGCTGCCTGGAGCGGGGGAGGGCCCTGCACACTGGCGGCTGCGGGTTCGGGTGCCCAGCCCACCACAAGAGCGGGAGCACGGGCCCCATGGCCCCCAGGGACCGACACCGTCGTCGGCAGCCTGGGAGCAGTCCCCCACGGAGCAAGACAGCTGCCCATGCACACAGGAGCTGGGGAAAGGCACGGGGCTGAGGTGCTGGGTAGGGCAGACCAGGAGAAAGAGGGATGGGCAAGGTCTCCACCCCAAAGGCCGGGCAGGGGCAGGGCAGCGAGTGCCTCCCCCTCCCTGGGCTCCAAATCTCCCCCACTCTCACCATCCCCTCACCAGTTCCTGCAGCCCGTACGAAGGCTCTGGCCTGAGCCCAGCTCATCCCCAGGCCCAAGGGGCTGGCCTCCCTCTCCCAGAATGGGGGGGCGAGCCGCAGGCTCAGCGCCGGCAGCTCCCAGCTCCCACAGCAGCGCGGCGGTGAGCACACAGGGGCACTCCTGGAGGGCGGGAGGAGAGGGGAAGGGGCCATCGCTAAGGCCCAGAGGGGCTCTCAGCACCTGGGCACCACAGCGAGGGGGGCAGGGAGGAGGGGCATGTGAGCCTGGGGGGTCCCCGGAAGAGCATTCCCTGGAGCAAGTGGGACCGGTTCTCTGAATCAGAGTATGAACGCGAAAGACAAGGGGCCTGTGAGCTTGGCCCAGGGCGGCTGTGGCTTTCCTGCACCCAGCCCTGAGCTAGGGCCCAGGCCGGGTCAGGAGAGGCCCTGATGGGGCGGGACTTGGAGGGAACACAGAGGCAGAGCGAGCCTCAGCCGGGAACCAGACACCTGGTTCCTAGCTTTACCGGTAACCATCTGTGTCACCCGGTGTGTCCCTTTCCTTCCCTGTGGCCCGAGCAGTGTCATCAGCTCTACGTCAAGCAGGTGGCTGCTCAGGCCCTTCTGGCCATGGCATTCTGGAACCCTGGCTGGGGGCAGCCACTGACACAGGCTTCAGGATTAGGATTAAAGACCGGGAACGAAATCCCCACGCGCCTGGAGAGCTCAGGAGAGCACAGCGGGCCCCCCGCCCGCCCTCTGGACCCCACGGTGGAGACCAGCAGTGCGGGGCCGGGCAGAGTCAAGGTGAGGGTATGCTTCCCCGGTGAGGTACGGCAGGGGTGGGGCGGGAGGGGGCAGTGAGGACCCACGATTCCCGGCCGTGGCCCTAAATGGTGTGGGGAGCACGAGGCCTGGCAGAAAACTGCCCTGGGGGGCGGGGGAGACACCTGGCCACAGGCCAGTCACGGGTGGCTCCACGCGGGAGCCGGGCTCCAGGGAGAGCCGCTGCTGAAGAGCAGGAGGCCGGACAAGGCCCCCCTTCTGGGAGCCAGCGACATCCTGAGGTGGCGTCACCCCAGCTGTCCGCTGCCCGACTCAGGCAGCCGAGACCACGGCCAGCCCTGCAGGCCGAAGGCTTGCCTAGGGTCGTGCGAGGAAGTGGGGTGCTGCCCAGAGGACAGGGTCTGCAGGGGTGAGCGGCTGCAGGTGAGAGGGAGGAAAGGCAGCAGAGGGGAGGGGAGGGGGGCCTTGGGCTCTGGCGGAGTGGGTTCTGACCTGGACACAGGACATGCGGTGCTGGAAGGTGCCCACGGGGCAGTGGCAGCCTTCCTCGCAGCCAGCGGAGAAGCAGGCCACCTGCCGAGTGACGTGCGCACAGGAGAAGGGGCACTCCTCGCCGGGCGGGCACTCCCGGTACAGACGTCCGGCCGGGCAGCCTGCCTCTGAGGCCACACTTGCGTCAGGGCCCAGCTCTAGCCCGCGCTGCCCGCGGCGGTTACTTCTACACCCACGACCTGCTTCCTCACCCCAGCCCCCACCCTCCCATGGCTCCCCAGGTGTGCCCACGAGAGCCTCCCCGGGGTGTGCCCACTCTCTCCTATGGGCTCTCCTCCCTGAATCTGGCTACTTCCTCCTCCACTGGCCCGCTCCCGGGCCCAGGGAGAGGGCAGCCCACGGGGATGGGATGGAACAGGTCAAAGGCACCTATGAGTCCGTGTCAAAGGCCACCGTGGGAATCCAGCCTAAGTGAGAGCGTCGAGGGCAGAACCTGCCTTGGGGCTCACCTCGGCAGACCTGCGTGCTGCAGGTGCGGCTCTGGAGGGCGGGCCCAGGGCAGGGGGGCCGGGCACATGTCCGGGAGCGGAGCTGCTCCCCTCCTCCACAGGATACACTGCAGTCTTCCCAGGGACCCCAGGAACCCCACACCCCAGGACCGGGGCAGCCAGGCACCTCCCGGCACTGCAGGATGCCCTCTGTACAGATGCTGGGGACAGGGAGGGGGGCTTCAGAAGATGGGAGCCCGGCCACCTCCCCCCAAGGGCCCTACTGCTCCCCCAACCCCCACCCCCGCTGCCCTGGGCTCACCAGTTGTCACAGGGCCCAGTCACCACCTCTCCGGGTTCCAGCCTCTCCCAGGAGCTGAGCCCAGGCCCTGCTGACCGGCTCTGGTTCTCGGGAATCCCTGAAGGCATGAGTGGGGGTGGGACTCTATAGAGAGCTCAGCGTGCTCCCCACCCCGAATCCCTCCTCCTACTCCACTGCCTTCTACGTCCCTCCCTATCAGCCTTCACCCGTGGAGCCCCAGATCCTGGGCCTGGGAGATGGAAGCTCGAACCCAGGGCAGGCCCGGGATGCCGTGGGATGTCCAGGAGACGAACGCCCAAGCTTCGGAGGGAACAGGCTGCCCGTCCTGCTGGGCCCCGCAGTCCTAGGGGGGCCCTCCGGAGACGGCAAGGGGAAGCACTGACCCACGGCCCCAGGCTGGAAGTGGCAGCGGCAGCGGGCGGGAGGCACACAGAGGCCATCCTGGGACAGCTGGCCGGGGGGGCACCCACAGCTGGGCCGGCAGCCCGTTGGGCCTGGCTGGCACACGCTCCCAAGAGACAGGTCCTGGCAGGAGCGGGGACAGGGCCATCCGCAGGGGAGAAGAGCCTGGCCACTCCCACAGCCTGTGGCAGGAGAGAAGCAGAGAGGGTGAACGCTGAGCGGGGGCCCAGCCTGAAGGATCCTGGGACGCAGGTGACCGGCCCTCCTGCCACGCCCCCCACCTGCTCTGGCCTTCCACTTGGCCCCAGGATTGCAGGGTGAGTGATCTAAAGCCACCCCAAGAAGAAAATGATGTGCAAGTGTATGCTGGGGTCAAAGATCAGAGGCAGTGTCTCCCTAGCCTTCCAACGGACCCTCCCAGACCTCCGCAGAAGCCCCCACCTGTGCATTGCGTGGAATTGCTCTGGCAGGGGCGACTCTGCCTGTAGCCCCCAGGGCAGGGCCTGCCTCCCGCGGGGGTGGGGGGCCAGATGCACTCCCGGCTCCGATGGGACTGCCCCAGGCACGGGTCACAGGGGGACCACAGTCCCCACGGGCTCCAGGCTCCATTCACTGTGCCAGGAAGACAGAATGACCTGCACTAGGAGGCCTAGGAGGCGTGCAGCCCCCTGAGATTTGAGCAGACTGGTGGGGGCGTCTCACCTGGGCAGTCGGGGGAGTGGGGGCAGGTCTCCTTCTGATGCTGGGCCCCTGTCCCCGCTGCTTCACCGTGGCACGGGGTCCCTCCGTGCTGAGGAGCGGGGCAGGCGCAGGCCCTGGAGCGGGTCCTCGTCTGACCCCTGCAGGGCTGGGAGCACGCTGTCCACTCCGACCACGGACACCAGCCGCCCGGCACTGCAGGGGACGATGGAGGGGCACTGGGGCGCAGGCATCCCTTCCCCAGATCCAGCCCTCTCAGTGGCCCTGGCCACTTGTCCTCGCCTCCCTCCGAGCTGGGACATACATACCTGGGCAAGGCAGGTCCGTGCAGTTCAGCCTCCCCTCTGAGCAGGTGCTGGGTAGAGCACACAGACACAGGAAGGAGAGTGGCAGCTCAGCCCTGCCCCTGCCCTCCACGCGCACCCCTCCTAAGCTGCCTCTTCCCTTCCCCTTATCGCCATGCTCCCCTTTCCCGTCAAGGTCTCAGAGCATCCAGACCCTGCTCTCTGTCCTGTTCAGGGACCCCTCAGGTGTCCCGTGGGCTCCCTGCTGATCGCTGGCCAGTGTGTCCTACTGGGGAACGACCAGAGGTAGTCTGCTGCTGACCGGGGCGACAGTGAGGAGGAACACCGTGCCTGTCACCCCTCCTTCCCCTCTGAGCACACACCCAGCCTGCCATGTCTCCCAGAGAGCAGACACAGTGAGCTGGCTGCCTCAGTTTCCCCACTTATCAGTGCCTGCCCGCATCTCCTCGGGGATCGTGGGAGTCTAATCTGCAACAGCTGAGACCCAGGAGAGCTCAGGTGCAGCCCGCCCTCACCCGGGCCCCAGCAGCTGCCCAGCTCACCAGTAGTTGCAGCCGTCGGGACCGGGGAGCCGCGCCCCTGGCCGGTGCCGCTCTCCGCTCAGCAGGTCCAGGCAGCCGCAGTGGCCGGGGGGCACACAGAAGGCCCCGTCTGCACTCAGCACCTGGCCCGGAGGGCAGTAGCAGCCGGGCTGGCAGCGCCACACGCAGTGCTGGGGGGCCGCAAGGGAGGGCTCGGGTCAGCAGGAGACAGGGCCGAGGGGGCAAGAAAGGGTGCTCTGGGGAGTAGGCATAGAGCCGCAGGGGAAAGATGAAGGGAAGGAGGCGGCGGAGGGGGGCAGAGGCGGGAGGTGGGGACCTGGAGCTGTGGTTCATAGTCATCGTGTTCAAGCACAGGAGTGAGGAGGGGGGAGGAGAGCCTGCAAAGGGCTGCCCTGGGCTGGGGGAAAGGTGTCCTCCAAATGTCAACCCTGTAGAGGGTTCCACGGGGGACCTGGCCAGTGCCTGGGAACCCAGGCATCTCCCAGACCTCCCCAGAACATAGGACAGCACAACAGAGAGCTGGCTTGGGGCATGGGGTCACTTGGGAAGGAGCTGGGGTCCCCTGGGGAAGCCAGGAGCCAGGCCCAGGCCCTCCTTCCCACCTGCAGCACCTCCCTGACCGCAGGGCCTCATGGCACCATCCCTGGGCACCCCCGATTTGGGTCAGCTTCCTCCCCAGGCGGCAGGCTCCGGCTGCTGTCGGGACCCTGTGCGCCTGCGCGCCTCTGCCCCTCTCCATGGTGCTGGCCAGGCGTCCAGTGAAGGCTCCCGACCAGCACACCGATGCGCACACATGTGCATACGGACCCTCCCGCTCAGGGTCCACACGCCGAAATGCTCGTGGTGTTTAAGATGATCTAGTGGGAGCATTCCCCCTTCCTAGGTGTTTATGTTCTTTTTGTAACAAATCTTTACACTTAGAAAGGCCTGATGTAATGAACGCAAGGTCGCTGGGTGAGGCTCACTCCAGAGGCTCTGGAACAAATGGGAGCCAGCCTGGTGGGCAGCAGTGCCATCCCTCCCAGCAGCGTGAGGCTGCCCCAGGCCCAAAGAGGTCATGACCCAAAGCCGTAACCCACGCTCCTGAAAAGTGACCGTCGAGGCCAGAGGTCAGGCGGGCATTTGTTCCGAGGGAGCCAGACTCACCACGAGGTCGTCACAGGAGCGAGGACACGCAGGGCCACACGGGCTGTACTCAGCCCCCGGAATGGCGGTGCAGTTGGTCACTGGGGAAGGGGGTGGGAGGGGCTGAGAGCTGTGTGGGTGACCCACTCCGGCCTGTCTCTCCAGAGTGCTCCTTGCCCCCTGTCCCCCCATGCTGGCCAGTACCTGGGCACGGCAGAGCTTGGCAGGCCTCTCCCTGGGCTCGAGGCCCCTCGCAATAATCCCCCAGACCCTGGGGTGGGGGCTGATCACAGGCTCGCATCCGGCTCCTCAGGCCTCCCCCACAGCTCCGGCTACAGCTGGACCAGGGCCCCCAAGGCCCCCAGCCCCCAGCTCCTGGGATGACAGCAAAGGAAGCAGTTCTTGGGGTGGGGGGGGTGGCCAGGGCTGGGGGCCAGCTGATGCAAGGCAGCGGGCATCCCCAGAGTGTGGAGGGCACCGTCCCAGGCATGGGGGGACTCACGGTCACACCCTGGCAGGAGGCAGGGCTCCTCCTCGGCGTTGGGGCCTGGGCAAAGGGAGGTAGGCAAGGTTGGTGGGGATGGCAGCACCAGGGCGGATGGGTCCGTGGTGGGGGGCCCGGAGCAGAAGCGGCGCCGGTGGCGTCGGGCAGGTCCGCAGGAGGCTGAGCACTCGCTCCATGGGGTCCAGGGGGACCACGTGGGCTGGCCTGGGGTGCACAGGAGGGAAAGGAGGAGTAGGGATGGCATGAGCACAGGCTGGAGGCACTGGCCTGGGCACAGCGCCCCTCCTCCCTTTCCCCTGCTCCGCCCAAGCTTTCCACCCCTGGTAGGGAGCCGCAGGGCACACTGTTGGGCGTGGGGGCCCCCTTCTCACCCTCCTCACAGGGCCAGGAGGTGCAGTGCGTGATAAGCCCAGAAACACAGGAGCTGGAAGAAAACAGCAGAAGGTTGCAGGCTGACGTGTGTTTCCGCAAATTCCTACATTGATGCCCGAAAACCCAGGATTCAGAATGTGACCTTATTTGGTGACAAGGTCTTCACAGAGGTGCTCAAGTGATAAGGAGGGCACTAGGGCCCAACATGACTGCTCTCCCACAAAGGGGACAATTGGACTCAGCGCAGACTGCACAGAGGGGACAAAGTGAAGTGGGGCCACGAGGAGAAGGCGGCCCCAGGAAGACGTCGTGGGGGGATGCGGCCACAAGCCAAGGAGCAGCTAAGGACCGCCAGGAACCACAGAAGAGAAGGGCCTGGAGCAGATTCTGCCCCACAGCCCTCAGCAGGGTCCACCCTGCTGACACTGCGATCTTGGGCTTCTAGAATCCTGACATGTGAGAGGACATGCCCCGGGGCTGCAGCGCACGGACCAAAACGGATGGGAAGAGAAAGGATGGGCAGGGAGGGCACGGCCGAGGGCCTCAGGGAGCTGGACAGCCGTGCCTGAGGGGCAGGGGCGGTTCCACGGCCCCCCTGGAGGCCAGCATCCGCTGGTTCTGAGGGGGAAAGCAAGGTGCTCACGGGTCACAGCCATGGGTAGGGGGTCCTCACCAGTTCTCGCAGAGACGAAGCACCACACTGCCCGGGGGATAGAGGCGCCCCCCATGGGCACAGGGGCAGTCCTGGGAGGGCACACACACGTTGTTCTGGAACCAAAAACCCTCCATCATCTTCTGGATTCCCGGCGAGTCTGGCCCGGCCGGCTCCCTGCAGTCAGAACCCAGCACCCCTGCTCCCACCCTCCGACCTCACCCAGGCTCCTTCCACAAATAGCCCGTCTGCTCCCTCCGCCACCAGCCGTTATAGGAACCGTGGGGAGGGCCACGGACCCCCAGTTTCTGGAGAAAAAGACCATCTCCTGGGACTGCCAAATGCCCACGGAATCCGCTAACAACGCGCACTGGGCGATTCATAGAGCGACGATGTTTAAAAAAAAAAACAAATCTAGGGCGCCTGGGTGGCTCAGTTGGTTGAGCGACTGCCTTCGGCTCAGGTCATGGTCCCGGAGTCCCGGGATCGAGTCCCATATCGGACTCCCGGCTCTGCGGGAAGTCTGCTTCTCCCTCTGACCTTCTCCCCTCTCATTCTCAGTCTCTCGCTCTCTAATAAATAAATAAATAAATCTTAAAAAAAAAAAAACAAAAACAAATCTACATTTCATCCAGAAAATGTAAACTGATGGAGTTATACACACAGGGCGCTGGGACAAAAGTTGCTAGTGTCTTAAATTTTAAGGAACTGCCACCCAGCAGCACGTGAGTCGAAGTCAAGTGTGCCAAGGGGGGGCCCAGGCCCTGGGAGGCACGTCGGCCTTCTAGGTGCTCCGATGGCGAGGCACGTGATCCCCTCAATCTGATGAGTGAAGAAACTGAGGGACAAGACTACGCAGCCCCAGGTCACAGAGTGCCCAGTAGAAGAGTCTGATTTGAGCTCAGGCCCCACTGGAGTCCGGCCCCTTGCGCACAGCCCGGGCTTCAGCGGCACCTCTGCCAGCCCTCCCCACCACCCCACAAGCTTCTGTCCAAATTCCACGGCCCCCGCCTCACTTCCAGCCTGGCTCCCACTGCCTTCCAACAGCAGCGCCGCCTCCAGCTTTGCACACCCTGCCATCTCGGACAGCCCAGGCAGGATCACCTCCTCCAGGAAGCCCGGGGGCACCGCCCCAGCCCCTGCCGGTCTGCACCCCGAGCTCCACAATAGGCACCGCTCACTTCCTGTGTGGGGTTCGTCCTGTCTTCGTTCTAGGCGCTCTGGGTCTGGTTTCCCCAGGAGGGCAGAGTCTGCTTTTTCCCCACGGTGTAGCCCCCGTAAGACTAAGCATGCAAAATGCTCGATAAAAAACTAACGATAGGGGGACGCCTGGGTGGCGCAGTTGGTTGGGCAACTGCCTTTGGCTCAGGTCATGATCCCAGCATCTTGGGATCGAGTCCCGCATCGGGCTCCTTGCTCTGCAGGGAGCCTGCTCCTCTCTCTGCTTCTGCCTGCCTCTCTGCCTGCTTGTGTTCTCTCTCTGTTAAATGAATAAATAAAATCTTTAAAAAAAAAAAAAAAACTAACGATAGGGGCACCTGGGTGGCTCAGTGGGTTAAAGCCTCTGCCTTCGGCTCAGGTCATGATCTCGGGGTCCTGGGATCGAGCCCCGCATCGGGCTCTCTGTTCAGCGGGAAGCCTGCTTCCCCCTCTCCCTCTGCCTGCCTCTCTGCCTGCTTGTGATATCTCTCTCTCTAAAAAAAAAAAAAAAAAAAAACAACTAACGATAACGTAAGAGAACAGAGCGCTCAAGTCGGCATGAATCATAAAGATCTTCTAGACCTATCACCATTTCACAAGTGGGAAAAGAGAGGCTCATGGAAGCATGAATGTGACTCACACGGGGTCACCGGCTGGCTGCTGGCAGAGCTGAGCTCTGACCCCTGAGTTCGGGGCTTTTCCCTCGACTCTGAAGCCCCGTGCCCCTGGTTCTGCCCCTGCCCAGGTCCCAGGGAGGACACTCACCAGCAGGAGCATCCCGGATGGACAGTAACAGCCGGGAAGGCAGGTCTGGTCTGTCCCTTGAGGGGCGCTGAGCTCCGCGCAAGAGGTGGGGCCTGGGGCACAGTCCAGCCACCGCTTGCCCCTGGGACACAGGCCAGGCACGGGCCCTGGGGACACAGAAATTGACAGCCCAGCCTAGGCACAGTCAGCTCTGCCCGGAGCTCCCCACCCAGGAGACGCATCGGCTCTAGGTGTGGCCCCAGGAGCTCCAGGCGGGGAGTCCCCGGGGTGACACGGAGGGGTTGACAGGGCCCGGGGTTGGGCGGGATGATTATGGAGGGTCGGGGCGCAGTGGGGCAGGTGGGCACGCTCACCGGCACAGGGCTGCAGCCCGCAGGCAGAGAAGTCCATGCGGCCATTCGGGCCACCGCCTCGGGTGCGGTTCCGGTAGCCGCCGCCGCAGGGCACGGAGCATGGAGACCAGGGGCCCCACTCCCCACTGGGACCTGGGGTGGCAGCCAGGTCACTGCGGGCCCTGCCTCCCATGCCCACCACACCCCCTCCTCCATCCAGACACCCTAGGGCCCCCCTCCCTTCTCACGCCCATGGCATCACGGCCCACCGCAGGAGGCCCTCTTGGCCCAGACCAGGGCTGGCCTCCGCGGAGGACCCCTTCGAGGGAACGACTCTCGGGGCCCTCTGGGGACACTTCCTGGCATCTCTAAGGGTAGGCCCTTGCCCCTCTCCTGGAGTCTGGGGGGGAACGACTGGGGGTGCTCCTGGCTCCTCTTGGGAGGATTCTGGGAGCCTTGGTCCCAGCTCTCACCCCGACAGGGCCGCAGGCTGCAGAATTCGACTTCCATGTTGGGGCCCTGGCACGCAGCACCCCCGAAGGCAGCTGGGGGCGCGGTGCCCGCCCGGAAGCGCCGCCGAAGGCCCACGTCGCAGCTGCGGCTGCAGAGACTCCAGGGGGTCCAGGGGGTCCAGCCACAGGCCACTGCCGGGGTGGGGGCGGGGAGGAGCACAGTGGCTGTGAAGCCAGGTCAAGCTGTCCCCGGCCCCCAGCTTCCCCGGAGCACCATCAACACCCCAGGAGTTGAGCTGAAGGGGGCAGCATCCTCTATGGTCCCCGAGGACCCGTCACGGCAGATTCCTGGGCATCGGGGGGTACCTGGGCAGGGCTCCGAGGTGCACACCATCTCCCCGGAGACGCAGGTGCTGCAGAGAGAGAGGGCCCATTGGGGCCACAGTCAGGCCCTGCCCTGTGGGGCTCTGTGCACCTGTCCCCAGGGGGGAGACAGGCACCACTGCGCCCACCGCACAGAAGAGAAACCCAGAGATGGTCTAGAAAGTAAAGCAAGTTGGCCCGCATCCCCCTCGAACTTCAGGAGGTGACCGAGGGCTTTCATCCGGCCATCGCCGCCCACCCTCCACGGGCCCCCCGCATGCTATCCTTCCTTACTCACTTTGATCAAGGAGTCGCCTTTCCATACTTTCATTCTGTTGGTATTTATTACAGTTTGGAAAGGACTTTGAATAGCTCCTCAGGACCAGGTAGGAGCGATTTAGAAAGAGAAGACCCTAGCCTGAGTCTCTTGGGAAGAACTGTGTACTTTTCTTCCCTTTTACTTTTCTCCGGTGGCTTGAAGCCCACAGCTCAAATACATGGAAATTCCAGAAAAAGAATCTAAGAGAGAAAAAGCAGAAGGGAAAGGGGGCAGAGGACAGGAGGCATTAAGGGGGGAGTGGGGAGCACAGGATTGGGAAGAAAAAGGAAGAGGAACGTGAAGAATGGAGAAAACGATAGATAAAAAAGGAAACAAAAATGGGGAGAGAAAAGGGTGGAGGGCGCCCCCTGGTGGGAGAGCCCGGTGTCAGCTTCAAGGTTTTTGAGCAGAAATCAAGAGGATCCCAGGTAGGGAAGAACATCCAGGAAAGGGAAGCGCGGAGGTGACTGGAAGGGGAAGCTGGAAGACCCTCTCCAGCCCCTACTTCCTCCACAAACCACCGCACCTATCCGAGCCTCAGTCTCCCCCACGGATGCCCAGCCCGGAGACCAGGCAGTACCTCACTCGCTTTGGTATTCCCAGGGCCTGGGCCTGGCACCACAGAGGCGAACCGACCCCTCAGGGGGTGGGGGGGGTGTCCACGCCTGTCCAGCCCTGGGGCCACGAGCCCCTCCTCCACGCTCCCTGGACGCCGATGGCCTACCAGTTGTTGCAGGATTGCAGCCGAGCTCGCGCTCCTGGGGCGTAGAGCTGCCCGTGCAGCTGGCAGGGGCACCGACTGCGGGGCAGGCAGCTGGCGTTGTGCAGGAAGAGGCCGGGCGGGCAGGCGCAGCCAGGGGCGCAGAAGCTGGTGCACTCGACCCCCGGGCCCTGAGCCAGGCAAAGCTGAGGGCAGGGGCCCCCGTCCTGCTGGCACTGCTCTGCGGAGCGGAGTACCATGTCCCCGGGGCACCGCGCTGCACGGGAAGATGGAGCAGGTCTCAGCAGGGACAGGAGGAAAGGGTCAGGAGAGGGAGGGGCCAGAGGAAGCTGCAGGCAGGGGGACAGGGAACAGGGCCGAGAAGCCAGAGGACGCCCCCCTCCCACTCTCTCTCCTGTGCAGGCTCGCTCCTGTGCCCCCCCTCCCTGCTGCCAGGAAAGATTCACGGCTTTGTCCCGCTCCTTTTCTTTCTTTTATTGTTTAAGATTTATTTTTATTTCCAGGGGTGGGGGGGCAGAGAAAGAGGGAGATAGAACCTTAAGCAGACAATGTGCCAAGCTTGGAGCCTGACACGGGGCTCGATCCCACGACCCTGAGATCAGGGCCAAGAGTCGGACACTCAACTGACAATGCCACCCGGGCTCCCCCAACACAAATATCCCTGAAAGTAGAGCAGTCCCTGGGGCAGGAGGGGGTTCAACGGAGAAAGGCGAGGGAGACGGGGCCGGGGCTTCTAAAGACGGGCTGGCTCTGCCTCTCGCAATTCCTGCAGTGAGGGGTTCTGTGGTTCTGAGCCACAGGCCGGCGGGGTGGGGGGGGAGACCATCCCGGGGGGGTTGGCTGGGCGTGGCTAGGCAGAGAAAGGAGGGGTCGGGGGGAGGCTGGCACCTGCGCAGGGCTGCGTGTTGCAATCCCTGGTCTGGCTGTGAGGTCCCTGGCACTCGGGGTCGCCGGCAGTGGAACCAGAGCAGCCGCGCCCACGTACCTGGATGCCTCCGTCGCAGGGGGCCGAGCAGGTGGACCAGGGAGCCCACGGACCCCAGGCACTCGGCGCTGTCAGGAAGACCCAAGTGCATCACTGTGGATGCGGGCGAGGGGTGGGCAGGGGTGGGGCGCAGGCGGCCGCGCTGTGCGCTGGGCGAGATGTCACCTGTAGCTTCCACCCCGTCCACTCCGCCAGGGCCGTCCCCAAACGCCCCTCCGGGCGAGGCCCACCCCGTCTGTCGCCGGCTGAGGGCGGAGGAGAAGCCTCGGGACCAGGGGTCTGCTCTAGCCCCTCCGCCCCCTCCCCGCGCCAGCCATTTAGAACCTGCCCACGGGGTCGTTCTTCCCCTTTGCTCCTCATCCCATCCCAGGGCCCCGGCCACTCTGGGGACACGGGGGCGTACCTGGGCACACGGGGGGGCTGCAGGGCTCCTCCTGGGTGGCCTCCCCTGGGCAGGACGTGTCCCCGGAGCGGGGGCAGAGCCGGGAACGACTGCGCCAACTGGGGCCGCCTCTGATGGTCAGGCAGCTCCGGGAGCAGGCGGACCACGGCGTCCAGGGGGTCCAGCCCGGCGGCTCTGGGGGGGAAAAGGGCAGGCCTTCCACACAGGGGTCCTGGCAGGGCTGGGCGGCTTGGGAGGCCGGGTTGGGTCTGAGAAGCCGTAGGGGCCAGGGAAGGACTCGTGAAGATGGGGAGCGCCTCTCTGGGCTCGGGCGCGGCCTCTGCCCCTCTGGGACCCCAGTCCTGGGCTCAAGTCTCACAAAGCACAGCCTCCTGCTCAGCCAGGCTCCAGCCCAGGCCGCACCTCTATCTGTGGGCCCAGCTGCACCTCATGTCCCCTACCCACCCTCACGTCTTCCCCCAGACCAACTCTTCCAGAGCCTTCTGAATACCTGTCCTTCACTCCGCTTCAGTGCTGGGAGCCCAAGGCCCCGCAGACACCTGTCAGTCAGACATGTCAGGGTCCCCGCTGCCGAGCTCCTCTGGCCCCTTCTTCCCACCCCTGCTGGAAGAGCCTGGCCCAGACCCGCGGACCTGCGCCCGAGACTCCTACTCTCACCTCCACCCCACCTGCCTGCTCTGCCTGCGGGGACCGCGGGCGGCGGGACAGGGACCCGGTCTGGGCTCCTTGGTCAGCATCTGCGTTCTGATTGTCCGCCCCCTTGACCCGTGCCCGACGAGCTTCACCCCTGCTCTCAGGCACCCTGTTCCCCAAGACTGGCCTGCTTGTGGCCCCCGGGCCGCCCGTGTGGGAGGAGGACGCCGCCTGGGCCCCACCCTCTGTCTGGTGCCCGACAAAGCCTCTGGCACCAAGGCTCCTTCCAGGGCTGCCTCTGGGACCGGAAGGCTGCACCGACCACCATGCCGGCGACCGGCGGCCCCGGCAATCAAGCTATGTTTCTGGGTGGCAACTGAAAGGAGGGAGGCAGGCACGGGGGTGGGGGGTGCAGGGGGCTGCAGAGGGGTGGGCAGCAGGCTCCTGCGTCCTGGCTCCTGGCCCGGATCCTCGCTCTACCTGTCCCGCACTCCATGTGGCAGGCCTGCAGCTCCTGCCTGTCGCCGTCACACGGGGTGCCCCCAGAAGCAGCCGGAGGGTTGGAAGGGGATCTGGGGGGAGAGGCAGCCTGAGCACCCCCGCTCCTCTCCCTGTCCTCACTTCTGTCTTCCTTGTTCAGCTGTCCTCCCTCCACCACCCTCCCGCCACCACCTCCTTCCCTCCTCCTCCCATATTCCTTCCCCTCTCCCCTGAGCAGTGGCTCCATCCTACACACCTTCCTCTCCCCCCACCCATGGCTCCATCCCACACACCTTCCCCTCCCCCCCCATGGCTCCATCCTGCCCACCTTCCCCTCCCCCCCCACCAATGGCTCCATCCCACACACCTTCCCCTCCCCCCACCAATGGCTCCATCCCACACACCTTCCCCACCCCTCTGCCCCATGGCTCCATCCTGCACACCTTCCCCTCCCCCCAC
>CM052806.1:86966322-86988330 GCA_028533885.1 Nasua narica | reverse complement strand
CATGGCTCCATCCCACACACCTTCCCCTCCCCCCCCATGGCTCCATCCCACACACCTTCCCCTCCCCCACATGGCTCCATCCCACACACCTTCCCCTCCCCCCCATGGCTCCATCCTACACACCTTCCCCTCCCCCCCCATGGCTCCATCCCGCACACCTCCCCCTACTCCTCCCTCCCCCAGCAATGGCTCTATCCAGCACACCTGAACCTGGCCCTCACTCCAGAGCCACAGGAGCGGTCACAGGGACCCCATGAGGACCAGGCTGACCAGCCGCAGGGCACAGGGCAGCCGCTGGGTTCACACAGCAGGGCCCCCTTCTCACACACGCTGCAGGAGAGGGGGAGGCAGAGGAGGTCAGGACTGGCTGGTGGCCTGAGCCTGGTCCTCCCAGCACAGCAGACGCCCTCACCAGCGGCTGCAGTTGTCCAGGAGGAAGGGCGCCCCCGGCTGCTTCAGTTCTTCACCCACGAGGCAAGGGCACTCGGAGAGCGGCAGGCAGAGAGCGTCATGGAGGAGCAACCCCGGGGGGCAGCGGCATCCTGGGGTGTCGGCAGAAGGGCACTCAGCCCCAAGAAGGGGGCGGTGGGGAGGGGAGGCTGGAGACGGAGGGCCCCCGAGCACCCCATGCTCCCCGAGTGCTCCGCCCGCCGCACTCCTGCTTGCTGGGTGTGCCTCACCCTCCAGACAGGGCCCACTGCAGCTCCTGTTGGCCTCGGGGTCCCAGCAGGAGGGCGGACACGGGGGCGCCAGCCCCTTCTGGCACAGCTCAGCACTAACATGCACTCGGCCCAGCCCGCAGCCTGGCGGGAGATGGACAGGAGTATGGCAGGAGGCCCAGTGACCTTCCCCGGCAGCCCCACCCCCGCGAGGCCCCTCCCTCCGGTGCCCCCTCCCAGCCCGGCTCCCTTACCCGAGTCCCCTGGGCAGGGCTGCAGGGCGCAGGGTGCCCCCTCGTGGGAGGCCCCGGGGCAGGGGGCACCACCATTCTTGGGCGGGGGGTCCACACAACTCCTCTGGCGACTCCGATGGCCACCCCCACAGGAGACGCTGCAGGGCCCCCAGGCCCCCCAGGCAGCCCACGCCCCGGCCACTGTGAGGGAAGAAAGAACGGAGGCGGACCAGGTCAGCCCAGGGAGACGCGGACGTGCGGGAGAGAGCAAGGCGGCAGAGCAGAGAGGAGCCTGGACGGTGGCCAGCGGGGTGGCCTAGGGCAGCACCGTGGGGATGCCAAGACTTCCTCTCCCGTCCCAGGAAACCTCCCCTAGGTGGGTGGACCTGAGCAAAGAGCTCAAGCTGCCTCCCAGGGTAAAGGCTCTCTGGTCCCAGGGAAAGGGGCGGGGACAGTGGCAATCCTGGAGCAGGGCGCCTCCTGGTGGCAGGAGACAGAAACCAGGTTAGGAGGCCAGGTGCGGGGGCTCACGAGACCCCCACTCGGGAAGCCCCCTCTGCAACACAGACGCAAGGTGGAGACTACTCCCGCGGGTCGACAGAACATAAGGGCTCCAGGTCTGGGGCATAGCCTAGTAACACCCTCACTCCGAGGTGGGACCGGCTCTGCCGCTCTAGTTTCCACACTCGAGGTTAGAGATGCGTCCAGAACCACTCGGGCAGGAAAAGGGCAAAGGGCAGGGCCCGGGGCAGGGCCGAGTGGCCTTCTGGAGGCACGAGGCTGGGAATCAGAAGGGGCTGTCCTCCTAGAGTCCTGGAGAGGAGCCTGGACCCAGGGTCCCCAGGAGGGCAGGGGCATCCCCCTGGGGTGGGTCTTGGAGGGGAGCCCACGGCAGGCATCCCACCCCGGGGGTCCAGGAGAGGCCTGGGTGCCGGTTACCTGGGCAGGCCTGCACGAAGCAGGGCTGGCTGCGGAGCCTGTCCGACGGGCAGCTGCCCCCAGGCAGGGGAGGACGCAGCAGGTCCCGGCGCTGGAAGGCGAGGCCCGGCCCACAGGTGTGGCTGCAGCCGCTCCAGCCAGACCAGGGTGCCAGCGCACAGTCCACTGCGGGGGGACGGGGGGGACTCAGAGGGGCTCACGCAGGGGAGGGGCCCTCGGCGGTGTCCCCTGGGCAGGCACGTACCACAGCCGTCCTCGTCAGAGCCGTCCTGGCAGTCCGGCCGCAGGTCACAGCGCTGCTCGGCCGCCAGGCACTCGCCACTGCCACAGCTCAGCTGGCTTGGGGAGCAGGGGGCTCGCGAGGCCGGCAGCCCCGTGGTGGGCACCGTGAAGGGCACAGGGCTCGCTGCCCGCAAGGCCGGGGGAAGGGGCCACGTGAGTAATTCCTGACCCAATGATAAACTGAGCCCCTTCGACCTCAGGCCAAGAGCACAGCAGCTTGTTGACCAGAGCTCCTGCTTCCTGAAGCTTTCCACACCCCATGCAGCCTCTCTCTGCTCCGTGTGGGTGAGATCGTGGGGCTGTGCTTGCTACAGGCCCTCACAGTCTCTGCTTGCTCATGGCTCTCAGTGTCCAGAGAGAGTGTCTAGAAGAACAGCTCCTTCCCTGGGAGACCCTCTTCTTCAGTGGGTGCTCCCAGGGGTGCCCCTTGATGGAGAGACTAGGTTTTGAGCATAGTGATCTACTTTCGATGGATAGATGGATAGATGATTGGATGCATGGATAGATGGATGCATGGATGCATGGATGGATGGACACATGGATGGATGGATAGATGGATGGATGGATGCATGGATGGATGGATGCAGGGATAGAGGGATGCATGGATGCATGGATGCATGGATGGATGGATGCATGGATGGGTGGATGGATGCATGGATGGATAGATAGGTGGATGGATGCAGGGATGGATGGATGGATGAGGAAGGAAGGGTGGGGTGGCTGAATGAATGCTGGAAGGCTGGAGGATGGATGGATGAGTGGGTGGGTGGATATATGGATGGGTAGATGGACGGATTCATGGATAGAGAAATCCCCTCAAAGATCAGACAGGGCTTGTGAAATAGGCTAGGACCTGAGACTGTCCTGTTTCCCCTCCTGACTATCCCCAAAGACACACACGTTCCTGGCTATCTCTTTTCACTCCTCTTCTTTTCACTCTCTGCCACCCCCAGCCCCCCACAGCTCCTTCTCAGATGAGCCAGGAATAGGAAGCAGAGAATCCCCCAACCCGAAAGCCCTCTGGCCACTGCCACCACATGACTTCAAACCCTCGAGGGCCCCCTGCTCACCACAGCGCCTCTCGTCGGAGCCGTCCAGACAGTCCTCCCTGCCGTCACACAGCTGCCCCTGCTCCACGCAGCCCAGCACCTCGCAGGGCACCTGGCCTGGGCTGCACCTCACAGGGGGGAAGGGCTCCGGAGCGACAATCTGGCCTGTGGGCACCACCGCAGCCGGCTGACGGGCACCTGCCCACCGCGTCCTCCCTCCTCCCGACGTGTCCCACTTCCTGCCTCTCTCGGGACCATGGAAAAGTCGTGAGCTGCTTCAGGAGGTGTGGTCCCAGGTCCTTCCACAGCCCTGAGCTCAAGCTGTGCGATCCTGAGCCAAGTGGCTAACCCCCCGGGGCCTCTGCTTCTGCAACAGGGACATTGCTGGGATGCACGGGCTGAGCAAGCAGAAGACCACGGAATCTTACCGGCAGGGGCCACCGGGGTCACCTGGGATATGGGGGTGGCGGTCACAGTCTGCACAGACTCCCCAGGACTCAAGCGAGGAGGCTCGGAGGCTGGGCCCTGAGTCGCTGGCCCCTTCCCTGCGGGTGCAGCGGGTGCATCCATCCCTGCATCCGACCATCCCTGCATCTACGCACCCATCTACCCACCCGCCAGCTCCCGTCCCGTGACGCGAAGCGGACGCAGGCTCTCCGATGCTGCAGGGTGAGGACAGACCAGACCCTCCCGCTTCCGAGGGGCTTCAGACCACAGATGAGGTGGGACTCTGTGGTCCAGGGAGCACAAGGGGGTTTTACGGAAAGTAGGAAAGAGCTGAGTCTGAAACTGAGATGTGGCCCTGCCCCTCAAGGAGACACATGTGGCGGCTTCCAGGTCAAAGGGGTGGCACAGAGTTTAAGACCCTGCACCCACGACTTCCCGGCAGCTACCGCGGAAAGGGGTTCGAGACTCTTTGCTGACAAGAGAGGGATGTTAAAAGACGGCCGGGACACCTGGGTGGCTCAGTTGGTTGGGCAACTGCCTGCGGCTCAGGTCATGATCCCAGAGTTCTGGGATCGAGTCCCACATTGGGCTCCCAGCTCCATGGGGAGTCTGCTTCTCCCTCTGACCTTCTCCCCTCTCATTCTCTCTCTCACTGTCTCTATCTCAAATTAAAAAAAAAAAAAAAAATCTTCAAAAAAAAAAAGACGGCCGTTTTTCTAGAAGCAGATGTAGAAGGACATTAGCATTCATCCCACAGTCTGCGTGTTACGGACTCCAGCGATGGTACCAGTTGCTTCCTCTGTTTTCCACAAAAGAACAGCCCACCCCTTCCCCGCCGCGCTCCAGGATAGCTCTCTCAGTTCAGGAACACGCCAACTCGGTGCCCCCTTCGCCCTGTCATTTGCTGCCACCAAGCCCCTCCGAAAGGGGTGCCTGGCCGCACTTGTGGGTGAGCGGTGGGAGCGCAGGCAGCAATCCACAGCCCTGGGGAGACCTGTCCTGGCCAGGGGCCTACGAGCCAGCCTGGGACGTCCAACCCTGGAATCCGGGAACGGGGGCAGGGGCAGGATTTGGCCGAGGCGTCCGCAGTGACCAGGGCTTCCTCCTGGAGGTGACCCTGCGCCACTGAGCGGTGTCAGGGGTCAGCAGGAGACTGACCGCTGAGCTGCAAGGGTCCCTCGCCCTGGGGGCTGGGGACAGGGGGCCCGAAGTGTGTGCACCTACCTGCAGGGGGTGTGGTTGACCCTCGTGAGGGATGCCAGCCTTCAGCCTCTGCCAGAGCCTGTGAAGGGGGAGGGCTCAGCCGCCCATGCAGCCCGGCCCCGAGGGCAGGTCTGCCTGGTGACTAGGCGACGAGACACCCACTTCTCATTCCCACTGGGGTGTGCCTGGGTCCCCCAGCCCCTCCCTTGTCCCCAAGGTGCAGGGCAGAGCTGGGGAGCAGAGCCCCACTGCCCCGCACGCCTCTGGGCTGGATCCCCCAGGTACTGGGGGCTCAGGGGCCGCCGAGGATTCTGCTTCGGCTCCTGCCCCCCGAAGCCCCTGTCTCCCCCCAGCACCCATACATGCGGGCCTCGGCGCCGTGACCGCTCTCCCCTCTGGTCCCTGACCGGCTCTTGTCCAGAGGGCTCCACGTTATAGAACTCCCTCATCTTTCGAGCCTTTTCCAGGAAGCCTCTGGGGACCCCGGAGACAAGCAGGGTTCTTCCCAGCTCGGAGTGCCTGCGGCCCTGGAGCTGGGCCCGTGGGCATAACTTCACTAGCCAGCGGTGAAGACCTCTCCCTCAGCGCAGGCCTCTGCCCTGTGCTTCTCGGCCCTCCCAGCTTCAGCTCCCCGCCCGGTACCGGGCAGGCCCCCAGACGGCTCCCGGGCTGAGGCCAACAACTACGAGAGCCCACCCGGGACGCACAGGGAGGCAGTGCTGGCTGAGGGTGTAAAGAGAGGGAGGAGGACGGCAGGGCAAGCGAACATGGCTGCTGCGGCCCCGGGGCCGGGGCTCCCCATGCACCCCACCTGCTGGGCCTGCAGCTCCCCACTCACCTCCGTGGGCCGGGGGGGCAGCGGTCCGGGCTGGGTGGAGGAGAGCGCTGGCGTCCCGGCTGTGGACCAGACGCTGAGAAGACAAACCACTGAGGGACTCCAGGGGCTCTCCCAACCCCAGAACCCCCGCCTCCGCCACACAGGCAGGGCGGTCAGTGCCTTCTCTGGGGGGCCCAGAGCAGGGCAGGGCTGGGGCACTCGGGAAGCACAAAGGGGACGCCACCCCAGGGGTTTTCAGCGTGTTTACCCCCCCACCCCCACCCCGAAGGCTTGCAAAGCAGATTTCTGTTACGGGCTCGAGGCTCGGTCTCAGTAGGTCTGAGCCGGGGCCTGAGAACCTGCATTGCTCGCAACGTCTGGGGGCACTACTGCTGCCGCCGCTGGTGCAGGGGCCACAGTTTGAGAACCACTAACCTCCAGACTCTAGGGAAGGGCCTAGCATCCGAGAATCTCGTGGTGGGAAGGGGCATCCAGCCACGGGCACGTCGGGGCTGAAGGCGGCGTGGGGCATCTCCCACAGGCCGGCCCCCCACGGCTAAGCTGGGCAGCAGGGCACCCCCATACCTGCCAGAGGCCGTGGGCGGGGGCGCGCAGCCCTCCTCATCGGAACCGTCCTCACAGTCCTTCCTCCCGTCGCACGGCTCCCCCCGCGGGGCACACTCCCCACTGGCACAGTGGTGCCCACCTCCTGGGCACAGGGGCGCCTCCGGCAGGGACACTGGCGGGAGGGCGGGGATGAGGGCTCCTGTCTGTCCCGCCCCCTGCACCCGCCCCCCCACCCCCCCACCCCCGGTACCTGGCGCACAGCCCAGCAGCTCCACCCGCGGGGAGATGCTGTGGTTGGTGTCGTGGTGGCCGATGGGGGGCCACACCCGCACGTGCTGTGCCTGCACCATCCGGGCGAACGTCCACGCTGGGCGGGCCCCGTCGTCCCAGCTCCTGGGGAAAAGCTGCAGGGACAGGGGTGCGCCAGGCCCGAGCCGGCCTTCTCTCCAGGCTGCCGCCCTGAGCCCGCCGAGCGGCCCTGCCCAGCTCAAGCCCCCCAAACTTCCAGGCACGAGGAGCTCAGGGTCTCCTGGCGTGACTCATCAGGTTCCCTCAAGGCTGTGGGCTCTGGCCCTGGCGCCCTGCGGGTGGGGGCCTGGTCGTGCCCATTCGTGTGTCCCCAGAGACAGAATTCAGAGTAAATACACGGTTATAGACTCATTCCTTCTGCTTCGCGAGGCTTGTCTCACTGGGGAGGATACAGACCCCGTAAGGGCAGGGCTGTGTCCCAGCAGTTCTTGATGTGGCCCCTGGAATCCTCAGTGAACTTGATGTCACCCTACTCCCCTCCCCCCACAGAGCTCTTCACAGCTGCCCTGCAGCTCAGCCACTGTGATGGCTTGTGATGCCTACTGCCACTCTTGACTTCTACTGCCACTTCTACTGACGGGTGTTCAACAGGCCTCTACGGTAGGAATGCCCTGGGGGAGAGTGGAAGGCCCCCGGGGACAAGGATGGTGGGACCCACGAAGAGGCAGGGTGGGTCCCTGGCTCAGGAGGTCGAGTAGCCCTACCTCGGCTGGGGACAGGAGGTCAGTATAGTTGTGCCAGTGTAGACCATCGCTGCTGAACTGGAGGGAGATGGAGGACCCAGCCCCCTGCACCATGATGCCTGGGGGGTGGGGCAGGGGGCAGAGCTGAAAGAGCGAGCCCCCCCCAGCCCACCATCACCACCGACTCCTCCCCCCACCCCCCGCCCCCACCCCACTAACCAGTGAGGTTCTGGGGCTGCAGCAGGTCGAGCTGCAGGTAGGGGGGGCGGACGTGCCGCTGAGTGCTCCAACCGGGAGAGCCGGGCCCCTGGGTGGGATCCCCCAGCAGGGCAGCCTGGGTGGGGGGTTCCAGCTTCAGGCTTCCCTCGGGGAATCCCAGCGGAGAATAGCAGGGGTCTGGGTGCGGAGGAGAGAGAGGCTGGAGTTGGAGAAGACGGAGGGTGGCAGGAGCCTGCCAGGGCACAGTCAGGAAGTCCCAAGGGGAGCTGAGGGAGGCCAAGGGCCCTGCGTTGACCTTGACCGGGGATGGAAGGGTGGTCCAGAGAGAGCAGAGACAGACCAGCAGCTTGAGCCAAGATGACTTCCAGATCCTGAGGGGAACTGTCCTCCCGTGGCAGGGGCGGTAAATCCCAGTAAGCCTGCCTCCCCTCCCAGCTGGGCGACCCCTGGGCAATATCCACTCTCCACTCCACCGCAGCACGCAGCCCTCACCTCCAGGTGGAGGCAGAATGTAGGTGACCAGAGGGGGTCCAATCTGGGCACCGAGGGCTGGAGAGGAGGCAGGAGTGGCCAGGAGGTAGACCGACTGGTTCTCACCTGTGCGGGGAAACTCAAAGTTCAGGAGGGAGAGACCTGCAGATAAGCTCACACCAGTCCCTGGCCTGGCACCCAGTCCCTTGGAGCACTTTCTCTCCCAGGACTTCCTAAGAGCTCGCACAACAACCTCCCAGCTGAGAAAGGCCTGTTCTCCTTCCCTTGGAGTGAGCTGGGGGTTTCCACTTCCACTGAATATTTACAGAATGTAGAATTAAACCTCCAGCCTGAAACCACTTCAGCACCAGGACCAAGCACCTGCAGTTCCCAATCCAGGGCTACTATTGCTAATAGGAGACCTTTGTGGGCACTGTAAGAGGGTATCTCTGGATGGAAGCAGGGATTGGGGTCTAGCTCTCACTTACCAGCTAACTTGTGCAGTGAGCAACCTGTACAACTGTATACTGGCTCTCCTTTAACCTCAGCTGCCTGTAGGCACGCTTTACAGATACGGAATCTGGACCCATAAACGTATTAGTTTTCAAGCCTTTGTATTTTGCTATTCTATTAATTTATTTTTTTTGAAGATTTTATTTATTTATTTATTTGAGAGAGATAGAGACAGTAACAGAGAGCATGAGCGGGAAAGAAAGGGAGAATCAGGCTCCCTGCTGAGCAGGGACCTCCCCCACCCCCCCCCAGACATGGGGCCAGGACCCTGGGATCATAAATTGAGCCACCCAGGTGCCCCTTCCTGTTTGTAAATCGGTTTCCAAGTAAAGATACTCCTGAAAAAGTTCAACTTCGTCTTGGTTGCTCTTAGGGGAAAGGGAAGGAACCAGACCCGGCTGAGCAGAACCAGAGAAAAGAAAGCCCGCTTGAGGCAGGAGGCCAAAAGCCCCCAGAGGACAGAGGAGGCAGGTAGAGATGGAGACCTGACCTCAGGAGGGCAGAGCCAAGCCCTCCCACCCAGAGCACCCCTTCCTTCCCCAGCGTCCAAGACCCAGACTCCCACCACCCAGGCCACGGGGGTAGCCACGGGCCCCCGACTCTGTGGCTCCCGCTGCGCACCTGCCGTCCTCCTACCCTCGGGGTTCCCCTGCCATCCCCAGACCCACTCACCAGGTGGGGCGCAGTGGCAACAGGAGCCTCCCACTCCCTCCACCAGGACCCAGTCCTGCAGACGCAAGAGTCAGGCTGGACATCCCGAGCTGGCCACCCGCCAACCTCCGACGCAGTCTATCAGCTGCCCGCAGCCCTGGCCTCTGCACGCTGCCCCTGCCCCCCAAGGCCCCTCCGTCCCCTCACCTGGGGGCAGCCGCCCAGTGGGCAGTAGGGGGAGCAGCGCACGGTGCTGTTGTGCAGACACTGGCACACTCTGCAGGGGCCCTCTCGCCAGCGCTCCCCGAGGCCGCGGGCCCGGCCCTCCTGCTCACAGCCGGCGCAGGGCTCCGTCTGGCACCTGGAAGAAGGGCCGCCGCTTGCCCGCCCGCTGGGCTCACCCTGGCCACCAGCCTGCCCTGATCTGCCGGCAGTGAATGGCTTCCTGGGACTCAGGACTTTCAGTGGGAGGCCCGGGGAAGTCCTGGGCCAGCTGGAGTGCGTGGTCTCCCTATCACCCAGATCCCACCCCTGCCCCCGGGAAACCGGCCCCAGAGAGGGGCATGGAAGCAAGTTGTGCCAAAACCCTGGTCCATGGAGCCTGTTTCAGAGGGGGCTGGGCAGGCGGATGCGGCTACACCCCTGCAACCCCTCCCCCCCAACGAGCCCGCTACCTTCAGAGGCAAGGTGGTGCAAACTAGAGAACCCTAGACTTCTGGGCTCCCCACAGCCCCGTTTTGGACTTGGAGGGCATCAAACTGATGCAGGAGAAAGCCAGGGGTTCCCCAAAACTGAGCTAGGAGTCCTGGTGTTAAGACTAATAGGGCTCAGAGTTGGGGGGGGTTCCTCATCTGGTGCATATGGAAGCATCTCGAGAGAGAGAGAGCTCCCCAGCAGCTCCCTAACTGGCAGTCAGAGGTGAGGGGTAAAGGTCCCACAGGTCCCCAGGGTGGGTGCCCGTACCTGCGAGCCTTGCGGTGGATGCCCCGGCACTGGCGACCTTGGCCGGAGAGGCGGGGGTTGTTGGGGCTTCGGAAGGACCACTGAATGTTCTGGGTCCCACAGGGGCCCAAGCACTCAGCCCAGGGGGACCAGGAGGACCAGCCACAGTTCACTGAGGGAAGGCCAAGAGTCAGGGCCCGGGAGAGGGCGTGGGGGGGCGCTGGCTGGGTGGCCTGGGAGGGGACGAGGGCCCCCTGGGGAAAGGCCAAGGGCGGGGCCTCACCGGAGCAGGCGGGGTCGGGCCGACAGCGCTGGGGCCGCCCCTCTTGGCAGATGCAGAGCCGGCAGTCGGCCCTGATGCGCTGCCCAGGCCGGTACCGGGTGCCGTCCAGCAGGCAGGGGCACTGCCGGGGCTCCACGCACCGGCCCTCGCTGCTCGTCACCTGGCCGGCAGGGCACCAGCAGCCTAGGGGAGGCCCAGGGTGAGGCTTCCCTGCAGAGAGCTCCACCTCCGCAGACACCCCTGCCGCCCCCTGGGCCCCGAGCCCCCCTTACCGGGGCCGCTGCAGGGCCGGTTAGCCGCACATGCAGCCTGCCCCAAGATCTCGTCACAGGTCAGAGGGCAGGGGGCGCAGGGCCAGAACACTAGCTCCCCCGAGCAGGTAGCATTGGGACAGCCAGCCTGAGGGCAGGGCCCTGAGAGAAAATCAGAACCAGAGTCTGGCCAAGGTGGTCCCCTGTAGACACGAGCCCCCTACCGCGTCTCCTCCCAGCTGGGCCCTCCTTCCCTGCACTCACTGGTCTGTCTCGCAGAGGGAGGGCCCCCAGGCAGCATGGCACAGGTCCGGCCCCCATTCTGGGGGGGGTGGCACCGTCGCTGACGGGTCGTGGTGCCCATGCACGGCTCAGTGCACGGGGACCAGGGGGACCAGGGCGTCCATTCGCCATCCACTGTGAGCAGGAGGGGCAGGACAGATTGGGGGGACGGGAGAGAAGGAGGCCGGGCTGGGAGCCCAGTGGTCTTCCTCTCCCTTGCTCTCGATCCCCTCCCAGGCACCCCAGGCCCCTCACCTGGGCAGGCAGCCGTGAAGCAGGCCTGAGTCTGGTGCTCAGGGCCCGGGCAGTGCTGCAGCACCGGGAGACCAGGGGGCGAGCAGCGGCGGCTCCGGCCCTGCACCCCAGGCCCACACGTCCGGCTGCATGGCCCCCAGAAGTTCCAGGGGGCCCAGGCCCCACAGCCCTGCTCTTCTGGAGAAGGCCCTAGCTCCCCCGACAACTCACAGTCAGGCTGCCCGTCGCACACCTGGGGAGGAGACGGGAGCAAGGCTCCTTTGGAGCGGGGCGGCAAAATGGCTCTGCCTCCTGGGCCACACGCTCCCCTCCCCCACTCACCAGCTGGAAACTGATGCAGAGGCCATTGGGGCAGGAGTATTCCGGGCAGGGAGCCCTGGTCCCGTTGGGGCCTTCTGGGGCCGTCATCCCCTCTGAGGGGCAGGAAAGAGAAAACAGACCAGGAGTGAGAACTGCCCCTCCCCCCCACCAGCCTTGGCCTCCGTCAGGGGACCAGTGTACCCACCACAGCCCAGCTCATGCTCGCCCCGGGAACAGTCAGAGATCCCATCACAGAGCTGCGAGGGGTTCAGGCACAGCCGGGGAGCCAAGCCACAGTGGGGGGGTGCCTGTGGGCCCCAGAAGACTGAGCCCCTGTGCCTGCCACCCTCTCTCTGCAGAGGAGCGGGCAGAGGGGACCAGAGGCCCCGGAAGTGGAAGCGGAGGGCAAGGAGGAGGCACAGCTAACACTGAACATGAACCTAGCTCAAAACACCTTTGGGGGGGTTGTGAGCGTCCAGGAGGAGCAGGCAGACCTGGGGAGGAGTCCGAGCCAGAGGACAGCTGCCCCTCCTTCCAGGGACAGGTGGCCGGGACAGGAAGGGCTGGTCTGCAGGGGCGCAAAGGGAACTCCCGGGTCTCCAGGGGGTAGCCCTCCAAACAGGCCCCCTTCCCCGCCTGCAGAGCCACTGCCTAGCCTACTCCTATCCCTTCTTGCCCAAATGTAGGCAAAGACAAAAGCCCCTTTCTTCTCTCCCCTGGGCCTGGGTGGAAGGGCAAAAGTCTTCAAAGAGAGTTTCATGAAAAAGATCAAAGCAGGCTCTGATTTCGCAGACCTAAGTGGCTCTCCGGACCACAGGGGTGCGGCTGGGGAGGGGAGGGTGGGGAGAGACGAGACCCCGCCCGTTGCGCGCCGGCCAGGCTCTCACCGCAGGCGTCGGGGCTCTCGTCGGAGCCGTCGGGGCAGTGCGGCACTCCGTCGCACAGCTGCGCGGGGGACACGCAGTGCGGGCCGCGGGCGCAGGGCACGTGGTGCGGGGCGCAGGGCCAGCCGCAGCCGTGCTCGTCGCTGCCGTCTGCGCAGTCCTCCTCGCGGTCGCAGCGCCAGCCCCTGGGCGCACACTCGCCGCTGTCGCACTGGAATTCCAAGGGGCCGCAGGGCGGCGCTGCGGGGGCACCAGCGCTAGACCCGGCGGGATGAACGGGCTCCCGGGCCGCCAGGCCCCTTTCCTGCGCCCAGGACTTCGCCCACTTCCAGCCCCTCTCCAAGGCCAGGCGCTCCCGCATTTCGCACACCACCCCGCCCCCCACTGGTTTCCCTAAAGCTCTCCCCGCGCCCAGGAATTCCATGGACCCCACCCCAAACCCCTCACTGTCAGTGGGAGCACCGTGGATGTCGGGAAGTAAGGCTGGGACTCTCCCAGGCCCTCTCAAACCCCTTTCAGGAGGCTGGTCTGTGCCAGCTCCTCGCCCTCCACCTGCCCCAACGCGTCCCTCTGAGATGCTCCGACACCCCTCTTCCCCAGGCCTCTGCACTCCAGCTCTCCCACCCCTTTTCCTCCAGGACACTCACCGGGGCTGGCACTGGCCGGGGGAGTTGGGGCAGTCCCCCCAAAGCCAGCGGAAGGGCCAGGCAGAGTGCCAGCTGGCGGAGGGGGCAGCGAAGGGAAGGGGCAGTGCCCAGGCCCCTCGTCGGCTCCGTCTGGGCAGTCCCAGATTCCGTCACACAGCAGGATGGCCCCCACGCACGAGCCATCAACGCAGGGCAGCTCCCCGGGAGTGCAGTTCAGCTGCCCTGCGCCCCGAGAAGGGAGGAGCTGGTCCCAGGGCCCTGCCCCTTAAGCTCTAAGCTCGCTGTTGGGGGTGCCCCTATTCCACATCTCCAGGTGCCAGCTTCCCAGCAGGAACCTGAATTTCAGGTGAAGGAGGGGCGGCAGGAAGCTTGGGGCCCACGAGACAGGCCTCGTGGGAGGGGGTGCCGGGTGGACTGGGGTGCTAAGCTAGACCACCCACCCAGACAGGCCTCCTCGTCAGCAGCGTCCAGACAGTCGGGGTGCCCGTCACAGAGCAGGGCCGGCGGCAGGCAGCGGCCATCAGCACAAGCCAGTGAGCCACGGAGGCAAGGGCAGCCCTGCTCGTCCATTCCGTCGCCACAGTCGTCCCTCCCGTCACAGAGCAGGGCCAGCGGCAGGCAGCGGCCGGAGGGGCAAGGCATCTGGCCCTCCCCACAGCCCGGCGTGGCACAGCCTGGCATGGGCCAAGCAGGCAGGGTCAGGAGGACAAAGGTCCTAGAGGAGCCGCCACCACCCCCGCCGACGCCCGGAAAGACCAGCCCAGCCCCGCCCACCACCTGCTCACGCTCGCAGCAGCTAAGGACGTGTTTTAGCGACACATATGGACGAGGACGGACCCGTCACTCAGCCACCGCCTCATGCGGGCCAGGACACTCACCCTCCTCGTCTGAGCCGTCGCCACAGTCATCCTGATTGTCACAAAGCCACCTGTGGGGCACGCAGTGCCCACTCTCCCGGCACGGGGCCTCTCCCTCCGGACAGCCCGGCTCCGGCTCCGCACAGCGGGGACTGTCGCTCCCACAGAGCCACCGGCTTTCCCGGCACGTGCTGAGCACACGGTGTGCTGGGATCAGTCACAGCGCTCGGCTTTGCCGGCCCGGGGTCAGGGTCCTCTCCGGGACACCCCCCCCAACTCACCAGTTCCCACAGTCCTTCTGCAGCACAGTCCCGGGTGGGAGGAAGCCGCCCCCGGATTCGCAGGGGCAGGAAGCTGGTTCCAAGCAGACTCCTCCTGGGATCACAGATGGCGGATCGGAGAAAAGGGGGCACAGCAGCGCCTAGCGCCAGCCCTGCCGCCGCAGCCTTGTGGCTCTCCTGCCCGACCCGGTGCTGCCTCCCTTCTGCGGATTCTGCCCCTACCCACCATGCAGCAGAGTCCCCTCGGGGCAGAAGCAGCCCTCCACACAGGCGACGGCCTGGCAGTGCCAGCCGGGCTCAGGGCCATGGTCACGGCAGGTGGGCGCACACGTGGGGCCACAGGCCTCGTACACCTGGCCTCCTTCACACTGCAGAGCTGGGGAGAGAGGAGACCGGCTTGGGTCACGGTGGCGCAAGGGCACCGGGCTCCAACAGCAGCGGGTGAGGGAGCTCAGGATGAAACACGCGGGGTGGGGGGGCGGGCATGGGGAAGACACTCGCCGAGCCCCTCCCGCGGCTATTTGCAACCTGAAAGTTCTACAGGGAAGCAAGCTCGGCATGCTTGGTTCATCCAGAAGAGCATGCCCACCACACGTTTGAATGCATACAGGGCTGGCCTGCAGGCCAGGAGGAGCACCCACGAGGGAGCAGAGGGCGCAGTGGGGTTGGGCATTGGGGACCGAGGGCAGGGCGCACTCACGGCAGAGCTCCTGGCTGCGCCAGCGCACGGGGAGCCCATGCCGGGCACACTCGTCTGCATAGGTGGCAATGGCCGAGCAGAGACACTCACAGTCACCCCCCGAATCGCAGCTGTGGAAGGGATTGTTCAGCTGCTGGGCCCCCTCCTCACCCATTCCTCCCCTCCCCCGACCCCAGGCTCGCCCCTCTCACCCGCAGGCATCATACACACACCACTCGTAGTGCTGCTGCGGGGGCACCTCTGCATGGCAGCGGGCAAAGAGGGGCTGCAGCATCACCCCGCAGCGGGCGCGCGCCCAGCTGGCCCGGTGGGCGTTCACCTGCGGGCACAGCGCTGTGGATCGGCCAGACCCCACCCGCAGCACCTGCCCCTCCCCCGCAGGTCGCCAGCAGCTCCCCCCGCCCCACGTCCTTCCCCCCCCCTGCCGGTGCTCACGGTGCAGGGGTGTGGCGGGTCGCCTGGCTCGGGGCAGAGCGGACTCAGGTGCCACGAGTGGGCAGCCAGCTCAGCGGTGGGTTCCAGGACTCCCTGGCGGCTCCGCAGGTCATTACTGGCATCCCCATCAAAATCCCCACACAGCCCAGACACACGGCCGCGGAACTGCGGGGACAGCTGCACCAGGACCCGGGTGCCTGGGCAGAGAGGGGGCAGCAGGGGCAGCAGGGTGGAGAAATGACCCCAGGGGCCTTCCTCAAGGCCAGGGGCTGGAGAAGACCAAGGGCGTACGTCCCGGGGGCTCGGGCAGAAGTGGGAGTCCACTCTCCTAACCAGACCCCGCGGGATGGACTCCAGGCGGGAACCAGGCTCCAAGACAGACTGGGACGCCCACCCGCCCCAGAGGCCTTGTGGCCGGAGGTTCAAGGGCAGCCCTGCTGTGCTGACCAGGCAGCTCCCTCCCATCCCAGGGGTTACTCCGGCTTTCCTCAATTCCTCCGTAACTGTTTTTCTAAAACACCAACTGCTTGGGTTTGGGTAGTGGGAGGTTAGATTTATTTTCATTTTTTCTTTCCCAAACAGGGTATTTTCTAAATGTTTCTTTGGCGAGGAGGTATTGCTTTTACATTGAAGAGAAACATACTTTTAAAAACATAATTTCAGAACTCCCACTACTCGTATGGAAGAGGAAGAGTGTGGGGGGCGTCAGCCTCGTGATGCTAAGGCGGGCAGGGGCCAGAGGGTTAAGGGTGGGGGCTGACCTCCATCCCACAGCAGGTTGAGGCCCAGGCGGGTGGTGAGCAGCAGGAAGAGACCAGCACGACGCAGGCTCAGCCCAGGGCCCGTGTAGACCTTGGGGAGCGTTATGCTCACCCCATTCACCATCACTGCCTGGCCTATGGAGGGAGAGAGGTACCCAGGCTCTGCCTGGGAGTCGAAGGGCTCCCAGATCCACAGGAGCCCCTCCACAGCCTGCTTCCAACCTTCCTTTTGCTTCTCCAGCTACGTGACCATGGGCAAGTCATTAGACCTCTCTGGGCCTTAACTTCTAGGAGCCTTCCAGAATTCGGATTCCCAACCAAGAGGAGAGCAGTGAGACACCAGTGCAGGACCCCAGGCCTTGCCCCACCGCCCCAGCCCCGAGCAGAAGTGTGAGGCCAGCCGGCGAGTCCCCCCCACCCCACCCCCGCAGTGCCGCCCTTCCCCCGCCCTTCCACGCCGCGGTCACCTCTGAGCACATGCACGACGGTGCTCTGCAGCTGCACGGTCAGCGCCTTGGTGCAGGTGAGGCCGCCGGCCCCACAGGGCAGGTTCTGGGCGGAGACGGTGAAGCGGCCGCCCGCCTCTCGCACCAGCAGATATTCGCAGGCTCCAGGGAAGGTGAAAGCCAGCCCATCAAAGGTCACGTAGTGGGGGGCACCCGATGCCAGGCACCACCCGCCGCACCGGTGGCCCGTGCAGTGCCACTGCCGAGCCTGACACACGCTGGGGGTGGGGGTGGGGCGGGGAGACAGAGGCATGAGGACCAAGACCCCGAGCCGTATCCAGGGGAAGCAGCAGACGCGCAGCGGGAATCCCAGAGAGCTCCCCTTGCCCAGGCCGGCCTGGGTACCCCAGTTCGCCCCCGGTCAAGGGGCTAGCCATACCAAACATTGCAGTCCTCCTGGATGGTGGCGTTGGGCGGATACCACTGCCCGCCGTGACGGCACGGGCAGAGCTCGGGAGGCACGCAGCGCTCGTGCTGGGGAGGTTGGGGACAAAGGGGGAACCTTGGAGGGCAGTCTGACCCGCCACCCACTGTTTCAGACAGCTGGGAGGCGGGGGGCTAAGGCAGCGCCTTGGGGTAGAGCAGGCCCCGCGGCGCCCGGGGCAGCCCCCTCCCGGACTTACCAGCAGCACGGTGCCCGGGGGACAGACACAGCTCCCCGCGCTGTCTGGGGGGCAGGAGTGGTCGGTACCAGGGCTGTCACAGGTGAGAAGGCAGGCACCAGGGACATAGACAAGGTCTCCGGGGCAGAATGTCCGCTGGGGGCCACAGTGCTGAGCAGAGCAATTCCAGAGGCCCCCCTCCTGGCAGACGCTGCCGAGGACGGGAGACAGGTGCAAGGCCGGCCCAAGGCAGGACTGCCCTCCCGGCGCCTCTGGTCTGACCTGGGAGAGTCTCAGGAACCCAAGGGGTCCGAGCCCCTAACGTTGACTCTGGAAACCTGAGCGTCTCACCCCCCACACTCCAGTTACAAGCACAGGAAGGGGGGCTGCTCCCAGCACCAGCCACGCTGGAATGGACACGGGGACCCCCTCCTGCCCCAGCTCCAGCGGGGCCATTTTCTGGGCTCTGAGGTTCTTGAAGAACCGCACCCCCAACCGGGTAGGAGAGGGATTCTCTGAAGTCTTGTCCTCCCCCACCCAGCCCTGGCCGCTGGCCCTGCGTCCACAGGTCCAGAACTGGCCTTCACGTCTCCCTAACCCTTGGAGGAGCCTCTGGACCACAGCGCACCAGAATTCAGAGGTCTGGGTTCTAGTGCCTCATCGTTAACCAGCTGTGTGACTCTGCAGGCCGTGTGGCCTATTCGCACCTCAGTTTCCTCATCTGCAAAATGGGAACAATTCTTCCACTCCCTCCTTTACTAGGTCATTGTAAGAATTCAGCAGAATTGAGTAAGAGAACATACTGGAGTGCTCCCTGGGCCTGAAGTGCTCCACGACCGACGTGAAGCTAGGAGTGCTCCATCGCCCCGTGGGTACCTGCCAGGCCCTAACCTGGAGCCCTACCGGCCTGGCCCCTCTTCTCCAAGCTCCACCTCTTTACCCCCACGCTCTCTGCCTCCCCCCAGGGCCACCGCCCTCACCAGTGGTTGCAGTCCTTCGTGGTGACGCTGCCAGGGGCATAGTGCTGCGTTCCAAGCCGGCAGGAGCACAAGCTGGGGGGCACGCACTCGCCCTCGGGGTCCCATAGCAGTCCTGGGGGGCAGTTACAACCAGCCACACAGCTGCCCAGCTCCCCACAGTCCTCTGGCTCCCCGCAGTTTTGACCACACGCCGGGGCACACTCTTGGTACTCCTGGCCGCTGGGACACGGGACGGCTGGGCACGGAGACACGGGCAGGTCAGGGGCATGACTGCAGCTGCTCTGCCCACCCTTCTGGAAGTCACGTCCCCTAGGCCTCCGAGAGAGGCAAACCCAGCAATGTGCCCGGGTCAGAGGGCCTCTCGGGGATCCCTCCGGGCTATTCCTAGAAGGGGCTGGCCCGAGGGGCCTGGCGGGGGGCTGGCGGAGCAGACTCACGGCACAGGGTCTGGGACCTCCAGAGAGACAGGGCACCCTCCTGGGCACAGCGACGAGCAAAGGCGGCGAGCACGGGGCACAGGCAGTCCTCGCCAGGAGCACAGCCACACGCGGCCGCCACGCAGCGCAGGTGGAACGGCTCCCTGTCCACGAGCCCTTGGCACTCCTGAGCGGGGAGCGGAGGGGGAAACTGGGTTGACTCCTCCTCCACAGATTCCCCTGTCCCCTTGGGCCCCCACCGCCACCTCCCTGGGCTTGGTAGCCCTTGCCACGGCAGGGAGCAGACCCTCCCCGTAGCCCAGGAGGAGGGCAGAGCAGGGGCTGAGCCCATCTTACAGGCGCGAACAGGAGCCCCCCCCAGTCTGGCTACCTGGAAGGGTGGGCCATGCAGGACGGCACAAGCTGCCTCCGCAAAAACGTGGCGCTGAGCGTGGGTGCTGCAGGGGGGAAGTGGGGCACTGTCCTCGGAGGGGCACCTTCCCTCGCCTGCCACCTGGAACTTGCTGGCAAAGGCTGCGATGCTGGTCTCCACATCGCCAGCAGGCGTCAGGAAGTCATCCTGCTGGTTCCAGGTGAAGGTGCCGCACAGACCCTGCACCTGGGCCACAGGAGTGGGCACGGGACGGTCACACCCGGGCCCACCGTGGCCTTGCCCAGCCACTCGCCGCTCCCCCCCCTGCGCACCTGGTGGGCATGGCGGGGGTCCAGAGTGATGTAGGCTGCCGGGTCAGCCACTCCCCAGAGGACCTGGGCCCCAGGCCAGCGCAGCAGTAGGAAGGCGGAGGAGGCGCGGGAGATGCTGAGGCCCTCAGGCCCGCTCCACGGCAAGCCCACGTCCTGCCCAGCGATGAGTACAGCCCCTGGAACAGGGCGCCTGTGAGGGGCTGCCCCCGCAGGGCGGGGCTGAGGAGGACTAGGGGTGAGCACATCACAGGAGAGGGCTACCTGAGTCTCTGAGCTGGATGTGGGTGTCCCCCAGGGACACAGAGATGGCGTGGAGGCAGCTCCCAGTGTCGCAGGCCCCGTGCTCCAGCACAATCAGCAGCTGCCCCTTCGGGTCCTGGGGCAGATGGTGAGGAATGTGGTAGGGTGGGGGTGGGGGAGATGCCGAGAACAGCCTCTGCTCTGCACCTTCTGTTCTTCCGGAGGCGGCCCCCACCCAACGGGGGAGGTGTAGGGCTTAACCCCGGCAAGCACTGGCACTTGTATCTCTACGTGCGTGTGCACACAGGTGTATGTAACTATGTGGAGGTGTGTGTGTGTGTTGGTGCAAGATGTCTTCCCCTCTCCCCGTGGGTAGGTAAGCTCGGCTCTCTGTCTCTGTGTACGCACATGCTAAATCTGCACACACGTGCTAAATCTGCGGCATGCCTACACACCTGTTTGTGTCCATGGACCTGAACTTGGTAAGTCACCTAACTTGGCTGGAGGAGGGCTGGGGAGGAAGGAGACCCGTATTTCTCCTGGGGTTGTTTTGCAGGAAATACCCTGTAATAAGCCCCGCCGGTGCCATCCGTGAGAAAGGACTTCGAGGATGGGTTTTGCCTTGTGCCCCTGGGCTAGGATGGGAAACTTCGGGGAACCTGACGCGGAGGTGAGGACCCCAACGAGAGGCTTTATGGGTCTGCGGCAAGCCATCCTCCCTCCAGAGTCGGTTCTCTCTCAGCTTTTCCCGGAATGACTGTGTGCTTCTCATTGATTTATTTAGAGGTTTCCCGACAGTCACCTCTCCCCTACAGCACCCCAGCGAGGGCTCCTCCCGGCGTTAACCCCCTACCCACCTGCACCAGGCTGGAGCGGCAACCCGGGCTGCCTCGGAAGGAGAAGCTCCGCCCATCGAAGGTGAGGTAATGCCCGTCCCCGCCCACCGCGCACTCGGCTGGGCACGGCGCCTGCGCGCAGAGCCAGCGGCCGTCCTGGCACACGCTGCGGGGCACACGGGGCGGAGAGCGCGCTCCGATTCAGCGCCCAGGACCCGCCGCCCCCAACCAACCCCGTGGCCCTCCCTCTCCCAGCCTCCCTTCTAACCCTGCAAGGCCTAGAGGTCAGCCGGTGGAGATTATTGGCCAGGTCTTTAAGCAGGGCCATCAATTATGCCAGGAGAGGCCACAGGTCCCTTGTGAGGGGCCCCCCGGAAGGGGAGGCAGGTTGAGGAGATAGCATAAGGGAGGGCCACACCGCCTCCAACCCCAGCCCAAGGGCCAGCGAGGCCCGCGGACCCACCACGGGTTGCACAGCTGGCGCACGGTGTCCCCGGGGGCGTAGCGCCGACGCCGGTGGTAGCAGGGGCAGAGGGCGGCAGGCACACAGAGGGCGCCGTCCCAGAAGAGGCCGGGCGGGCACTCGCAGCCGCTCACGCACGCTTCCCGGCAGGACCCTTCCCCTCCTTCACCCATTGCTGAGCAGCTGCGTGGGCAGGCCGAGGTGCAGTCCGAGTACAGCTGACCCCCAGGGCACAGACGCTCTGTGGGCACACAAGTGGGCTGTGAGGTCCGAGGGTCCCCCTTCTCCCGCCAGACCCCCCTTGCCTGCAGCCCGCAGACAGGGTCACAGGGCTGCCCTCAGTCGGTTCCGATTCCGCAGGGTAGGGAGGCCAGGGGCTCTGCCAGGAGGGCCAGGCCCCAGCCCTACCACAGAAGCCTGGCTTCCTCCAGCCCACGTGGATATGCTGCTTGGCACACTCCTGGGCATAGTTGGCCAAGGTGCTGCACACGGCTTCCCGACGAGCCTCTCGCCCACTGCCCGGCGGGGCCCCAGAACAGTAGGCAAAGAGGCAGGCCTGGTGGTACTCGGCAGGGGGGACCTTCAGAGAAAGGACAGCCCCTCAGTCACCAACACTCTCTCCCTTTGCTTCAATCATGCCCTGACTTATAATCAAACACAGTGAGCACTAGAAGGAACCTCTGAGACCATACATACAAAGCAGCGACAGGACCGGATCCCCTGTTTGGCACCCCCTAGCACCCACTTTCTGCCGCCCCTTCAGTGGTGCATACCACCCCCAGCCCCACCCATACCTGGGCATGGCATTCCCTGAAGGGACTGTCCAGCAGCTGGTGGCACACGTCGTGGGCCTCAGCCTCCATGCCTGCCTCTGTGCCGCTCAGGGGGTCCTCACAGCCCTGGGCCACCTCTGCTGAATCCAGACACCCAGGCTGGAGATGCAGGAATTCAGGCCAATGGGGGATAAGAGACATTAACCGGGACACCAGGAAAGCGGCCACAACTGTCGTGGCTGCTTCAAGTCCCCACTGTCATGGCTGCCAGCCCAGACATCCTGGGGTTTGGGGGGGGGGGCGGGAACAAGGCTGTCAGCTCTGGTAGGGGGTGAGGGAGCTGGGGTCACATCAACCCACAGGCAGCAGGCTTCATAACTAGCCAGTTAACCAAAACTGGTCAGTGACCAGGTCGCTGAGTGTGTCCCCTGGGCGGTCAGTTCACCACTTAAATTCGATGGGACCCTGAGCGTGCCCTTCACCAAGGATCTGGGAGCAGGCCAGGCCCCGTCCCAGGGAAAAAAGCCAGTGGTGAAGACAGAGAGCAGAGGCTTGAAGGTATCAGAG
>CM052806.1:86890829-86966222 GCA_028533885.1 Nasua narica | reverse complement strand
TACTCTTAAAGAAGCAACTGGTTTCCCCATCAGAGCCCAATTTGAGAAGCTCATGAACACCACAGATGCTCTCTCGAGCGAGTAACTACAAGTGGTAAGTAAACTTCAAAGCTCCTGTGAGCGCGCACACAACCCAGCCCCACGTCACTTCCTGGACCCAAGACCAGGAAAAAAGCTCTAGTAGGACAGGGTCCCACCTAATAGCACAAAAGCCCTTCCTCGCAGCACTGGGGGGTGGGGAGGAGGAAAATGTTTGTTTTGAGATTTTATTAAAGGATGTATTTATTTGAGAGAGGAAGATTATGCATGCAAGTAGGGAGCAGGGCGAGGTAGGGGGTGGGGGAGGGGAGAGAATCCCAAGCAGACTCCCGGCTAAGTTTAGAGCCACCTGCCACGGGGCTCCCTCTCAGGACCCTGAGATCATGACCTGAGCCAAAATCAAGAGTCAGAGGCTTAACCGACTGAGCCACCCAGGCGCCCCTTAAAGATTTCATTTTTAAGTAATCTCCACACCCAACGTGGGGCTCAAAGTCACAACCTTCAGATCAGGAATCCCATGCTTTACAGACGGAGCCAGGCAGGCATCCTGCTACTCGAAGAGGTTAAGCTGAGGGCCTTGCCCCAGCACTGTGAGGGGAGGAGTGGCATGGCTTTCAAGAGTCACCTTGGAGACTAGGTCCGTGACCTCCTGCCTCCTCAGCGGGCTCCCTCAGGTCCCAAAACCTCCCAGTTGCAGTAGGGGCGGGGCGGCAGTCTCCCACTCGGCTGCCCCTTTTGCAGTCCCCTGCTCCCAGGGATAGGCTGGCTGTCCCCGAGGAACCCACGGGGCCCTGGGGGGTCTCCTGGTCCCTACAGTACCGTGGAGCAGCTGAGACTCCCCATCAGGTACCAGCTTCCCGTTCACAGAGACATTTTTGCCCTGGATCAGCACCTCCTCGGGTCCCATCATTACTCGGGCCTTGGGCGGAGACACAGAGCGCAAAAGGCGGTCAGTGGTTCACCTCCTCCCCGCGTCCAGCTCCCTTCCCTCGGCCTCCCCCATCTCCCTCCCTCACCAGCTGACAGTGCCCGGGCTGGGGGCAATGCGCCCTGGGCGTGAGGTGGACCGCCCAGGTGGCATCGGCAGCGCCCGCCAGCAGGTAAGTGCAGCGGCCCAGGAAGTGGTAGTGGCGCCCATCAAAGGTGCGGTAGTGGAAGCCTGACCAGGTGGCGCAGGTGGCCGAGGGCCGCTGGCGCTGGCTCCAGAATTGGGCCACGGCCCCCGCCAGGGGCTGCAGGAGGGTTGGAGAGGGAGTGCTGCCTGGAGGAGAAACGCGACTGTGAGCCACTGAGTGCGAAGGCGGGAGGGGGGAGCCGGCTTCTCCCAGAGCAGGGAGCAGGAGACCGGTGGAGAGGGAATGGTCACTCGGGAGGCAAGAGGGATGGGAGGTGACTCATCTGAGAGCACAGGGGAAGGGGCATGGGCCCTCTAAGAAGGGCCCGAGCTCAAGAATTCTCTGGGGCAGTGCCTGGTCAGGGGGAGAAAGGGATGGCCACGGTTGCACACTGACCCGGGAGGTGCGGGTCAGAGCAGCTGAGGCAGGCCTGGGAGCTGCCATCCCGCCAGCTGTGTCCCCAAGGCCAAGCACAGCACTCCTGCAGGCTTCCCGCGGAAGCATTAGTCGAGCCTGGCTGCAGCTGGCATTGCCGAGTGGCAAAGCAGTGGCCCCCAGGGCTGGCTTCTGCAAGGGCTGTGGTGGGTGGATGGAGAGAATGGGGTGAGCCAGCCAGGCGGCCTGGACCCAGCTTCCCTCCCCGGGCAGCCTCCCCAAAACCAAGATCTGGGCTAATAGCAGGTGCTTACCCAGGGTGCAGTGGGTGCCCCCCCAGCCTGGACAGCAAGCCTTCACTGTCCGGTTCCTTGCAGCGAGCCGGGTTTCTGGGGGCCTGGGTCCGCCAAACGGGTGGCAGGAAGAAGACATTAGTATTCAGCCCAGCTCCGTCCCTGTCCCTGAGAGTGGCCTGGGACAGTCAATCTGGTCATTTATTCTCTGAGTGACTTTCTCTTGTAATTTCCCTTCCAGGTCTTTTTTTAAAATAAATTTTTTAAAGATCTTATTTATTTGAGAGGGAGAGTGAGCAAGAGCCAACCAGTAGGAGAGGGGAGAAGAGAAGAGGGGAAAGGGGGAAGGGGGGAGAGGCGGAGAGGGAGAAGCAGACTCCCGGCTGAGCAGGGAGCCTGATGCCAAAGCAGGGCTCGACCCCAGGACTCTGGGATCATGACCTGAGCCGAACGCCGACGCTTCACCAACGGAGCCACCCAGGTGCCCCATCTCTTCCAGGTCTTAATTTCCCCTCGTGCACAGTGAGAATGATGTTGGGAAGGCAGACTGGAGAGAGGCACAGGGAGCTGACACGTCCCTGACCCCACGCCCCTGACTCGAGCCCAGCCAGACCTATTGCCCCAGTGCCTGCTTCTGCAGCGCCCCACCCTGTTCCCTTCCCCCAAGAATGTTGGCCCCATCGCTCTCTCCTGCTCAGCAGCTACCCCGGGCTCCGACCCTCACTCACTTGTAGATGGGACAGAGCCCCGCACGTCCGCCCCAAGACGGGTCCAGCCGCCAGCCCAGGCGCTGGTAACGGGAGAGGCTGGTGCAAGGCACGCGGTCCTCCCGGCGCGGGGTCACTTCCTCCTCCACCAGGAAGGTTTCTGTATGTTCACACCACCGCCTGCCCGTGGATGGGGAATGCCAGCGGCTGCCACCTGCCCCTCTACTGCCCTGTCCCGGGAGCCCGCTCCCCAAAGAGCCCCCTCCCAGGGAAGGGTTAGTGAACTGAAGAGGGGGCTGGTTGGGAGCCAGAAGCACCTGGCTGCCCCAGAGGCTCCTGTTGGAGAGGCCGGAGCAGAGGATCCTAGTGTGCAGGGCCCCAGGCTCGGCGGCTTACCCGTCAGCCAGCGCCCAGGCCATCGCGAAGAGGAGGCCGGGGAGCAGCATGGCGCTGCCGCCCAGGTCCCCCCGGGGGGTGCTGGGAGCCCTGGGTCTGGGGAAGGCAGTGGCAGGGGAGCAGAATGGCCAGTGTGGCCTTCCCCGCCCGACACTGTGGACTCCAGCAGTCACCGCAGCCAAGGCAGCCCGAAGACTGGATCGAGGCCCCTGGGGCTGGGGAGGCTTTATTTCGGCCCCGTGCCCCGGGGCACCAGCTGCTCGGAACCAGACTGGACTCGCCCGCACATTGCACAATCCCTTCAGAGGCCCGCTGTCCCGGGAAACGTCCCCTTCCTGCCCCCTTTGTGTGTGTGTGCATGCGCGCGCACGCACGCGTGTGTCTGGGCGCTCACTGGGGGAGCGCGTGTGCCCAAGGACACAGCTCAGACAGTATCTGGGCCTCTGATATTTTCCACCCTGAGGCTGTACCACAGATTCAGGTGGACTCCGGACAAGCCCTCTTTTCTCTCTGAGCCTCAATTTGCTTGTCAGTAAAAAATTTAGGGGCTTCCCAGGGATGCTTGGGGGGGGACTCGGGGGCTCCACTTTGAAACTGTAGGAGCGCTGGGGCACCTGGCCGACTCAGCTGGTTAAGCATCAGACTCTTGACTTCGGCTCAGGCCACCATCTCCGGGGCGGGGGGGGGGGGATCAGGCCCTGGGTTAGGGCTCCGCACTCAGCATGCAGCGTGGAGTCTACCTGAGATTCCCTCTCCCCCGCCCCTCCTCCCATTTTGCACCTGCGCACGCGCGCACGCCCTCTCAAATAAACAAATCTTAAAAAGAAAGAATTTGTGTGTGCACACATTTTCCTGAGGGTAGTTCTAGAACTGCTATTAAATTCTCAAGAGGAACTAAGACCCCACAGAATGGCTCTTATTGTGCCCAATGACCGATGCGGTCTTCTAGCCCTAAAATTCTAGCTATGATTCTCTCCCTGCTCCCTTTCCCGCCCCCTCTCTCAGCAGGCACTTGAGAAGCCGGGACCAGTGAGCAGAAGGAGTGGAGTTTCCAGGCTGGTTGAACCGTGTGGAGACAGTGGGAGGGCCTGTGGCCTTGCCTCTGCGGTCTGACTTCTTACGGGGCTGATTATGTGCTGACGGCTGGCTACACCCTGGTCTCCTTTTGAGAGAGTCTCCTGGGGGCCGAACCAGGGAGTCTGGGCAGGGGAACAGAGCAAGCCTCAGGGAGGAGAGGCAAGGGTGGGAAGTGCAAGTGTGTGTGTGGGGGGGGGAGGAGGCAGAAGGGCCTGGAAGGCAGCCCCCCCCCCCAACCCTGGGGGCAAAGCACCCGGATGGGATCATCTGAGTGTGTCCGGGTGGGGCAGCAGGTGGCCCAGCGAATCCTGGTTACATCCTGGTTACCAGCTCCCAGGACACCCAGGCTGGAATGTGTCCGAGGCCTCAGATTCCATAAACCTTCATCCCCTAAATCTGCTGTCCCACTGAGGATCCCACATAGTTACCCCGGGAAGCTGCTGGGAACCAGAGGCACGCTAGGCATTTCCCCTGGGCCCACCCTTGGTCCTTTGGCCTAAAGAGGGTGCAGCAGGTCCCTCAGGGAGCTCTCAGGAAGGATCCTCAGAAAAGGCCAGGGTTGGGCCACGGGTGTGACTGTTCCTAATTTCGCACACATAGACCCCATACACTCTCCCCCCCAAGTGCTCAAGCCCTGGCACAGAGAGACGCATTCTACTCCCAGGGCCCCGAGACCACTGGGCGCTGACTGGCTGAAGGAGCCCATCCAGGAGGTTGAAGAGCCTTTCCCAGAGGATTCCGAGGTACCCCGTGCTCTTCTAGGCATCACCTGCTCCCAAGCCTCTCCTAAACATCAAGGAATATTGATGGCGCCCCTGCTGTGTGCTGTGCTTCTCTTGGGAGGACCCAGTCTCAGCTCCGGATTCTAACCAGAGGTGACAAGGTAACGCTTGGATTGGGGAGAAACCCAAGTCATCATGTCCCTTTCCCCTAAAGGGGGGGGGGGCAGGAGGGAGAAGCTGGAAGCCAGGGGAGATTGGAGAAAGATGGGAAAGGGGGCCTGGAATAACCAGCCCACATTTCCACCCGACGAGGACGGGATACAGGGAGCGTTCAGGAGTCAGGTGCCTGGGTGGCAAGGCCTCAGAAAAGCATCATAACCCGGGTGGGGGACACGAAGTCCCCCAGAAACCGGATCTGAGGGCTGAGGGCATCCTTCCACACCTAACTGCTACAGGTTTCCAGGCCAGGAGGATGACCAGCCCCCACCCTGCCCAGAGAACTCCCCCCTCCGGCTCTCTGCAGCCCTCTCCCCGGGACCCCGCCCTCAGAGTCTCCGCCTAGCCCCTCTCTGGCCTCACCCCCGGGTGCCTCCTCTCCAGCCCCGCCTTCTCCCTGGGGACCCGGCTTAAAGCCCCCACCCCAATTTCTGCTTCAAAGGGCCCCGTTCTCCGCCGGCACTGAGGCCAGCTCTGTCTCCTTGGGCCACCCCTCGCTGCCCCAAGGGACCCGGCTCCCGCCACGGGTGTCGCATCGGGTCCTCCGGAATCGGGGTCGGTGGTTGTGGGTCTGAGCGAATCCGGGTGGAATCGGGGCGGAGGGCAGGGGCGAGGTCGGAGTTCCCCAGACCAGCCGCACAGACCAACAGTCGGGAGACTCGGTCCCACCTCGAAGCGCGGCACAGATACGCTCCGGGTGGGTGGGTGGGTGAGGGACTCGCGATTCAAAGACAGCGACGCAGACACTCACTGGCTCTCCTCCCCCGAGCACGCCCCCTCCTCTTCCCCTCCCCAACTTCTCACCGCACCCCCTCCCCTCGCGCTCCACCTTTCCCCTGGCTCCTCCCTCGGCGCCTGCGAGCACCCTCCCGCGCAGCCCGCGTGCCCTTCCTCCCGGCCTCCTCTCCCTCCTCCACCCCTCCCCCCACACTCCTCCCTTCCCTTCCCCCTCTTCCCTCACCCCCCCTCGTTCCTAGGCTCCCACTTTCCATCACCTACCCTGGGCCTCCTTCCCTCCACACCGTCACCTGCACGCCTATCCCCGCTGTGCGCCCCCCCCCCCGCGACCCCACTCCAGCAACCCCCTGCCCCTACCTCCCCCACGGGGTGCCCAGCTGCTCCCCTCCCGCTTCCGCGCTCCCCTCCCCCCTGCCGGGCGCCGCTTCCCCGCTCCCGCTCCCTCCGTGTCTTTTCCTCTCCCCTCCCCGCGAAGTTTCGGGGCTGTCAGTCTGTCAGTCTTTCGGGCAGTCGGCACCCGAGCTACAGGCAGCGGGCGCCATTGCGAGCAGAACTGGCCGGGGCAGAAGGCCGGGGCGCCTGGGTCCCGCCAGCCCCGGGGAGACCCGACCGGCCAGCCCGCCAGGTACGGGGCCGTGGAGGCGCCCAGCGGCAGGCGGCTCCGCCCGCTTCCCTTTCTACACCGACACTCAGTCACTGCCCGCTCCGCGCAGGTGACAGCCCCGGGGGTGGGGGCGCTGGGAGCGCTGGAGGGGGTGGGGTGGGGTTGGGGGGGGGAGAAAGGACAGGGGAGGGGCAGGGGCTGGAGGAGGGAGGGGCTGGGGCTGGGGAGAGAGGGCCTGGCTTAGGGGTGGTCACGGTAGTCGAGAAGAGGAGGATCAGGGATCGGGAGGGAGGGGCGGAGGCTGGGGAGAGGGGGCCTGGTGGGAGTTCGGTGGGAGAGGGTTGGGAGGCTCCCGAGGGGAGGGAGTGAGGAGTCTCTGGAAAGGGGAGAGGGAGTGTGGGAGGGGGCCGTGGGGGAAGGGGGGGCAACGAGGCCAAGGGATCTGGCCTTTGGGGAGGGGCGGGAGAGAAGGGCGCTGACAGGTGAGCCCGGGAGCCGGGGAGGGGCCGGGCTGTGGAGTGAGGTCTGGGAGACAAGGCTCAAGGGGACAAACGGAGGCTGGGAGGTGGGAGGGGAGGGGTCTGGTCCGGAGGAAAACTTGGGGGGAGGCAGAAGTCAGTGGGGAGCAGAAATGGGGAAGGTAGCCACTGAGAGAGAGGGGAGGGAAGCGGAGGTGTGTTGGGAGGCAGGGGTGGGGAGGAGCAGGGCCTGGGAGAAGGTCCAGGGCGAGCCAGAAGCCTCAGACTCCCAGGCTTGGGGGAGCCTGGGGACAAGGGAGAGAGCGGACTGGAAGGGGGAGGGGAAGAGTGGTGCTAGGGACTGGGGACCGGGAGGGTAGGGAAGCGAGAGCCTGCTGGGGAGGCAAAGGGGGAAGGGAGACGGGGGCCTCGGAGGGGAAGGCAAGCTGCAGGAGGGAGGCAGGGAGGGAGGGAGGGAGGAGGATGGTGTGGGGAGCGGGGAGCGGGGAGGAGGGCTGGGGAGGGGGGAGGAGGGAGGGAACTGAGGTGAAGAGAGGAAAGGAGAAGGAAGGGAAACCAGAGTGGGGGAGGAGAGGGAGAGGGGAGGGGAAGGGAGTGCGGGGTGAGGGAGAAAAGCGGGGAGGAGGAGGGCGGCGTTAGGGAGGAAGGAAAAGAGGAGGGGGAAAGGAAGGGAGAGGGTGTGCAGCCGAGGAGGGGGATGGAGCCTGGGGGAGAACCGGGAGGGAAGGGAAAGGCGGCCCTGAGCCGGGGGAGGAGGAGGGGAGCCCTGTCCCCGAGACTGGCCGGGGGAGAGGGTCAGGCGGGCGGTGGCTGGGGGGAGCCGACCGGAGAGGGCCGGGAGGGGCTGGCCCGGCTGTGAGCAGGGGGAGGAGCCGGAGGGGCGGGGCAGGGGGCGGAGCTGGGGAGCCGGCCAGATTCGGTGGGGAGAGAGGGCGGAAGGCTGAGGGAGCCGGAGAAGGGAGGGGCAGAGGGAAGGCTGCCAGAGAGATGGGGGGGAGGGGAGTCTGCTGGGGGAGGGGCAGGGAACCCGCTGGAGGAGGAGCTGGGAAGGGGGCTTGAGGGCGGGGTGTCCCTGCCTGGGGAAGCCCTGAGGGGGAGGGGCGATGGTTTTCAGGTAGGGTTTTGGGGAGAGGAGGCAAGAGCCATTTCCTGCCTTCAGCAAAGACCCTCTGAGGGCCTCCCCCACCAGTTGCCCAATAGTGACACTCACCTCCGCCCTCCTGGCTGGCTCCGATTTCACCAGCTCCTGCAGTGACAGCTGGAGGGCCCAGGAGGTGAAGCTCCCGGCTCTCCACCCGGGTCTTCCACTCTCCACCCTCTCCCCAGAGAATCGCTTGATTCCTGACGTCCCCGGTCAAGGGCACTGGGCGCGGGGGGGGGGGGGGGGCACGGGTGGGCTGGGCCCGGTTCAGAGACCCGCCAGGTGAAGGTAGGGGTGCAGCTGGTTTCTGGAGCTGACCAGAGCCTGCAGAAGTGGCTTCAAGGCCTTGCCCTTGGCCTTCAAAGATCTGTTTGCTTTCTGAAACCCATCTTCCCCCATTCCCCTTACCTGTACCTGGGGACATCCCCATTGGAGCTCGTGGGGATCGCTGATGGCGAGAAGTTGGGCAGAGCCAAGGCCCAGGTGGCAGCTGTCTGGAGAAGAATGTGAAAAGGATGTGTTTTCTCCTCAGGGTGTGTGGCCTGATTCCCAGGAGGAGCCACCCGGGGTTGCCATGAGAGAGACCTTGGAGGCCCTCAGCTCCCTGGGTGAGCCCGCAGCGCTCAAAGGCGGCTGGTGGGTGGGAGGCAGGATCCGGGGGCACCCTAGGCCTGCTGCTTCCCTACCATTGGGTCAGCAGGGCTGTTCTCAGGAGACGGCACTCCTCACACCCCAGAGACCCCCGGGAGCCTGGAGGGCAGCCTCAGTTCCACCCGGGTCTATTTCCACGCCTGGAGGCTGGGGCGGGATTGTGGCGCACATGCGCACATGTGGACTGTATGCGGACCTGCGCACCTGCGCACTCCCGTCTAGAGTACCCGGATATTTCTATCTCTTCTTTCTTCCCTCACCTGCCCTTGACTCAGTGCAAAGGGGCTGCGGTAGACACCTGGCCAGGCTGCTGGGGACCTGGCTCTCCCCTGTCATGGTGGCTAGAGACCCTTCCTTCCTGAGCAAGTTGGAAAAAGCTCTTTAGCTGTTTTGGGGAAGAGGAAGAGCCCCTCCCTTTGATCACCTGTTCTATACTCTGATCCTTTATTTGGTCCCATCCTTCTGCCTCTAACAGGGTTCTCTGTGGGACAGCCGGAGATGGCCCCCCAAAGTGAGCCTGGGGAAGGGTCCCATAATAACCAGGAGCGGATGTCCCCCTCCAGGGAAGACAGCATGCTGGGCACATGCTCTGGTAGGTAGGTGGGGACCATGAGCTGTCGCTCAGGGTGGGATCCGCCTTCCCATCTTCAGGCATTTGTTGAGCACCTACTAAGTGCCAGGGTGCCATTCTCCATATTTGGAATACCTCAGTGACCAAAGATCCCTGCCTTCCAGGAGCTTAATCTTAGGGAGGGCAGAAGGTCAGCAAACAACAAATATCAAAATAAATGTACTTATAAACAGAAGGGGATATGTGCAATGGGGAGGGACCTGAGGTGGGGGTGGGGCAGGCTGCGGGATTAAATAGTGGGAGAGTGAGAGCCGGCCCCATGGGGAAGATAAGATTTGAGCAAGATTTGGAAGAGGTGAGGAAGGTGGCTACGCAGCTCCCAGAGGGAGAAGACACGGAAAGCAGCCCCTTGTCTGGCTTCTTGACATTCTGATCTTGTGCAATGATTTGCCTGGAACTTGGGTCCATCTGGTGGCTGGGAGGTCTGCAGCCCCCCTCGTAGAAGTCCCAGGCAAGCCTCAGGGCAGGGACTTTTCCTTGCTGCCACCACCTCCTACACATATTCCAGAAGTTCCTCACAGTTGTGGCTCTCACAACCTTCACATCCTTTGCTCCCAGCTGCCCCGGCTTGAAGGAGCCTGAGGCTGCCCCCAGGGCAGCAGGGAATTTAGTCCCTGCAGCTATGATGTGGGGCACAATCCTGCCAGTGGGACTGGGACTGGGGTTTCAAAAGCCCCTGTTTGATGCCACCAGTGGGGACCCCTGTCCGTCTGTGATGTCTTTGGAGTCCTTGAGGTGGCCTGCTCTCTCCCAGGGCACGAGGCCCCCAGACCAGAGGGACACGCCCACACTGAAGAAGCTCAAGCCCCCTGCAGAGGAGGCCAGGCGTGCGAGCCACAGAAGGCCGAGCCCGTGGGCTCCTGCCCAGGTAAGTCCGCCCGTCGCTCCAGCCCACCGGGGGGCCCAGGCGGAGGGGACAGGGACCTTGTCAACTCCCAGCTGCTCGCTGAATGCGGCAGCCACTCCAAGCCCTTCCAACCGAGGATGAATCCGTCCCTGGTGCCTTTCTGCCGTAGAGCTTCAGCCCCCAGAGGGAACTCCACATCACAAATGACAGGACTCAGAGAGGCTGGTCACCCAGAGAAGCTGACCCTCACCTCAGCATCCTCTAGAAGCCTTAATTTCTCCTCCTGCCTCCCCCGTCCATGTGTGTACCTGATGACATGAATTACCATTCCCGTGAAGACCTACCTTTTCATTGCCTCCCCCCAGACAATCTCCCTGCCCCTCCAAATCTCGCTGGTCTCGGTGGTCCCCCGATGCCCCAAATCTGTGGTACCGGACTCATGTCCCCCACACCCAGGGTGATGGAACAGTTGACTTCTTTCTCCACCACGCTGCCCTACTCCCTCCCACTCCCACCACACTTAGCACCTTCTGCCTGACTGATGTCCCTTATTCCCGCGGGTTGTTTAGGACCTACTAGGTCCAGGCTGTGTTAGGCAGAAGGGAACGAGATTGCCCCTGGCTGACACAGACCCTGCTTCCCTGACTCCTTCCTCCCCATTTCCCAGCCGAGTGACCTTAGACAGGCTCCCTCACCTCCCGGGGCTTGTCTGGCCACCTGTAAGCCGGGAGAAGACGCACTTCACGATTGCTGTGAAGCTTTGTGACCGTGGGTAGACCGTGTGTCTTCGGTGGTTGGCACTCAATACCAGGTGGCAGTCCTCATTTTTATCAGACACGCACAGAAATGGAACACAAGACGGCCGCCTTTCGGGAGCTAAAATCTAGCTGAGATGACCATCTGAACCAGAATAAGGAATTAAAAAAAAAACAAATAGCAATCAAGCCACATTGCAAGGAAGCGTGACAGTGTTAATAGTAAGTACTATAGGTAGATAAGAGATGCTCGTGCTTTGGATTTGTCGAAGATTTTAGTGACATGGGCTGCATTTTGAGGGAGGTGTAGACATGAGCTCTGACGGTGGGGTGGAGGATGGGAAAACATTCTAGGCTGAGAAGAGACGTTAATACAGAAAGGTTGACGCGTGGCTGGGGCTCAAACAGACCGGCTTGGCTACTAAGGAGCGTTTATGCCTAGGACAGGAACTCAGATCATCTGGTTCAGTGGCTCTTAAACAAGAATGACTTTGGGAGCTTTAAAGAAAGAGAACAGATTCAGGCACCCTGCTCCCAGAGATGCATTTGGGTAAAAGTCCCCAGGAGATTATGATGTGGCGCCAGGTTTAGGAACCATGAACTAACACAACCCTTACACCTAAGTGAACAAACGCAGTGAGCTCGGAGTCCTCACAGAGGTAAGTTAACCAAGGTCACACTACTGGCTAGGGGCAGCAGAGAGCCCCAGTGGACATTCCCAGTCTGGGCCCTGAGCGCCTTTGTTTTGGCTGGACCATTGCAGTACCCAGGAGGCACAAAGCTCTAGTGGGACCCACCTCAAACCTGCTCCCCCCAGAGGATGCTCGCTGCTTCTCCAGAGGTTGGCACTGCTCACTGGTTTCCCAATTCCTGCAAACTCCATCCTTCTCTTCCTGAGCTGGGATTTCCCACCTGGCTCCAGAGGCAAGAATGAAGGGATTCAGGGGCAGGGGGAGCCTCGGAGAGGCAACTAGAAGGGAGTTAGAGCTGCTCGGCTGAGGGGAGACTGTGGTTCCAGAAAGGGCCGGAAGATCTGGGGAAGCCAAGGACGTGAGCAGATGGACCTGCAGTGAAGCCTGAGGCCTGACTTGGAGCAACGTTTAGATTCAGGGGGCACAAAAGTACACCGTGCCTTCTGCAGAGGCAGGGAAAACACTCCTCAGCCCCGCGGAAGCCTAGGAGAAAGCCCCCAGGAGGAACTGGGGACTCTCACCAGCTTCCTGGGCTGCAAGGAGCCGAGAAGGAGGAGGAGGAGGACAGAACGGTGACCCTCAGATTTAGTTATTCCCCGGAAACTTCCAGTAGAATGGAGAGGACAAGAGCCACGCTGCGCGGCTCCGGAAACCATGCTCCTATCGGCAAATAAACGTGTTGGGAATAAAAGTGGGGCTTAACTGGCTCGTCTGGTTTGACTTTTCAGGGGATGAGTGGATGATACGGAAGGTGAAGGTGGAAGAGGAGGATCAGGAGGCCGAAGAGGAGGTCGAATGGCCCCAGCATCTAGCATTACTCCCTGGCCCTTTTCCCGCGCCTGACCTGGCGCCTCTGGCCGCCGCGTACAAGCTGGAGCCCGGAGCCCCGGGGGCCCTGGACGGACTCGCGCTGGCCGGGTGGGCCCCGACCTCGGAGAAGCCCTACGGCTGCGGGGAGTGCGAGCGGCGGTTCCGGGACCAGCTGACTCTGCGGCTGCACCAGCGGCTGCACCGCGGCGAGGGCCCCTGCGCCTGCCCGGACTGCGGCCGCAGCTTCGCGCAGCGCGCGCACATGCTGCTGCACCTGCGCAGCCACCTGGGCGAGCGGCCCTTCCCCTGCTCCGAGTGCGACAAGCGCTTCAGCAAGAAGGCGCACCTGACCCGCCACCTGCGCACGCACACGGGGGAGCGGCCCTATCCGTGCGCCGAGTGCGGCAAGCGATTCAGCCAGAAGATCCATCTGGGCTCGCACCAGAAGACGCACACGGGCGAGCGGCCCTTCCCCTGCACCGAGTGCGAGAAGCGCTTTCGCAAAAAGACACACCTGATCCGCCACCAGCGCATCCACACGGGCGAGAGGCCCTACCAGTGCGCGCAGTGCTCACGCAGCTTCACGCACAAGCAGCACTTGGTACGGCACCAAAGGGTGCACGAGGCGGCCGGCCGCGCCCCCTCCTCTCCCGACGCGCCCGTCTCGCCGGGTTCCCCGGCCCCGTCCCCGACCCCGTCCCCTCCCGGGCCCAAGCCTTTCTCCTGCTCCGACTGCGGCCTGAGCTTCGGCTGGAAGAAGAACCTCGCCGCGCACCAGCGTCTGCACCGCGGAGAGGGGCGCCCCTTTGGGTGCGACGAGTGCGCGCTGGGCGCCACCGTGGACCCCGCCGCTGCCGAGTCCTTGGCCTGCGCGCCCGGTGACACCCCGGCGGCCCAGGGCGTTCCGGCCAGCGAGCGGTCCTCCTGCGCGGACTGCGGGCGCGGCCTGGCCCACGGGCAGCAGCCTGCGCGGCAGCGGCGGGTGCACCCGGGCGAGCGGCCCTTCGCCTGCGCGCAGTGCGGCCGTCGCTTCGGCTCGAGGCCCAATCTGGTCGCGCACTCCAGAGCCCACAGCGGCGCCAGGCCTTTCGCCTGCGCGCAGTGCGGGCGCCGCTTCAGCCGCAAGTCGCACCTGGGCCGCCACCAGGCGGTGCACACGGGCAGCCGGCCCCACGCCTGCGCCGTCTGCGCCCGCAGCTTCAGCTCCAAAACCAACCTGGTGCGCCACCAGGCCATCCACACCGGCTCCCGCCCCTTTTCCTGTCCGCAGTGCGGCAAGAGCTTCAGCCGCAAGACCCACCTGGTGCGGCACCAGCGTATTCACGGCGAGGCCGCCCACGCGGCCGCCGACGCAGACCTCTCGGCCCCAGCCTGGCCCACTCCCGCAGAGGCGGCGGCGCCCCCCATCTTCTTTTGAGCCGTCTTCTCTCCAGGAGCCTTCCTTAGCTCACTTAGTTGGAGAGAGAGACCCATGCCGAAGATCTGAGCGGTGAGCACGACGGCCTGGGGCCCCATGGCTGTGGTACCCTCTTTATCTTGCTGGAGAGAAGTAGTCCGGGAAGGATAACCAGCTGTGACATTCTGTGACAAAGACAATGCTGAGAGTGAACCCTTGCTGGGAACAGTTCAGGCGTGAGTCCTGGAAAGAATCCCACCAAAAGACCACATCAGAAAGCAGACGTTTGTTTTCTTGGACTGCACCCCGCTAAGGGCGGACTGGGTCAGGAGCCTCTCCAGGGGGAGTGAAAGAATGGTTATGTGTGTGCTTAAAGTGTCATTAAAATTAAAACCTGCAGGTTCTGGGGCTGTTAAATGCGCAGGGGGGGTACCCCCTAACTCTTCTCTTCCACTGCCCCACCTCAGTCCTCCCCCAGAGGACCATCCCTTCCAACCCCGGGGTGAGCTAAACTTAGCCAGGCGCTGGCAATGGGCTCTAGCAAATGAAGATACAATGGAGCTCACCATGAAGCCCCTATCCTGCTCCCTTCTTCTATCTCGGACACTTGATGGAAGGAACATGAACATGCAGGTCTCATGGCAGTGCCGAGGCTACGACTGTAGGGAACGCAGAGCCGGGCAGTGAGCCCTTTGGCCATTGCCACGGAGATGGCGAGCCACTTGGTGGGCTCTGGAACTCTCCCAAGAGGCTCTTGGAACAGCAGCCGCACCTGCCACCCCGCCTGGCAGCGTGAAGAAGGACAAGAACAGCAGATGAAGGTTGCTTTCCCCGCGCCATCTCCCCTAAGTTCTGTCTTTATAATGGATGCTTGATCCAGCCTCTCTGTAGCCGCGTGTGGCCGGCTGGCTGGCAGTGAAGGGGAGGAGAGGATGATGGGGAACATGCTGGTTTGGAGAAGGCTCGGGTCTGACCCCTCCCTGGTCTCTCACGGGACTTGGAGCAGAGAATCCATTTTCTTGCAACTCTGCTTTCTCATTACCATAGATTGTTGGTTGGTGAGGGCTGAGGCCATATCCAACTCTGGCATTGCCATCACCAAAAATAACCCTAGTCGATAGGTATTGGGTGCCTACTGCCTCCCAGGCACTATGCTGGGCACGGGGAAAAAGTAGTAAGCGAGACAGACAGGCTTGCAAGAAATATCAGAAATCCTTGGCTCAGGCGAGCCCAGAAGGCTCTGGGGGTGGGGGGGATATGGTGAGTGCATCCCAAATCTAGGAAAAGTCAAGGGAGGTTTGCAGCACAAAGACATCTCTACCATGAGGCCTGAAGAATGAGCTCAAGGAGCCAAATGAAGGGGGTGGGGAGTGGGGAAGACGGTACAAGCCGGGCACAAAGTCCAGCCCAGAGAGGCTCCGAGAGGGAGCATTGAATGAGGCCTGAGGAGCCCTAAGACGAGGACCCGCAAACTAGGAAAGCCTTCAGCACAGATCAGGGAGCTCAGACTTTATCCAGGGGCAGCGGGAAGCCGTGGAAGGGTTTGGACAGGGCAGGACTAGAATGATGTGAACACAGACACATTTTTAGAAAGACGACTGGCTGAGAGACCCTTACCAGGCCCGCTTACCAGGCACGGGATGAGTTGCCCAGTGCCAGGAGGGAGATGGAGGGTGGCGACGTCGGCCTGATTTCTGCTTGACGACTGACTACCCGACAGCAGCATTCCCCTGAAATGGGGAACAAGGGAGGAGGAGCAGTCTCGCCCTGGGGGAGCAGACTTGGATCTGCTGGGGGGATGGAACCAGCAGGAGCGGGCCATGTGGGTGCAGAGCTCCGGAGGGGGTCTGGGCCGGAGAGAGATCTGAGCCCCACCAACGTCTTTGTCAGACTGTGGGCCAGTGGATAATCATCGAGAAGCGGGTGTGGAGTGAGCAAAGGGGGGGCCTGGGACAGAACCCTTGGGACACTCTCGTTCAGGGGACGGCGTGCAGAGAAGCCCCGACAGACTGGGGATGTGCGGTGCCAGAGGGTGGAAAGGGAAGCCCCGAGACGCCCAGCAGGGCTGAGGAAAGGCAGTGTTTCCGGCCAGTGGAGGACGTCAGCAGCTGAAGGGTGTCGAGAGACCACCCAATAAGAACTTCTGAATCCTCTGGATTCTGCAGCAAGGAGATCGTTGGCAGCCCTGCTGAGACCTGCTTCAGGGGCCGCGGGGACAGAATTCAGGTTGCAACGGTGAGTCACAAATGCACAGCCCCCAGAAGGTAGAAGAAAATGAGACCAAGGTGCCAGTGGACGACTGAGGTGGCTCACGAGGCCTCTTTGACCGTGAGGCAAAGCAAGGAGGACACATGAGTCCGAAGGCAGAGAGTCTAACTTCTGCGGCCAAGAATGAGTAGGGATTCCAGGTGCCTGTGGCTGTGAGGCCGTAAGTAGGAACCGCTGAGTTTGGCCCCAGCAGCATTTGAAACACTTGGAAATTTCACTTGAAACTCTGGACTTCCAACTTCTCTTGGGAAAAGTTGGGAAATGTAGCAACTAGTGGCCGGAGCTGAGCGGAAGCTGGCCTCTTCGGATGTAGGACAGGAGGCGCAGTGTGCCAGGCCCGCTGCCCGCCCATCGGCTGTGCTCTCTCCAGTGGCCTCCCAGGCCTCCCAGGCACCAAACTTGTGATTCCCTCGAAAAAGAAGTAATCTCACAGACTTGGAAAATCAAACATATGAAAGCGACATTTATGTTGCTTATACCAATGTTTATGTTTCTCTGAACATTCTGGAATTCTTGTGTAAGAACAACTTCTGGCGTGCCTGGGCGGCTCAGTTGGTTCAAGTACCTGACTCTTGATATGGGCTCAGGTCATGATCTCAGGGTCTTGAGATCGAGCCCCCGCCCCCCCGTTGGGCTCCATGCTGGGTGTGGAGGCTGCTTAAGATTCTTTCGCTCCCGGGGCACCTGGATAGCTCAGTCAGTTGAGCATCTGATTCTTGGTTTTGGCTCAGGTCATGATCTTGGGGTCGTGAGACCGTCCTCTGCACTCAGCAGGGAGTCTGCTTGGGATTCTCCTTCTCCCTCTCCTTCTGTCCCTCCCCCTACTCATGCAAGTGTGCATGCTCTCTCTCTTTCTCAATAAATAAATCGTTAAAAAAAAAAAACCCAAGATTCTTTCACTCCCTCTCCCTCTGCCCCTCCCTCTCGCCCTCCGCTTGTTCTCACTCTCTTAAAAAAAAAAAAAAAAAAACAGTTTTTAGACCTTGCAGCATATCGGGGAGATCTATCGTGTGCCAGACATTTACAGGACTTTCCATCCTCCCAAATCTTCTTGACAACGTGTATCTTTGAATCCTTTGAGTTTGTTGGCAAATAGTCAAGGCATTTAGTGTCGAGCCTGGTGGTCACCAAAACAGGAGATGAGGCTAAAAAATGCAATGAGCTTGCAAGGAGAGAGCGGGCTTCCTGAGGGCTGCTTCCAAGGAGGAGTGCAGAGTGGAACAGCGACAGTCTCAATGCCAATATATACCCCCCACGGCACCTCCGGTGGGAGCCAGCCCAGGTATGACCATCTTGGAAAAGCAGCAACCTTTTAGCTTAGAACCACATCCCAGCACGTGAAAATGCTCTGAGAAGTAAAGCACAAGTGTACTATTTCTCTATAGAAGACACAATGTTTTATTAACGCATTAAAATTTATTTATTTTTCCCCGATCGTGTTCCAAACAAAGACTGGGGGATGCCCCTGGGGAGAGTGCCCAGTCTTTGCCCCCCTCACCCCCAGACTGTACCAGCCACGGAAAAACACGGAGGTGTTTAACCACACCCAGGGCCCTCAGGAGCTTACGCTGGACATGAGAGTTCAATGTCAAGGAAATGCCACATAAGCGCTGAAGGCTCTGTGGCTCTGAAGACCGGAGAGACCAGAGCAGAAGATGGGCCTGAACGCAGAGAGCTGAGCAGAGACGGGGTCCGGCTCCCAGGCAAGGAGGAGGGAGAGGACGGCTCCAACCCTGCCTTCACCCCACACACCTCCCTCCTGCGTCGCTCAAGCCCCGAAGCCCTGTGGGGTCTTCTGATCCTGCTCCCTCCCAGCCAGTGACCCCCCCCCCCCCACTTCTCTACTAACTGCCGTGGAAACTGCGATTTCGGAACTTTTCTTCTAGCATGGTAAAATCTACATGACATGAAATCGACCATTTTAAGCATTTTAAAGTATACACTTTGGTGGCATTAAGTTAATTCAGTGTTATATAAACATCGCTTCTGTGTTTCCAGAACCTTTTCATCCCAAACAGAAACTCCGTCCCATTGTGTTTTATGTGAGGGCACATGTCAGTAAGGTTACTCTTGGGGTCGGGGAGAGGCCAGTTCGGGCCTGCGGTGTTAGCGGGCATTGGGCGGGCTGCCCTGGAGCCCGGCCCCCCTGTCGTGGGATCTGGGAGAATGAGCTCCACATCCCTTAGCTACCAACATGTTAGAAAACTCCCATCCCACAGGTCTAGGTTCCTGCATGTGAAGGCGACGGGGTCCAAATTCACTTACCACTGAACTCGCGGATATCCAGCAAGTTTCCGTGAATTGTTATGGTTCACAGAGGTGAGAGACACCGTGGAGGCCTGGACCCCACCAGGCGTCCCCTAGCCTCTTTCCTCATGGCCTAGACTTCATCAGAGTCCCCAGGCCTCTCTGTGTCCCGGCTCCACCCCATTCAAGTGGAAGGGCTGGGCACACTACCTCATCACTATCACTTCCCAGGCTTTCCCCTGGCCATCCCAACTCAGGTGACCCATACACGTAAGAGCAAGGGACTCGGTCCTGATTAACAAGCCCTCCCCCCTCTTCTGGGTCTTTTCCTGGGCTCCCACCTCCTTCCTATCCCAATCTCCTAACCTCCAGCAGATCTAACTGGGAGATCTCAGACGGAAGGCAGCCCCAGAGCCATTCTGGTGATGGCCGAGGTGCTGGGGGAGGCAGAGAGAGACGAAGAACCGCATTGGGCTCCGGCATCAGAGCACAGTGGTGAACAGAAGACGGTGCTTCTTACCTGCCAGTGATGTCCGGACCATCCCCACGGCTCCCCCACTCCTTCTAGCATCAACACCAAAGAGCGGGGGCATGCAGTGCCCCCACACGCTCCAATCCTCTGCTGTTGCTGCTTTTCACCTTGAGCGGGAGGGGAGAAGGTCAATGAAGGAGCCAGCCTGGTGTGCTGCAGATTCAGACACTCAGACTGCTCCTATTGTCTTTCTCGGTGACACCAGGCCTGGGAAATTAAGTTCGTGATAAAGAGGGCACTTGGCAGCAATGAAATGAACAAAACGAAGCCGGTAAATGTATGAGATACTTCACCTGGGCTTTAATGAAGTCTGCCTAGCCTGTGTTAGGAAGACAAAGAAACTTCCATGCGGCCTGACCTCCTGTTTCTTCCCCCCTGCCCCCATCAGTAGGGCTGGACAAGGAGACCCGCTGGCCAGAGGAACCTGCCGGACATCCCTACAAGTCTCAGCTCAGAAAGACTCCATACGTTCCCGAGCCTCATCAACTCAGCAGGCAGGGACATTCTGGTGTTTGAATTTTCCACCTGTTAAGAGTGGTTAAGCTTTAATGTCTACCCAGCCTTGTGCAAACACTGTAGGGAATTCAATGAAAGATCTCACTCTCGTGGCATTTAGAGTCCAGAGGGAAGACAAGCCACAGGTCGCTCTGGGGCCCAGCATTCTGGCTGCTCCAGGAGATGCCGAAGAAATAAAAGCCACCTCACAAACCTAAGTCTTAGGGAGAGGAGGCTTGAGCTTCCTGAAGCACCCGGCCCCTCACACGTGGTGGTATGACCCAGCCATGGGCACAGGAGGGGTCCAGACAAGGGGAGGGCGCAGGCCAGAGCAGCCAGGGTCGACTTGCTACGTATGAGGCTCCCGAGTGAGTCTGGAAGCAGACAGAGAGGAGGTGGGAGAATCCAGAACAATCCAAGATGGCGGATAAGTACGTGCTGAGCTGTGCAGACAGGCGCGGTGCCCCCTGGAGGTCAGGTATTTTGGGGTTGTCTAGCTCAGCCTCAGTGCACAGCAAACCCACCTCTCTGGTTCTCTGCTGGTGGGGCATCGAATAATCGGGAGTCCTTTCTTCTACAGAGCTGGTGGCCACATCACACGGCCCTGTGTCAACCACTCCGAAGGAAATATCCCAAAGCTACTGAGGGACGGGGCAGGTGTGAGAAGGGTTTCCCATTACTACCACTAGTAATAACTGTAGCTAATATTTACCTAATACTTGGCCCCGACCTGAGTTCTTCATATGTGTGTGTGTATAAATGCAGCCAATCTTCACAATAACTACCATTATTATCCCCACTCTATAGATGAGGAAACTGAGGCACAGAGCAATTAAGTCACTTGAATGAGGTCACTCATTCACTCAACAAACACGAATGGAGTACGTGTCCCGTGTCTGGCATTATGAGATGCTGGGAGTAACAGTCATAAACTAAAATATCGTGAACGCTTACTTTGTGCTAAGTATTCCACAAATTAAGGGTTTTGTGGGGGCTGCTCCCTTTCCTCACTACCACCCTATGAGTGGGCACCATCGTCCTTGGCTTAGTTTTTCTGAGGAGGTAAAAGAGGCTCAGAGAGTCTAAGTCACTTGCCCACAATCGCACAGCAGTACGTGATGAAAGCAACCCAGTGCTTTGGTTCTAGAGCCTATTCTTTTAAAAAAAATTATATATATATTGTTTTGAGTTGTAGTAAAATACACATAGCCTGAACACGTACCATCTTAACCCTTTTCAGGGGTACGGTTCAGTGGCATTCGGCGCATTGACATCGTTGAGCGGCTGTCGCAAGCATATACCTCCTGAACTCCTCTCGTCTTGTGTGACAGTTCATTTTACATGCCAACTTGGCAGGGCCATGATGCCCATATATTAGGCCAAATATTATTCTGGATGTTTCTTGGAGGGGGGTTTGGGATGAGATCAACATTGGAATGAGTAAAGCTCATTGAGTAAATAAGTAAAGCTGCTTGCCCTTCATAACGTTGATGGGCTTCACACAGCCACCTGAAGACATGGGTAGAGCCGAGACTGGCCTTCTCTGGGTGATGGGCCTCCAGCCATGATCTGTGGTACAGGCTCCTCCTTGGGGCCCCAGCCTGTTAGCCTACCTGCAGGGTCTGACCGGCCAGCCTCCAGAATCCCGTAAGCCAACTTCCGGTAACAAATCTCTCTCTCTCTCTGTCTCTCTCTCTGTCTCTCTTTCTCTCCACATGTCTCTTGAGTTTGGTTTCTCCAGAGAACTCTGACGCATCCCAAATTCTATACTGATTAAACAACAGCCTCCCAGTCACTCCCCACCCCCTAGTCCCTAGGACCACCACGCCACAGTCTGTCTCCACGAACTTGACCATCAAAGTCCTTCAGATCAGTAGAATCACACAATATTCATTTTTATGACTGGCTTGGTTCACTCAGCGTGACATTCTTGACGTTCATTCACGTTGTCTCATGTGGCAGCACTTCCTTCCTTCTGTGAAGCTGAATAATATTCCATCGTAGGTATACATCGCATTTTGTTTATCAATTCATCCATCAAGGGATACTTGGGTTGCTTCTACCTCTTGGCTATTGTGAATAACACCACTAGGAACACGGAGGTGCCAATATCTCTTCGCATCCTTGTTTTCATTTCTTTTGGGTATACACCCCGGAGCAGAATTGCTAAACCATAGGGCAGTCCTATTTTTAATATTTTGAGGAACCACCCCATTGCTTCCCACAGCAGCTGCACCATTTTGCTTTCCCATTTCTTCGCATCTTTGCCAACACTTGCTATTTTCTGGTCTTTTGATAGTAGCCATTCTAATGAGTGTAAGTTGATCTCTCATCATGGGTTTTTTTTTTTTTTTAAGATTTTTATTTATTTATTTGACAGAGAGAGAGATCACAAGTAGGCAGAGAGTCAGGCAAAGAGAGAGGGGGAAGCAGGCTCCCTGCTGAGCAGAGAGCATGATGTGGGGCTCGATCCCAGGACATTGGAATTATGACCTGAGCCAAAGGCAGAGGCTTTAATCCACTGGGTCACCCAGGCGCCCCTCTCATTGTGGTTTTGATTTGCATTTTCCTAGAGCCTGTACATTTGTACACCAGATTCTGCTATTTCCTTGCAGACAGGATGCTCACATTCCTGGTCTTCAAGGACCTCCTTCTGGACCACAGGCACTGGATTACTTCCCAGGGCTGCTGTACCAAAGTTCCACAACCTGGGAAACTGAGGAATGCATTCTCTCACAGTTCTGGAGGGTAGGAGTCCAAAGGCAGGAACGTGCCCCTTCGAAGTTTCTCAGGGAGGATGCATTCCAGGCCTCTCTCCCAGCTTCTGGGGTTACTGGAAATCCTTACCAGCTGTTCCTTGCCTTTACAAAAATGAATAAAGGTAACCTTATTCAAAATGGAGACTGAAAGCCACATAGGGATGCTTCTCACACACTACCTGAGGTAGCTCACATAGTACAGCAGAGAGAGAAGATTCCCTCTCTGCCTAGCAACCGCAAGCTACCCTCACCTGCCGCCAATGAGAACCCAGCACTTCAATCGCCTGCAGCCAATGAGAGGCCACCACCTCAGTCGCCAGCAGCCAATGAGAGGCTGCCAACCCTTCCAGGCTCCTATTTTTCTCCAATGAACTTGTGTTCATAGCACCCCCTTGCAAATTCTGTTTCCTCTATAAAAGGTCAGTGTCCGCCTTTGCTCTCCAGACTTGCCCAGGGTTCCCCATTCTTTGTGTGTTACAAGTTGCAATTCCTGTGCTATTCTCAAATAAATTCATTTGCCGCTGGACACTCTTGGTTGGTTAGCTGCTGAAGTTGACTTCTTGTAGTCCCTTGTAGTCTCTGCCTCTGTTCTCACGTGGTCTGCTGTGTGTGTTCTTAGAAGGATCCACTCACATTGGATTAGGCCACCCTAATGGCCTCATTTTAACTTGATGACATCTCCAAAGACCCTGTTTCCAAATAAGGTCACCTTCACAGGCACAGAGGGTTAGGCTTTCAACATGTCTCTTTAGGGGACAACATTCAACCCAGAATACAGAGCTTCACTGAAATATCGACCCACAGCAGAGGAAGAGAGACAGAAATTCGGGGTCCTGGCGTTGGGCGAGGACGGAACCGGGAGGGGACGCTCCGCCCGGCAGGGGAGGGCTGTGGGCCACACGGTTCTGATGCGACGCGGGCCTCCGGGGACCTGGGCCCTCCAGCGGCTGGCACTCCCGGAGCGGAGTACTCCCGGAGTACTGTGATGGGCTGGACATTTTCGAAGATGTGTCACAGCATTCAAAAAAGTCAAAATACAAAAATTTCGCTTTGTGTTCTTTTATTCTCCAAGTGCTTTTTAAATTTCTATTTTCTTACTTTTCCGACAGTAAAATAGCTTTGACAGCTATAAACAAACAAGAAAGCACAGCTGACTTTTAGGTGACCGTAGAAGCAACCGAGAACAATCGTCATCAAACACGACTGTTTTGTCTGGGTTTCTGTAAACCGCAAATGCATGTGCGCACACGTACGTGCGTGCGTGCGTGCATGTGTGTGTGTGGCTGCTCCCCCTACTTGTGCTTGCTCTTCTCTATCAAATAAATAAAATCCTTAAAAAGAAAAAAAAAAGACCCTTCATTAAAAAGAAAAAAAAGACGTCAGCACAGCAGCCGTCGTCTGGAAGGAAAGTGATTCCGAGGGCCTGGGAGGGAGACAACTCCCCGTCCGGGGTGGGAGAAACAAGGACTCTTCACTCCCTACTAATCCTTGACATTTCTTTACCCAGAGACAAGTCTTACACTTCACAGAGTGGATCCCTCTGTTGTGAACAGGTGACGTCCTGTCTTCTCCTGAGAACTTTGTCTGGAGAAAGGCCGGGGCGTACTGTGGCCGTACAGAGTTGAGAAGCAGCAACTTAGGAGAAGGGGGCACTGGGGGTCTTCCAGAAAAGGCGCTGCTGTCAGGGAAAGCTTTTAGGAAACAGGTTTTCCCAACTCCCCAACAGAGGCCAGAGCTACAGGCCGGGCTTAGGTCAGCCTCAGGGACGTTCTTGGTTGGCACCAGGACACGGATTTATGCACGGGCTTATGTAACGTCATTATGTAACATCATTAGGAGCACTGCAAATTGGATTCTCCTTCGGGCTTTCCAGAAGCCAGACCCTGGGCCCGCCTCCAGCCCGGCGACGCAGTTGCTGCCTAGCTCAGAGCCCCCTTTCTCTCGCTGGGATTTCGCCTCCCAGGGTTTCCATGGAGGGCGGTCAGGGGCCCTCGGAGACCACCACGGTGCCCCGGCTTCTTCCCAGAGTGGTGTGGTTGTGGAGGATGAGGCTGACTCTCTCCGAGTAGGCTGGGCCATGGGGATCCTTTCTTCCAGAACAATGGGCCTCACCGCCATGGCATCCTTGTACGGCCCAACACACGTTCCCTCTGCGGCACCAGGTCCTCACTGGCCGTCCACGCAGGTCCAGGCTTGTGGTCCACCTGGACTATCGGTATCTTCTCCTCTCAGGTCTGGTCTTCAGCTGCTCCTGCCTTGCAATTTATCCAACTGGCAGGTTACTTATATAACCTGCTATATACACTTTCATTCATTTCCTTCCGTGGGAGGCTTCCCCAGCTCTCAGTGTCTCTCCTCTTTACTCTCCAAGCCTCAGCTGGCCCTTCAGGGGGATGGCAGTGTGGAAGGGAGGAGGAAAGGTCTCGTTAGACAGGGGGTGGTGTCATGGCACCGTGCCCTCTGAGGGGCAGGAGGCTGCTGGAATCCTGACTTTTCCTCCCGCAGGTGCTCGCTAAGCTCCTCCAAGTCACTGGCTGTCTGAGGGGACGTGGTCAGTCCGTGCCGTTCCCCAGCGAGGGCAGTCCACCCTTGGGATGGCCGCTTTCTGCCAGGGTGACTCACCGGACAGGTGGCTCTCCCACCCCTGCCTCTCTGCATCTGTTCCTTCCTTCTCCACGGACCAGCTTTCCTGCCTCTTTACTCCCGTGGCCTCCCACGGCTTCCACGTTCACCTGTTACCAAGGGTGGTCAAATGACTGACTGACCTCAGTTCCAAATTCCTGGAACTGGAAGGTCACGTTTACCAACCCCCTCTCCCCCCAAGCTCTGATCAGCTGTGACTGGGGACACAATCTCATGGTCTTCATCGGGGCCCTCGCCGCCTGCCACACGGTTGGCACTTACGAAGTGTGAGATATTGTGGGCTATTTGTATGTCTTCTTCATACTCTTGCCTTTCCCAGATCTTTTGTAATAACAGTTTTTAGATTGTCGGAATGAAGATCCATGTATGAAAAGAAGGTGGCGCGGGCCTGTGCAGGTGTATTTCTGATCAGTTGCTGCATGAGCGAAAGCTGGACGCTCGGCGGCTAGAGACAACACGCATTATCTGACCGTGTCTGTGGGTCGGAACTCGGGGCACAGCCCAGCCAGGTCCTCTGCTCAGGGTCCCCGGGGTCCGATCAGGGTGTCTGCCCAGCTGCTTTCTCATCCGAGGCTCAGCTGGGAGGGATCCACCCGCCCACTGGGTGCTCAGACAGGCGTTTGTTTCTCACAGTCTGGGAGCCCGAGATCAAGGCAGGGGCTGGCTGGGTTCCTGTGAGGCCTCACGCCCTGGCTTGCCAGCTCCCTATCTTCTCACCGAGGGAGCTCGCAGGGGCCTCATTTTTTTAATAAGGGCATGAATCTCATCGGACCAGGGCCCACCCTCACGACCTCCTGTGATCCTCATTACTTATTCCAAATCCAGTCCCACTGGGCTCTAGGAACCCTCTAGGGCTTCCTTCCACGTGTGACTAGGGGCGAGGGGAGGGACACGGTCCAGTCTGGAGCAGGCCTCTTTAGGCTTTATTTATTTACTCACTTGGGAGGAGTGGCGGAGGAGAGAATCTCCAGCAGACTCCCCTGTGAGTGCGGAGCCCGTCGGGGCCCCATCTCACGACCCTGAGGTCACGACCTGAGATGCCACCAAGAGTCGGATGCTCGACCCCAGGCGCCCCCAACTTCTCTCTTTAAACCTGGTTCCTCCCCTGCCCGACGGAGTCCTCCCTCGGGGACTACTCCCGTGAATAAAGACTAGGCTCCCCGACTTGGGTAGAAAGGGCTGGGAGGTGTTACCTGAGCTCCGCCGTTGGCGCGAGCCTGGCTGGGAGCACCGGGCCCGCCCCAGCGTGGCTGAGAAAGCGGCCTGCCGGTGCCGACTGGGGTCAGGAAGGACAGTGCCCGTCCACGGCCACCTCTGCTTTCAGGCCACCTTGGGGTGCACTGCGAGGAGGGGAGCCCCTCTCCCTGGGCTGCACCCTTCCCCTCCTTCTTGGGGCCTGGGCCTTGGCTGAAGGTTCAGGACTCCGCACTGGTCCCTCTGCCTGGCTCCCCGTCCCTTTCCCTGGGGCCTGGGAGGGGACTCGGTGCCCCATGGGCTCCTCGCCCGTGCTCCCTCAGCCAGCAGGCAGAGGGGGGCTTTGCAAGCTGGAAATCGGGATTTTTGGCAGATGCCTCTCCTCGCTCGTGTCTTCCCCACACCCGGAGAGCCCGAACTACCTATGACGCCGCCAAGGCTCGTGTGTTCAGTAGATGTGGTGTGAGGGACAAAAGGGCAAAGAGGAAGCTCGGCTGCGGGAACAGGAGCGAAGGGGCAGAGTGGGCACGCCTGGTCGCCAGGTCGGTTCTCCCTGTCTCCAAATATTCACATATCTTAACACAAACTTTCAACATTTTACGCCGATCTTTGAGCCGCACGTTAATGAGGTATCTTCAAGGTACAAATTCATCTCTTATCACACATGGGAGGATACAAAGTCTCAGAGTACCACCTCCCCGACAGCCAATTAATTACACGTGACCCCTGAAAAACATGGGGGTCGAGGTCAAAAGTCCATACAACTTGACTCCCCCAAAACCTAACTTATAGCCTACTGCAGACCAGAAGCCTTACTGATAACACAAAGGCAATTAACATATATTCTGTATGTTACATGCATTATTACTGTATTCTTGCAATAAAGTCAGTGAGAGAAAAAAATGTTATTAAGGAAATCACAAGGAGGAGAAAATACATTTATAGTACTCTACCATATTTATTGAAAACAACCCCCGTGTAAGTGGACCGGCCCATGTTGTTCAAGGGTCAAGTACACAAAGAGAAAAGGCCTCCTGACAGGGAGGAAATCTAGTGGATTCCATTGTACTCGAGTGATCACATTTATCATCATCATGATCATGATCATGGAAACGTTGACAACATATACTGCCTGACACGAAACGGCAGGAAGCACTCAGTGTCACCCGTCATATAGACTCCCTCAAAACGTAGAACCTGAATCCAGTCATGAGGAAACAGTCAGGCAAATCCAGGTAATGGGACGTTGTCCAGGGCAAATTCTGACCTATTAAGAAATGTCAATGTCGGGGCGCCCACGTGGCTCGGTCGGTTGAGTGTCTACCTTTGGCTCGGGTCATGATCCCGGGGTCCTGGGATCAAGTTCTACATCAGGTTCCCTGTGCCTCCTTCTCCCTCTCCCTCTGCTGCTCCCCTCTGTTTATGGTCTCTCTCTCTGTCAAATAAATAAATAGAATCTTAAAAAAAAAAAAAAAAAAGAAATGTTAATGTTGTGGAAGAAAAAGAGCAAGGGAAAGTTCTGGATTAAAAGAGACAAAAGAGACATGGCAAGCGAATGCAACGCATAATTCTTAGTTGAATTGTGGACAAAAAAAAAAACCCCTGTAAAATCACTCTGGGGACAATTGAAATCTGAATATAGACTATGCATTGTGCAGTGGTCTTTTTTAAAGATTAAATTATTTATTTTAGAGAGAGCGCACACGTGGGGGAAGGGCAGAGGGAGATGGAGAGAGAACATCTGAGCACGGAGCCCGACGTGGGGCTTTATCTCACCACCCTGAGATCAGGACCTGAGCCAAAATCGGGTGGGATGCTTGACCAAGGTGACCCTGTGCAGTGATGTTATTATATCAATATTCAATTTCTTGCAGGGTGTTAGTAGCAGTATGATCAGGTAGGAGACTGTTCCTCTTAAGATACATATGACAAAATATTTTGTAGTGAAATACCCTGATATCTGAAATATGCCCACAAACAGTTCAGCGAAAAAGAAAAAAACAGCTACATACATACGGGAAGAGAAAGGGAAAAATAGAGACAGAGAGAGAGAATGCAACTGTGGCGTGTATAAGGATGTTCATTGGACCATTCTTTCACATTTTCTGCAGGACTGAAATTGAAGGGGGAAAGATCAATTCCACTCCATGACATATATTTGTAAAACTGATACAGCTAGCTACTGTTAATGTCAAAGAAATTGTGCATTTAGAAACAACAGACTTTCCCTGTCCAGATCCCTAAAAGGCACACATTCAGGGATCCTACTTTCTGGAGATTTGAAAACAGGAGGAAAAAAAGCCACGAGCACAAAGCTGTTCACTGCGAGGCAAACATCAGACAGTAGAAAGATGTCTAGTTAAACGATGGGCCTCCGTTGCCTGGAATATTGTTGAGTGAGAGAATTACAATGTGAGACGGCAGGGTCACGAGCAAACAACTGAGGCTACACTACCACAAGGGGGCAGCAGAGAGCAGGAGCCAATCACAGGCCGAGTCCGTCCCCACTACCTCTGAGGTTTGTGATTTAGGACAAGTTATTAAACTCACCACCTCTGCAGCTCAGTGCCTGAACCCATAAAATGGGGGATAACAAACTTTACCTTTTAAGATTGCTCTGAGGATTAAATACCTTGCAAGCCTTTGGCACCATTCCTGGACACAGGGAGTGCTTACTTTGCTAGTAAAGCGAACTTATTCAAAACACGACCATCGAGGAAGGTACTGCTGGCAGGGAGCGGCAAGGGCCCTGCGTGGGCCCAGGGAGCATCGAGAAGCCCGGCCCGGCTGGAACAGAAGTCCTAGCTCTTTAAACGTTGAGGCTAATAGAAGGAAGACGAAATGATTAAATACAGACGATATCCATGACACTGTCAATTAAAAAGAAGGCAGGAGAGGCACCTGGGTGGCTCAGTCAGTTAAGCATCTGATTCGATGTTGGCTGTGGCCGTGATCTCAGGGCGGTGGGACAGAGACCCGCTTTCGGCTCTGCGTTTGGCGGGACCTCCTCCCTCTCTCAAATAAATAAATAAAATCTTCAAAAAAATAAAAAATAAAAAGAAGGCAAGAACGAGGGGGAGAAACCCAGAACAAGTGAGACAAACGTAAGCACAAAATAAGACTGTATATTCAAATTACATATTTACATATTTGCATAATCACACACAAACGGATTAAGGGCTCTAAATAAAGAACAGAATTTGACCAGCTGGGTTAAAAAATAAAATCCCACCGTAGGCTCTTGACAGAAGTCACATCTGAAACAGAAAGACACAGAAAGGTGGAGTCTGGCCTTTCAGCGCGCCAAGCTCCTCCGGGAGGGAGCGGTGACATCAGCTGACGCCTCGGGCAGCAAACGGTGGTCCATGTGCCCTCCCGCCCCGTGGCAGCCCCCCTCCCACTGGACCCCTGGAAGCTGTGGGGAGCCCGCCCAGACTCTGGCAGGTGAAGCCCCTTCTCACTTTCCTGCTGGAGGCCTCGGGCTGGCAGGCAGCAGAGGGCAGACTTCAAGGACCCCTGAAACGAGCCCGGGCCCTTCGCGGAATGCCCATGCCCACAATGGGGGCGTGCAGACCTTCTCTACTCTCCCCGCAACCCCGCCCCCTGGACCCCTGGAATTCCTGAGTTCAAAAAGGGCCTCTCTGTTCCCCTCACCAAAGACCCCATTTCCTCGTGAAGCAGCTGAAGGAGATGCGCAGACTAAACTGCACACAGATTTTCCACCAAACTAGCGATTCTGCATTTCCCAGCTAACAACCAGAAAAGGGTTTTGTGCTCGCGCGCATGCGCGGCAGTGGCCTGTGAGGCGAACACGCAGGCAGATCAGGAAGCTTCTTACCACTCATTTTATTACTTGTTTTCCACATTCTTAAAAAAAAAAAAAAAAAGACCTGAGCTTCCTATACGGTCGGAGGGGATCTGGACCACCGGGGCGGGCCTGGCCCCCAGCATCCTTGCCCGCAGCAGAGACGAAGGCTAGAAGGAGGGTTCCCTAGCAGGTGAGGGCACATGCCCCACCGCCAAGCACCAGCAGGGGTGCAGGGCTCCTGCAGGCTCCGCCAAGGACAAGCATGCAAACTCAAGGTCACCTATGCCCTCTGAGCTCACCTGCTCCTTCACGCCTGCTGCACAGGGTCTGCGTGATGCCTGATATTCGTGAAGTCCACCAAACAAAACCCTAAAATGCCAAAGGGAGGTGCTGACCATCTTCGTGACCGCTGCTGAGAAGGGGGAGAAGGGATAGGAGGCCAGCGGGCAGGACCGAGGGAGGGCTGCACCAGGGCGTCCAGAACCCTCCTCGTCCTGACTGTACCCTCCAACCCTCTCCCCGCAGCCCCGACCTCTCCAGCCTCGCTCACTGAAGCATGAAGAGGAGCAGACTCATCTTCCTGAGGCCTCTGAGTGGAAAGTGAAGAAGTTTCCTGTTCCTTACTCTCAGGTACAGCTACCTGTGAAGAGACTAGTCTAAACATCCAATGACGTCACCTTCTAGACATTAGCTTCCGAGACAGCCCTCTTGGGACACACTCAGTCCCCAGCCATGTGTCCCACGACCCTGAGCAGCCCAGCAGCCGTGAGGCTACAGCCCCTTTTGGGCCCCGAGTTGGCCTGGGTCTCGACTGGGGCACCTGTGTTCCCTGACGGCAGAGCCGGCCGGGCGGCCCCTCCTGGGAAACATGTGCACAGACAGTTCCTGAAGGTTCTTCACATCCAATAAGGACGAAGGTGGGAACATAAGGCTGGGGGAAGAGATCTGACCCTGGGGACGGACACAAGGCAGGTAAACCAGAGGCAGCACTGCCAACAGACCACTGAGTGCCACCTGCGGGGATCAGGGGCCGGGGGGCGGGGGGCAGAGCAGGACCTTCTGGCCTGGAGACCCCTTAGTCCTGCCTTCTTCTCCCAAGATGAAGTCAACAAGGCTAACCCAGTCTCTTATGGTTTGAATTGTGTCCCCCAAGTTCGTGTTGAAGTCCTAACTCCCAGTACCTAAGAACGTGACCTTATCTGAAGAGAGTTTTAAAGAGTGATCACATCACAGTGAGGGCACAGGGGCTGCCCCGTCCAGCAGGCTGCTGTCCCTACACAAAGCAGGAATCTGGACGCACGCGGATGCGGAGAAAGCCACGCGGACACGAAGATGATGAAGATGACCAGTGAGAAGCCGGGACGGAGCCCTGGGGCAGACTGCCCCTCACTGCCTCGGTAGGAGCGGCCCGGGCACCACTCTGACCCCGGACTCTGGCATCCAGACCGTGAGAGTGAGCGTCTGTTGTTTACGCTGCCCGGTCTGTGGTCTGTGGTCGGGCTCATGGTATAATGTGTGGGGCTCTTCCAAGGACTCATCTGGGAATTCTCTTCGGCAGCTGATCTTCCCAGCCTCCCGGGAGATAGCTGAACTCTCTCGAGGGTGTGGAGAGGCAGGCAGCGGAGCCGACTAGGTACTCGTCCCCAGAAGAGAACCACGGGCGGCCCCTTCCCAGGAGCTGAGGGCCTTTCCCTCCGCACCCCACTCCTCTCATGTTAGACTCCACACGGGCAAATCCAGCTTCAGCCATGGGGCAGGGTGTTCCCCAAAGGAAACCCAGGGCCCGATTTACCAGGAAAGCAAGGGCCAAGTCCTCCTCCGCACTGAGATCGGGAAGGGCGGATGCTAGGGAGCGGGGCGCTCGTGGTCCCGCTGCAGCCGGGCGAGCGTGGTATGCGCATGCGTGCAGGCCCAGCAGCCCCCCCGCCGGCTAGCGGCAGGGACAAGACGGGGCCGCTGCATCGGAATAAACCTGAGCCAAGAAGACTGCAGGCGTGGCTGAGAAACGCGCCCCGAACAGCGGCCTCCCTGAGCGAACATCTTGGAGTCAGGGCTGCTCAGGCCGACGCGGGACTCAGCGCCTTCACGGGCCGGAGGCGGGGAAGGTTCGGCCGGAGCAGGGCGAGGGCGCGGGGCAGCCCCTCGGAGAAGTGGCCAGGCTCGGGACAGCTTCGGCAGGACTGAACTGATGAAGGAGGTGGTTAGGGGCGCCCCACCTCGGGGCCCTGTGTTCCCCACCCCACAGCTGCTGCTCGAGGGCTCTCTGGACCCCCGCCACCAGGCCATTTGGATCCTTGGGCCGGCTCCAGGCCCCCGGCGGCCCCGCTGCCGCCAACATCGGCTCTGCCTCAACCCTACTTGTGGACGCCATCTGCGGGGGTGAGGCGGTAGGCACTGAAGGGGTGGGGGGACTCTGGGGACCCCCAGCGTGTCCAAGGGATGCATGCACAGGCACCATCGCGCGGCAGTTGCGTGCTGAGGAGAGCGGCTGCTGGGAGGGGCTGGAGCTGGGCCCAGAAGGTTCTGCCGTGGGGGCATCCAGAGGCAGCTGAGACGCCGGGCGGAACCTTCGGCAGGAAAGGCCCAAGGCGTCACTAGCCCTGCTGCCTTCCGCCTGAGCACGAAGGATCTTTGGTTTCGGCCTGGTGGGGCCCTTCTGCCTCCAGTAGGGCCGGTGTCTGTGCACAGGGCTGTCAGCCCAGCGAGGTCCCCGGGAGGGGGCCCACGGCCAGGAAGCCTGGCGCTTGGGCCCAGGGCCCCGAGGGCGCCTCCCCAGCCGATCCACCTGGGTCCTCATGGTGGCTACTTCCTGAGACAGGCCTGTTAGGGCCGCGGCGAGCCGATCCAGCTTCTCGGAGAGGGCAGCACCCAGGCTGCGGAGCTCGGGCTGCAGAGAACTTCCGCAGGGGCAGGGCTGCGGGGGCGCCGGCGCCAAAGCCGGATGGTCAGCAGTCACAGCGGGCGGCTCAGGCAGGCCTCTGGGAAGCGGCTTCCCGTGGGTCCCCGCTGAAACCAAAGCAGGGACATGGGGTCAGAGTTCACGGGCCGTCAGAACCTTTCTCTCCCCCCGCGGGGCCCCTTCAGCGTCCTCCCCAGCCATTCAGGCCTGGCTTTGGATGGGACGAAAGTAGCTCGGGCTTGAGAATATGGATGCCAGCGGCCAGGACGTCAAAGGTGGCACACCCCCGGCTTCTCCCCAAGTTCATGGACAGGACCAACCATGGACTGGGTCTCAAGCTTTCCCAGGACAGCGAGTGACCTTCCCACCTTCTAGGAAAAGGCCTGCCTTTCGGAGCAAACGGCATCCCTACCGCATCAGAGGGCAGGGTCCGGAGAAAGCTCAGCAGACAGCAAGAGGCCAGGGCCACGGACAGCACCCGGGAGAGGGTCCCAGGAGGGCCAGAGCAGCCTGGGGCGGGGAGGCTTCTAGGGGGGTGACCGGGGCTGCGTCAGTGCCCCGCGCTACTGCTCACCAGCACGTCCATCCTGACCTCTACTCGCCCTATTCTGAGGTCAGAGCAGGATTTTAGACCTTAAACTATTTTTTAAAAAGCACCTAATCCTTTGCTGTAAGGCCCCTTGGAATGGTCTCCACCCCAGGGAAACCTCGCAGGAAAGCCCGTTTACCACCCCAGACTGTTGGGGCCGACCTGCCTTCCCCTGCACCCCAGCCCAGCTCTGCCCCCTCGTCGCACCCCGAGGCTCCAGCCAGAAGGAAGGGGAGAACACCCTGACTTGTGGAGAACCTGTGGGGAACCGAGGGCACCCCCGCCGGGCTGGAGTGCTGCCCGGTCGGCTTCTTCGGGAAGGATCTACGCTAAGGGCTAGGATGCCAGCAGCGTGGCAGGCACACTTCTCCCCGAGGGGACGGGCCCAGCAACCTCCGCCAGCTCGGCGCTCTTGGAAAACCGGCTGCGCCTCCAGAGCCGTGGAAGCGGGGAGCCGGCAAGAGAGCCCCCGCCCGGCTGCTGGGGCGAGGGTCCCAGCACAGGCCCGCCCAGTGGGCCAGGCCCCCGAGCCCCGTGCGCTCCCTCCGCGCCTCTGGGAGGTACAGGCAAGGGCTTCCCCGCGGCCGGTGTGCCGCAGAACCCCGGCTCCCCAGATGCCCTCGGCCGGGTCACCCAACACCGCGGGGCCTGTTTCCGCCAACCCCAGACTTTGATTCTGGGTGTGACCTACGCCGGCAGGCCCCCCTCTAGAAAGTACTTTTAGGAAAAAGCCAGCTATTTCTGTGAGAAAACACTGAGTGAAGTAACACCCTGGACCTCGAGGGGAGAGCCCTCCCGCCTCTGACCCGAACGAGCTGGGAGGGGAGGCTGCTGGGCACAAGCTGCCCCCCGCTTCTGGCCTGCCTGGCCCACGGGAAGGTGCCGAGCAGCAGGGAGGGCAGGCGGGGGACCACAGCGGACGCTGTGCCCGCAGGGCCCCTGACGACCTGAGGGGACGGGGAAGCCACCAGTTCACCTGCAACACTGGGTCTTCCGCTTCCAGGCCCCAGACCCCGGGGCTCTTCACCGACCCCGGGCCTCCAGGACAGGGGCCCAGGGGCTGATCCGAGAGGTTGGCGGGGTCCCGGCCGGGGCCTTTTCTCCGGCTGGGGGGCAGGGCAGGGGTTCCCAGCGACCCCTGCAGAAAGAGCACAGAGCACCCGGGGTGGACACCCCTCTCAACATGCGGATATTGGAACAGGGCCCAAAGAAACGGAACTTTCAACTTTCAGACGGTGGTGAGATGGGAAGTGGGACGGACACGCTTGGCCTGCCGGGGAGTCCAACCCCAGCTGAGTGACCCACTGGGGCACGTGTGATGAGGGTGGACTGGGTTAGTTCTGGAATCCTCTGTGGCCAGGGAGCCACACCTCTGGCTCTCCCACGAGGTAAAGGCCGGAGGGAGCAGACGAAGCAGACGGAGAGGGCCGAGATCTGCAGGCCCCGGCCCGCTGAGGCCCCTCCAGGCACGCGCTGTGGGCGCCCCGTGCCCAGTGCCCCTGGCCAGTGCCCAGCCCGCTCAGCCGTGTCCCACGGGAGGAACACGGTGCGGCCCACCTGTGCTGGGGCCGAGGGCTGCGTTGGTGGGACGCTCCCCTCCCCGACCGCTCCCCGCATCCCTACCTTCTCTAGCACCGCCCGGGGGGCCAGGCCGGCCTGGGATTTCCGAGCACGCGTCTCTCCAGGAAAACTGGGGCCTGCCTCCTGTCTTCTCTTCCGCTTTTCCTGCGGGGAGAAATGCCGGGTCAGGCCTGGATGGAGGAGCGAGGCTGCCCGGGGGAGCAGGCAGCATTACCTTCAGCCGCAGCGGCTGTGCTGCCACGTGTGTATATATGACGTTGTACTTTGCACGTACCCTTGGATCCCCAGTTTGGTCCCCCTCCCAGCTGCCCCTTTATACTATGACGAGTTAACAAGTTGGGGACCTGCACAAAGCGAGACCCAGCTATTTAATCTCTGGCCAGATCGCGCCCCTCTTGGCGCGATGCTGTACAGGTCTCTGTAAAAAGTCCTTGCTGTCTCAGCAGCCAATCAACGTATAGTTTATTTTTTTTTCTGGGTTTTTGTTTTGTTTTCTTTCTAATCGAGGTGTGAAAAAGTTCTAGGTTCAGATGAAGTTCCTGATGAAGAAACACAATTGAGATTTTTTCAGTGATAAAATCCGCATATTTGTATTGCAAACAGCGTAGCTAAAACTTGACGTAAATTCCTCCTTTTTTCCTTTTTTGGCTTAATGAATATCATTTATTCAGTATGAAATCTTTATACTATATGTTCCACGTGTTAAGAATAAATATACATTAAATCTTGGTAAAAAAAAAAAAAAAAAAAAAGAGGACAACCTCTAAGGTCTCCCACGTGGCAGAATCTCACTGCGGACGGTTTTCATTTATCGCCAAATTTGGAAAATTTATATTACTATCATAACTACACACGTGCGCGTGCCCACGCGCACACAGACACGCCTGACTGGTGTCGGCTGTAAGAGCCTGACTTAGAGCCTCTGCCCGCCGCGCCGTCCACTCGGAGGACGTCCATCTCGGCTAAATGGACCGTCGGAGGCCTCACATGGCGATCAGCAAACCCGCCGGACACGGACCCGGGCTGGCCCGCCCGAGCCATGAACGCCCCTTGTTTGGAAGGTCCAGCATCACGCAGATTTAGATAACCAGCCACTTGAGTGACCCCGCTTCTCCCTCCCGGTGCCCTAACTCCCATCCGGATGCTTTAAATTCCCTAATAAAGTGTGAACCCGCCCTGGGCCCACGAAAGGCAGAGTCCCGGGCGTGCACGGCTCTTGCTGTGCCTCCCCAACCGCCACCACGGCGCGTGCCCCGCGGGAACTGGGGGTAACAAACCTCGTTCCTCCAAGTCCCCTGATGGCTTTGCCCACACACGTCCTAGGATAAGAACCACAGGACTAGCCCCAGGGGGGGTAAATGTCCACGGGGCTCCCTACGAGTCACAGGGGCCGGGAGAGGGCCTCGGGCTTCCCTCGCTGAGAGTGTCACCTCGGACAGGCTGGGGACCGGCACCACACATGCGCACAGACCGTATCAGCGCATATGGTGTGCACGCGTCACAGAGGCAGAACGGAAACGAATTAGGTTTGTTACCGGGCTCTGGCGACACAGAGCTGCTGCCCGGGCAGCGGCTGAGTCCCGGGGCGGGGGGGTGGGGACAGCTCGCTGGCCTCTTCTCTCCCCTTGCGAGCTCACCCTGCGGGAGCAGCTGCCAGAGATCGTCTCCTTCCGAGCTGCTGGAGGTGGAGCTGGAGCCCGGGCTGGGGCTGGGACCCGCCAGGCAGGCGAAGCGCAGGGGCCGCCCAGGCAAGATCCCCTTCAGAGAGTTCTCCAGACAATGGAGTGGGGAGGGCTTCGAGGCCACACCTGGGCAAACGACAACAGAAGAACATTCGGTCCATCAGCCAGACGACAGGCGGGAGGCCCCTCCAGCTCTGGGACCCTGAACAGCTCCCACTCTGGCCACGGATGGTGCAGAGGAGCGAAGGCAGCGGGGAACTTTCCCGAAGTCCTGAGTCCCCGGCACCCGCCCCTGGCAGTCTGGCTGCAGACAGACCCCGGGTATTAGCGCCAGGCAGCCCCCCTCCTACTTGCTTCCCTCAGGACCAGCGGTCCCAGAGCAGAGGCTCAGGCCTGTCCACAGGAAGCCCCCCAGAGCCAGCCCTCCTCTGCTGGGAATATTTAGAAATGCCACATTTATCCAAGTAAGCCAGACCCTGGCGGCCACTGCGGCAGGGCCAGGAAGGAACACCGCTGTAAGGACCAACGAGCAGTGGAAATGGCAGGGGGTCATCCCCCCCGCCCACCTGTGACCACAGGCAACAACTACGATAAAGGAAACAAACGATCATCTCCCAAAGAAACCCCATGGCTGCTGAAAACCACACGCCCCCTTTCTTCCAGCGGTTCACTTGCGGGCTTCTAGTCCAGGCAGCCGGGGTCTGGAAAATGTACACCTTCCAGCACGCTGGGGCGTGCTTGTGGGGAGGAGGGAGCAGAGGAGAGGGGAGGGGGAATTTAGCTCCCCGTCGAAGATTTCACTGGGAGGGACGACATGCCAGGAAATACCAGAGCGGATGCCAGCTCACCATCTTGGAGCCACCTCCACGGCCCCGGCCTGGGGGCCCCGTGGTCTTTGAGCCCTCGCTGGTAGCAGGCGATACTGCTGGAGGTAAGCGCCTGGGGGCTGGCCAGCCGGAAGCCGCTGGTGGGCGCTTCTCCCTGACTCTGTCCCAGGTGAGCTGGCTCCCCCGCCTCGCCTCTCAGTCCTGCTTCCGTGAGAAGCCAAGAGGCCTGTCAGCCCCGTGGGGCACTGAGGCGAGGAAGTCCCGGGGGACTTCTGCCACCGCTGGCTTCTTGGGCACATGAGCTCCAGCCGCGGGACACGCCAGGCCTACAGATGCTCCCGGGAGCCTCCCAAACCTTCCAGGACCTCTTTATCCCCAGAGCCAGCCACCTGGACTGCTGGGGGCCCGCCAGCTCAGCGAATGTGCTGGACACCAAGGCATGTGGGGCCATCACAGCCAGAATGGAAAGACGCTCTGCTGCGGATGCCCTGACCCAGGCCTGGACTCGGAGCAGCAGATGGTGGGACTTGCAATTCACCTCCCTGGCAGGTCCCAGCCCCGGCCCGAGCCCGGCTCCAGCTCCAACCCGGCCATGGCTCCAGCCCCTGCACCAGCCCTGCCCCAGCCCTGGCCCCAGCTCCAACCCCAGCTCCAGCCCCGGCCCCTGCCCTGCCCGGCCCCGATGCAGCCCCGGGTGTCCTGCCTGGACCCCACCCACCACTGAGAGGCCGGCAGCACGATCTGGCCTCCTGGCTCACACAAGCCTCTGCCAGGCCATTTCCAGAGCGTCTTCTCTTACTCAGGGCTGGCCGGGGCCCTGCCAGCTGGGTGCTGGGGGGACAGGGCCGGGGCTGGCTGGGCGAGAATCGCCCTTCCCTGCTCCCCGACGCCGGGGCAGCCGTGCTTTACCTTCCTTGTCTGCCGTCCAGTTCCTGGGCTCCGGCCTCTGGGGCGCCCTGTCCCCCGCCGAGGACCAGGACGAGGCTGACTGTGGCCTGAGCAGCGGCAGCTCTCTGAGACAGTTCTCCAGGCCCTGGAGCGGGGAGCTGCCCGCGGGGCTTCCTGTGAAAACCCCACATTTGCAACCCTGGATGGTCAGTCTCTGCGGGGCCCGGGAGCCTCGCCTCCACCCCTCTGTCCAGGGCAGCTGGGGCCACGGGAGCAGGCTCGGAGCACTGGGCCTGTCATGCCACCACCGGTCCCCAGCACGTGTCGGCCCCGGCCCTGGGAGAGGCCAGCCTGTCTGAGCCGTCTACACAGACCCTGGCAGGTGCGCTGTGACAAGGGCGGCCCATCCTCGGGCGGGAGGCCGCCCTGCTGCCTTGCCTGCAGACTGCCCCGAGGCTCCCTCCACCAGCCGGAGGGAAACGCTCAAGGGGCCTCCACCTCCCGACAGGATGGGGCTGGTTAAGAAGGCCAACACTAGTGTGGTCGCAACTTGGGGGAAAAAAAAAACTAAACTAGTCAATCGAAAATATTGCATTTCTAGTGACAGAGCTGTGGAAGCAGCAGAAAGTAGATGAATCCAAAGTCGAAAAACGGAAAGGCCCTTCCTGTGTGAGCCGCCATCGCGGCCACAGTCTCCCGAAGGCCTGTGCTGTCACTAGACCAGGCAGGGCAGGAAAGCGAGAACCAGAGCTTGGGGCTGCCGCGTAGGGCCGGACAGCGAAGCCCAACTGCAGGAGCCCCAAATGCAGCTTCCCTGGGTTCTAGAGCAACAGAGGGAGCTGGGGAGCTGGGCTGGAAGCTTCTGAGAGGCAGCACGAACTCTCCTGCGGTTTGGGCTCCTTGGAAAGCGAAGGGCACCAACAGGGGCCGCACGAGCAAGCGAAGCTCCAACCCCCACGGGCCGTGCTGCGCGGTGGTTGGCGGGAATGGGCTGCAGCGAGTGTCCGAGAAACACGCGGGCAAAATTCAGGAAGGTGCCAAAGGGAGATGGCGAAACAAAAAGCAAGGTGGGAAAGCTGCGTATAGAACTCCACCGCCAGCTGGGCCGCGTGGAGAATGCCCCCGGAAGGGGGGAGCGCGCGTGGCCGGCAGTGGTGACTCGGGGCGGGGGACGTCATCTCTCCTCTGAAAGCTTCTACAGCTTTTGAACAAAACCCTATGATTACCTTTTAAAAACTAAACCTTAAAAAAGAAAAGCTGGCTGCGTTTGGGGAGGAAAGAGCCCCCACAGCAAGCGGCCGGCCTTGGGGCGGGTGGGGGGCGTGCGGGGGGCGTGCGGGAAAGCAGGCGGCCACGGCATGGGAGGCCCCGGCCGGCCCGGGGCAGAGTGCTGGGACAGCCCCAGGCCTTCCGCAGACAACGGATGAGGCAGAATACAGGGGCGAGCAACGGGGGGACCCAGGGGCAGTGGACAAGGAGGACTAAGAGCGCTTGGGTGATTCAAGAGGGACAAAGGTCAGGAGGGGACACTGCAGAGTCCTGCAGCATTCCAAAGAGCCTTGACGGCTCACTGTGGCCACCTCTGCCCCGGGGCGGGGGGGGTGGCGCTTGGAGAGACGCAGGTCACCGCAGTCACTCCTTAAAGGGCTTTTACATGAACCTCGGAACATTCTGTCCTAAGCCAGACATCAGTCTGATATTACAGGCATTTCTTTGTGGCCGGGGTAAGGAAAAAGTTGACACTAAAGGAAACCTTTCTATTTTGTAAGGGGTCTCAGATGTAGCCTGCCCCTTCGGAGCTAAGTGCCCGCCACCAGCCTGCGACGAGTCCCGGGTGCGAGTCCCGTGCGTGCTCCTGCGTGGACACCCCCCTCTGCTCCAGGCACCGGCTGGCTCAGATAGGATGGGGCCCCGGAGGCCTCTCACCCTCCCCAGCACTGCCTCCCAGCCTCAGGCTTGCCAGCTCACCTTTTCCAGGCGGACGCCCCTGGCTACCGCCAGGGCTCTGGAAGTCCAGGTCCCCGTCGGTGCTGCTGGATGAGCAGAAGCTGCGAGGGGTGCTGTGGGGACCGGAGGGGAGGGCAGGGCTGCCTCTCACACAGCCCGGCAGACTCAGAGCCAGAAGAGGCCCCCCAGTCACCTCTGCAGGAAACAGCACAGCTGACGTCACGAGAAAGCCACTGGCCGAGAGGTCCCCTAGGCCCAGGGCTGGGTGGGTACCCAGGACACCTGCCCCAAAGGATCTCCCACGAGGGTCTCCCCTCAGGTTAGGGGCTCAAGCACTCGTTAAAAAACCCACGTGACCCCAACTGTTGGTCTCAGGGGGTAGGAAAGTGGGTACGGGCCCTCAGAGGGGACAGCGGGCAGGAAGAGCTGGGCTGCCACCGCATTCCGGAACTGTTCAGGGGGCATCGCTCAGGGGCCTGTGGAAGGGCCTGCGCCTCAAGAGGCCGGGAGGGGGAGCAGGGGCCTGATGATGTCCTCCCGAGCCCAGGGGCCCGTCTACCTTCGCTGTGGGATCTGCAGGGCTGCAGCTCGGGCCCCCGAGACCCGGGGTCTCCTGGCTGAGGGCTCTGGAATCCAGAGGCGGCCGGCGGCTGGGGAGGTAACGACCCACTCAGGGGAATGCCCTTCAGACAGGCCTCCAGGGCTTCCAGGGGTGAGCTCGAGGCACTGCCGGCTGGGACAGGGGAGATGGCCCTATCACCATCCCGGGCATGTCCCCCTGGCCCGGCCCCAGGCGTGGAGGCCTGCCAGGCAGGACACCCTGTGGGGGACTCGGTTTCACTCTCTGTTCCCGCAGGGCCAGGGCCAATCTGTACCCCAGCCCGGGGTGGGGCGGGGAGACCCCCAGGCGCACAGCAGCCAGCTTCCTGACGGGCAGGAAACCTCTATCAACGAAAGTCCTTACGATGGACGGCTCCCGGGCAGGGGCCCGATGAAGGAGGACGAGGGGAAGAGAGGGGCGTCCCCGCCTAAGAAGATCGGCCAGGTCCTCCCCTGCGGGCTGGACCTGCTCCCCGACCCCACCCCCCACCCCCCATCCCCTCCGCGGGCTGGCGGAACCTGACTGGCGGGGCGGAGGATCCCACTGGAGGACTTAGAGATGCCCCAGGCCTCACCTTGAGCTAGGGGCCCCCAGCTGGGCACTCGGCCCCCTCTGTTCTCTCCATCGCCCCCCAGGCTGCTGGTGGCAGAGGGGCTGCGGGTCCACTTGCTGAGCCGACAGGACGCGGGCACTGGGGGGCTCTGGGCCCGGCCGTCCTCCGTCTTCACCACAGAGAGCACGCTGCCGGCTCCTGGACCGGGGCCGGGAGGAGGGGTCTGGAGGGGTCTGGGCCCTGTGGGAAGCCCCCATGAGGCTGTCACAGGGTCAGGACGGGGCTCCCAAGGCCCCCGGCCTCCTGGCAGCCTCTGGCCCCGAGGCGGTTACGGCTCAAACGCCAGCACGCTCCCATCTTGCCCCGGGCCCCTCTGGGGTGCCTCCAGAGGTTTCTACTGAGGACTGCCCATCAGGCACCACGCTGTGTGCCAACTCGACCCCCGTCTGCTCGAACATGACAAGAACGCCCAATTCAAGATTGCGCCCCAGGTGTCTACTGGGCCCGAGCTCTAGCTTCTGTTCTCTGCCTCCCCCACCCCCGCTCCATTCCTCCCTTCTGGAACTTTCAGCCCTACTCCAACAGCCAAGCTGGATAGTGACCACGGACTGAGGAAGCACTTCCTACACGCCCAGCTCCCTCTGCAGGGATGGCCCCTGATACGGGGCACTCCGACCGACACGCAGGGGCAAGGGCCCGAGGGCCTGACGGGGAGGCCTGCTCGGGGCCAGGAAAGGGAACGGATGTCGTCCCGGGGCCCTCCCTGCGCAGCCAGTGCCCTTTACCTCCAGAATTCCTTGGGCAGGCCCCTGGGTCGTCCCGCAGCGGTGGGTCCCGCAATCCCGAGGGGCTGGGACGCCTGCGCCGGGCCTCCGGGATCTCCTTCAGACAGTTCAGCAGACCCTGCAGGGGACAAGTCCCGGAAGCCGCCTCTGTCTTCACTACAGGAGAAAGGAACGCACTGTCACCCTGAGCCCAGCCACGCAAACGACAGAAAGTAGATAGTCCAGAAATCTGGAAGTGTGGGTCTTCTCCTGGTGCTTGGTTTAAAAATGCCTCTTTTGGGGTGCCTGGGTGGTGCCATGGTCGTGGGATGGAGCCCCAGGTTCCGTGCCCAGAACAGAGGCTGCTTAAGTCTCTCTTTGTCCTTCTGCCCCTTCTCCCGCCCCCCACCCCGGCTCTCTTAAATAAATAAATAAGGGGCGCCTGGGTGGCTCAGTGAGTTAAAGCCTCTGCCTTCGGCTCAGGTCATGATCTCAGGGTCCTGGGATCGAGCCCCACATCGGGCTCTCTGCTCAGCAGGGAGCCTGCTTCTCCCTCTCTCTCTGCCTGACTCTCTGCCTACTTGTGATCTTTCTCTGTCAAATAAATAAATAAAATCTTTAAAAAACAAATAAATAAAATAAAATAAATAAATCTTAGAAAAAAAAATCTAAAAAGCGCCTGTCTTCACACTTCCCCAAAGCAGACGGCTGAAAGGACGGGAGAGGAGAAGGCTGGCATCAGGGCGGGGCACGGGCACGGGGAAGGAGGTGAGCGGTCCTTCCCCACCCCTGCTTCCCTGGGCGCCGAGCAGAGCCTCTCTCCAAGGAGGACCAAGCTTTCACACACACACACAAGTGCGGTTCTGTATGGGAGCCTCGCTGTACCTGAAGGCGGGACTGTACCTTTCACAGACAGGACGGCCATGGCTCAAAGGCTTCAGGAGCCTCTCGCAGTCTTCACAGCTCCTGCCTGGCCCTCACCCCCCACTGCCCGATACCCCCCACGCTAAGCGCCCAGAGTGAGTGCAAAGTGACGCCCGGCAGGTGCCCCTCAGAGGTCCCACGGTAGGTAGGACGAGTGAAAAACACAGAAGGATCTGGGGCCAAGTCAGTTTGCGAGTTCCCTTCCTCCAGGTGACCAAACGTCATCCTCCTAAGAAAGCCACCTGGCTCCAGAAATAGGTCCCCGACGAGAGCAGAGCAGCTGCCCCTTTGGGAAGACACTGTACGCACAGAGAAACAGCTGCAGAGGAGACAGGGCCCCAGGGGACTCACCTCCCCAGGGTGGGCTCTCAGGCCCCGGCCGCGCTCTGGTTAGTGGAGATGGGCCCTGGCGGGGGACAGGAGGCAGCAAGCCGCGGGCCACCTCGGGGTGCTGGGGCCCAGGCACGAGGATCTCCTTCAGGCAGTTGATGAGGCCTTGCAAGGGGCTGCTCCCAGGAGCGATTCCTATGGCACCTGCAAGACCAGCCAAGGTCAGGGCCGCCCTGATGATGGCGGCTAGGGGACTCTCAGAAGGTCCGAGATCCCCACCTGTTTGGACACCTGCCACGTAGGGCTGCAGGGACCAAGTCGAGAGACCACCCGACATGCTTGAGTGAAACGAGTATGCCTCCGTTTCCCTCCCCCGGCGGTTCTGGGGCACACCCGACTCTCAGCCTCTCACCTGTCCCCAGGGTCCCTCTCTCCTGTCTTCCGTGGCCCTTCTTCCTGCTGGGGCTACAGGGGGGAGGGCTGGGCTCCCCACCTGGGGCTTCTGGGCCGTCCTTCTCTGTAGATCTTGGTTTGCCAGCAGTTTCTGTCACAAGAGAGACAGAAAGGTCTTTCTAGCCCCGGGTCCTGGCCCTGAGGGACGGCCCCGGACTGGCCCCCACACAGGACAGGCCTCCCAGTCGCCCACCCATCCCTGGGGGCCAGCCGAGTCCTGGAAACTTGGACTCGTGGCAGAGTCAGCCCCTGCAGGCTTGTCCTAGGAGTCCGTCCTGGCAAAGGCAGGGCTCCTTCCCCTGTTTCCTTCCGGTGTCATCGTAAACACCAAGACTGCTTGCTCTGAGTAACCCGGATCCCCCGAAATCCAGCCTGACTTCGGCTCAGTAAGTGAGTCCGGCGGCCTTGACGCGCAGGGCCCAGCCTGGTGCTCCTGCTTCCCAAATCTGAGCGGGCAGACCCCCAGAGCCAACCTGCCAGGTGGCACTTAAAGCCACAGGCTAAATGGGGTCTGTTTTCCAGGAGAGCCAATTTTAGTCCATATTCATCTAAAATATTTTAAATAAAAGACATTTCAACAAATGCAAAATTTGCAAGAATTTCTAGAAATACAGAGAGACCCCTAGAAATTCTGGTTGCCCCCCTCTGCTCTTAGGGCTGCCCTGGTAAGAAGGTCTGAGACTCAGGTCAGGTGCACGCAGTGGTGTCCCTCGCCGACGGGCCTGCATGTCGGAAACTGCCTTCCGCTGACCGTGCACGGCCGCGCAGGGCTCTGCAAGCCAGGCTGGGAGAGAACTGCTCAGAGACTGAGCATAGCGCGTCCTCTCTGCTCTACAGACGGGGGCCCTTGTCCTGCTCTCTGGGGAGCCGGCCCGCTTTAGCAACAAGGGAAACTGAGTCCCAGAGATTATGAAGAGGCCACAGAGTCTGGTCTCCTTGCCTCCAGGGTCAGAGCCCTGCCCCTGCTGGGTGGCACTCACTGACGGGGAGGAGGTTCCCCTGGCCCCCAGCTCCAGGAGGGCTGCTGGACGATGAGCCGCTGCTAGACGTGGAGGCCAGGTGGGGCCAGCCAGTCGGCGTGTCTGGAAGGCAGCTGAGCAGGCCTCGGAGAGGGCAAGTCTCCACGGTCCCAGCTGCTATTGGGGAGGACGGAGAGGACATTCAAAACTAGACTTAAGCTCAGCAGCAGGGAAAATGCCCCCAATGTTGTCCCATCAGGCCCTTCCTTGTCCCGTGCCGCTGACAATGACCCAGATGTCAGTATCCTCTGCATGGTCCTTCCCAGGCTCTGAAACATAGATTCATAGCCCCAGTCTTGTGCTGATAGGATCCCCCCACCCACTTTCTGTGTCATTTGCCATCCACTAAGCAGCCTCAAAGGCCAGGGCTGGTGGGGACAGACTTCTCGAGGAAGTGCGGTCTGAGCTGAAGCACCCGGCGAGCAGAGCACGGGGATGACCAAGAGTCCGGGGATGCGGGCAGAGCACAGGCCGGGGGACCGGGCCCCACTGACCCTGCAGACTGGGCGCAGCTTCCTCCTCCTCATCTCCAGAGTAGGGACTAGCCTCGCCCGCCACACAGGGCACGCGGGGCACACGGGGACAGGTAGAAACCAGCATGAGGAAGGCCAGGAGCCAGTCTCACGATCTACCCGCGCCTTCTCGGGGGCAGACGTGCTCCCAGGGCATTCGTGACCCAGATGACTCCACCTAAGGTTTGGCCGGGCAGGCCCCGGCACCCAGCTTGAACTTGACGTTGTCCGACTTACCCTCGGGGCTCCCCCGCTCCCCGTCCAGGCTGACGGCGCCGCTCCCGCTCTCGCTCTCCGGGCTGACCTCCCCAAACAGGAACTCCGGAATCTCCCTGACCAGCTGCACCAGGGCCGTGAGGTGCAGGCTGTGCGGGGGTGCCCCTCCTGCCGGAGACGCCGCAGTGAACCCCCACACCCTCAGTCAGCTCGGCACTCACACTTCTGCACACGACTGCCAACCGGCATTTCCTGTCACCCTCCTAGCACGTGGGTAGCAGCCGAGGAGGGACTGATGTCCGGGAAGCAAAAAAGATCTGTCCCAGGCACAGCCGGGATTGGGGGCTGGGGCCTCTAGGTAGTGTCCCTCGTGACTCAGTACCTCTCCGAGGGGAATGCCGCAGACCGCTGCCTCCCCTTTCCCTCCCAACGGCCAGGCCCTCTGCCCTTCCCAGCACCCCTACCCTCCCGGGCCCACCCAGGCTGGGCCGGTGGGCCACATCCACCATCCGAGGCCCCCAGCGGTCGGCCCTGTGGCAGCACCCTCGGGAGCTGCAGGCTAACTCTGCATGTCAGAGGCAGGAAGGGGGCTTGAGTGGGAGCTGCTCTCCATGGGTGACCCCCGGTTTCTTCCTAGCATTGTGTACAACGGGAAACAGTGGCTGGGTTCACAGCCCGGGGGGGCAGAGAGGGAAGGGTCACGGAGAGGTTTGGGCGTAGAGCGTGGCAAGGCCCGAGGTCACGGAGTTCCCTGGGGGGTAGAGCTGGGGGCTGAGGACTGCGTGGTGGAAGGCACTAGAGAGAGTCCTCCTGGGCCCAGGACGCCCAGCGGGGCCGGACCCTCATCTACCAAGGTCACTCACCCAGAGGGCCTCCTCCCCTCGGAGCCTCCTGCCCCTCACCAGCGCAGCTCCTGCCTTCCACAGCCCCTCCGGGCTCCGCAGGCGACAGGAAGGCAGAGAGGGGGAGCAGCCCATCCGTCCCTGGGAAAGAAAAGGAGGAGACAGCCCCCTGAGAATGGAATTCGGCCTCCACCTACCGCAATCACGCACGCGCCTGTTCACACATGTGTTTGTGTGATCACCCGAACCCCCAAAAGCGCGGAGCCCCAGATGCTCGGAGACCAGGCTGCTCAGCGTTTTGCCCATTCTGGGGTGCCCTGACCGAATCTTACCGGAACCCTGGTGCAGACTACGGAAACAACAATGGCATAAAAGATCTGCAAGGCCCTCGGCTCGGCCTGAGGCTCTCGGAACACCACCTCCAACAGTGTTCATTCTGTAGACAAGACTCAGGCCTGGCGGGCTCAGGGTGACTCGGGACCTGCGTGGTCCTGGATCCTGCCTCCCTTCACTTTCCCCCCGGGGGCCGGGGGCCGGAGGCCGGGGTGGGCTCCTTACCCAGGGAGCGCAGCGTCTCATAGTTCTCCCGCATCACGTCCCGGTAGAGGGCCTTCTGCCCCTCCCCCAGCAGCTGCCACTCCTCCTCGGAGAACCTCACGGCCAGGTCCTGGAAGGCCACGGACACCTGCAGGCACAGTCTCCGGGGAGTTGGTGGTTCCCTCCCAGCGCAGCCCCCCTCGCCGTGTCTCCACGGGCACCCCAGGGAGTGGGGCGCAGTGCGAGTGCGCGGGCACCTGACGTGCGAGAGCGGGTAAAGGAGTGGCGGGGATGAGGTTTGGGCTGTGCCCACAAAAACGTATGCTGAAGCCCTACCCCCGTCCCCCATGAACGTGGCCCTATTTGGAAGCAGGGTCCTTGCAGACGTAGTCAGGGTGAGGCCAGACGGGAGTAGGCAGGCCCTTAACCCCGTAGGACCGGCTGGTCCCCATAAGAAGCAGAGAGACACAGTCACAACGGGGAGAAGGCCCGCTGACAATGGAGGCAGAGAATGAAGTGACACAAGCACAAGCCAAGGAACACAGGGGACCACTGGAGGCTGGAGAGGAGGACCCGCCCCAGAGCCTTCAGAGGGGGACACAGCCCCCCACCGCCCTGGTCGTGGGTCCCGCGCCTCTAGCACAGTGAGAGGACTTGCTTGCTGCCAGCTTGGGGTACCTCGTCACAGCACTCCACAGAAGCCTGCACAGTCCGTGGCCCTCGGTCTGGGCCCAGGAGAAGGCTGCCTCCAGCCTGGGAAGCCCAGCCGGCCCTGAACTCACCATGGGAGTCACTAGAGTTAGTAAGCAAACTTCGCCTCGAATGTGGAAGGACCTGAGGTCCTGTCACCACGGCATTAAAACAAGATCACGGATAAAACGGATAACGAGTATGACAAAGAACAAAACCCTCCACACCTTTTCAGTGGGGATAAGCCAAGAGTCAGGAATCAAGCCAGCGAAATGTTTATGTGGCTCCTCGCAGCCCCGCCCCAGGGAGGACGGTGAGACTGAATGCTGCAAACAGCCTGACGGCTAGAGGAGGCGGACCCTTTGGCACCAGGACAGTGACCGTGCGACCAGGGATGGAGAACAGCAGCCAATGCACCTGTCCCCACCAGCAGCCCTCGATCTTCAGACCCCAAACCCCACAGCGTCTGTACACCTCTGGCCCAGCTGCTCTGCCGGACTCCAGGCCCGTGCTGGGCTGAGCCCGCCCTCACTGTCCCGGTCTCCCTTGACCTTCAGGGCCCTGGCCAGCCACTGTGATCCCCATGGCCGTGACCCATGGCATTTACCCCTAAGCCTGTGCGGCGCGTGGCCTCACTAGAGGCCTAGATGTCCCCGCCCCCACTCCCCCATCCCAGCCCCCTCCTGGACCTCTCCACTCTGCACCCCTGCCGGCTTGTAGCCTGGTACGCTGTGGTCTGCCCCGCAGGGAAGGGCTCAGACGAGATCTGCAATCATCATTGGACAGCATCCCCTGCTTTGTAAGATAAAGAGACGTTCTGTCCTAACTTCTTCAAAAATCATCGCTAAGTGGGCTTTGAAATGGCCATCAGACCCTACGAGATTACCAGCATCTGACAGGCATGTGTTTAAAATCACAGCAAAAATTAACTTCGTAGGATTAAGCAACCAGAATGTAAACTATGGGAAGGGTCCTTCTGGTGTAGAAACAGATGCTAAACTATTTGTAAGAAAAATGAATAAAATGAAAGCACTCCTAATAAAGCAAAGCAGTTAATCTACTGCCTTGTTTCATCAACTCAAGTCAGTGACTTTCAAAACCATCACTGCTCCTGACCCTTGGCACTGTCACCGACGGCACCTGCCCCCACGCTGCCAGTGGCCCTCTGACAGCTAGCTCCATATGGTGCCACCCCGCCCCCCACGCTGCTGGTGCTGCCCACCACAGCACCAGTCTAGGACTGGGGACCTCTGGGTGCTTTTTCTGCTGGGCTCGACTGTGACTATAAGAACCAATGATCTCGGTAAAGATCTGGGGTGTGCTGGTTTATCCCGAGAGGTCAGCAGACAAGCCCTGTTCAACAAACTGAGGGAAAAGTACCCTCTCTTCAGCTTCTCCCATCAGAAGCTTTTCACAGCATAAGGACTGGGAAATGAAAGCGCTTTTAGGTTCAAACGATTTATTCAGGTGCCTCTTAATTAGCGCGTGGATTTCCCTGCCTCGACCGTGATTTACTAAATCAGGAGTAAGCCCGGAAATCTACAGTTTTCAAGGCTCCCGTGATTCTGACCCATTTTCCGTTTAGAGCCCCGGGGCAGGGGAGCACTGCGGCCAGTCACGGCCGGAGTCCCGCCCAGCCCTGCCGGAAATGGAAAGTATGCTGGGGAACGGACCCCTGAAAACAGGCTCGGCCGTCTTTCCCAGGAGCCAGCTCGCAAACGTCCTGCATTGGCGAACCAGAAATCAGACAATTGCCTAGCCCTTTAAGGAGCAGGGATCATTTCATGCCAATTTCCGCCCAAAATGAGAGGTCTCTTCAATTTCTCCTTGAACGCCTTCAGTAATGGGTGGCTCGCCACATTCCGGCAGCTGGTCCTATCAGTGGCCCAATCTGGCATTTAAGAAGTCCTGGACACAGGGGCACCAGGGTGGCTCAGTGGGTGAAGCGTCTGCCTTCAGCTCAGGTCATGATCCCAGGATCCTGGGATGGCGCCCTGTGACTCTGATGTCACACGGAAGGCAGGATTATTGCTCAGCAGGGAGTCCGCTTCTCCCCTCTGCCCTTCCCCCCTGCATTCTCTCTCTCTCTCAAGTAAATAAATAAAACCTTTAAAAAGGAAGAAGCAGCAGTCCTAGGCACACAGATGAGGTAGGTACCACATGGGACTTAGGGCTGGACCTCAGGAGCCAGGCTCCCAGAATTCCAGTCCCTGCTTTGCTTCACACTATGTATGGGACCTCGCCAAACTACTTACCCCACGTGGGCCTCGGTGAACTCATTTATAAAATCAGGATCATAAAGACCTGCAGCATAGGGATGTTGTGAAGAGTAAATGAATTAATATAGGAAACGCGCCTAGAACAAATGCTAGGAGGTCGGAAGCGCTATGATGGATGTTAGAGCAGCCGACGGCCGGCCGCCTGCAGGTCAGAGCCCCGCACCTCCAGCTCCAGGGAATGGGCTCTTCCTCACGCACTACCCTGACTTCGAGGGCCTCTTTATCTCCTTGCTGAACGGACCCAATTCTTTTAGACATCTGGAAGAGCTGCATTTCCAGGTCAAGACAGATTTCTTCAAGACAAAGTTCGTATAAAATGGAAACGGGACCTGACTGTGGCCAGAGGGGGGCAGTTCAATCAATGGCGTCTCTCTGCCCAGAAAAAGCGGAGGAAAAGTCAGCAGTGTGTGTGAGGGAGTGAGCAGGCATGAGTGTGCAAACACGGAAGGCACCAACGCTTGCCCCAGGGGAGGGAAACACACTGCTGGCCTGCAGTCTGGACCTCAGGCCCTACTTCACCTCCTCCCCGGCTCTCAGGCCTCTGTCCCTCAACCAACAGGAGAAAAGCCTTCTGGATTGACCCCGGGCCACTGTAACTGCGCAGCCTCCTAGTACACTGCTGCTGAGTTGGTCCTCCTAAAACACACCCTGTCACTAGCCCAGCATGAAAACCACAGCTTCTGTGCGCACAGGACCCGTCCCGAGTCCACGGTTCTTCCCAGCCTGGACCCATTCTCCCAGCACACCTCAGGCTCGGGTTCCCAGTCTGGACCCTGCACCCCGCTGCTCCCCACCTATGGGCTGTGCTCACACATCCCTGGGCTTTTGGGGAGTCACGACGGACCGAAGGACAAGAGGCGTTCCCGGTAACTATCCATCTGACTGTTGTCTACGGCCCCCCAAAGACACGCCAAGCCATCTTCTCCGTGAAGCTACACAGTGTGCGGAAGCATCCTTCTTGGAACATCAGACCAACCCCTCATTTTGTAGAAGAGGAATCTGCAGCCTGAGGAGAGCCTAGCACAGGACCAGAGGGGATACCCGAGCAAGGGTGTCCTTGGGCGGCTTCAAGCACGGCCAGAGCCACAAGGAAGGCTCTGTCCCCGCTCCTACAACATCCCCTTTGCCTGGCTTCTCCCAAGAGCTTGTGGGCCATGAATGACTGCAGGTTGTGGTTCTGGGAGGCCAGATCCTGCCACAGAACGTCCCAGCCGCTATCCCAATACCCAGCCACCTCCAAACCATGGAGACTACAACTGGCTGAGTTTGGCTCAAGTTCACGGCCACCAAAATTACAGAACTGGCTCCAGGCGCCCACCCAGAGGAACGGCAACAACTCTCCACTGGTATCCTATTTTCCTGGCATCCTCCCAGACCCGCACATACTTGCCAGAACTGTCCAGGCTAGAACAGATGGGGCTCTTCCTCCAGGTCTAGAATCTACACGCCCTACGGTGGGGAAGGGGGGGGTAACACCCGGAACCTTGTTTCATGCCCCCTCCCCCCAAGGGTCCAGGATCGTACCAAGAATAAACGCATCAGATTTACTCATTCCCCTGAGGCCTCCATGCCCACGACTCCCAGATTAACTAATAATTAAAAGAAGCCAGGACGAGGGAGGTCGATGCGTAACCCAAAGGAACGAGTTACCGAACGTGGGGACAGGCTCCACGTACAGAGGACTGGAGGGCGAGGACTGGGGAGGGGACCGGGGTCGTCCGAGGACCTCGACTTCTCCGCACGAAATCCTGCACACCAGGCCCGCTCGGCCGAGAGCAGCCCGATACCAAAGTTGGCTGACCCCCGGGTCTTTGCACCCCTACCACGAGACCACACCCCGCCGCGCCTAGCTGACCCGCCGAAGCGTCCGTCGGTCAGTCTGTCCTCCCGGGTCTCCTCACCTGGCGCGCCATCCCGGGACTCAGCCTCAGCTCTCGGCTTCCGGCGCGGCCCGCGGCGCCCGCTCCCCAGCCGCAGACTGTGCTGCGACCCTCGGCGACAACTGCGACCGAGGTCAAGCGGGAGAAAGCGGGGCTAGGGTCGCGGGCAGTAGGGCAAGGGCGAGACCCAGCACGCCGCGGCCTCCCGGCACCCCCCGCTCCAAGAGGGGCGGTCCGGCTTCCGCCCGGAGACCTCCCGGCCTCGGCGGCCGGCTGGGCGCAGGCGCGAACTACACGTCCCAGAGGGCGCCGCGGCAGGGGCCGGGGGGCGGAGCCGGGGGCCGCCTCTTTGAAGCCCCCTCCCCACCTGCTTCGCTCAAGACCCGGGGCAGCTTCCGGGAGGGACTCCGCGCGGGGTCCCGCCTGGTGGCCAGCTCGCGGATGTGTTTTCCCGAGGTATGCATCCATCCGTCATCATCCATCCATCATCCAACATTTACTGAGCGCATCCTCTGTGCCAGGTGGAGATGCTCGGATGAAACGGGCCCCGCCTCTCCCAGAGGTCACTAAACCGACCATTTCCGAGGCCGCGGGGAGGTGGAGGGGAGGGAGCGGCCACTGGGATGGGGAGGGGGCTGCAGGCGGGACTGCGCGGCGGCGGTCTGGGGTGGGTCCGAGTGGCTGCCGGACCCCCGCGCACCCTGCGATCTGCCACCCCGCTCCCTCGCTCACCAGAGCATCGAGCCGGGTCATGACATCGAGTGTGACCAACCGCTGGTCTATTTGGTTGATTTAGGTGACCCCAGAAGCTCCTAGAACGTAAGAAGCCCTCCAATAAATGTGTGATGAGTGAACCAAGCGGGGCCCCACCATTGTCCAGGTCTGAACGCTGCGGGCTGGAGGTGGGGGCGGATCCCGGCTTAGGACTAGGAGACTCACCCCCAGTTAGAACAGCTCAGGGGAGGTGGGCGTGTGGAGCTAAATGGGCTCTGTGAGACAGAAGCAGGGGTCCAGCGAAGCGGAGAAGGCCCGCCGCCCGGGCAGCCCCTTCCCTCCCCCATAGGGTCTTTTCCTCTGGAATATTCGGGGAAAGAGAACTTCTTGCCCAGCAGCCCCAGTGTTGGTTTCCGAAGCAGCTCTGGCCTTCCATGGGTCTCCACTGGCCTTGCTGCTGGTCACCTCCCAGAACTCTTGTGTACAGTGTTGACATCCTTGGCCTGGCCTCCAAGGAAAGGCTTGTGGCGAGACCACTCTTACTCACTGCCCAGCTTCATACCCGGGCCAAGCTCCCTCCTTAAGACCTAAAGAACCGCTGACACAGGACCCCTGTGTGTCTGTGTAGCCAGCTGTAGGAGGATTTAACGGTGTCACAAGCGTTTCAGGGCATGGAAAAGGAAAACTTCAAGCTCAGCACCTGATCTCAGGATCCCTAAAGGCCCTAGAGCCTTGTGGTAAGCCCCTTGCCTGTGCTGTGTGACCCACATTCTTGCGATAGACTTTCTCCCACTAGCCCGTGTGTCCCCACTCCCAGTGCCTCCCCACACCTGCCCTCGGTCTCAGGATCCCTAAACTTAAAAATCCCTTAATTTGGAGGCACCTGCGTGGCTCAGTGGGTTAAACCTCTGCCTTCAGCTCAGGTCATGATCTCAGGCTCCTGGGATCAAGCCCCGCATCTGCTTGACAGGAAGCCTGCTTTCCCCTTTCTGCCTGCCTCTCTGCCTACTTGTGATCTCTGTCAAATAAATATCTTTAAAAGAATAAAATAAAATCCCTTAATTTAGAAAAAGTAGTATCTTCACCCAAGACACCCCCTTATTGTAACATATACAGAGTCTTTGCATCTCTTTGACTCAACCTCCCCCTACCTGACCAGGCTTAGACCCCATTTGTAGACTCTGGGTCAGCCGTCCCTAAGATTAATTCACCAACAGCCAATTTGCTGAATGAGCTTTTTGCCAAAACTCAGTCTGCTGAATGGCCAGTTCTCCCAGTGATTGAGAAACCTTCCTACCCCTCTTACCCCCAAAGTTGTATTTGTACCTCTGACTCCCTTCCTGCATCCCCCCGCCTCTCTATCTACATTGCAAAATGATTGTGGAGAACTGTCTTAAATTAAATTGGCAGTTCTGGACAAGGACAAAAGCCAGAGAGCAGATAGAACAGATTTTTTTTTAATTCTCAATAATTCAGATGGGTTTGCAGCAAATCGATATCCAGTGGTTTAATTTCCATTATATTTGGCTTTTGGCTACCTGGCCATTCTGTGAGTTGGCTTTTAGTGAATTTAGCCAGCTGTAGTTTTCCCAAGCAAATTGGCTAGCTTCATCTTTTTTTTTTTTTTAAAGATTTTATTTATTTATTTGAGAGAGAGAGAGTGAGAGAGAACATGAGAGGGGAGAAGATCAGAGGGAGAAGCAGACTCCCCATGGAGCTGGGAGCCCGATGCGGGACTCGATCCCGGCACTCCAGTATCATGACCTGAGCCGAAGGCAGTCGCCCAAGCAATTGAGCCACCCAGGCGCCCCTTGGCTAGCTTCATCTTAAAGATAAATGTTGCTGTCCACTCCTCCATGTGAAAGTGGCTACAATTAAAAATATTTTCTAGTTTTCCTGATTTCTTTTTCTATCCATGAGGTTATTTAAAAGTACTTTTTAGTTTCAAAATGTATGAGTCCTTTTTAAAGTTATCTTTTTATTATTGAGTTTTACCTCGTACTAAGAGAATATAGTATATGATGTTGCTTTTTGTTAAGGATTTTCTGAGACTTGCTTTGTAATCCAGTATGTAATAAATGTTTGAAACTTTTCTGTGTTTGCTTTGAAAGAGCATATATATTCTAATGTTGGTGATAGGGATCTAATTAGGTCTTTTAAATCAAGATTATTGGTTGTGTTATTTGTGTCCTCTCCATCTTACCATTTTTGCCTTTTGATGTAACAGTTACTAAGAATGATGCATTAAAATCTATTATTGTCCACTTGTCAGTTTCTCCCTGTATTTCTGATGGTTTTTGCTTTATATATTTTGACACTGTGTATACAAGTATATAATTATATTTTCCTGGGAAAGTTCATTTTATTATTATGAAGTAACACTCTTTGCCCTAATAATCCTTTTAATCTATAATTCATTTTACCTGATGTCGATATAGTGAAACTAACTTTACTTTGGTTAGTATTCATCTGATATATCTTTTCCCACCCTTTCACTTTCAAACTTTCTGAATATTTATGTTTCCGGAGTGTGTTTTATAAGAGCATACTTTCTGAATATTTATGAATATTTATTACAAACTTTTTGAATTATTTCTGAATATTTATGTTTCAAGAGTGTGTTTTATACGAACATACAATTAGAGTTTGTTGTTGAATCCAGTATGACAATCTCTGTCTCAATTGGCAAATAGACCGTTTGCATTTATTGTGATTGGTAATATATTTTTACTCATTTCTACCATCTTTTTTGTGCTTTCTATTTATTTTGATTTTTTTCTATGCCTTTCTTTCCATTCTTCTATTGGATCAATCACTTTTTCTTTATTCACCTTTGGGGAATTCACCTTGATTCACTTCTTTCTACTAATTAGAAAATTATTTAGTCTTCCTTTTCTATACTTTTAGGAGTTACTCTTTAAATTTTTACACACACATCTGATTTGATACAGTCTAACAATTAGTATGTCCACCCTCCTTCCACACAAAAGAATTTTAATGTATTCAATCACATCATTGCCCTTATCTTCTGTATAATTGTTCTCTTCAGTTAAATCTTATTTTTAAGCCTTTTGTCTTATATAATCAGCGCTGTTTAGATTTACCAAAACACTAATATTTTTGTTCACCATTTTTTTCTCTTGTCCCTTTCTCCTCCCTTCTCGGTTCAGTGTTCTTTTTTTGGGATTACAAGTTTTAAAAGTTCTTTAGAAAGGATATCTTACAAGTAAATGCTTTCAGTTATATTTCTGTCACTTCTGAATGATAGTTGAACTGAGTAGAGAATTCTAACATTTTACTGTCTTTCACTCAGAATGCGTTATTCCATTTTCTTCCACCTCTCATTTCTTCTGTTGATAAGTCTGCTGTCATTCTAATTATGATTCCTTTGTCCATGATTTGTCTTTTCTGTTTGGCTGCTTTTAAGATCATCCCTTTGTCTGTGGTATTATGAAGACACTGCTATGTGCCTAGGTGTGGATTTATCTTTTTGGGGACTCATTCCTAATCTGAGGTCTTTGTACACATCTGGAAATTTATCAGCTATTATATCATTATATTTTATACTTGTAGAATTCATATTTGACATTTATCAGAACTCTATTCTATTTTGTGCCTCTCTTAGCCACTCTTTTTTGGCTTTGCAATTTTTTAAGACCTTTGTGCTTCATTCTTGGCAGTTTTTTGAGATTTATGTTCTATTTCATTCACAAATCTCTTTCTGTCTAATCTGCTATGATACTATTAATTTCAATTACTGTGTTTTTCATTTTAGATGAGTCTGCTTCCTCTTTGAAAAAGTCATATATTGTCATACATTCAATTTCCTATGTCTTTAATGATTTTGACCACACTTACTTCATAGTATCTATATATTTCTCCTATCTGACATTCTTTATTTGTCTGATGGTTTTCACTCATGGTTGGCTGATTCCTTGTAAATTTTATTATTTTGAATTGTGAACCCATTTTAAGCCAGGTTTCATCCATAGGATTTCCATGTGGCCTGGCTTGCAGATGTACCCTTCAGAGTTTGTGTCTGCTTCTTCTGGGTACTCCACAATCACTGTTAGCCTAGCAGACACTTTTTATGTCCGCTTTTAGCTGTGGGAATTTCTGAACCATGCAAGTAGTGTAAATTCAAAGTTTTAACAAGTGTGAAGATAGATCTGTGGTTATGAATTTTCAGGGGAGATGCCCCACCCACCCAAAGAGAAAGACCTCTGATCTCCTAGTGCTGGTGTTTCACTAGCCCACCCTTTTTTCCTAATGGTGTGGCTCTCTGGGACTCTGACTTTACATGCGGGAGGGGCATTTCAGGTCTAACTCTGGATCCACATGGCTGTTAAAACTCAACACCTTGGCTGTCTCACCATAACCACAGGCATTCTTGGAGTCAGAACTTTAGTTCATCCCCTATCCCACCCACAAGATAATCCTTTATTGTCATGAGAGCTCAGCTATGCCCCTGATTGGATATCTGTTTGATACCATTTGATAAAATATTTTATGTTTCACTTCTGGGTGTTTTGAGGTAGAAGGAGTTTCAGATGATCTAGTCTAACATATTTCTGAAATCAGAAATCTTTTTATTTTAAAATAGCCCTCTCTTTTTGTTCAGCTGTCCTTATCATTCATGCGACTGTTTCTTCATTTGACTGTTTTACCCCTCACCGACAGTTCTTGCTCAGCTCTGTCTTTCCTGTGTCTGGCATTGAGTGGGACTCAAATATGTCTTGAGCGAAGGGATGATTCCATGAACAGATGGATGTCAGCCACTGCTCTGATGTCAGAAAGCATTGTGAGGATGGAGTAGGGGTCAAAAAGTCCATCCATGCCTCTTTGGGGAAGATAGATTAAGGACAGTGGTGTGCTAGAACTGGCTCACACCAGAGTCACTTGTTAGCATTTCTTCCCCACTCCATGTTCAATGAGCTTATGTTTGTAGCTTGAAATTGACCATGGTGAGGTTATTTACACCAGGAAACTGGGAAACACTAAAAATCGGAAATGCCCTTCCCCCAAGAGCTGGTTGTTAAATATTTAGCAGCTAAATAAATAAATAAATAAATAAATAAATAAATAAAGCGGCATACCACTGATGCGGAGCAATGAAAGCGTGTGAAAAAAGTAAGCCTAAGCCTATGTAGAACAAGACCTGTGGTAAGTGAATTATGAAGTCAGAGTTGGGGGAACCTATCACTCTGGGGCTGTGGTGCTCAGTGATAGGGTTTTAAGTTACCCCTGACTTTTTTTTCCAGATTTGGGAAGTCTCAGTATGCTGAAGCTCAGTATTAGGGAAAGAGCTGAATCTTTAATACCAGCTCCAGTGAGCAAAAAGTGACAGATAACAGAGGGCACCTGAATTTGAACCAGTGACCTCTTGATCTGCAGCCAAATGCCCTACCCCTGAGCTATACCCTCTAATGTATATGTAGGCCTGAGTAATACCTTTTAACTGTGCAGCAACACCCAACACCCCTGTAAATTTGTGTCATGAATTGTTCATTGGCTGCCTCCTGGAAGCTGCTAAGCCTACCTCACTACAATTTTATCTCTCTGATGCAGAACAAGCAACAGGCTCCCCTCTCTGTAGCTGCCTTCCTGTTTTTTCTGGAAGAGCACTGACTCCAACATTTAAAACTGGAAGGGCCTTCAGAGTCACTAATCTGTGCCATTCACAGTGGGCATCCGAATGCAGACATTCAAGATTACTAGTCTTCCACCATGCAAAGCCCTTTACTAGTGAGATCAGAACCTGAATCACTCTTCCTGACTTTGAGATTTATGTTCTGTTTCATTCACGAATCTCTTTCTGTCTAATCTGCTATGATACTATTAATTTCAATTATTGTGTTTTTCATTTTAGATGAGTCTGCTTCCTCTTTGGGTTTAGAACCCTGTTACTGAACCAATGACTCCCTTATCTTCCTCTTGTCCTATCTTCCTTCAGTTAAAATATGTGTATGTTGGGGGGAGGGGTTCCTACTGAAATATAGATCTGCCTGTTAGATCTACTTAATTTTACTTTATTTATGCATATGTTTTCATTTAAACATACAACTTTTTACAATAAGAATGTTTTCCTGATTATAACAAAGCAATAAAGACGGTATAGACACACGGGACAAAATGGATGACTGATAAATAGTTTCGCATGGAAGAAAGAAAAATCAGTCCCGCTGAAATATAGTCTGTAGAGGAGCTTGTAGGGGAGGTTGATGGCCAGAGGGAAGCGGTTTCACTGGCTTCCTGGGAATCCCCGGCTATTGCAACATAGTGAAAAGATGCTAGTTAGGAACACTCAGTATGTGAGGGGGTATAGCTCAGGGGTAGAGCATTTGACTGCAGATCAAGAGGTCCCCGGTTCAAATCCGGGTGCCCCCTGTTGGTTTTCTTTCCCAGTCGTCGTGGGCCATCTGACTGGTTTCACCCCACCTAGTATTAGATGGATTTTAAAATTTGGGCTGATCCTCTCTGGAGGGCTGAGCTGACAGAAAGTGGATAGAGGGAGGAAAAGTGGGAAAGCAGCAGAAAAATCTTCTGCTTCAGGAGACGGAAAAATTTGCTGGAAAGATAACTCGTCCAGAATCGGAGGTTACTGGACGAGGGCCCTCTGACCTACCGGATGCACCGAAGCGGCAGCTGCGAGACCTCATAGGCTCTGCCACGGGGGGGCGCTGCTCGTTCTCATGTCCCCTGGACCTCAGCCCAGGAGACTTGGATACAGGAGTCCCGGAGGGCACTTTTATTGTAAAAACAACGCACATCTCTACCCTTCCTCCTACCCCCTCCGGCAGCTGCGAGACCTCATAGGCTCTGCCACGGGGGGGCGCTGCTCGTTCTCATGTCCCCTGGACCTCAGCCCAGGAGACTTGGATACAGGAGTCCCGGAGGGCACTTTTATTGTAAAAACAACGCACATCTCTACCCTTCCTCCTACCCCCTCCACCCGATGCGCACTAGGTGATCTCACAGGCCCATCTGGAGGAGGACTACGCTGGGTGATTCCAAAGGGCGCTTGGTCTAAACGTGTTTGGTCCTCAAAGCAGGTGCCCTAGGTAGAGGCCAGAGAAGCTGCCAGGTCCAGAAGGAGGTTTGGTATGAAAGGGGTCCGCCCCGGTGCAGCAGACCCTGCGGGTCTCAGGCAAGCCAGCAGAAGATGTCGGCAACTTACTGTGTTAAGAGTTCTGGACACAGCAACTGGGGTGAAAGGGACGCTGGCTCCTGGGCGGGTCATTTGAACACCGATCACATGGTCTCTGATCCCTAATCCAGGGAGCCCCCACCTAATGTCATTAAAAATATGTATGTTGTAGACTATTTCTTAGATCACTTGAAGGTTGACAGGAAAACCGAGCAGAAAGTACAGAGAGTTCTCCTATACCCCCTCCCCTCACTCTCCACCCCGCCCCCTGCCGGGTTTCCACGTGGTCACGATCTTGCACTAGTGTGGTACATTTGTTAAAATTGGTGAGTGAATGTCAATTGATACATTATTATTAACTGACACCTATAGTTTACATTAAGGTTCCTACGGTTTATGGGTTTTGACAAATGCGTAGTGTCACATGTCCACAATTAACTAGCATCATAGGGATAGTCCCACTGTTGTAAAAATCCTGCCTGCTATACCTACTCATTCCTCTCCCCTCCCTACCAATCCCTGGCAACCGGGATTTACTGTCCCTAGTTTTGCCTTTTCCAGAATGTCATCCCGTTGGAAGCATACTGTGTGTAGCCTTTCTAGATCAGCTTCTTTCACTTAGCTATAGGCATTTAAGGTCCCTCCATTTTTGTGTGTGTGTGTGTGTGTGTGTGGCTTGAAAGCTCATTTCTTTTTATGGCTGAATAATATTCCATCATATGGACCCACTGCCATATTTATTTAAACTTGTTGGCATTCCAGATAACTGCCTCTTCCTACAGGAAGGGAAGAGAGAAATCAAGAGTACACTTATGTTGATGAGCACTGAGTAATATATGAAAGTGTTTAATCACTATACTGTACATCTGAAACTAATATAATGCTGGATGTTAACTACACTAGAGTTGAAGAAGAAGGAGAAGGAGAAGAAGGGGAAGAAGAAGAAGAGGAGGAGGAAGAAGAGGAAGAAGGAGAGGAAGAGGTGGATGCCTGAGGAGGCATATGCAGCTATCTTTCTTACACTCTCAACATTTGAAATTCCTTTCCATTTTGGGGGGATCCACAGCTGTGCATGACTGGTGGAAACCAGGACCTACCTGCCTTACCAAAGGCAAAAGTACCAGACTTTGCCCTCCCACCAACCCCAGCAATGCCCTAAGCTTTGCCGCTCACACACACGTGATTGAGACTTGGAACACGGAATGAGGAACACACAGGCAGGAAGAGTCTGGAATTTATTCCAGGGGAGCTCTGACATTGGTGGTCGGGGCTGATGTCTGCAGCCAGCATGCAGTGGGCGCACCACAAGCCCCCTAACTAAGATGCCATTTGGGGGCCCCTGGGTGGCACAGTTGGTTGAACGACTGCCTTCGGCTCAGGTCATGATCCCGGAGTCCCGGGATCGAGTCCCACATCCGGCTCCCAGCTCCGTGGGGAGTCCGCTTCTCACTCTGACCTTCTCTCTCTCACTCTTTCTCTCTTTCCTAATAAATAAATAAATAAATAAATAAAATCTTTAAAAAAAAAAAAAGATGCCATTTGGGGGCGAAGGCTTCTGATCCCCTGGCTACCCTTTAATTCTGCCCGTTTCCTGAATGTAGATCGCTAGGTTTCCTTGAGTGGTCTGAGATTTTTTACTTCATGCCAGTCATTTCCCAGTTTGGCTCAATTAGCCATTATCGGTTTCTATTTTTGAGACAGAATGCTGGCAGGGTGACAACTCATACTAGAAGTCAGGTGCCGGAAGTGAGGGGAACATGGCGTTGGTTATCTGGTCTGGTTGGGGCTAAAAGCAGTGACCATCTGGCCAGTTATTCAGGAATTGGAACCTGGCAGTCACTGACACACAGTGACCAAGCATGGAAGTTGACTATTGTCTGGGCCACCTGGAACGAAGTGCCCAGCGAGGGCCAGGCCCTGACGTACTAAGTCACCATAGAACACCAGGAAGCACTGTACAGAAGAGCAGCTAATTCTGTTGGCACAGGAACTCAGAGAAAGAAAACAAAGTTCAAACGTGTAAACTTTCTACTCTAGCCAGCACCAAGCACAGAGAGCCTTATCTCTTACCTTTGCATAACTGAAAAGGCCTCCAACCAAAAGTGGGGTTTGACCCCAAAAGCGGGTTACTGACTTCCAAGGTCAGCTAAAGGAAACAGTATCCTTGTTTCCTGCATGAAAGATAGGACACTAATCAGAAAAGAGTGGGATCTTTGCACCCACTCGGCGTTTATTCAATGGACTCAAAAACAAAGGTCAAAACTTCAGGCATGGAGGCTAGGAGCCAGCTCCACCAAATGGATCCCCCCCACCCCTGGCCCCAGGGGAACCTGGCCATGCCAGGGAAGGGCGCCCAACTTTCCAATTACATCCCCTAATAAAAAGATGGTGTTTTAGAGGCTGGGCAAGCAGCCAGCAACATGGAAACTGGTGGATTATTAGAAACATCATGAATGGCGCCCTGCTTTCTTCTCACTCCAAACTTATTTTGAGTTTACATTATGTTTTTTGAAGTGACACAGGTTACCGGTGCAACAAAGGAATGCTATAGGTAAGCTGCACAGGAACGAGGCAAGAATCTCGCCTGTCTATCCTATCTTCCACTGCATAGCTCAGCGTCCCCTGTGGTCTCTAGAAAGTCAATCTCACCAGTCTCCGATGCCAGGTAACATCCCCTTCCATTACTGCCCCGATGCCTTGTGGGAAGGACTGGTGAAGGTCTGCGAGCTGGGAGGGAGGGAGGGAGGGAGGGGGCGGGTGGGGTCACATGCAGGGTCCGTGGGGCAGAGCAGGTGGAGCTGAGGGAAGGGGGAAGGAAGGGGGGATGGGGGGCGGGGTCCCACAGAAACCTGGTGCCTCCCGAAGTTCAGGCGCGGCTCCAGAGGAAAAGCCAGGGGTCTCTGGAGAACGGGAAGGCGGCCTCCTGGCCACAGAGTGGTCTCTGGTGAATTTGTGTGGGGCCTGCTAGTTTCATAGGCCTACCAGCAATGACTAGAACCCACGGGGCGCTCTGGAATGCTTGGGTGCGGCGTCACAGGTGAAGTAAGGTAAAGAGGAGCCGATTACACGCAAGGGGGTATAGCTCAGGGGCAGAGCATTTGACTGCAGATCAAGAGGTCCCCGGTTCAAATCCGGGTGCCCCCTGCTGGGCCTTTGCTTTATTGCAGAAACGAAGTCATGGCTTTCCCGATACCACCATTTATTTAATGTCATCAGGTGCCCTCCCTGCCACTTCTTCTCAGACCGTGTCTGGGTGGGGTAGGTTGACCCGTTGTGCTGCAGTTCTTCACCTCCCGGTTTCTGCGGCTTTTGCTGGTGACTTTTCCGTTTCACTCCCAGAGGTGAGCGCGCTCTGCACCCCTTTGCTCTGCGGTCGACCGTAGGGATCAGTCTGGACCAACCAGGAGACAAAACCCGCACAGTAACTTAAGTAGGAAGTTTAATATAAAGAATTATTGTGTTATGAAAAGAGTAAACTACATAGCTGCAAAGAAAACTCTAAGGTTATCGGAGGGGAGAGGAACCCAAAGAAGGACAAATTTGGAAGGGGATCCCTCCCCAAAGCTGGGATTAGACCCTGGGGGAAGGTGTGGTTGCACCCCACTCACCAGGTTGCCGCAACCTGACTTATTCACAGTCTCCCGGCAGCAGCAAGCAAACCTCTTGGGCACAGAAGAGGCACCTGGAGGTGTGAGGTCTGGAGCGCGCCACATCTGCACCTGGAGGGCTCGGGGACCAAACCTCTGCGGGGCCAAGATGAGCGGGGCTGGCAGGCACACGCAGGTGCGTAGGCGGAGTTGGGAGGGCCCTGGGGGGGAGGGGTCGCCCGCCCAGCTGGGGCTGCCAAGTCGCTGTGGAGGGACTTCTTTCTCTGGATGCCTGGCTGGGTCCTCACGCACCCATACCTCTGACCAACCATGCAGGGAGACCAAGGGGAAAGAATAAGACAAAACAACAACAAAAAAAACACCACCATCACCACCACCACCAACAACCGGTAGCAGAAATCAGGGAGACCATCCCCTTTTCTTCTGCAACAGCCCTCTCGCGCCCTCTACTGACAGATGTTCATATTACAGGAGAAAGGCATATAGAAACCAGTCGGTTATCGCAGGGCACATATGGGGGCATGAATTTGGACCCTAGAGTCAAAAAATTGATACCGGCACATCGTGTGACTTGTTTTGGCCAACAGGATGTTAGCAGATGTATGCAGGCTGGGGGCTTTAGATCAACTTGCAAGGGTAGGTTTGTCCTTTGGGGCTTCTCCTATTACCATGAGATGTGTTCATCCGTTGAGCTGCTACCCCTTCTGCCTGGACCCCAGCATGGACGCGCACGGCCGCATCTCAAGCCCAGCTCATCAAGCGGAGCCGCGGCCGGCTGGACCGCGACTTGGAGACCGCGGCTTGGAGTCGCGGCTTGGAGTCCGGCAGGACCTGCCCTGCCTCCATCAATTGATTCACATTCAATATTCTGCCCCGTGGGCATGAGAATAAATGCCTATTGTTGTTTGTCGCAGGTTTGGGGTGGCTTGTTTTGCGACAGTATCCTGGATTCGACTGGCAAATACTAAAATTGACATACAGAAGGAGAGTCCTGCTATAAAAAAGCCTGAAGTACATGGCATGCCTTCCCAATGAAGCAATGGGTGGCAAGGAAACTGTTACAATCAGCTAAGGAAATAGGAAACTATTATTGGCAGGGAAATCAGAGGCTCATGATAACCTGGAAGGCAGAAAATATACTTGAACTTGTAGTGTTCGGGATAGGATGTTGCAAGGAAAAATACTGAATGCATGACCTATTTTGTTACAGGCTGTTTTTGATAAGGTACTACAAAAAAGGATTTGAGTTCAGAAAAGAACTTACTGGTTTGCAGAATTTAGAGGCAATCTAGATAGCTCAGGATTGCATGGTCAGAAAAATGAAACCATTCTCTCCAAAAGAAAGGTGAGGCCATTATTACATCCCTTTAGGAAAAAGACTAACTCCAGAGCCTTCCTGTAAGACATAGCCTCAAACCAAATGAAGCTTAATGCCCTCGTAGTTTGAATGCACTTTATTAAGAGCACTGACGAATTAAACTGGTACCAAGTATCTCCTCTCAGTTGGACACAAGTATTCCTAGAAAGACTCAGGATGTGCCCAAATACTTATCATTGAGCTGAAGGGAGAACAAATGTCGAAAAGAATTGTGATGATGTGGCTTTTGGCTCACAGAGTCAAATAAATAGGAAACCCACACGTTGCTTGAGAGAACTGTGTAGTCAAGAGCGTTAGTAGCCTGGACGAAAAGACATGAAGGCTGGGAAGTAAAAGAACCCGGGCTTCCAGCATTCCACAGGCTGAAGCAAGCTGAGAAGAATGCTCAGCCACCAAAAAGGACTTATTTTCCAATGATCCCTTCCAAAATTGCAGAGAAGCCTGAAGGAAAAGGAAGGCTCCTCCGAGTCGGCGCACAGGGAGCGCTCCCCACGCAGCAGAACCAGAACGTAATCATACTGAGCTCTGGGGGTGGTTTGTTAGCCAATATGATTGTGAAAAGGCTGACAGATACTGACACCAGGACCCAGAGGGGGCTCTGGCTGGGACAAAAGGTAAAAGAGGAGCATGGCCACATTTGCCTAGCGCTTTGATTTCCGTGAGCCAATGTCGATGACCGTGTGCTTCCCGTCGTGACCGGTCTTTGCATGTAAAAGGGTTTAGTGCCCTGAAGTCTGTTCCTATACCACGATTGGATTTTGGGTGTGCGAGTGATAGGTAATTTGTGGGGTTTTTTAATACTTTATTTATTTCAGAGAGAGAGAGAGATCACAAGTAGGCAGAGAGGCAGGCAGAGAGAGAGGGAGAAGCAGGCTCCCCACTGAGCAGAGAGTCCGATATGGGGCTCGATCCCAGGACCCTGAGATCATGACCTGAGCCAAAGGCAGAGGCTTTAACCCACTGAGCCACCCAGGCACCCCAGGTAATTTGTTTTTTAAGCTTATAGGTCTCTGAATCAAGAGAAGCTTCCCCTGGATCTAATGCAGATCATGAGATCCTGGACTTTGAATGAGGCTTTGGGGGCCTTGGGATAAAGCTGAGTATATTATGCATGTGGGAGGGATTAAGTAATTATGACCAAGAGGGCAGACCACAGTGAATTAAAATGTCGGCCCAGTTCTGAATTTATTCTGTGTGCGCCCTTTGCCACTAGACTTTACAGATGCTTCCATTAGAAGTGGAACAGATTTCCTTGCCCTTGATGTAGGGCTGGGTCCTGAGGCTCACTTTCACTGATGTGATGTTAGCGCCTGCATTACAAGCTGAGGCTTGAAACCTGCTTGCATAGTTGGGCAGGATTTTTTTTTTTTCCCCCGCCATTGCCGGGAGAAAAGTTTCCCTGCTAGCTGCCATTCTTCCAACTTGGAGCCAGGTATAAACGACTTGGAGCAAACCTGAGTCCAACTCACATCAAGGACCCAAGCCCAGATGGACCCCCAGCTTGAAGCAGGGCCACCAAGTCAAGCCCAGCCTCGATCCACTGATTGCCGTGCATGTTGTTGACCTATGAACATGAAAATAAACACTTAGTGTTGCATGCATCTGAATTTGGGGATGATTTGTTACGAAGTCTTCTTGTGGACATAGCTAATCCAGGCACGATTCTTATACCTCCTCTCCCTTCCCTCCCCCCCACCCCACCTCCTGAGCAAGGCACCGGGAGGTGTCTGCAGTTTATCCAAAGAGTTCGCCTTGTGGCTACAGAGTAGAAAAGTGCTATTAGACAACGGAGGGTCTCTGGAGAATGGAAAGGCCAGCTCCTGGCCAGAGGGTGGTCTCCAGCCAGTTTGTGGTGGGCTTGCCAGAGAGAATAGAATGTCCAGTGCACTATGGAATGCTTGAGTGTGGCAGTGCAGGGGAACTATGCTAACGAGGAATGTCATTCTGGCAAGGGGGTATAGTTCAGGGGTAGAGCATTTGACTGCAGATCAAGAGGTCCCCAGTTCAAATCTGGGTGCCCCCTATAGGTGGCTTACCTTATTGCCAAGTGCAAATAGATAACCTCACTTAGGGTCCCGCTCATTATAACTACATCAGCACCTTCCTTGGATCTGTCAGTTTCCCCAAGTGACCCTCTTTCCGTTTTTTGAGGATCCCCAATTATGTGAGCCCTGCTGGAAGAAATGGCTCTGCTTGCGGCTGCAGAATGAAAGGCTATTTTCTCCCTCCCCTACCCCCCGCGACCGGCATTTCTGCCCAAATAGGTGCTCCTGACTCACACTGCACTCAGACCGAGTGACACAAATTCCAGGGTTGGCAGAGCTGAGGCATCGTCCAGCGGCTCCCTAATGGCTGGCCGAGAGCCCAGCAGGCTGAATCCCCTTAGATAGCCCCTGCCTCAAGAACCTTCCCTTCAGTGCTGCGGGCTCCCCGCCACCTAGACAAGGACCGTCTCATCTTTTCCTGTAGGCAGAGCCAGTTCCTGTTTCTGTAACCATGTGCCTAGGCTGATAGAACATTTGGAGTCGGTTGCAGGCAAAAGACCTTAAAGAAAGTGGGGTGGATGTAGGATTTCTTGCCCTACTCAGGATAGGAGAAAGCGGAAATGCACGGGATTCTTCAGGGCTGGAAACCCGAGAGCCCATGGGCTGGTAGATGAGCTGATCGATCGATCACACAGAATTCAATTGATCAATGGATTGGAGCAGCTTATGCACCCAGTGGGCATTTAATGGCTATTTATGGCTGATGTCTATTCTGATTGGTCAGTATCCCTGCTGTAGCAATGGCTAAATATTTTGAGTACCACCCCTTCTTGGAGTAAAGTCCCCACTGGAAGACACACACACACACACACACACACACACACACACACACACACTTTGATATCTCCCATTTGAATGTATATGATGGTCTAGCCTTTCTGCTTTGTATTCAATAATGTGTTGAGCTTTGTAGTAAGAAAAACAGCCCTGTTCCTTAGTCAAGGGGATATTCAGCAGGCGCCTCAGCAAAAGATAGAGAACAGGAAAATGACGCTGAACTCCTAAAGTCTCCTTCCCTCATATATTCAGATGTGACAACAACTATTTCCTTGGTCAAGCATGATGGCCATTCCCGTATATCTGCTGATGCAAATGTTGGGGACATGGAGGAATTATTTCTGGCTTCCCAACACCCATCTCCCTCCTTAATAACATCCCAGTTTTCCGTGGATGCAGGCTGGTAGAGCGGGAATCTAGGACCTTTTCTATCTTGGAGGTAGGCAAGCCCTGATACTAGCTGTCTCGTGCAGATGCTCTCCCCAGGATTCCAGCCACGGACAAGAGACAAAGCGCCCGGAGTGGCTGGTTCTGGGTCATGCAGATGGAATTCCCTGACCACTCTGGCCTCTTGCCATGAGTCTCTCGAGGTCGACGCGGCCATGTCCTTCCCAAGCCTTATCTTCTGCTTCCTAGCAATTCTGTGATATGTTTCCAGTGAGTTATTTTCTGAAATTAAAAAAGGCAATTTTCTGGAAAATACCATCTGATAAAACTGACTTGACCTTCTTCTTGCTTTCTAGCAATTGGAATGCAGCGTGATGACATCCTTGGACTGGCCCAGTGTATGAGGTACAGAAGCTTTGTAAGAAAGATCCATCTGGTTCTACAGAAATGCAAAAACTCTTCTAAATAAGAAAACCACTGGAGCCACCAAAATGATATCAGAGATCCTGAATCTGGATATCCCCGTGCTCTGAGACCACCAGCCTGGACACTGGGTCCTTGGTTCAACATCATCAGGAAGGGAGCAGGTGGGATCGGGGAAGCTGGGACCCGTCTCCACTGAGCCATTTCGATTCTTGTTGGAATCACTCTCTTTTCAGATAAAAGCATCTCTTGTTTAAGGGACAGAGACCATTGGAATTGTTGCATTTTTTTAAAGCAAAACCAATTAGTGTGGAGAAAAACAAATAGGTCATTTCAGCGATAACACGTTTATAATTCTTACAAAGATGAAACTATTCTTCTATGATGTTTTTAACAGTAAAATGAATTGATTACTTTTTCATGCCAATAAAAAAAGGCTCTTAGGACACCTTTCTTAGTGGCTACAGAGGATTCTTTTGTATGGGTGCTGAGACTACAGTTGATTTAGTCAACCCGCCTTTGTTGGTCACTTATGCAGTTTCTTCTTCCACTATACAGACAAATCTGCAAAGCGTCTTGTTAAAGATGCGTCTGTTTCTCACCTAGTTTTGCCTCCATGTGCCATGCGCGTTTGCATGACTGTCCATTCTATGCATCCTTGGGGTCTCTATGGTCTTTTGGCCTCATAGGGGTAACTTCCAGGGGAAACATCCACAGAGGAAGAGCCAGGTCACAGTCACAGTCCAGGAGAAAATAGAGCCCTGGTTTGGTGCTCAATACCCAGTCCTCGTATCTGGTTCTGAGCCATCCAGCTGTGCTAAGGAGGGGGAGCCAACATGGCGCCATGACCTCTCTGGTGAGGCTTCGTCCTTTAAATCCAAGGAGTAAGGGATGAGAAGAGCAGGGGGAGCAGAGGAAGCAACGTAAGGCAGCTCAGAGAACCCCATTGTGCCCTGGTGAGCGTCAGAGTGGAACTAGGGAGAGTGGGGCTGGTGAAGTACAACCTGAGTGGGAGGGAAGGAATGAGGGAAGATTCCAGCGCTAAAGAATGATTTGTGCCCCCCGTGGAGACTGAGGAGGCAGCAGTGTGGCGGTGGGCAGAGGTTTCTAGAAGTCTCTGCAGAAGGACAGAGTAAGTTCAGAGTCAGACAGAGGTCCGTCTGGATGAGGTTAGTCAGTCAGTTCCCCCTAGTTCACTAGAGGTGAGGAAATACAGTGCACAATGGCTCACAGGCAACACGGGGCCCATCAGTAACACCCAAACCGATAAGGGGGCAGAGCATCTAACCACATATCAGGTAGTCCCTGGTTCAAGTCTACGTGTTGGCCCCTGCTCTTGTTCTGACCGCACATTTGCAATCACCCTGGCCCAGGTCTGGGCTCCCATGACCATAAATCTCTCATTCGCACTCCACTGCCTTTCCCTGTGACACAGGGAAGGATGCAACAACCAGAATAAGGGAACAAAAGAAGAGAGATGAAGGGGGTAGTTCATCTGCCCAGTTTAGCGCAAAGAGGCATTTAATCATATACGTGGATTCTAGTGATAACTTGGTCATGAAACCAAGTTTTGTTTGGGCATGATTTTAATGACTGTCTTTTTTTTTTTCCCCCAGGTCTATGCCATGTGGGGCACAAAGTAAATGGATAGCTCCGAAGTCATCAGGAGCTTCTCGGAAACTCCCGTTGTCCCTTGTCCTCTTCCCAGAGAGTCTGGTTTAGGGCTCCCCAGGTGGGGCCCGAGAACTTTGACTTCTCCCGACCCTCCCCAACTCTAACCTCAGAGGGTCTGTGGCAGCCAGTTCTGAGTCCTGTTCTTCTAGGTGAGTCCAGAATGTTCTAGCTGCAATCTTCAATGTTTTCAAGGCCAGTGCCTACCACCAGGGGCTGGGTGTAGGAAGAACGCTGGTTCTAAGTAGAGGTAAGAGGCAGGGGTGTGCATAGCAGGTGGGACATGCTTCCGGGGGTGTAGGATAGAGAGCACTACCAAGAACATATCTTAAGGTGGAGACGGTCAGGGTGTGGCTCTGCAGGATTAGAGTGCTTATTACACACCTGTGAACAAGTGGGGGTATAGCTCAGGGGTAGAGCATTTGACTGCAGATCAAGAGGTCCCTGGTTCAAATCCAGGTGCCCCCTATTATGCCTGCTTTTACCCCTTGTAACAGCTGTTCTGTCCCTGACTTTGAAACCTCGGAGAGAAGAGATGGACCGGGACCCCTCAGTTTCACCTCCTGTGTTTCTCACAGACTCAGGTGGGCTCCATTGCCCAAGCCCACTGCGCTGTGCTGGCCAGGCCCTCTCGGTGGCTGCAGGTGGGGGGTTGTATTATTCTTTGACTGCCCAGCACCAAAATAGTGAGTCTTGATGGAAGGCCCAGCTCTGCAACCTGCTGTACCAAAGAGATGTGCCAAATACAGCCACACACCCCCCCCCCCACCCGACTGCTGGCTGAGAGCCCCAGCTCAGACATTCCAGAGTGAACTTCATTCCAGGATCTAGAGCTCTGGCTCCTTGGCAGAGCTGGTGGTTCATCCAGCGCCCCCTGGGGGCCACAGGGCTTCCTGCCGCGCACACTACTCCTGTGGCTCCGGCTGTGATTGGGGCCCCTGGAGTCCCTTGGAGCCTCACCTTCCCACCCTCCCTCCAGGGCCATGGGCTCCTGACAGCTTGCCAATGACTGGCTGGTCTGTTTCCATCAGACAGAGGCACATTCTGGCTTTGCACCTGTGTGCGTGCGTAGTACGGAAACTGGGACCCAGAGTAATGGGCAAGCAGATTCTCCGAGAGATGCAGATGTGCGGGGATCCGGGGCTCACCACCAGACCTCGTTGTACTGAAGGCAGGAAAAGTCCCGCTAGTCCCTCCTGGTTAGGAAGCTAGCAGAGCAGGCTTAACAGATGCAAAGCAACCGAATGCCTTGTTGCCTGCTGTCAGCTGAAACGTCCGCGGAGAGTGAGAGCCCCGGTGGCTGATTCTAACATGCCGGGAACGACTAGCTCAGAGGTCCAGCCTCCACATCCAGTCTTCAGAAGGGCACATAGGGCTTCCGATGACCATGTGGAGAAAATCTTCCCAAGGCACCTGGTGGCAGGGCCGAACTCCAGAGGCAAACTTGGGTCCAGCCGGCGCTAAATTCCCTGAAATTCAGAGCCTCCTTGGTCTCTTGGGTGAATGCTGGGGCATTTATCAGGGAAGAAGAGTCTTCCCAAAATTGTAAAGGGGATTTATGAGAGGATATGGAGAAATCAATCCCAACTCCAAATGCCACCAATGCCTCTGGATTTCCTCTTAAATCGGACCGATGGAACGGCTCTCAGAGGGTCCAACTCCCCTGGCCCCACCCCCCGAATGCAGAAGCTGTCCACTCACTGTGACAACTGGGGGGGAGGGGGCTTTCCGGCCCATCAGAATCTTTGCATTTTGGAACCCACATAGCCTGTGACTCCAGGAGGGGACAGGGTGGGTCCCCTGGGGAGAGGGGTGTGGTCTGACCGTCCTAGGCAGTGGCTTCAGCCAGTAAAGTGAGAGTCCCCATGCCAGTTCAGAAGGCTGCCCCAAATCCCGTCCCTGCCCCCTCCAGATGTGCAGAGCCCCAGACATGAGGCCTTTCAAGGCAGATGGGGCTGCTCACCGGGAGGGTGGCGTTAGCCTTCCCGGCCAAATGCCTCCCCCAGGCTCAGCCCCAGGATTCGGCCTTGGGATGAAGCAGGGGAAAAGGAAGCACCATCCAGCCAGTGGTCGAACAGGGGAAGCTGGGGGAGAAGGGAGCAGGGGGTAGAACAAAGGAGCCCAGGAAGAAGTGGAGTGAGGAGGGAAGGGGGGAGCAAGAAATGTACCTGTGAGAGGCAGAAGGGGGGAAGGACTGCGCAGGGAAAGGGGGCTTCAGGGCCCTCGAATAAGGGCTCCATGGGAAAGAGGAAGGAGTTCATGGCCAGGAGAGGGTAAGTCAGCTGGGACATGAGGCCTGCAGGGATAAACAGAAACTACTGGGTCCTGGGGGGTCCCTCTCTGGGGGAGACCACAACCATGAAGTGGAGTCAACTAGGAAACAATGTGAAGGGAGCTCTGATTCTGGGGGGAAAAGATCTGACTGCGGGCCTGGAGGGCCACAGTGAGCTCGTCTGGTTTGGTACCGGATGTGGGGTGGACATCATTCGGGTCATTATTTGGGAAGGCCCATCTCCTCCAGCCCAGGGCAGCCCCGAGCGTCATCCTCGGGGATGAGGAAGCAGCTGAAGGCAGTGCGCCCCATCGTGTCTTTTCCCGGGTTAGGGAAGTGGAAAGAGCCCCAAACCAGCCATGTGGGATCTGGCCCCAACCCTATGATTAATCAGGTGTGTGTGCTTGGGCACATCTCTTAATTACGGCCTCTTTTCAAGCCTGTAACATGGGGCACCAAACAAAATTGGTGTTTCCAATTCTGACTTTCTACTGGGATCATCCCACGAGCTTGTTAAAAATAGGGTCCCTTAGCCCTGTGCCCAGGAGGGCACGGATCCAGGCAGTCTGACCTGCAACCCGAGAGCCGTGTTTCCATGAAAGTACACACCCCGGCTCTTACCATCTCACACGCCAGGGGCCGTGGCGGGCCGGCCAGCAGGGGACCCTGGGCCTTAGAGAAGTCCAGAGCCCTCCACCGACACAGCCCTACTTTGACACTGATGTCCTTGGCCAGGGACCGCTGGCACTGGCAGAGGTTTGGTGCAGAAGGACATGGTGGGCAGGACTGCCTTCCCCCCACCCCAGAGCGGGTCTCATAGGCTGACCAGACATGAGGGGCTATGTCAGTGCCTGAAGGAGTTCTGGAATTAATGACAGATGCCAGAAATCTTCCTGTCAGTTTGAGGTGAGCTTTTAAGGACAGATGACCCTTCTCTGTTCTTGTTCTTACTGATTTTTGGAATGTGACTCCAGCTCCCTTTCCTTCACTGGAGACCATGACTCTACACCAAAGACAGAGGGGGAAAAAGCCCACTCAGGACTAAAAGCTTGTTAAGGAAGGGGGCACCCGGATTTGAACCGGGGACCTCTTGATCTGCAGTCAAATGCTCTGCCCCTGAGCTATACCCCCTCATCTGTTAGAGCTGTCTAAGTCACACCTTTTACCTGTGTTGTTACATCAGGGTTCAGTTTGGCTGGTCGGCATGTCCTGGCCGGCTCTACTGCTCTCAGCTCGGGCCCTCCTCGTGCAGGATCCCGGCCCTTCCTCTTCCCGAGTCTCTACTACATGCACCTGAGAATGCCCCCGGTCACCTGGTTGACCTTTACAGGTGGGCAGAGCTTTAAAACCATCTGATCTCTCTCTTCAGCAGTAAAGGTTGTTCAGTATGTCAAGGACACTGGGATGGTGACAACTGTGACCGGGTGACAGCACCTTCCCTGTGCTGAGAGAAGGTTCGGAGCCCATATCCAAAGGTTACTTAATTACACAGAAGAACGTCCATAAGGGTCGCCTGGGTGGCTCAGTCCGTTAGGAGTCTGCCTTCAGCTCAGATCATGATCCCAGGGTCCTGGGATTGGGCTCCCCACTCAGAGGGGAGTCTGCCTCTACCTCTCTGCGCCGCCTCCTCCCCCTAGCCCAGCTCGTGCTCATTCTCACTCTCTCTCAAATAAATAAATAAAATCTTTTTTTTTTTTAAAAGATCATCCGTGATAATTTGTCAAGTGAAAAAGCAGGTTACAAAACAGTGTGTCTGAGAGAAATTGTAGATGATCTCGGCTTTTGGTTTTTTGTGTGTTTTTTTGGCGTTTTTATTTATTTTTCAAATTTTCAATGTTTAGCTTGTAGCCTTTGTAAAAAAAAAAAAAGTTACTTGGGAAAAATTATACTCTAGGAGAGTTCCACTCCTGGGAATGTATCCCTCAGAAATACTCACGGGAGTGCACAGACGCGCATTTGTGGAGACTCATTATAGCCCTTACCGTTTTTGCGTTAGCAGTAAACTGGAAACCACCTAACTCTCCACTGACAGGGAGTAGATCACAAAGCAGTAATAGGATGGGATATGATGCAACAGAAACAGATAACATAGGTCCAGAGTACGATCATGGAAAGACTCTTAAACAATATCATCAAGGGCGAAAGGCAAATTGTCTGGCATGTGTATGATATGAACTCACCTGGACCTTTAGAAAGATACTGTGTATATATATTATTGTATAATAAGGGGCACCCAGGCGGCTCAGTCGGCTAAGCATCTGCCTTCCACCCAGATCATGATCTCAGGGTGCTGGGGTGGAGCCCCTCATAGGGCTCCCTGCTCAGCAGGGAGCCTGCTTCTCCCTCTCCCTCTGCCTCACCCCCACTCATGCTCTCTCTCTTTGTCTCTCTCTCAAATAAATAAATAAATAAATAAAATCTTTTTAAAAGAAGATTATACACACATACAAAGGTATTTCCATATACACATATATTATATTTTTATATATATAAAAATATTTTTTTTGAGAGAGGGAGGTGGGGAGGGGCAGAGGGAGAGGGAGAGGGAATCTCAAGCTGACTCCATGCTGAGCACAGAGCCTGACACAGGGTTTCATTCCGTTACCCAGAGACCACAACCTGAGCCAAAGCGAAGTTGGATGCCCAACCAACTGCACCACCTAGGTGCCCCTAAAAATTATTATTTAAATATAAATTTTTATATTTATTTATATGATATATGTTATATATAACATATGTATAAAATATATATATCATCTCCTATGGGAGAAAATAAACCAAACAGCTACTGCCAACAAAGGGGGTGGGGGATTCTTTCATTTTCCAATTTACACACGTAATAACCCACATGTCTACACACGCCAGCCTTGCAGGTACTGAGTAGTTAAAAATAACTGAGAGAAAGCCCTACCAGTATTCTTTCTTTTCCTGCCTTCTGCAGCTGCACACATCCTGATTCTTCCCTCGGAGGGAGCCCGTTGCCTGGTATGCAGCATGTTGGTGAGTTTTCACCCAAGCAGGCCGGGCGGTTCCCGAAAGAGGTCCTTCCCAAGGTGTTACTCATCACTGGACAGGTAGTCTGGGTGTGGCTATACAGATAAAGAATATTAATTCAGTCACCCCATGGCAGAAGGGGGTATAGCTCAGGGGTAGAGCATTTGACTGCAGATCAAGAGGTCCCCAGTTCAAATCTGGGTGCCCCCTACTTATTCCTAATTTTAATTGATGCTGCATTTTTTAAAACTTCCTCTTCCTTATTAGACGTTCATGTGAAGTTATTTTCCCCCTGAAACCATCCAATGGTGGAACTTAATACCATAGTTGCTCC
>CM052806.1:86860937-86890329 GCA_028533885.1 Nasua narica | reverse complement strand
GTTTCAATTACAGGCTCATCAGGGACGTGCTTCGCTACCCCCCTTCTATCCCCTCATTCCAGCACAAGACGCTACCCCTGCTTAACAGACAGGACAGAAGCAGCAAGATGGCAGCTCCTTGGTTTCCTGCCACAGCTCAGAGACCCCTCTCTTCACCTTTCCTCTTTCCTGTTCTTCTCAAAGAAAGCATGTCCTTCCTCCCTTCCAAGTAAAGCACTCCATCTGTACTCTGGTCTCCATGATTGAATTGACTCAGTTCTTTCTCCATCTTGTTCCTTCCCCTGGCCAAAAGCCTGCTCCGATCTCTAGCCTAAATTAGATTAGGCTTCCCACCTTCTCTGTAGCTACTCTGTATTTCTCTCTCTGGACAGAAGTAGTCCTCATTCTCTGACTCTACCTTCTCACACTATTCCTTATCCTGTACATCTCATCTGTCACCAAGTCCTGTATATTGTATCCTGAAAGTTTCTCTGGAATTCCTTCTCTCCTCGGTATCCACTTCCTTACTCCATCTGTGTCACTGGACAAGTTCTTTAACTCTGTTAGCTTCAGTTTCCTCATCTTAAACAAGGATGAGGGGTGCCTGGGTGGCTCAGTGGGTTAAAGCCTCTGCCTTTGGCTCAGGTCATGATCTCAGGGCCCTGGGATCGAGCCCCGCGTCGGGCTCTCTGCTCAGCGGGGACCTGCTTCCCCGCCCCCCCCGCCTGCCTCTCTGCCTACTTGTAGTCTCTCTCTCTCTCTGTGTCAAATAAATAAAATAAGATCTTTTAAAAAAATAAACAAGGATGAGTTTCTTGTGACAAATATGGTTAACTTCAGATAAACTGCCCAGCATGGTACTAGCACATAGTAGGTGCTCAAAAAATAATGCCAGTTAAGGAAGGGTCTTTTGGCAAACTCAGTCATGTAAGCATTCTCTGTAATGTCTCCTAAGTGACATCCTGAGATGAAGGGACTGGCCTTGCTGCTTCTTGGCAGTCTGCAGGACTCCCTGCGGCCCACAGAACAAAGTCTGAATTCTGAAACCTCCCTTACAGACAGACTCTCCTCTGTTGAACGTCTGTGTCTGACATTAGGTCACAGTCGTGTGTCCTCCACCCTGTCCCCTGCATAGTCATCATGTGCAGACACACACGCATGCACCCACTCTGCACACAAGCAGGCACCCATGCATACCTTTTAGACCCAGAAGGTGCTCCAAACACATGGCATCTTTGTTTCTTTGTGCACATGCTCCCCACACATTGCCTGGCATTCACCGTCCAGACTCAGCTGACCCCACCATCTCCGCAGAGCCCTCATTGAGTCAGCCCGGAGTGGCCGGACTTCTTTCTAGCTAATGTATTTTATGTTGCAAATCACTCTTCCCCACAAGAAGGAGAGCCTCTGAAAAGAGTGAGGAAGGAAGATGTCTGACTGGATTTCGCTCACCACTGGACCCCCAGGCCTGGCCTCTTGCTCAGTTGAGGAATTTAACTGAGAGAGCTGATTGCTCTCTGGGGTTCTGTTTTGCCCCAGGGAGAGAGGGAGATGGGGGAGGGGAGGCTGCAGAGCTGCTGCCAGAGGGCTCCCGGGCACCCCAGGGGGACCCAGGGGTAAGGGAGCATACGCACCAGAAAGACAGGGGCATTTTCAGTGGGCAGCCTGCCTGATGCCTACTGGTCAACCCTGCTCATTCAGGATGGGAAAACCACTGAAGCGGCTTCAAGGCAGGAAAGGTACTTGCTGGGAAGATACACTCATTCCTCTGTGGGGTGACAGGGCACCTAATATCTTAGATCTGCACACAACACAGGGGACTGAGAGGTCTCTAGATCTCATCTCCATGCCCACCACTCACTCTCCATTCTATTCACTGAACTGTTGTCAAATGTCAAGATCCCTCTCCCTCAGTAAGTGGGTGAGCTGTGGAGATCAGGAAACTTCTGGACCCAGGCAAGTTTCCAGCTCTGAGTCCTTGTCTGACTCAGGAGCCCATGGCCTCTTCAACAACCAGGCAACTTTTCTCCCAATTCTATGGCTCTCTCAGGTGGGTAGGGGATCTGTTTGAGATATCAGCCCATAATTACTCCCACAAGCTAATAGACTCAGAAGGCCTGCAGGAGGTAGTTGAGTCCTTGGCCTTGGAAATGGGAGAAGGAGCAGCAAAAAGAGAAAAGAGGATCACTGGTGGTGTGTGTTGTTATGGGTTGACGGGGTATGTGTGAGGCTCAGAGGAGAGAGCATGGTCTCGTACCACAGCTGTGTGAAGCCAAGACCTCCCTCACCTGCTCTCTCCCCAAACACACAGTCCCTAAGAGTCTTAAGTGACAAGAACATAAGCCTCTGCAGGAACTCTGCAGATTGGAATGTAGGATCCGTGCCCATTGCAATCCAGTTGCAACACAAACCCTTGGCACATAAATAAGGGGGCACCCGGATTTGAACCGGGGACCTCTTGATCTGCAGTCAAATGCTCTACCCCTGAGCTATACCCCCAGCCTGCAGAAGATACATAATTAATACCTTTCATCATCTGCTTGGTAACACTCAGTTCTGGAAGATGAAATCATGGCCCCTTTCCAGGACTGTCTTTCTGGAAGTTGCCAGACCTGATTCATGGTAAGACATCCTCCCTCAGCCCTGGGGCTTCCCAGGCCTCAGTCCCTGGTGGGGTCATTAGTGAGGAAAAGAGGAGAGAAGCCTGAGGAACCCCCAACCCATTGCCTTTTTGGTTTAGCCCAAGAGCTGGCCAACCTGTCACCAAAGAAAGGTTCTGATTTGCTTGCTTGGCTTTCACCAGGCATCAGACTACCCTTTCTCCATCAAAACTGCAGACCCAGGCCTCTCGGCCACTTTGATTCAAGAGGAGCGGGCAAGGTCAGGTGTAACCACACTGCCATTCAACACGTTTCCATTCCCTTAATGTTTACAGGAAGCTGTAGAGGATGGTCTCTGTCTTTCACTGGCCCTGGAGTCCACAGACAGAAATGAGCTGTTGGTGCAAACGCTATGAGCTCAAAAGAGATTCAGGGGTTTTATTACATAAATTAGGCTTATAGGAACAACTCTTTAGAGACTGGAAAGAGGTCTCTGGTCGGGAATCAGCTTAGACCAATCATAGCATCTCTGCCACAGGGAACAGAGACAAGTACCCCCTCACCCCTGGTGGCCTGGTTTTATGAACTTCTCCAGAGGACATTGGTCCTAGAATTTCACATCCACTGGAAAGAATAACGCAACATCCACTAAGACCAAAATCATTGTCTTTAGCAGACACTCTCCAAAATAGTTCAATAATGAAAGGACTCACAGCCACCATCTGTGGGTTTACCTGAGGACAGATTTGCAGCTAAAAATAACAACTGACATCTGTGTACTAGGTGATGTTCAAAATGCTTTAAATTCCCTCTCTCTCTCTCTCTCTCTCTCTCTCTATCTCACACACACACACACACACACACACCCTATGAGGTGGTACTATTATTATCCCCCATTTTATAGATGTAAAACCTGATGTACAAGGGAGATTGGAAGCCACGTGACACTCTCTACCTCACCCCAATGACCCCCTAGAATCAAACCAGAATCAAACCAGACTTACCACAGGAACTTTTGAGGTCTTCCTATTGCTGCTAGATGTATACAATGAACAACTTGTCTTCACAACTCTGAAGCCTAGGATGGGAAGGAGACTGGGAAGCAGGGGGAAGGACTATCCAAACTTATACATAAATAAGGGGGCACCCGGATTTGAACCGGGGACCTCTTGATCTGCAGTCAAATGCTCTACCCCTGAGCTATACCCCCAGCCTGCAGAAGATACATAATTAATACCTTTCATCATCTGCTTGGTAACACTCAGTTCTGGAAGATGAAGTCATGGCCCCCTTCCAGGACTGTCTTTCTGGAAGTTGCCAGACCTGATTCATGGTAAGACATCTTCCCTTAGCCCTGGGACTTCCCAGGCCTCAGTCCCTGGTGGATCATTGGTGAGAAAAAAAGGGAGAGGGGCCACCTAAAGAACCCCCATTGCCCTTTTGATTTAGCCCAGGACCTGGGCAAGTGTCTCCAAAACTACCCACCCCATCGGGGCTCTGACCCTTTGCTTTTCTCCCTTCAGTGAAGACAGAAACAGACTCTAATTCAGACAGTGTTGCAGAGCTCCAATAGTTGGGGAGCAACCCTTGTCTGAGTAGCTAAGCCAGGCTTTAGACCCAGAAGGTTGAAGCAAGTACAGGAGTGAGCTCTGGTGTGGGAAAAAACAGATCCCCAGAGAGAAATGTCTATCCTACATGGAGAAAACCCAGATGCTATGATTTGTCTCTGTAGGTCTCACCATGACTCCAGTGTTCCAAACTGTTTTTGCTGGGAAGGCGGGGTAAGGGTGATGATTTAAGGTTACCATTTACTGTCTGATCTTGGGAAGTCTGTTGTATCTACTCTGGTCTGCCCTGGAAAAGCCCAGAAGAATTCCCAGCATGCATCTCTGCCTTCCCTTTAAAGACCTAATATAGTGGAAGAAATTAGAATATACAGAGAGGGGAAAAAGCTAGATGCCAGGAGGAGGAGTGATGTCCAGGACTTTGGTGTAGGCAAACATGCAAGGGGCAATCCACCCAGGTTGCCTTTGTGCAAGGGCTGACCTGTGGCTTCCAATATCAGGAAGGACCATAATTAAGTATGGATGAAAGGAAATTGGAATGTGGGCAACAATTGTAAATAGGAAAATCAATAGGGCAGGGGGCACCTGGATTTGAACCAGGGACCTCTTGATCTGCAGTCAAATGCTCTACCCCTGAGCTATACCCCCCTACTTGGTATGGATGTCTAATAAGTACCTTTCACCTTCATAGTCACACCCAGAACTCCTAGAATACATGGGGAGTTTCTACTTGTCTCCAGAGAGCTGATCAAAGCAGTAATTTATTCTACCACAAACTCACCCCCCGAGAGGTCCTCACCCCGTCCCCAGAGCCCCCAGCCTTACCCCTCCACACGCCTGCATCTCCCTCTGTTCTTGAGTCTGTAATGACAGCAGCAGCCAGAAGGAGCATTGACTTTAACTACTGGAAGGGTTTTTAAGATTTACTTGTCTGTGTTTCTCTTATTCTACACCACAAAACAGGAACTTGAAGAGATCCTGCCTAACCTCTTTGGAGACACATGCAGTACTTACATCTGAAGATGTCTCTCCAGTGTGTGTGTCTATTCACCAAACCTGGAGGGTGGTGGGGGGTGCAGCTGGGAAGGTTAGTGAAATTTCCAGTCCCTGACCTGGACCAAGGAGTTCTCCTAGAACAATCATGGAGACATGGAGACATGAGGACTATGCAGAGCCTCTGGATTCCAGCCAGAGAACTCCTGAGCTACACCTCCGCCCACAGAACATGGATGTTTTTAATATTATATTTTGTGTTTTTATTGAAATATCTTATGCAATTATTTTTAAAAGTCAAATAGTGTTTTTAAAGCTTTTCACAAAAAACTCAGTCCTTTGTATCTCCCTCCTGCCACCCAGACACAACCACCCTTTACCGTTTCATCTGTTTCTTTTAGTCTATTTGCAGCCATGATTTCAAATAATATAAATATCTGGGCGCCTGGGTGGCTCAGTTGGTTGAGCAACTGCCTTCGGCTCAGGTCATGATCCCGGAGTCCCGGGATCGAGTCCCATATCGGACTCCCGGCTCTGCGGGAAGTCTGCTTCTCCCTCTGACCTTCTCCCCTCTCATTCTCAGCCTCTCGCTCTCTAATAAATAAATAAAAATCTTTAAAAGTATATATATATATAAATATCTCATAATATGCAATATCTAACTTAACAAAATTTCAACATCAACTGTCTTACTTTTATGATGAAGATTATAACTTATATGCCTGCTTCCCTTCTCAATTTTCTATTATAACTAAATCTCAACTTTTGGTTAAATAATTTTCTATGTTTCTATGTTTAATATTTTCATTGTTACTAGTTAATAAGTGTTCATAGTGCTAAGCAGAACTAAGAATTCTGGTAAAACTTTTTGTTTTTCCTGAAGTTAGTGATAACGTCATGTTTCAACTGCTTAGTTTTCTTTGAACAGATAAGATTTTTCACGACCTTTCATCACTTCCAAGCTACCCCAAGAGCCAAAATGAAGTCCAAGGAAGCAATTCTAGCTTCTCCATCCCCATTCCCTCCTGGCTGATGAGAATGTCAGGGGTGAGGAGGGCCTGCTGAAGGTCAGGCAGGGGACCGGAGGGGTGAGCGTGGGGAGGGTGGTCGAGGAGACTGCCTAGAAATGGAACAGGCCTACTGGTGAGCTGGGAGGCACACTGACCACAAAGGAAAAGCAACAGAACAATGAGACCCTGGTCTCAGCTTCCAGGCGAAGAGTTAGGGCCAAGAGGTCTGCTTCAATTCTGAGTGCCCCTCATGCAGTCTGGCTTAACATCCACATAGACAGCTCTGAACTTCTCATTACTTTGCACCTGCTAGGTCCTGAACCTGTAAAGTTTACAAATAAAAACCACATGGTTTGGAACCTTGGCAAAGCCCACTTTGGCCTCAGAAGGATGAGGTTCTTGTGGCAAATTCCCTCCTCTCCCTCCTGGCCCTACTCACGGGCCCTCATCCCAAACCATCTGTCACTGTAAAGTCCTGATGAATGCAGCTCCCCAGAGATGCCTGGCTTACCTTGAAAAGACACATTTATGCCTTGGGCCCTCAGAAAATAATGTTGATTAAATAGTACCACCCAGCGGTGCCTGGGTGGCTCAGTGGGTTAAAGCCTCTGCCTTCAGCTCAGGTCATGATCTCGGGGTCCTGGGATCAAGCCCTGCATCGGGCTCTCTGCTCAGCGGGGAGCCTGCTTCCCCCTCTCTCTCTGCCTGCCTCTCTGCCTACTTGTGATCTCTCTTCCTCTGTCAAATAAATAAATAAAATCTTTAAAAAAAAATAAAACAAAAAATAAAATAAAATAAATCAATAGTACCACCCAGTTCTCCTCTGGAGGAGAAAGGGTAGAGTGGTCTGGGGTGCAATGCAGTGTCTTTCCCACCAGAACAGAGTAATCTGACCTCAGTGAGAGATGAAAATTGATGCAGAGAGCAGAGAGGGAAAAGAAAAGTCTGGAGGGCTGGGAAAGGATGGAGGGTTTCAATGGACTAAAGCCAAATTCTGAGCCTTGAATATAAAGCCCTTCAACTTCTGGCCCCTGCTTCCCTTGGAGCTCCAGCCCACCCACTCTGCTTTTTGTCTCCAAGCACTTAGGACATCTCTGGGGGCACTTTATGTCCCACCTTTGCTTACGCTCTTTCTCCTCCCCTGATTGCCCCTGCTTGCATCTCTGCCAGATCCAAGGAAGCTTCCTGGAGGAGGCACCAGCTTCTCTCCACACTCCTCAAAACATGCAAAGAAACCACCTTATCCCTTACCACAAAATGGTATTTGTCTCTTAGGTTACTATTTTATGTGAGTAAGCAGATTGTAGTTACAATGATATTATTACTGACTATTATTATTCCTTTGTTGGCGGGGGTGGGGGGAGAAACTGCTAGGGATTATGCAGGACTGGCTTTAGATTTTTGCTTTTAGCTATTGCCTTTGAGTCTATGGAGAGGTCAAATCAAGTGAGAGGTTTCCTGATGTCCTGAAGAATTTCAAGTGGAATAAAGCAGAGCAGTAAATTGACACATTGAAGTCTGATACAGCTTGCAGGAATGACTGGGTGAGAAGCTCCCCCTGCCATATGATCATGACGTGGGCATATTGACCTGAAATGTGAACGCCCTCGAGGGACAACTGGTCCACCATCTAGATGCTGGCACAGAGTATAACTGAGCACTAATTAGAACAGAATTGAAACCACTGCCTTTCCAGTCTGCCTCCGAAATTCCACCAGTCGGCATTAAAGAACTCCCTAACCAGGTCACCTTGTTCATCTTCCTGAGAAAACATGTTGCAGCATACTCACTCTGGGGGGTGCTTTCCATCTGAGCGGCAGAGACAGGCGCGTAGAAAGCAGATGTCCCACAGTGCATTCCCAGGGTCCCTGTATGAATGCAGAGGGCAGAGAGGTAGCCCCAGGGTAGCACAGGGTCTCATGAGCGAAATGGCTTGCAGCCCCTCACGGGCAGAAGCCAGCTCCTAGCAGTCATCGTCTTCCCTGAAGGGCCCCCTCCCTGCCCTTGCTTTAGGCTCTCTGCTCTGTGCACTCACTCTCTGCAAAGGCAGCTCAGGGCAGAGCGACTGGAGCCCCAGGGGTCTGCTGCGGGCACAGTCCTGTGCTCAGTAGGGATGGAGTGTATGCGGGAGGAGTCGAAGCTCCATTCCCCACCCCCACCCCCGCCACGGAGGTGGCCCTGTGTGGTGGAGGTGGGACGACCTGCAGGAAAGGTGACACAGGAAAGGTGCAGCAAGGCTCTAAGGGGGAGTGTTCACAGGGGGTCTCGGTCAGTCCTGGAGAAGTTCACCTGCAGCCGCAAGAAGCTGGAGAGGCTTTCTGGCAAAGATCCACACCATCTGGGCTCCCTTCTCTCCCTGCAGGAAGACTCAGCTTTGCAGGACTCAGTGGTGGAAAGACAGTCCTTCGTAAATAAAAACCTGAACAGGGGTAGGAGGCATGTGGTTTGAATGAGAGACCACTGATCTGCAGGTAGACCCCCTGTCTCCTCTTGTGCCCCCAGTTCTAGCTGGCTCCTAAGCACCTGTGTTGGCCCATCAGCACCTCTGTTTATTTTTGGTCAGCCCATGAGACCAGCTCCACCAGCCCCAGATCCAGACTGGATCCATTCCTGCTCACCTGCTCCATCCCCAGCCCCAACCTCCTTCCACCTGGCCGTCCTACAGCTTCCCCTCCCACACAACCCCCAGAGCAGGACCAAGTCATCTAACGCCCCTGATGTTACCCTAGGAAGGCATTTAGAAGGCTCCAGAACAGCAGTTGCTAAATGTGGCAGCCCAGGAGAATCATCTAGGGTTTCTGTGATGTGGGTGGATGAAAAGAAAGGAGCGTGTCATTGAGAAGTAAAGCTCCTCCGGCCCCAGCTCAGACCAGCAAACGAGACTCTCTGGACTGGGGGCCTGGGAAATGGATGTCTTTCACAGGCACGTTCCCTGGTAATTCTGCTCCTGCTCTGAAGCACCTTGGGTCCATATATCACCTTTACAACACAATATGGTCATGGCTTGAACCACATTTCTGGTTCTGGGACTTTCATTGTCCCAGTCTGCCAAACATCAAGGGCCAGGCTGAAGGTGCCATTTGGGGTAGGTACTAAAACTAAGCATGAGTCAGGGGGCACCCGGATTTGAACCGGGGACCTCTTGATCTGCAGTCAAATGCTCTACCCCTGAGCTATACCCCCTGCCTTCCCAGGTGTCTAATAAATACCTTTTCACCTGCACTGCAACATCTGGCTCCCCTGTGCCCTGAAGTTTCTATTCATTTTTAGCAAGTTCTGGAAATGCAGGAAGTTTCCCTTTAGGAAATCGGCACCTTTGGGCCCTGTTTCTCCACATAGATTCCCCCCACCTAACTCTGGCTCCCAGAAACCTTTGCTCACAATCTTGTAGCTTCGTGTCTCTTAGTCCCGCTTTGAAGGCACTGCTTGAAACCTCATTGCTAAGAGCTGGACCACTTCTGCCTTCCTTGTTCTCCTCAGCGAGCTCCAGCTCCTTGCAGCTTGCCTTCTGCACCTCCCTTCCCGCCCTCCTCCCCCGAACCGCTGGATGCGTCCTTTGTTGCTCATCTCCTCTGCTCTGTCTTCTCACCACCACGACCTCCTGACTTGGCAGGGTCCTGATTGAACCCAGACAAATCACTGGAATTACTCAGCCGGAGAGGTCACAACCCCCATCCTGGGGCCCAGGAGGCGGCCCCAACTGTCCCAAGGAGACTCCCACCAGAAGGTCAGCCCAGCAGGAGCAGAAGGGACTGCGCCCAAGAACAAGGACCCGAGATGCCTTTGCTGGATGGACCCCACCCCCACCCCGCCCTGCCCTGAGGCACAGCACTGCAGCCCTAGCGAACGAACCTGGCTGGCCCCCGGCCAACACACCACCAAGATCAAAAGACCACTGATCTCAAAATCCTAGAGAAAAGACACCCCCCCAGGGGGCCACAAGTGGCTGAGAGAGTGCCTGGCTTGTGTGTGTCAGGAAACCAGCACTCTGCAGGGCACAGAGACTTGCAAAAGAAAGCCGGGGGAAGGGGAGTATCTCTCTGTCATTCCTCCAATCTAGTTCAGTGCCGTTTATTCCACAGGTAGTAAGTCCTCCTTGTTGAAAAAACAAAAAACGACGTCTCCGCATTTTCTACAGCGCCCACCACGACATTAAGCATCAAAGTTAGCAAGCGAACGGAGGTATAGACAGCAAACTTCACAAAGGCTTGTAGGTACCGGTGCCCCAGCCAAACGAACACCTCTGGTGTTATGGTGTCTGTCCCTTTAAACTTCGGCACCCCACTCCCCCAGAGTTGGGGCGCTCCTCTATTGCCAGAAGTGAGCTGGTTCAGGGCCACACGACCCCTTACTAGCAGCTCTCCCTTGCTGGTCTTCTGGCTCTCTTAGCAATATTCTCCTCTCTTACTGAGAAGGGAAAAGGCAGGAAAGGAATTGGAGAAATACCCAAACTAAAATTTCTCTTGTCAAAAAAGAGAGAGAGGGCGCCTGGGTGGCTCAGTTGGCTGAGCAACTGCCTTCGGCTCAGGTCATGATCCTTGAGTTCCAGGATCGAGTCCCACATCGGGCTCCCTGCTCCACGGGGAGTCAGCTTCTTCCTCTGACCTTCTCTCTGCTCATGCTCTCTCTCACTTTCTCTGTCTCTCAAATAAATAAATAAAATCTTTAAAAAAAAAAAAAAGAGAGAGAGAGACTCACAAAATCCATTAGGAGGGTGTCAACAACTAACAACAACAAAAACCCACCTCCTCGAATCATGATGCTCAGTGGGGCAATATCGGAAGCCTCTCGAGGGCTAGAAACAAGGCAAGGATTGTACCTAAAACCAGAGACGGTGTGTTAGGGCAAAAAAAAAGGTGGGGGGAGAAGGGAGTGGAATGGAAGAAACAAAACAGCCATTATTCATAGACAGTATGATTATCTCAATAGAAAATAACCTACAAATTGTTTGGAATTATCAAGTTTAATAAACTTCAAGATAAAATGTAAAGGTATCAAAATCAAATCTACTTTTGCACACTGGTGATGAAGAATTAGAAATAAAATATTTGAAAATATGTCATTTAAAATAGTAACAAAAATACAGGATCCCTAGGAATAAATTTAAGCTGTACAGACCTTTTTTTTTTTTTTTGAAGGGAAGCACCTACTTTTTTTCTCCCCAAATGTGTTTATTTTAATTTTTCAGTATTACAAGATTGATTGTTCATGCACCACACCCAGTGCTCCATGCAATAAGTGCCCTTCTCAATACCCACCCCCAGGCTCGCCCACCCTCCCAGATCTTTTTTTTTTTTTAAGATTTTATTTATTCATTTGAGAGAGAGAGAGAGTGCGCGCGCGCGAGTGCACGAGCAGGGGGGAGGTACAAAAAGAAGCAGATCGGGACCCTGAGACCATGACCTGAGCAGAAGGCAGACATCCAACTGACTGAGCCACCCAGGCACCCCCAAAACCTTCGTTTAGACTATTTTAAAGTCTCCTTGAAAGACATTAAAAGAGGGGTGCCTGTGTGGCTCAGTGGGTTAGGCCTCTGCCTTTGGCTCAGGTCATGATCCCAGGGTCCTGGGATCAAGCCCCACATCAGGCTCCCTGTTCAGTGGGGAGCCTGCTTCCCTCTCTCTCTGCCTACCTCTCTGCCTGTGTGTAATCCCTCTCTCTCTGTCAAATAAATAAATAAAAGCTTTAAAAAAAAGAAAGACATTAAAGGAGATACAAGCATTTCCTAGCATAGTATAAAAGTAGATTACACTTTATGTACTTTTTTTGTCTAGCTTCTTTCACTTGGCAGAAATGCTTTGAGATTTGTCCCTGTTGTCCCATGTATCAATAGTTAATTTCTTTCCCTCGCCAGGTACTGTTCCATCGTAGGGCTCTATTAACACTCACCACTCACCAGTTCTGGTCTTTTGTGTCATTTCCAGTATCTGGCTATCATAAATAAGGCTTCTTACAAACATTCATGGCAAATCTTTGGATATATGCTTTCATTTCTCTGGTTCTTCCCTGAGTGGACATGTTCATAATGCCTTGACTTGTGAATCATTTTAATGTTTTATATTTAAAAAAAAAACCCACAATAAGTATGAGGAGGTAAACCTAAAAATAAATATAAACAAAACCCAAAAACCTAGTGGTATATCATATTGATAACACGACCACCTAAAGAAAACATTCTCCCTGCTATATATTCTAAGGGAAAAAAGAGATTTTGAACTACAATGAGACATTGAACTTCACTTGGTAAGTTGCTTTGGTATAACTTTCCAAATCTATTTTTGAGCAACAAGTAAATACATTGATATTTGAGGGAACCAGGGCTCTCTAACTGTGGGGGGCAGGGGATATTAATGTGGAGTGGAGAAAGGCAAGGAACTGGAATTCCCCCAAGAGAGGGACTTGTCAGCAGCAGTGTGAATATACACACAGAGGTGCACACACATGCACACATGGTATTTCCTGACCCTGCCCTCTGAAAAGGGCTAGAAACAACAACTCAGTGACAATGAGCACTCCTAATGCTCGTATTGTGGTTACTAAATACCACTGAAAGGAACCGGGAACTCTTGGAGAAATAGATGATTCCAGGGCCAGATAGGAAACCCAAAAAAGTGAACAACGCAACATTTTGTTCCAGAAAGTGAGAGAAGTCCCCAACACTGGTGAGTACAGGTCAACAGAACGCAGGGCTCACTTGAAAAGGCCTGGTGCCGCTCAATTTGGGACAATTTGAGCATCCAAACAAAAATAGGAATGTGTGATAGCTCATTAAAGAATCCATGAATCCGTGTTAATACGGTTTTTAAAAATTTTAGGTGGAGAAAGGAAAACTGTTCTTCCCAAAAAAGTCAACTAATAAATGTAAAAGGACTGATAGAAATATCAAATGACCATATTAAACCATCAGTGTAATAATTGAGCTTGGTAAGAATCATTAAAGGATGCTAAATTTGCAAGGTGAGGATGGTTGGGAAACAGTATACAGAAAAATTCGTCAAACATCATTCTAACTGAATCATCAAATTCAACCTCATCAGTAGTGGAGCCAAGTGGCATCATTGCCTCTTGCTGCCATGCAGGGATATAAGATAAACATATATAGCACATATAACACACACACACATATATAGCACATAAATATAACATAAACCTGAGAAGGACATAGTATCACCTATGTAGTCATTTTGCCAAAATACTGAACTTCAAATAGTGAGGAAACAATCAGACAAATCCTTCTCTCAAAAAGTAAACCTCTATCCTAACTGTTCACACATTCTGGGGCCTATTCGTAGACTTTACATACTCTAGGTGAGATCCAGCCATGCTATTGTGCGAATGTTGACCTGAGGGACCGTCCTGCCAATCACCCCGCATGGACTCTTCAAAGCTGTCAATTTCACGAAAGGAAATAGAAGACTGGATTAAAGCAATCTAAACACACAGGACCACCACATACGATGCATGAGCCCTGACTGGACCCTACGTTGGAAAGAAAAGGCAACTAACAACGACATTATTGGGAGAATTGAGAAATATAGAATATGGATTGCATGAGAAATGACTGGATCATATCACTGATAAGTCTCCCGCATATGTTGTGATTAGGTAGAATGACTTTGTTCTTAGACTGTAGTCTAGTTCTCTAGTTCTCTAATGAGTCAGAAAAACCTCATACACACACACACACACACACACACACACACACACAGAGAGAGCACAAATGTGGCAAAATGTTAGCAACTGGTGACCCCAGTAGAGTATAAAAATCTTCAATGTACCATTTTTATAACTTTTCTATAGACTTGAGACTTTTTGAAATCAAACGGTAGATTATGTTTAGAACTTCCTTTAAAACCAAAAAGAAGAAACATCATTACGAGTAACCCAAAACCCACACCTGTGCTCCCTCCCAGTTGTTAACATCCTCTCTCCAAAGAAACCGCTATTCTAACTTCTGACCCTGCCTGTGTCCTCTTTTTGGATTTTACATACCTGTCTCCCTTTATTGTTTGTGATATCTAACCACACTATTGTGTGTAATAAGGGTTTGTTGCCTTCTCTAGCTGTAGAGTATTCTGCTATATGAATATTCATTATTTATCTAAGTTCCTGTTAAAGAAGCTTTAGGTTGTTGCCAGCTTGGGGCTATTAGGAATAAGCAGTTGAGAAAATTCTCGTGCCTGTCTTTGATGAATTCATATATGCACTTCTGTTAGGAGCACAATTGCTGGGTCATAACTATGCAACCTCTCTGTTTCAGGACTTAGTGACATACAATCTTCCAGGGTAGTTGTACCTACCAATTTATTGGCCATTTCACAAAAGACAGTGTCTTTTGTGAAATGCCTGCTCCACTGCCATTTTTCTATGGTGTTATCTGTCTTTTTTTCTCACTGATTTGTAGGCATTACTTTTATATTTGGATATAAGTCCTTTGTTAATTATATACATTGCAAATACCTTCTCTTTGACCTTCAGCTTTCTTAAAGCTTTCCTTTGATGAACTGAATCCTTAACTCTAATGGTCTAATTTATCAGGGTTCCCCTTTATGTTTCATGCTTTCTGCATTCTCATTAGTAAATCATTATATTTTCATCGGATCACCAAGATATTCTTTTCAGGTTTCTTCCAGACACAGATTATTTTATTTTTTTACATTCAGAGCTACGGTCTACCAGGAATTGATTTTGGTGTATGGGATGAGAGTCTAGACCTTTTTCTACATGGTTTATCCAAGTAATCCAGCCTCACACATTGGAAAAGCCTTTGTTTCCTTCACTACTCTGTGAACCAAGTTTGTCATATATCAGGTCTCCACATATGTGTAAATCTGTTCCTGGCCTTTTGCATGCCCATAAAAATTTTGGAATCAGTGTGTCAATATCCACAAAAGAATTATATGATTTTGGTTGAGATTATTCGAATCTATAAAGATGGCTGGAAAACGACTATTGTTACCATACTTAGCCCTTCATTCTCCTTATATCTCCTAACTTAAATATAGGAGATATATTCATATCTCCTAACTTATAACTCCTAACTATATCCCACTACTTTTTAGGTCTTTAGTTTTCTCAGTGATGGATTATGTTCCTGTAGAGAGATATTGTGCATCTTTGAATATTTTTGTTCCTCGGTAGTTGTTTTTTTGTATGTTATTGGAAATAGAACTGTTCGCAGTTTTTCTACCTTTTAAATTTCTGTCATATAGAAATAGAATTGATTTTTGTATTGTCATCTTGTATCTAGTGATCTGGCAAATTCACTTAATTCCAATGGTTCCTCTATATATTCTTTTTTTAAGATTTTATTTACTTATTTGTCAGAGAGAGAGAGAGAGAGAACAAGCAGAGGGAGAAGTAGGCGGAGTGAGAAGCAAGGTCCCTGCTGAGCAAGGAGCCTGACGAGGGCCTGATCCCAGGACCCTGAGATCATGACCTGAACCAAAGGCACAAGTTTAACCAACCTAGCCACCCAGGCGTCCTCATCTGTATATTCTTTTGAATTTTCTGCACACACAATACTATCAACTGTGATTGATGGCACACACAATACTATCAACTGTAATTGATGGCAATCTTATTTTTCCTTTCTTATTATTTCTGCTTTTTATTCCTTTTTTCTTTCTCCTTATTGCACTAGCTAGGACCTTGGAAACATAGTTGAATAAAAGTGGTAATTCGGGCTGTCCTTTCTTCTTTCCCAGTCTCAAAGGAAAACCTTCCAGTATCGCATTAAATGTAATGCTTACTAGGAAAGTCTTCTAACCCCCTTTATCAGGTTAATAACGTTGCCTTCTACAGAGGGCTGAGTAATGGTCCCCAAAGATATCAAGTCCTAATCCTTGAAACCTATAAATGTTACCTTATATGCAAAAAAGGGTCTTGGCAGAAGTGATTAAGGATCTTGAACTGGGAGATTATCCTAGATAATCTAAGTGGGCTTAAATGCAATCACAAGTATACTTATAAGAGGGAGGCAGAAGAAGATTTGACACGGACAAAAGAGAAGGCAATATGACCTGGAGACCAAGATTGGAGGGAGGCAGCCACAAACCGAGGAATGCTGGGCAGCCACCAGAAGCTAGAAGGGGCGAGGGATGGATTCTCTCCCGGAACCTGCTGACACCTTCGGGTCAGCAGAGTGAAGCTGATTTTGGACTTCCGGCCTTCAGAAGTATAAAATAATAAGCGTTTGGGCGCCTGGGTGGCTCAGTTGGTTGAGCAACTGCCTTTGGCTCAGGTCATGATCCTTGAGTTCCAGGATCGAGTCCCACGTCGGGCTCCCAGCTCCACGGGGAGTCTGCTTCTTCCTCTATCCTTCTCTCCTCTCATGCTCTCTCTCACTTTCTCTGTCTCTCAAATAAATAAATAAAATCTTAAAAATAAATAAATAAATAAATAAATAAATAAATAAATAAATGTTTGTTATTTTAAGCCCCCAAGTCTGAGGTTCTTTGTTAGAGCAGCCATAAGAAACTACACTGCTATAGTATGCTAAGTGTTTCTAAATCATGAAGAGACATTGAGTTTTTCAAATGCTGTTTCTGCGTCTGTTAAAGTGATTGTGTGATTCTCCTCCTTTATTCTATTAATGTGATGAATTATATCGATCAATGGTAAATCAACCTTGATTTGTTCCTGGAATAAATCTGGTCACGATGTTTTATCCATTTAGATATTCTCAGATGCCTCTAGTTCATAAGAAAGATCAGTCTTCCAGTCCATTCTTACTTAGTCAGGTGTAAATATCAATGTTAAATTGGCCTCATAAAATATATTGGGAAGTGTCCCGTATTTTTCTAACTCTCTGGAAGACTGTATATGTGTTTAGTATTAGTTCTTCCTTATATTTGGAAGAATTCTCCAGTGAAGCCACCTGAGCCTCAAGTTTTCTTTCTGGGAAAGTTTCCAGTTCAAGAGTCTATTTAATAGATGTGAAAATATTTGATTTTCTATTTCTTCTTGGTCAATTTTAATAAATTATGTTTTTCAGGGTATTCGACATTTCCTTGAAAATTCTATCTAATTTTTCAGATGTCTTGGCATCGGGTTGTCCATAATATTCCTCTTATATCTCTTTGGTTTCTCCAGGACCTAAAGTACTCTCTCATTTGTCATTCCCTTTTTTTTCTTTTAAGTAGGCTCCACACCCAACGAGCGGCTTGAGCCCGACCCTGAGATCTACCGACTAAGCCCTCCGGGGGCCCCTCACTTTCATATTATCCATATATATCTTCTTTCTTTTTGTCTTGATCACTCTTGCTAATGGCTTATCAATTTTTTTTTTTGGACAGAAACACTTTTAATTTCCATCTGAATGGCTTATCAATTTTGTTGGTTTATTCACTGACTAACTTTGGCTTTGCTGATCCTACCTATGAACACTTGTTTCCTGTTCTTATCATTATGATTCATTCCTTCTACATTTGGGGGGGGTTAATTTATTGTTCTTTATCTAATTTCTTAAGATGGTCATTTAGATTATTGATTTCTCAGCCTTTCTTCTTTTTCTAATATGTGGAGCAGGGAGCCTGATGCGGGTCTCGATCCCAGGACCCTGGGATCACGACCTGAGCCGAAGGCAGACGCTTCACCGACTGAGCCACCCAGATGTCCCCCTTGGACAGTTTTTATTTCAGATATTCCCTTTTATCCACAGGAATCTATTAAATTGTCCCCAGAATTTTCTAGAGCTGGGGTCTAAATTATACCTCCCAGACTATCTCTTAGCACCAATAAGTCACTTAAAAAATCCTCTGTGATACTAAAACCCTGGGGGTTTTGTTTAGACAATATGGTCACCTTGATTACATACTCTTCCTGCCCAGTGCCAGGCTGAGAACGTGCTTGGAACTCGGTATAGACTTGTTGACTAATTTCCACTGAGTGGCTCCTGTCCCTAGCCAAGCTAGAAATAACTCGGTGTCCCTATAAAATATTCCTAATTTCAGCTGACTAGCCTTTGATGTGACAGGTTCCCCATTCCAGCCCCCGAAAACCATAAGGTAGTATTGTATTCATTACGAGGTCACCCAGAATTGATGACTCAAGGGTTAGCCTTATAAAACTTCAAAATCTCCCATAAAAATGATTCAGACTCTAGTAATAAGCTTGTTTCTATTGTAATTAATAATGTCTTTGCTGGGGTGGGCCATGTTCTGCACAGTAAGTGTTCTTTAATGTACAGGGTGAGAAGCCTAATTTTCCTATTTTCAAAAGCTGTGAGGAACTTAGTTATGGCGAAATTCAATACCTTCACTTGTTGGATGTTTAAAATCAATTTAAAAACAAACTCTGATGCTTGTTTCATCTAAGTCTGGATTTTTCCATATGTGGAGTTTGCTTAAAGTAAGGCCCACCTACATTCTTTTGCTGTGCTCCTCATCTTTACTAGCTCCGGGTGACCTCACCTCTGCCCCAGAGAGGGGCTAGAGCCTTTCCCTCTGTCGAGGAAGCCTGGAATGCCCTAGGGTTCGAGCCCTCATTCCTGAGGCTAAGCTCTGTCCCCGTGGAAGGCGCAGGGGCCCTGGGATGGGTCACTCTCTCAGCTGTCATCAGTCATCGGCACCCTCAGCGTAGGCAAGTTCTGACATCAGCATATTAAAATAACTGGGGCTACAGAAGGTTCTAGAAAGTGTGAAGGGCAATCATGGATGCCAGGGCAGTGAATCTTCCTCTACACATTTGCTACATGTCCCAGCTCTCATTCTCTCTCTCTCTCTTTCTCAGATTTTATTTATTTATTGGAGAGAAAGAGCTCAAGCACAGGGAGCAGCAGGCAGCTGGAGAAGCAACTCCCCACTGAGCAGGGACCCCAGTGCGGGACTCGATCCCGGGATCATGACCTGAGTCGAAAGCAGACGCTTAACCAACTGAGCTTCCCAGGTGTCCCTTACCCAGCTCTCTTAAGCCATCTCAGGGGCTGACCTCCAGGTTGGCTGAGAATGGAAACTCAGGGAAGGCTGGGTGGCTCAGTCGGTTAAGCATCTGGCTCTTGGATTCGGCTCAGGTCCCGAGCCATCAGGCTCCATGCTCAGCAGGAGTCCGCTTGGATATTCTCTCCCTTTGCCCCTTCCCCTGCTCTCTCTCTCTCTCTCTCTCGCTCACTCACTCTCTCTCAAATAAATAAATAAATCTAAAGAAAAAAAGAATGGAAACTCGGCAGCACCTGAGACCCCAGAGCTAGCTTTCTCTGACTGAGGCATGGATCTCCCCACCACCACGACGGGAGGCCCCGAGTGACAAGGAGGGTGGGAGCAAGGGAAAGGTCTTGAAGCATTGACTCATCGTTTTTTTTTTCAGCAGTCAATAAGTCCAAACAATCTTTTAAAATTCTAACCACCACAGAAGTGTTATAAAGGAACTACAAGGTTGTCGTGGATCATCCGTGTATGACCACCCCTGGCTTGCTGAGCCCACTCCGGGCAGCGTCGAGACCCACAGGGCACGCGCCCTCACTGGGCTCTGTCTTGGAGCACTGTGGTGCCGGCTGTTGGCAAGGCACTGGTCCTCAGCCACCAGGTTCTGGAGACTGGCAGAGGCGCCCAGCAGCAGAGCCAGGGAGGAGGATCTCCTCAGAGCTGCAAACAGCCCCCTGTGCAGAGAAAGCTGCACTTGCAGAGAAAGTGCAGAGAAAGCTAGGAGAGGCCCTGGCAGGAAGTCCAGAGCCAACTGCGAATTCTCCAGCACTTTGCCACTCGGACCCACGGGACAGCAGTCTCTGTGGGAGCCCGGAGTCCCTTCTTTTCCCTGTGACGGGCAGAAGTCAGCCTTGAGCAGACATCACCTGCAGCCAAGGACACCTGCCCTCATGCCTGGCCAACCCCCACCGGGTCCTGGTATCAGTCAGGATGGGCGAGGTTAAGCTGCGGTAGCGATCAACCCCCAAACTGTGGGACTTATTACAGCAAAGGGGTTTTTTGTTGTTGTTGTTGTTTTTAATGTTCCTGTTACAGGGTTGACTGAGGGTCTTATTCAGTGTCTCCTCCCTCCAGGATGCAGGCTAAGAGAACAGCCCCCTTCTCAAATATTGCTGAGCACCATCATGGAGGGAAAGAAATCTCTGAAAGGCCCCAACTTACAATGAAATGCTTAGCGCAGAAACGACAAATCATTGACCAGACCCAAGCAGAAGAGGCCAGGAAACACAATCCAGCCACATCCCTCAGGGGAGCCAGCTGGAAATATTTGGGGTCCAGCAGTAATGACTCCCACAACCTTTGTGAAAGGTCTAGCACTGAACCTTCGGGCTGTGTGCCTGGTCCCAAGGGAAGACCTTAAGGCTAAGGGAGCAGCTGGAAAAATGGGGGTCCCTGCATACGGCTGTACCTGTCCCAGCGTAGGAAGCACAACAGGGGCTCCCGGCTCAGCAGCCCCTACATCTGAACCACAGATGAACCATACGCTTCAGGTCTCCCCAGCCCCCTGGGTTGACAGAGGAACTTGTGCTCACCCATCTCTCCCTCCTGCTGCATGAGCTGCAGACATCCGTGACCACCCACCTTGGATTTTTCTGGAAGGGTGGAGTTGATGGGAGTGGCCGTGGGAATGGACCAGCAGGGAGTGATGCATTCGTGAGACCTTCACTCATCACATCACAGAAAACGTTCAAGATTAATACTATGGGATTACTACGTGCTCCGTGAACCTTCCCTAGCAAGCACGGCAGAGGAGACAAGAAATAAGAAATGGCCCCTGCTGCCAAGAAGCTTATAATCTATGAGGAGAGTCAGGACACGGTGACCTTGTGTTGCCATTTTTCTCAAAGTGTCAAATGAATGGTACCAATATGAAGCTATGCACTTGGCCAAGGCAGAGTTTCCTGCAGACTTGATTGGGATGGAAAGGCTTTGTAGGAGAGTTAGGGCACAAGCTGGTCTGGGACAAACTCGGGGGCTTCGTGTGGATAAAAGGGAGAGGAAAGAATATGAGGAAAGGCACAGGCATGGAAATCCTCACGCCGGCTTCTGACACATGTACGGACAGACCCCACCATCAAAATGGTGGGAGAGGCATAGACAATCTTACGTATTAATCTAAGGGGCAGAGAGGTCAAATAAATAGAGGTTTTTTTTAAAATGGAGTGCCTGGGTGGCTCAGTTGGCTGAGCGGCTTACTCTTGGTTTTGGCTCAGGTCCTGATCTCAGGGTCATGAGATCGAGCTCTGTGTGGGGCTCCACGCTCCTCGCTTGGTACTGACTCTGAGATTCTCTGCTTCTCCCTCTTCCTCTGCCCTTCCCCCCTCCATTCAGGCTTTCTCATGCTCTCTCTCTAATTAATAATTAATTAATTAAAGTTAAATCGAACGGGGGGAAGGGTTGTCTTTACTCTTTTTGCAAACAGAGGCTGCAGAGCCTTTGCAGAGGGAGACTTCACAGTGGATTCTCGTCTTAGGTGGAAGGTTGGGCCAGTCATTCTTTCCCAAACTCGGCTGGGCATCAGAGCCCCACCCCCACCCCTGCACCCACCCCCTACTATAAGCTTGTTAAAAATAGATCTTCTTTTTAAAAAAGATTCCCTCACAACACTCAGGACCTCTCCCCAGAGATTTTGCTTCTGTGGATCTGGGATGGGATCCAGAAATCTGTACCCTTCACAAGCTTTCCCACAGATGGAGCTGGTCTGAGAATCCACTAGGATAGGCAATTTCTACCCAGAAATGGCACGGATCGAAAGTTGAATTTTCAAGTCACGTTCCTGAAAACGTGCCTTTGTCACGCTTTGTTTCTGTGGCAGGTACGCTCCCCCTCCCCCCATTCAGACGCGCAGCTCAGCGCTGGCTGAAATTCTTGCTCGTATCAACTCCACCTCGATATTGCATATCATTTATAGCTCTCTCTCGGTTGTTCCTTCCTTCCTGTTCCAGCTCCTGCTACATTTGGCCAGACGTTCTCCCACCTCACGCTTGGACTCTGCAGGATCCTCCCGGCTAATCTCATCCCCCTCGACCCTCCCCACGCGTCGCCTTCAGGTCCGTCTCCCTGTCAGCCTTACAAATGGCTCATTCATGCTCAACCCCAACTGAATCCAGCTCCTTGGCCTGAACAAAGTTTGCAGAGCTTATCAAAATATGGCTCAGCCTATTTTCCCTTGTGGCTTAAAGTCCTAGCCAAACGGGACCGTGACTGTGTTCCTTCTAAACCTGCTTTGTACCTTCCTACTCCCATTTTTTTTTTTTTTCCTCAGCTGTTCCCCCAGCTAACATTTCTACTACCGCCCTCTGGTCTGAAATGCTCTCTGCTTATAAAAATTCTGCCCATCCTTCAAGATCCGGTTCAAATTTTATCTACTTTAAAAGGTCTCCTCTGTTTGGAACACACAGAGAAAACTATACCCACGCATAATGCACACACGCGTGCACATCCACCCTTTCTTCCCAGTCGCGTCCTAGGCAGTTTGCCAGTCTTGGAAAGTACAAAGAAGAATGGGTCCAACCACCTGTGGATGTGGCTTTCAACTCTGCTCAGAAGGGGCATCCCTTTTTGGAGGTAGGGACCTACCCAATCAGCCTGCTCCTCCGTCCTGGGACCTCATTCCAGAGACACCGGCTTCGCCCTGCCCCCACGCTGCTCACCCCCGCCCCCCGTGAGGGGGTGATACATTGCATCAGGGACCCCGAGGGGCCATATCACCGTGGAGGTTACACATCTGTATCCTCGAAAAGGAGGAAGCCCCCTTCTCCAAAGTAATCCAGGAACTGACCAACGTGTGGTATCGCGAGACTATAAACAAGTTCCCAGCATAGAGCTCACAGTGGGAACGGACACAGCGGTCTTCAGTCGGCTGAAAGCAAATTAGTGGTGGGAGGAAGGCCGGGCCCAGGAAAGTCACAGAAGAGCCCCGTGCAATCTGCTCACTGTACATACGAGAGGCCGGCAGTCTTGCCTGGAGATCTGGCCAGCTAAGGGCAGAACTTTCATTATTCCTCTGACTCGCACTTCCTCCCGCAATACCCGCAGGGCACACGTCCCAATTTAGACAGGCTTGGGTATGTTCCCATGGCTGTTTTTTGTTTCGTTTAGTTTTTTAATCAAGGACCTTACCATGAAGCTAATAAATCTCAACATTCAGATCACCTGCCTTGCGTCAGCTCTGTGCCTACCTTTACATTTGCAATTTTGTGAAGTTTTTTTTCTTTTCTTTTCTTTTTTTAAGATTTTATGTATTTATTTGACAGAGAGAGAGAGACAGCGAGAGAGGGAACGCAAGCAGGGGGAGTGGGAGAGGGAGAAGCAGGCTAACCACTGCGCAGGGAGGCAGATGCAAGGCTCGATTCCAGGACCCTGGGATCTTGACCTGAGTGAAGGGCAGACGCTTAACGACTGAGCCACCCAGGCGCCCTGAAGTTTTTTTTTTTTTTTCTTAATAATATTCTCTAAATCGGGACGCCTGGGTGGCTCAGTTGGTTGGGCAACTGCCTTCGGCTCAGGTCATGATCCCGGAGTACTGGGATCGAGTCCCGCATCGGGCTCCTTGCTCAGCAGGGAGCCTGCTCCTCTCTCCGCCTCTGCCTGCCTCTCTGCCTGCTTGTGTTCTCTCTCTGTTAAATAAATAAATAAATAAATAAATAAATAAATAAATAAATAAATAAAATAAAATAATATTCTCTAAATCATACAAGATACAACCATTTCAAGCCCATAAAACGTGGGTCCACCCTGGCAGAGGGAATCTGTTATTTGGGAGAAGAAGGATTCCTGTGGAAACAAAGCTAGAAGAAGAAGGAAAAAAAAAGGAAAAGGACCATGGGGAGGTTCAGGAACATTCTCCTACAGTGAGTGGGTCTACTATGTCCATTCAGGGACTGATTCCAAAAGGCAAAAGGGTGCCGTGGGCTCCAACCCAGCTGGAGACATCTGAAAACACCTGGGCTAGCATCAGTAAGAAAAAGAAAATCAGGCTCTGGGAGCAGATTCCGGAGTGAATCTCCCGGCTATTCCTCAGGAGATTCTAATTTTACACATAGAGAAGAATGCATCGTGGGTGATCCCCATTCTGTAGCTGCGGCCAGGCTGATGGAGAGAAAGCAAAGAGCATGAGAAGATCCCTGCCTGCTAGACCCCAAAGCCCAATAGAGCGGTCTGGACCACGTGGGGCACAGGTTGCTCTTTAGGAAAGAGTCCCACTTAGAGGAAACTTTGAAAGTTTGAAATGCGTCTTTGTGACCACATGGGGGCCCCATTCAAAGGCTCCTTCCATCCGCTAGCCTGGGTTTGCCTCTTAAGGAGGTTTTCCAATTATTTATTTAATTTTGCCTCCTTTTTGTTTAACAAATTCTGTTATTACTACAAAATAAAAACAGGAATTGAAAAAAAAATGTTAGAAGACATATAAAAAACGGCCCGTGGGCTCACTGTTAAAGAAAAAGGAACTGACTTGTGTTGCTCCCTATGCTTCCGAACTCACGCGTGTGTTTTTTCTTTTACACAAAACTGAGATCATTCTGGACAGACTTCTCTTAGAATACCACGAACGTCTTCCCACACCAAGTTCTTCACCAAAATAATTATAAATATGGTATTGTGTTCATTCCACTTAGACATATTTGTTATAAATAATAAATACGTTACGGAAAGTTCTAAGTGGCAGTCCACCGGGATTTACCAAACTATTTTCCTGTTGTTGGAAGAATTTATTCTCTTTCAAACCAAGACAGACGTGAGTTACAGCTATCCAAATAAATAAATACACGAAAAACCCAAATTGCCTTGCAAGGACCTAAAGCCTCAGAGGCGACGTGGCGCCCTGTGGGAGAAGGCACGGGTCTCCTGGGGCTGTCGCCGCGGTCACCCGGCCCGGCCCGGCTGGTCCCTGGAGCCGGGAGATTCCTTTTAGTAAGCGAGTCCCTCGGGGTACGTGGGGTCCAGAGCGCGAGGCGGGCAGGCTGCAGGTTGGCGCGGGGTCCTGGCTGTGCCTCTCAGCGCACGCCGGGTCGGAGGCCGGTGGGGGGGGGGGGAAGGAGGCGGAGTCTGTAGGCCCGTGGGTCGGGGGGGTCAGGGGCCAGTGGGTGGGGCAGCGTTGGTGGGGCTGGGGGCAGTGGGTCCGGGGGTCCAGAAACCTGTGGGCCGAGCAGCATCGGTGGTGGTTCAGGGGGTCGGGAGGCTGGTGGGTCGGCTGGCCCGTGGGTCGTACAGCGCGGGTGGGTCGGTGGGTCGGTGGACCGGTGGATCCAAGCGGGTCTGCGGGTAGGGAGGCCGGTGGGTCTGTGGGTCAGTGGATTAGGGTGTCGGAGGGGTCGGCGGGCCGGTGGGCTGGTGGATCGAGAGGTCAGGGAGTCGTGGGCGGGGGGGGCGTCTGAGGTCGGGCGGTCGGGCGGTCGGGCGGTCGGGGGATCGGAGGCCTGTGGGTCCGGGGTCGGGCGGTCGGGGGTCGGGAGGCCGGTGGGTCGGGGGGCCGGGAGATCCAGGGATCCGCTGGCCGGTGGACCGGCGGGTGGGTGGGTCGGCTGGCCGCGGGGCGGGGCGGGGCGGGGCGGGAGCCGCGCCTGCCGTTCGCCTCTCCGGGCTGCAGGTGGGGCTGTGCGGCCGCGCTGCCTCCAGGAAGCCTCACGGGCCTGCGCCGGCTCCCAGGATGCAGTGTGGACCGGCCGGGCGCTGACGGCGGCGGCGCGTCTGCGGGCGGAGCGGCGCGGGCCGGCCAGCGAGGAGCGCGGCGACGCGGGCGGGGAAGGCAGGGCCGGGCGGGCGCCGCCTGCGGAGAGGCCGGGGGCCGGCCTGCGTGGAGCCGCGCGGCGGCGGCGGCGGCGGCGGCGACTTCCTCCGGGCCGGGCCGGACAGCGCACGGCCATGGCCGAGGCGGCCGCGGCTCCGGTAAGGGCGGCCCGCGCGCACGGACGCGCGGACTGGGGGCCCGGGCCCAGCACTCGGCGCCGCAGGCCCTGGGGAGGGGCTCCGTGGGCCGGGCCGGGCCGCCGGGCCTGGGCTCCGGCGGGCGGAGCGCGGGGTCCGCCGGGGCCTACGGCGCCCGCCGGCCGGGCCCCCCATTCGCGGCCGAGCCTGGGCAGGGCGGAACCGGCCGACCCCGCCGCGGAGGCCGCCCCACGCCGAGTTCCTGCAGCCCTCCGCGGCTTCCTGCCCCCGCCCCATCCGCTGGCCCCTTCATCTCCGCGCCCCCCACCCCGCGTCTCCTTTCTCTGCCCACCGCTCTGCCTCGGCGTTCCCTACCCCCCAGCTCCCCCCAGCGGCCTGGTGGCACCTGGGAGGTGTCCGAAGCGGCTTCGATTCCGCACACACCGAGTGCCCAGCTCCATCGAGGTCGGGGCGGAAGACGGCTGCTCCCTCTCGTAGAAGCGGGCAGGCACCAGCCCTGTTAGGCATTATTTTGTCCTCACAACAAACCTGTGGGGTAGGTGCTCGTTCCGTCATACAAAAGAAAAACCCGAGGCCCGGAGAAGTTAACTTGCCTGGGATCGCACAGCTAGAAAGTGTGTGAAAAGACACAGTTGGTCTGTATTCAGGGACACATTGTGTGTTGGGGGAAGCAGACAGGTACACAGGTGAGACTGGTGCCAACAGAAGGAGGTGAGTGCGTCTGGCATTGAGGCAGAAAGGTGCTGTGGGAGGGCAGGGGAAGGAGAGGGAGGGGCTGACACCGCTTCCTGGCCTGTGCTTCTGTGATTTGAGCTGGGCTTTTAAGGAAGGCTAGGATTTCATCAGGCTGAGCGGACTTGTGCAGCTTTTCAGGTAGGGAGGGCGGCTTCGCTCAGAGAAGGCAGTGCCCAGCGGGTTCAAGGACCAGAATCCAGCCCCTGCTCCATGGAGGATGGTTTTGGTAGGGATGCAGTGGGAGAGAAGGCTGCAGGGAGAGTTGGAAGGGCTTCTAATGCCTGGACTTCATCCTATGCTTAGGAGTCCTGGAAGGTTTTGGAGTTCTCCTACCATGGGCTTCTTTCAAGCATAGGGTTTCCGCTTCCCTGGGAGGAGGCGGAGGGCAGCCCCATATTACCCACCCACCATTTAGTAAGGAGCCGGGCCTGAGCAGACACAGTCACCACCTCCCACTAAATAGCACGGAGGCCTTAGACAGGGCTCCCTGCGTCCATTGAAATGGTAACTGTGTGCGCCTGACCGTTTATAGAGTTTATGCACGTGTCCTCTGCCCGGAACGCAAAGGTTGCCGTCCTATGCAGTCAAGGGCACTCGGAGGCTGAATAGGATTTCAGTAGCCGGGGAGCTGGGTGACTTCTGGAGCAGACTCTTGGAGGCTGGAGTCAGGTGGCAGGGACTGATCAGAAAGGACAAGTGGGCAAGGGGAGGAATGGCGGCTGTCGTGGAGGGTGGCCCGGGGTGGGGGGGGGGGAGGCGTCCAGCGCAGTCCCTGCAGCCTCGGGGCAGAAGCACCTGCCTCCTGAGAGCAAGAGCCCCACCCACAACAGCCCTCTGCCCACCAGCTCCTCCCCAGAGAAACCCCTTCCTTCTTCAGGTCAGAGGTCATCTGGTGCAGTCTCCCTCCGAACAACCACAGAAGCGCTTAGGGTGCTTGACGGCTTGTTTTGCCCTCTGCTGACACTCTCCTCTCACCCTTCCACCCATGCTGTGTAGTTCTCGGTGACTTTCTCCAAATGAGCCCACACTGATCCCTACTAGTCACTTCTTCATTTTGCTCCTGTTTGGGAATAGTTTCCAGAACGTTCTAAGGAGACCTGCGTCCTCAGGCACAGCCAGGAGAGGGTGCAGATATCTGTGTGGACCTCTCTGACCCAGGGGGCCCGCCTTCACCTGTCGGTGGGTCGGCTGGTTCGGCCCCTCCCCAAGGCAAAATGTGTCCTTTCCTCGGGGTCTCCCAACTGCCGACTCTCGGGTTGCTCAGGCCGTGTGTGAAGTTTCCAGCAACAGGGAAGGAAGTCGTACGCATAAAAGTCCAACCTTATGGCATATGCTTTACCTTCCTCACCAGTCTGTAAGGTGTGTCCCTGATCCCCGAGGAGCCGCAGAAAATGTCAGAGACTGGTTTTCCCCTTGGGAGGGGTGAGGACAGTGAGAGAAACAGACTCTCAGAGGGCCCAGCGGACCGTGTTGATTTTGTCCCCCCTTTTTTTTTTTTTTTTTTTTTGATTTTGTCCCCTTGACCCACCCCTGCCACGCGGGTCAAAAAGTCTTAACTCTTGACTGCTGGACATCTGCAGTAATGGTGATTTTTAGTTTAAGGAGGAGCAACTGGGGAGGGAACAAAATCAGATGGCACTTCGGGGAGAGGGATTAGCTGTTCGATTTTTATGTTTATTAAAAAGAGACACGAGATGCTTAAAAAAAAAACAAAAACAAAAGCGGTTGAGCAATGCTCGTGTTTGTGCTGGTTCAGTGAACCAGCTGGTGGTTTTGTGTTTTTTTTTTTTTTTTTGGTTTTTTTTTTTGCTAGGTCATCATCCGTAGACAGTTCCTGTGTGATTATGATGGGAGGTGCTGGCCGGGCTCTAGTAAATCTGCAGTTTACTATTTATCCACTGAAATGCCCCAGCAGTGCTAAGTCACAGTTTATTTAGCAGAATTGCACTGATCACCTTCCACCGGCCATGCACTCTGCTACAAAAAACTGGCTCCAGAGAGTCAGCTTGGGGAGATGCAGGAGGTCCCGGGCAGTGCGCGCCGAGCCCCGCAGGGAAGGCACCTGCTGGGGGGCGGCGGCATCTGAGTTAGCCAGAGGAGCCGATCCTAGGCTGAGATCGGGCATATGGCCCAGGGTCTCCCCGCTTTTAATCCGAGCTCCGAGCCGCACCCCCTCCCCAGCTCCCTGGCACCTAGGGGAGAGGGGCTCGAGGATCGCCGTGGATGGAATGAATGAGGGTGCGCTTCTCTTTGTTTCTGGAAGATTTCTCCGTGGACAATGGCGGCCACAATTCAGGCCATGGAGAGGAAGATCGAATCGCAGGCGGCCCGCTTGCTTTCGCTCGAAGGGCGGACGGGGATGGCCGAGAAGAAGCTGGCGGACTGCGAGAAGACGGCCGTGGAGTTCGGGAACCAGCTGGAGGGCAAGTGGGCCGTGCTGGGGACCCTGCTGCAGGAGTACGGGCTGCTGCAGAGGCGGCTGGAGAACATGGAGAACCTGCTGAGGAACCGAAATTTCTGGATCCTGCGCCTGCCGCCAGGCAGCAAGGGGGAGGCCCCCAAGGTATCCCTTGGGCCCCCGGGGCGGGAGGGGGGACAGCCGAGGGACGGTGCCTGTAGGGGTGCGGGTGAGCGTGCGTGACACCTGTGGTTCCAGGTGCCCGTGACCTTTGATGACGTGGCCGTGTATTTCTCTGAGC
>CM052806.1:86822294-86860437 GCA_028533885.1 Nasua narica | reverse complement strand
GCCTGTAGGGGTGCGGGTGAGCGTGCGTGACACCTGTGGTTCCAGGTGCCCGTGACCTTTGATGACGTGGCCGTGTATTTCTCTGAGCAGGAGTGGGGCAAGCTGGATGAGTGGCAGAAGGAGCTCTACAAGCACGTGATGCGGGGCAACTACGAGACGCTGGTGTCCCTGGGTAAGGCGTGACTCATTCTCCGGTTACGGGTGATTCTGGAAGTCCCCAGACCTCTCCGTGCTGGTGGTTTTCGTTGCCACGATGTGTAAATCACTAGAAGCTCTGACCGTGCAAGGAGTTCTCTCCTCCTACTAGGGATGAGCACCAGGTGACTGAGTCGGAAGCTCCTTCTACCTGGTGAAGCTCACGGGTGGCCACACGGAGGGGGGCGACTTTTGGCTGACCAGGCACGGAGCATGGACGTTTCCGTCCTGCCGGGACAGAGTCTGAAGGCTCGGGCTGCTCTCAGCTCCAGGATGGAACCGGCCCACAATCCTTTAGCCTTCTCTTACCGGGCTCTGTGGCCTTTCTGGCCACACCACCCTGGGTTAGTGGAGAATATGGGCAGACCGTGCTTCCCGTGGCCAGCGCTGTCTTCATGCCTTGAGGCTCTGCTCCCTCAGACCCTGGGGCTGCTGTCACTCTCCACGTGCGGTGGCCCCAAGAGGCTGTTCCTGCCTGGGCTGCTTTCCTCTTGAGATGGTTTCCGTGCGACCCCAGATCCGGGGGCGATAGGGCCTGCTCAGTGAGGATGGGAGCAGGGGCAGGCGTGACGGTATATTTCAGCTTGAAGAAACGCACTGCTTCTTAACAGGGAAACCCTGCCAGCGTGTCTTCACCTGGGCACGGACGTTTGGGGCCAGATGTTGGTTGTCGTGGGGCTGTTTTGTGCAATGAGGGATGTTCCACAACATCCTGGCCTTGACCCACCGATGCCAGGAGCGCCTCACCCCCAGCCCCCAGTTGTGACAATCAGAAATGTCTCCAGACGGCCCGATGTGCCCTAGGAGACAGAATCGCCCACGGTTGAGAACCAGTGCTCCATCCTAATCTAGAAGTTTCGTTTCTGGGCCACTCGTGGATTCCCAGGCCGCCTGTCCCCGGCTCTGAATGGAACCACGTGGCAAAAGCGAACTTATATGTCCTTCCTCAGACTATGCCATCTCCAAGCCCGAGGTCCTCTCCCAGACCGAACCAGGGAAGGAGCCGTGCAGCTGGCGTCGCCCTGGCCCCAAGGTTCCAGATGTTCCTGTGGACCCAAGTCCAGGTGAGGGGCAGAGAGAAGGCCAGGGACACCGGGCAGGCCGGTGGAAACAGCAGAGCAGGGGGCCGGGGGTGGGGAGCATGACCTCCTTTCCAGGGAGAGCCGAGGAGAAACCCCACACTTGAATGTTTTAAATCTGTTTTTTAATAGTTATGACCTGTAGCCTGTCCCCCTAACCCTCCCGGAGCGCTTCCCAGTGTGGGAGCCGGCGGCGAGCCTTGTCTTTTAGAAAACAAATGGAGCCAGTGCCCCCAGTTAGGGGAGGAGGGAGGAGGACACTCACAGGGAGGGTAGGAGTGTGTCAGAGGCATAATTCTGCCCAGTTGGATGAAGAGCCAGCCTTGCCCCCATCCAGGAGCCAGTCCCCCGGCTGGCCACGTGTTCGAAAGGGATTAGGGCGACAGGTTGGTTTAAGGTGAATCTGGATACCTGGTATCGCTGCTTCGGAGTCTCCTGGAGCCGGTCAGCACCCCTGACAGTTAAGGGAGGGACAGGTGATGCCTGAGAGAAGCCAGGGTGCAGACGTGAAGCCTTGGGCGGGTGCGGGCATGCGACCGTCCATCCCTGACCAGGAGACCCTCCCACGCCCCCACCCCTGCCTGCAGGCCAGAGCCTGCTTTCCGCGCAGAACCGCCGTGTCTGTCCCACCTGCCTTGGGTTCCCCTGGCGTCCGAACACCTCTGTTGCTGAAAAGTCTCGCTGTGTTTCTTTTGTGGTTAACGACACGCGTGTCCCGGGTCCGCGGTCGGACCGCGAGTAGAGGTCGCGCTGCCGGAGCGGCGCAAGCGCAGAGCCGGCCACGCGATGCGCACTCCGGAGCGCGCTCTCCAGGTGCGCTCACCTGCACGGCCGCGCTTTGAGACTGTGCTGGGTGCCAGGGACAGAGCTAGAAGTGGGGCCCGGCCTCCGGGCCTGGGAGGTCTGCGGTGGGCTTGGTTCGTTTTACTTAATACCACCTCTGCGGAGGCCTCTCCGGTTCCTGCGCCGTCACCCTAGAGGGTGAAGAGCAGCCCAGAAACTCGGTGGCTGCTGGCTAGACCCCCACCGCGCCCTCCCCTCCCACACAGACTCCACTCTCTGCCTCAGGCTCCTCAGCAAGAACCCGTTACCCCTGCCCCAGCCTCCATGGGAGAAGGCGGACCCCCAGCTCACTCCTCACCCCCTCTGGGCTTGTGCATCCCCTTGGCAGACCTCCTCTCCACTTCTTTTGGGTTCCTAAATTCTCCCTCCGTGCTTTGGGGAACTCAGTCCCCAGCAAGATCTCAAATCCTCGGGCTCTTCCCCCAGCATCCCTACCCCTTCTTGTCCACACGAGTCCTGGTTCTTCCTGGGGCCCTGCATCTGCTGCAGCCCACCCCTTTCCCACGTCCCTCCTAGCCCCTGCCTGGAAGACGCCAGTGTCCCTGCTCCTCCATACGGCTCTGTGCTAGTCTCCCCTCCCCCCTGGAAACCCCCACCTTTCCCTCAGATACTTCCTGTCTTCCTACCGGCTCCTGCAGTCCTCGTCTCTGCTCCTACCACTGTGGCTGGCGAGGGCAGCGTGCACGGAAGGCGCTCTGAGCACCCTGTCCCCGCACCCTCTCCACCACCCACCCCGAGGCCATTCCCCCCATTCCTGACAGTGATGCACCCCTCCCATCCTCTCACTTTGAGCTCAGCCCCCCAGTCCCCCTCCCGTCCTTGCAGATCTCTCTTCCCAGTACCCCGAGCCCAGCATCCAGCCCTTTCCCTGCGCAGCTGGTCCTGGGTGCCCTCTTTGCCCTGCCGAGCCTCTGGCCCAGACTTACCGTCGCCCCCTCATCCCTTTAGTCATTGTGCTCACCCGGCAGAAGCCCAATGCTGGCGAAACCTGTCTGCCTGTCCTGCACCTGCCCCCACGCAGCTGCACGTGGCTGGAGAGACGTCCCCTCAGCCCTGTTTCTCACCCGCAACCCAGGGGTGTCTCCGCGCTCCAACCAGTTGCCCAGAGGTTGGCAAACTGTGGCCCACAGGCCAAGTCGCCCACCGTCTGGTTTTTGGCTCACGAGCTTAGAATGGTTTTCGTGTTGAACAAATACTGTTTAATTGGAGAGAGAGAGAGAGGAAAAGCAAAGGAAAGGAAAGGAAAAGAAAAGAGAGAGAGGACTCACAGCCCTCCCACCCCACCGGCCTGTCGCACCCGAGCCCTGTTCTCCGAGTTGCTGCCGCGCTCACCCCTCTGGCCAAAGGCCCGCTGCACTGGGCCCAAGATCCAGGCCAGGCCACCTTAGCAAGGACTCACCCCCTCATCCTTCCCACCAGCATCTGCCCCTGCCGTCACTTGCCCGATCTGGACATCGACCCCTTGTGACCGCACACCCCTGCAGCGGCCACCTCCTTTCTGCCCTCCTATCAATAATAGCCCTGTCAAGGCCACAGGGGCCCCCATAGCGTTAAAGATCGGGTCTTACCATCGGTGACATTCGCCACTGTTGATCGCTCTCTTCCCAGGTTGGCTGCTTTGACAGGATGCCTCCCCCCCACCCCCAACCCTGGGCTTCCTCCTGGCTTACTTAACACCTTCCCTTTGCTATTTCCTGGTGCTCTTCCTGGCCTCCAAGCGTCGGGGCGCCTCCCGGCCTCTGTGTGTGGCCGTCTCCGCCATCCCGGCAGTGGCTCAGAGGGCGCCGAGTGCCAACAGCTCCCGCGGGGTGCCACCTGCCCGGCTCCTCCCTGAATTCACACCCGGCGGCCTGGTCTGTCTCCACTCGGGTGGGATAGACGTCTTCTGCCGAGCACGCGCCAGCAGAGCTCCTCCTCGTTCCCCTCTCTACGTCTCCCCTGCCGCAGTAGACCACTGCCCGCCCTCCAGTTGCAGGCGAGACCCAGGGTTCAGCCCTGACCTTTCTTACACACATGGCCATCAGAGATCCTAGTAGCTAGCACTCCCTTCAGGCTCGTCCAGAATGCTGTCACACCCCTTCTCCTCTACCCTGCCACCCAAGCCCATCACCTCCTGCTGTCACCTCCCGACCAGCCTACCCTCTTCTGCGCTAATCCCCCAGAGTTAGCCCGACACCCTTTCCTTCAAAACCCCATACTGGCTTCCCACGCATTCAGAGACTCGGCTTGTGCTTCCCTTTGTGTCTTGCACCCCTGTTCCCGGCATTCCCGCGTATCTACTCCCTGCTGCTCCCCCAGTGCCCCGGGCTGCTCTAGTCCCGGAGCCTTTGCACTTGCAGTGCCCTCTGCCAGGAATGCCCTTCAGGTCCTTCCGGGGCTCCACCCATTACCTCCTTGGGAGCTCTGCTTATTTAACATTTAAATCATCACCTTATTTAAAATTGCAGCCCCTGCTCCCTCCCAGAATTCCCGGTCTCCTTTCCCTGCTTTGGTTGGTTCTACAGCAGAGAGCAACATTTATTATGTGTATTTCTAGATCGTGATATATATTTCACATTTACAGAATCAATAGAAATAAAGACATTACATGTATTTCAGAGAGAGAGATGATAGATTTCACGTTTGTAGATTAATACATGGCCGGCAGGGCTCTTCCCAGTTGGATGTAAATTTCAAGAGGGCAAGCTCTTTTATTTCTTCGGTTCATAGGATCATTCCAGGCACCTCGAACTGCCTAGCACAGAGTAGAAATTCAACAATTATTTGTTGAATGTATGTAGTGACATAATTTAAAATATTTTTGTGTTAAAATATGTGTGTTAAATTCCTTGTTAGATTTCCTGGTCTTATTCCTCCCCAAGATAACCAGTTGTCTTGAAGTGGATGTTTACCCTATCCATCTGCATTTTTTAAAACTTCCATTGAAAACTATTATGTCAGGGCACCTGGGTGGCTCAGTGGGTTAAAAGCCTCTGCCTCCGGCTCAGGTCATGATCTCAAGATCTTGGGATCGAGCCCCACATCGGGCTCTCTGCTCAGCGGGGAGCCTGCTTCCCCCTCTCTCTCTCTCTGCCTGCCTCTCTGCCTACTTGTGATCTCCTTCTCTCTGTCAAATAAATAAATAAAATCTTTTAAAAAAAAACTATTATGTCCACCTGTAGCCATAAGCAATATATAATATGGTTTTGTGTGTTTTGAGAAATGGGAAATTTGAGAAATTTATCACCCAGTACCGTGTATTTCAGATCTAGCTCTTTTGGGGCAGAGAGATCAAGTTCATTCATTTTAACGGATGCTTAGTGTCCCAAAAGCAACTACATTCCAGCTTGTTCTCCACTGGTCTGTTCATTTGCACTTGCTGTTTCTGGTTTTTCACTCTCACGAGTGGTGCCTCGGTGGGCAGTCTTACCCTGTCTGTGTGCGTGGGAGCGCTGTGGCCTCTCCGGGGAACAGACCAGGGCGGACCCCCTGGTCGGGCATGCTTGCCTGCACCTCCGCCATTGCCATGGTTACGCAGCTGGTCCCGCCCCCGTCAGCAGCCACGAGTGCCCATCCTTTCACATCCTTGCCCTCCTTCAGTGTTAGCTCCTTGCCGATCTGATGGAGGTTGAAATAGCATCGTGTTTTAATTTGCCTTTCCCTGGCTCTTAGTGAAGCGGAACACTCTTTTCGTGTTTATTTGGTTTCTTCAATGAATTGTCTTTTTCTGTTTTTCTACTGTTGCTTTTCACTCTCTTACTGATTCAGACTTCTGTCTGTAGGTTCAGGATCCAAACACTTCGTCTGTTATTTGCATCACAAATATCTTCTCCCAGCCTGTGGCAGGTCTTTTAACTTTGTCAGAAGTCTTGATTTTGGGGCGCCTGGGTGGCTCAGTTGGTTAAGCGACTGCCTTCGGCTCAGGTCATGGTCCCGGAGTCCGGGGATCGAGTCCCATATCGGACTCCCGCCTCTGCGGGAAGTCTGCTTCTCCCTCTGACCTTCTCCCCTCTCATTCTCAGTCTCTCTCTCTCTAATAAATAATAAATAAAATCTTAAAAAAAAAAAAAAAGAAGTCATGATTTTGGGTACAATCAAACTTACCAGTGTTTTCCTTTATGATCTGCTTTTTCTATCTAAGGATAACCTTCCCTACCGCCCTGCAGGTCAGAAGGACATTCTTACCCATCTTCTTATAAAACTTTTAAAGTTCTGCTTTGCACATTGAAGACCTTAATCTATCAAGAATTAATATTTGTGGGGCACCTGGGTGGCTCAGTGGGTTAAAGCTTCTGCCTTCAGCTCAGGTCATGATCTCAGGGTCCTGGGATCCAGCCCCACATCGGGCTGTCTGCTCAGCAGGGAGCCTGCTTCCCCCTCTCCCTCTGCCTACTTGTGATCTCTCTCTCTGTCAAATGAATAAATAAAATCTTTTAAAAAAAGAATTCATATTTATGTAAGTTACGAGGGAGAATTTAAATTTTTTTCCCCACAAGGACATCTGATTTCCCAGCAAAGTCTGCTGAATATTCTGTCTTTTCTCCGATGATTTATAATGCCAGTTTGGTCATGAACCATGATCCCATGCACGCACTTGGTTTCTGAGCTCTTTATTCTGGTTTTTTGGTCTTTGTCTCTAGTCAGCACTCCCTATTTTAGCTTCGTAAGAAGCTCTCATACCTAGAAGACTAAGCCGTCCCTACTTGCCCTTCAAAACCTTCCTTGACTATTCTTGGACCTCTCTTCTTCTCTATGAGCTTCAGAATCGCGATGTCAAGTTCTCAGAAAATCCTGCTGGAATTTTGATGGGAACTGCACTGACTTTATCATTTCATTTCTGGAGAATTAGCCTCTTCACAATTCAAGCCCCTCTCCCCGTGGGAAGACTCGCTAAGGGAAGGCTGAGTGGCCTGAAGAGGCTTCACGGTTGTCTCCGATCGTGGTTTCTATTGTGAATGGCATTTTCACGTTCATCGTATTTTAAGTAGTTATTACAAGTCTTTCGATCTGCTGTTAACTTTCTTTAGTAAAAGACCCCTTTTGCTCAACTTCCTTATTATTTCTAGTAATGGGCCTGTCACTTTAGATTCTCATGGATTTGGTTCTGTCGACAGTTGTATCTTCCTCAGATAACACAAAATTAAAATTTTTTTTAAATTTTAAAATTGCTCCAACTTTATTCTTCTTGTTCAGCAATTTGTCCAGGATATTGTTGAGTGGTCCTGGCGTCTTCACCTGCAAGGTGCTTTGAAGGTCTGGGCAGTAAGGATGGTTTTTGCCATAGACTTTGGATGGTACTCTTATTGTAAGTTTATAGACATGGGGCGCGTGGGTGGCTCAGTCGGTGAAGCGTCTGCCTTCGGCTCAGGTCACGATCCGGGGGTCCTGGGCTCAAGCCCCGCATCCGGCTCCCTGCTCAGCGGGGAGCCTGCTTCTCCCTTTGCCTGCTGCTCCCCCCTTCGTACTCTCTCTCTGACAAATAAACAAAAATCTTTTTTAAAAAAGTGCATACAGAACAAAATCCATGTAATCCTTAGAGAATAAGGTCGACACCCACATTCTCAAAATGCCGGCTACAGAAATAGATCATAACCAGAACCTTCCATTGCCCCTTGGTCCCTCTCTGATCCCATTCCCCTCCCGCCCCCCCCCTTTTTTTAAGATTTTATTTATTTATTTGACAGAGAGAGCTCACAAGCAGGCAGAGAGGCAGGCAGAGAGAGAGAGGGAAGCAGGCTCCCCGCCGAGCAGAGAGCTCGATGCGGGGCTGGATCCCAGGATCCTGAGATCATGACCTGAGCTGAAGGCGGAGGCTTTAACCCACTGAGCCACTCAGGTGCCCCCCACCTTTTACAAATAACCAGAAAATTGAGAAGGAGATGTGATCAGTCCCTTGGTTTTCTTTACATTTTTATTCCTTATGTATATATGTCTGTATTCCTAAATTACACCGCTTTTCTCACCGGCCCTGGTTTCCGAGAGTCGTCCTGTGTTGACACAGTACAGCTGCCCTCGGTCCTTTTCACCACTTTGTGGTTTTCTGCTTTATGACAGCAACACGGGCCACACGTGCTTCTGTTGGTGGGCGTCTGCGCTGTTTCGAACTTGTTTCCTTTCAGGAGCGGTGCTGTTGTGAAAATTGTGGAGCACGTGTAGAAGTCTGTCTAGGTGTAGACGCGGGAGGGGGCCTGCCCAGTTGTAAGAAAGACACGTGCTCGACTTGTCGAGGTCGCGGCTGAGTGCTCTCTACGGCGGCCTGCCCGCCGCCACCTGCCCCTGCTGCCCAGCCCTGGAAACGCCCCCTCATCCTCACCAGCCCTGGAAACGCCTCCCGTCCTCATCTCTGCCCAGCTGGTGGGAGCACACCGGTTTAAAATTCCTATTTTAAGATGTGCATTTTCCCAATTAATGAGATTGAACATTATAGCCTCTGCGTATAGGCCACTCGTCTCTCCTCTTCTCTGAAAGAACCTTTGTGTGCCTTCTGTCCGTTTTCCTTTTGTTTCCCCTTTACTTATTGATTAGTGGGAGCTCCTTTCATGTTCTGAATATTAATCTTTTTCTCGGGTGTGTGCATTGTCAATATCCTCTCCCTTTGTGATATATATATATTTAAGATTTTATTTATCTATTTGATAGAGAGAGAGATCACAAGTAGGCAGAGAGGCAGACAGGAACCAGGCTCCCTGCCGAGCAGAGAGCCCGATGCGGGGCTCGATCTCAGGACCCTGCGATCATGACCTGAGCCGAAGGCAGAGGCTTAACCCACTGAGCCACGCAGGCACCCCCTTTATGGTATGTTTTAAAGAACGGAGGCTTTTTATTTTAATATACTTGGATTTTACCTTTATGATTTGTCCTTTTTATGTCGGAAACAATTAGGAAATTTCCCTTCCCTCAAGGCAGTAGTAATACACCATCTCACATTCACTTCTAAAAGGTCTGCCTTTCCCATTCAAACTCTCCACGGCAGTGGGAAGTCAGGACCCTGGTTCTTTCTCACTAGCACTTTGGGTCTTCTTTTCCTTTGCTCTTTGGGGTCATCTTCCTAATTACTGTATAACAAGTTCTGTGAAAAATCCAGCTGGGACTGTGGTCAGAGTTGCATTCACTCTATTAATCACGTTGGAGAGAATGGACCCCTTAGCTGTATTGAGATACGTTTGGGGGGAATGTCCTAAGCCCCCTCCAATCAGCTCATCTGTCTCATGTGCCTCAGTGAAGTTTTAGAACTTTCTCCAAAGAAGATCTTGTACGGCCTTTTGTCGTTAGATATATCCCTAGGTTCCTTGTATCATTTTTTGTTTTTATTTTTTTAGATTTGTTTTTCCTTGTATTTTTTTAAAGTTGCTGTTGTTAGTGGTGTTGGTTTTTTTGTTTCTGGTTTTGGTTTGGTTGATTTTGTTTTTAGAGGGAGTTCGAGAGCTGGGAGGGGAGGAGCGGAGGGAGAGAGAGAATCTGAAGCAGGCAGGTACGCCCAGCACAGAGCCCGACGCGGGCTCCATCTCACAACCCTGAGATAAGACCTGAGCCTAAGTCAAGAATTGGAAGCTTAACCAACTGAGCCACCCGGGCACCCCAGTGGTGCCTTTTTTTTTTTTTTAACATGCTTTTTCCGTTTGTTGCTGACGTCTGCAGGGAGCTGGGAGGCAGGGAATCTTTTTTCCCAGCCCTCGTTCTCATGCAGGAAGGGCTCACTTCCGTGACATCCCTCTCTCCCTCTCAGCCCTTGGGCATCTGTCCAGAAGGCCCATCAGCAGTATATCGCATCATCAGAGAGTTCGAGAGCAGAGTCGGAGAAACTCAGTCCTTGGCCATCATCCATCCTTCTCCCCTTGGGCAGTTGGCCACCCCCAGGGGCCGAGCCCTCTCTGTTGTTTTGCTGGGGACAGGTTCCTTCACTGTGGTCCCGTGCGGGGGACTCCCTATCCTGAAGTCAGTAGAGTTGCATTGATTACTTGACCCTTAATTTTCTACCTGTCTTCTCTTTCGTAATATAAACATACGAGGTTATAAAATATCCTCTAAGTATCATCGTAGTTGCAGCCCACACATTTTGATAAATAATATCTTTATTAGCATTGGATTCCAAATATCTTCTCCTTTTCATTGTCATTTGTTCTTGGAGCCTTGGATTATTTAGAAAACATACATATTTTCAAAAAAAAGAAAAGAAAACATACATATTTTTTATTTTATTTTATTTTATTTTTACATCTTAATTTTATCTTATTTTTTTCAGTGTTAAAAACATACATATTTTTAAATTTTAGTACCTATGAGGAATTTGGGGATATCTGTTGTTGATTTCTGACTTAATGGTATAGTTAAAAAATAGCGCATAAAGTCCAAATCTTACCAAAGTTCGATTTATGGTCCAGAAAGTTCGTTTTTCCTGAATGTTCTGTGTGATTTGAAAAACTTGTGTTTTCCTTGTCTTTAGATTCTACTACGTCCATGTGATCATGGAGGTTAAGAGTGTTACTCGAATTTCCTATAACCCAGAGCCAGCTAGATTTATCAGTTACAGGGGTGCCTGGGTGGCTCAGTGGGTTAAACCCTCTGCCTTCAGCTCAGGTCATGATCTCGGGGTCCTGGGATCAAGCCCCGCATCAGGCTCTCTGCTCCGCGGGGAGCCTGCTTCCCCCTCTCCCTCTGCCTGCCTTTCTGCCTACTTGTGACCGCTCTCTCTGTCAAATAAATAAATAAAATCTTAAAAAAAAAAAAAACATTTGTTAGTTACAGACAGGTGCATTGAAACCCCCTGCTGAGAGTTGGGAGTTGTTTATTTCTCATGGAGTTTTGCTCTATTATCTTGAAGCCAAGTTATTAGATTAAACATTTAGAATTATTTTCTCTTTCTGGTCAATGTAACATTGCACAGTGACCCTTTTTTTTATTTCTATGAATATTTCTCTTTTCCAAATCAATTCCCTCTGATACGGTTTAACTACATCTTTTTTAAAAAGGTCTTTACTCTCGCTTCTGTTCTTTTTCTCTGCTCTTACATCCTTCTGTTTTAGGCGTGTCTTTTGCAAATAGCATATAGCTAGGTTTCTTGTTGGTTTTTAGTGTGATCATCTCTACATTTAAATGTCCAGAGGGACGCCTGGGTGGCTCAGTTGGTTAAGCAACTGCCTTTGGCTCAGGTCATGATCCCAGCGTCTTGGGATCGAGTCCCGCATCGGGCTCCTTGCTCCGCAGGGAGCCTGCTCCTCTCTCTGCCTCTGCCTGCCTCTCTGCCTGCTTGTGTTCTCTCTCTGTTAAATGAATAAATAAAATCTTTTAAAAAATAAATAAATAAATGTCCAGAATGGTGGGCACTGGCCACATGTGGCTGTTGATCATTTAAAAAATGCTGCACAGGGGCACCTGGGTGGCTCAGTGGGTGAAGCATCTGCTTCTCCCTCTTTCTTCCCATTTCCTGCTCTCCCTCACTACCTCTCTCTCTCAAATAAATAGATAAAACCTTTTTTTTTAAGTGCTGTAAAGACAAAATATATAAATGGACATTTGGATATATTGAGTTTAGTAAAATATATTATTAAAATTAATTTCACATTTATTTATTTATTCATTCATTCATTCATTTTGACGTGACTGCTAGGAAGCCGGGAACGAGCTGTGCAGCCTGTGCGGTCTCCCCAGGGGGCAGAGACCAGTCCAGCCCACTGACACTGATCGTGCTCGCTGCGGTGTTTGGATTCTCACCCACCATCTCGAGTTGTGTTTAGACGTTAGAGCACCTTTTCTGCATTTTTTTTTTTACTACCCCTCCTTTGAGAGTTCTTCATTTAGATTCTTTCTTCCTCAAACTATTTTTTTTCCTTTTTTTTTTTTTAAGATTTTACTTGTTTATTGGAGAGAGAGAGCACAAGCGGAGGTTGGGCAAAGGGAGGAGAAGCATACTCCCCGCTGAGCAGGGACCCCCCCCCAACTCGGGGCTCCAACTCAGGACCCCAGGATCATAACCTGAGCCACCCAGGCGCCCCTCGAACTATTACTATTTTTAATTAGTTTGGAGATCGTACATTCTGTTCTTTTAGAGGTGACTTGGGTTTTTTTTTCCTTTGCAGATAGATCCCTTAGAAAGCTTTTGTGGATCTGTGAGTGACAGACTTTCTCAGTTTGTGTTTGTATAGGAGTTTTTAACGTGTCTGAAAATACTTTTACTCCATTCCTCTATGTGAGGGGTATGAATTCTCCTGTAAATGTTGTTTTCCTCTAGCCCCTTGAAGATGCTTTGCTGAGAGGAAGAAGCTGAGAAGCCAGCCAGCCGTCCAGCCATTGTGGCCTTGGGGGCGGTCTGCCTTGTCCCCCGCCAAGCAGGCCTGCGACCCTGGGGGCCTGCAGTCCTACCACGTGTCCAGGCGGGGGGATTTCTTTTTCTTGATCTACCTTTAATCATCGGTAGTTTTCAACAGTTTGGGAAATTTTGCAGTATTCCCTCCGAATATCGCCTTGCCCGCCTTCTCCCTCCTTGTTTATTCTGGAATGTTTTCATACCATCCTTCACAACGCCGGATGTCTCTTCATAGATTCAGCTCCGTCCATTATTTCTTATCTGTCTTCTCGTTAGCTCACCATCCTCGGCTCGGTTGTTTGCGTTCCGTTTTTTCACCTACAGATTGGATTTTCAAATTGAAGTGATTTTATTTTACAATCCCGAAGTTAGAGTTTCTTCTTTTTTCAAAATCTGATCGGTCAGTTTGGGTAGTCTCTTATATATCAGACTCTCCCCCTTTTTATTTTTCCAAATATGTTAAACTTCATCGTCTGCGTGTGATAATTCCAGCACCCAGCGTCTCTGCGGGCCGGGGCCTGCGGCGTAGGGCCTCTCCGACGCCCCGGGGCGGCCCCTCTTCCCGTCAAGGTGGTGACTTGTGGCTGGGAGCTCAGCAGTGCCCGAAAGCTGTGGGAGGTGCTTTCCTCCGGAGATTCTGTCCGCCTCCGTGGTCCTCAGGCCACTCTGTGCTGTGACCCGGCGTGGGACAGCCTTGGGCACAGGCCTCAGGGCGTCAGCTCCCAGGGTGGGACTTAGGTCCCCGGGCCCTTCAGCGTGTCCTTTTTTGCATAGTTCTTGGGCGTCAGTTCGGCCACGACTCTCACGTCGTTTGGCTCCTCTTCTGGTTGTAAGTTTAGTTTTTTCATGGGGAGCTGAGTTGTGGGGGTGTCCCTGGGGGGCACATTTGCATTTGCCTGTGCTGGGGGGGCCTCCCGGCTTGCTGGGGTGGTCAGCCGGTGTTTCTGTGGATTTCTCAGCTTCGGTTCTCTGCACCATGTGGGTGGTATGGCTTCAGTGTGGACGTGCGGAAATTCTGCCTTCTCAGGGCACCCGTCCCGCCCGTGGCCGCAGACAGGCGGCAGCTTCCTGGTAGCGCCCTCGGGTGGCTGGAGTTTTTCTAGTCCCCAGCTCACTAGGACAGAGGCTCGTGGCTCCTCGCTTGGGCATCAAAGCCCAGTTTCAGCAGCTCACTGGGTCTCTTGGCTCCTGTTTGAACTCTGGATTGACTTCGCATTTGCTCTTCGATCTTATATCTGGGATCTTTTATGCTCTCTTATATACAGGTAGGGGGAAGTGAAGTTTGGGGGGATATTTGGGGTGACTTTCTACGTAGATTTCTGTGTTAAAAGTGAGAGGACGTGCCCAGAGCTGCCGTCTTCTACATGGATGAGCCAGAGGTCCAGCCCTGAGAATGCTTTCCCACCCTTCCCTGTGCTTATTACCATGTGACCGCAGGCTTTGCCCAGAAGGCCCTCGGTCCTTGGTGCTCTGGCCTTCCGATCCTCCGGCTTCTCTTGCTGTTTGACCGCTGTAAGCCCCTGCGTCCGTGTCCGTGGCTGGATGTGTGTCCACCCCAGGCCCGAGGGGCCCTGATGCTGTATGTTCACACCCTTTCCCTTTCCTAGGCTCGGGGCCCCCAGTTCCTGCCCCTGACCTCTTAATGCAGATCAAGCAGGAGGGCGAGCTCCAGCTCCAGGAGCAGCAGGCGCTAGGGGTAGAGGCGTGGGCAGCCGGACAGCCAGATATCGGGGAGGAGCCGTGGGGCCTCAGCCAGCTGGACTCCGGAGCAGGAGACGTCTCGACAGATGCTGCCTCCGGTGAGTGGCCGCGCCCACAGCACACACCAGGAACGAGCCGCAGAGACTAAGGGCAGGGTGCAGGGAAGGAGCTTCTGGAAGCACTGCGGGCTCTCGCATCCGGCCTGACTCATGGGGAAGTTTTCCCACCTGGAGGCAGAAGGCTGTTCCAGATGATATTTTGCGGGACCCACCATGGGTTTGATGATGCTCTCGTCTTGGTATCTCTCGGCCTGGCCTGACCTTCACCAGCCGCACTCCCTGCCCTTGGGCATTCAAATTGCCAGATGCCTCACATTCAAGAGGCCTGCATGAAATAAATAACAGCTGAGTTTCCTGGGGCCTCAGAGACGGTCTGCGGGAAAGGCCGGGGCCGTTATGCTCCCACAGAAGGGGCTCCGATGGGATCTTGGGGTCCAGCCTGCCCTTCCTTTCGCACGGGGCTCCCCCCACCTTCCTTCCCCTAACCCCCGGGCTCTGATCTCTCTTCGTTGCAGGCGTCCACTCCAACTTTTCAACCACTATCCCACCCACTTCCTGGCAGGCGGAGCTCCCCCCCCACCACCCTTCTTCAGCATGCTCAGACGGGGCCCTGAAGCTCAGCACGGCAGCCTCCACGGAAGGTACGGGGCAGAGAGAGGGCGGGAAAGGGTCGCATCTTCCCAGGAGGCTGCCTCCGCCCGGGGCCCTCGCTGTTACCGGTGACCTGCCCTGACCTCTCAGCCACAAGCCGTTAGGTCTAAGTCTGCGACATTAGGACTCTGTGCAGTCTGTCCTTACTGCCTTCCAAATTCTTACGCTTGGACAGCTTTTCTCCAGAATGTGTCCGCCGGTCCCTTTTTCTTGTGGTCTTAACCAGTCCCCCCTGGGCAGCTGAGCCCTTGAGAGGACGTACCTCCTGCCCAGACTCAGCGAGCCTGGCTCCTCGCTGGCGTCGGAAAACCAAAAGCAAACCCGAACCGCTTCCTAGGCACCAGCACTACCACAGTCTCGTGTCTGGTGTCTGCAGGCCCGAATCGGGAGGAACAGCTGCCGCGTTTACATATTGCCTTTCTGTGTACTTCTGTTTGGAAGGCTGGTCGTCTTTGTTTCCATCATGTGTTAGTCCCCCCCCCCCCAGAATGTGCTAGAAGCCTGGGTCCCTGATCTAAAACTTCAGGATGTGAGATTCAAGTACATTTGTATAAAATCGAACACATTGGTACTATTTCACTAAGACTTTTTTCATTAGCAAGCTGGCCACATTTACGGACTGCTTGCTGCCTTCCAAATAGCGAGCTGAGTCCTTTCAGACGTGTCTTCGGCTTTAATCCTCATACAGCCCTATGAAATGGGGGTATTCACCGGTCGGAGAGCTGCCCGAAGCCCACAGCTGGGGAAGAGGGGGGCACAGTACAGTCACTCATCCGCCTGGGCCCACCCCTGGGCTTCTGCCCCTTGGGTACTTGGCGGCCAGTGGCCAGCCCCAGGAGAAACGCGTGATGAATTGGCCAAGGTGAACATGGGGCATCGTGAGCAGCAGGGCTGGTGGCTTTGCCTGTGCCCGCCCTCCCCGGCCGCCGGGGCAGCCCCCAGCCCACCGGGAGGGGGCTCTGCTGGATCCTGAGGCTGGGAGGGGAGGGCTCAACGGAGGTGGTGGGGCTGCGTAGCTGCGGCCTGGCCCAATGAGGGTATCCCGTCTTCCTTCTCTAAGCAGGTGCAGGGACAGAATGATACGAGGTCTTTCTGTCTTTCTCAGCAGATGTAAAAATTGTGATCAAGACAGAAGTCCAGGAAGAGGAGGTGGTGGCCACACCCGTGCACCCTACTGACCTAGAGGCTCACGGGACCCTGTTCGGACCAGGCCAAGCCACAAGGTTTTTCCCTAGTCCCGTCCAGGAAGGAGCCTGGGAAAGCCAGGGCAGCTCCTTCCCCAGCCAGGACCCGGGGCTGGGGCTGAGAGAGCCCACCCGGCCCGAGCGGGACATGGGCGAGCTCAGCCCCGCGGTGGCCCAGGAGGAGACCCCACCCGGGGACTGGCTCTTTGGGGGGGTCCGGTGGGGCTGGAATTTCCGGTGTAAACCCCCCGTGGGCCTGAACCCGAGGACTGGGCCCGAGGGGGTGCCCTACACCTCCCCTGACAACGGAGAGGCCGTGCTGGACCCCAGCCAGGCCCCGAGACCCTTCGGGGAGCCCTGTAAATACCCCGGCCGGACCAAAGGCTTCGGCCACAAGCCAGGCCTGAAGAAGCACCCGGCAGCCCCTCCGGGAGGGCGGCCCTTCACGTGCGCCACGTGCGGGAAGAGCTTCCAGCTGCAGGTCAGCCTGAGTGCGCACCAGCGCAGCTGCGGGCTGCCCGAGGGGGCGCCGGGGGCGGCGGCGGCGGGCGGCGGGGCGCGGGACGGCAGCGCGCTGCGGTGCGGGGAGTGCGGCCGCTGCTTCACGCGGCCGGCCCACCTCATCCGCCACCGCATGCTGCACACGGGCGAGCGGCCGTTCCCCTGCACCGAGTGCGAGAAGCGCTTCACCGAGCGCTCCAAGCTCATCGACCACTACCGAACCCACACGGGCGTGCGGCCCTTCACCTGCACCGTGTGCGGCAAGAGCTTCATCCGCAAGGACCACCTGCGCAAGCACCAGCGCAACCACGCGGCGGGGGCCAAGGGCCCGGCCCGCGGCCAGCCCCTCCCGCCCCTCCCGGCCGGCCCCCCGGACCCCTTCAAGAGCCCGGCCTCTAAAGGACCCTTGGCCTCCACAGACCTTGTGACCGACTGGACTTGTGGCCTGAGCGTCCTGGGACCCAGCGACGGCGCGGACCTGTGAGGCCCCCTCCCCCCGGCCCCCGCCCGCCCCCCGCGGGCCGCGGTGTCGGATGCCCCACTTGTAGACGGCGGGGTGGCGGTGAGAGCTGAGGCGGGAACGGAGCCTGGGGGGAAGCAGATTTCCACGATGCTGAACTGATCACTGGAAAAAAAACGATCCGGCTTCCACCTCTAAACAAAGTAGAATTCTCTGATTGTGAAACTGAGCAGCATAGAATTTTAAGTAATTTAATTATGAAAACTTTTTTTTTTTTTAATTGACGAAAAAAGCTGGAAAATAGTCGTAGCACCAGTTTAAACTTTATAGTGTACTTTTGGTTTCCAGAGAGTGTCTTTGTGTGGCCTGTGTCCTTACCAAGTCTGACAGTGAGTGTGCCCGGAGTTGGCCGGCTGGGGACATAGGTGAGGAGGGTCCTGGGCCTCCCCTGGCCCCACTGACTCCTGGGGCTGGGCTGGTGGTTGCACAGAGTTTGGGGGGTTTGAGACACCCCCCTCCCCAAGCTGTACTCCCAGCCCCTGGGGGCTGCAAGCTCGTCCCATCACCACCTGCTCCGCAGGGTGGAAACACCACCCCCCCCCCCACCTCGCGTCAGCGGGGGAGAAGGACTTGCCCGCCAGCAGCCAGTCCTATTTCCCAGCTCTCCTCAATCTGAAAAGGCCCCCAGAAGTGCTGGCCTATTACAGGCCATCTGCCACCCCTATGGAAAGGGATCTGGGCGGTGTCACCACGTTAGGTGACTCAGACTCTTCTAACGGAGAGTCACCTGCAAACCCAGTGTTAGGGCTGCGGAGGGAGGCAGCTGAGGCCGGCGGGTGGGAGCCTTGGCCATCACCTACCAGCAGAGCCAGGAACAGAGGCTGGCCTGCCGGGCCCGAGCGGGGCTGCTTTCCACTCCGGCGAAATGCTTCTCTTCCCTTTTCTGTGTAGTGTTTCTTCATTGTCAAAATGCTTTCACTTCGCATCTCATTTGATGACTGTGACCTTGTGAAGCACGTAGGACAAGTGCTCTTTCTTGTTAGAGATGAGGAAATAAATTCCTCAAGGGGGGCACACCCCAGCCTGGCTCAGTCGAGCACGTGGTGCCGTGGCCATGGGTGGGGAGGACTCCGGATTGGACGAGGCTCCTCCTCCTGGAGCATCAGTCTGGGGGAGGGAAGGTTTTCGTCTTTGCCCTCTTAAGATTTGTGCCACATCGCCGGAGCAAAGTCGTCAGGCGTCGAGATTTAGCTGAGCACTGGCCTCTTTGGTGTGTGTGCTCGATGGCAGGTCCGAGAGGCTGGCCGTGCGCTTGCTCACTCCCCATCTGACCTCTTGGAGGTAGAACTAGAAATGGCCCAGGTTTCTTGGTTCTGCCACAGTGCCGTCCCCCCCACACACAAGTATCCATTCCCGTTTCGTTGGAGCAGCCGCCGGTTCCCTTGCCCCCAGCGGGTAACTTGTCTCCCCCCAGGAGCGAGAGGCCACGGCTTCCGTTCGTCAGCTCCCTCATGCGTACTTTTCTTAGGCGATAGACTAGTTAAGAAAATTGTTTCTATGTACTGTATATTTTGTACCTGTTTACACTTCTAATATTGATATAACTGATATTTTGAAAAACAAATGAAGAGGAAACATCCTGTGAAAATAAAACCTAACCAGCACCAAGGCGCTTTGGTTGGTTCCATTCTTAGACCCGTGTCTTTGGCCCTGATGCCTCCAGACCTTTCTCGCTGGCGAGCTGGGCGGCCAGCTTCCTCACGCCCTCCCCCTGCGCTTGGTCACCTCGGACCCGGGGAGGCCACCGTCCCTGAGAGGAGTGGAAGAATCCAGAGAAGTCTGACTCTGTGGAGGGGAAAACTGTAACACATCCCGTCACCGTGCTTCGGAATATAATCGTGGTCCATGTAATTTGGCTTTGTGTAATTTGATACGATGTACATGAGGATGGGTCTGGGAGGAAAAAGGGCAGGATGTCGGAGAACAGCGGATGCCGGATGATCTGTCCTCGCGTCTTGGCTGGGCAGGAGCGAAGAAAGGACCGACGATGCCTGGGCTGGTTGTACTCCTGGTCTGGGACTACAGTTAGCCCCTGAGCCGGGCTCTGAGCCGGGCTCACACGCACGTTCCCATCAACCAGAGTTAATCATCGTTAATGTTTTCTCTCATGTGTTCGGTCGTCACATTTTGATCTCTGTCTTTTTAAGAAAATGAAAATGTAAAATAAAAGCCGCATCAAATTGTCCCAAGGGCATGTGAGCGGGACCTGGAGAGAGAGCGGAAGTGGGCCTCACTCAGGCCCATGGAGGCGAAGGCATCCCTCCTGGGACCGGCAGCCCCGATCTCGCCCAGGCACTGCTTGTCCGCCTCCCCCAGACCCCCGCTGGACAGGGCTCCAGTCCTCGGAAATCGACGAGAGACGTTTCTGGTGTCTGCCCCCCTCACCATGCCCGCAGCCCACGGTGCCGCTCGGGCCTTCCCACACGCCCTGTGCGGGAATCTCGTGCCTCATGCCGGAGCCCCAGCGTGTAGTGGTTCGCTCAGTGCACGACTCCCAAGGCTCCGCCTTGGTGCAGTCTCCAAACAGAGAACTTGGGGAGGACAGGGTTTGGGGGTGCGGAGGGTAGAGTTCAGTATCAACATCCCCAAGGGACAGCCGGTCAGCACGTAGGGAGACCAGGCCAGTACCTCGGGCTGGAGACCCCCTACACCCCCGCTTAGACCAGAGTACTGGGGTCCCTTCTGGCCTGAGTGTCCTCTTGCTGCTAGGACAAATGACCACAAACTTTGTGGCTTAAGTCAGTACAGATCCGTTTCATACTCCTAGAGTCCCGAAGTCCAAAATGAATCGTAGGGAGCTAAAATCAAGGTGTTAGCAACGCTGCATTCCTCCTGGAGTCCAGAAAGAATCCACTGCCTCGTCTTTTCCCACTTGGAGAGGCCACGGCGTCTCCTGGTTCGTGGTCCTCGTCTCCCGTGGCAGTCACTCCAAGCTCTGCTGCTATCCTCACATCGTTTTCTGACTTGGACTCTCCTGCTCCTCCCTCTCAGAATCTTGCAACGACCCTGGGCCCACCCAGATAATCCAGAATAATCGATTCACTTGGAGATCCTAAATAATCGTACCTACAAAGTTCCTTTTGCCATGTGAGGCTCTATTTTTTTTTAAGATTTTATTTATTTCAGAGAGTGAGAGAGAGCGCACAAGCAGGAGTGGAGGGGCAGAGGAACGCAGGGCTCGATCCCAGGACCCTGGGATCATGACCTGAGACACAGACAGATGCTTAACCGACTGAGCCACCCAGGCGCCCCATGTAAGGCACCATATTCACAAGTTCTAGGGATTAGGATGTGGACATCTTTGCAGAGCCATGTTTGCTTACTACGCGTTCCAAGTCCCGGGGCAATCCCCACGTCCCCAGGTCCAGGCCGGATCCTCCATGGAACGTCCTACGTTCTGGCACCAGAATAATGCGCTTAAGTGAGAACATTCCAGGTTTGTCGCGCCCGGTCACTCCTTCATCTCTCCCACCCTCTGCTGCCCAGGGAAACCTACCCATCCGCTGCCTGCCTCCTCCTGGCATCTCTCTTTACTTTCATCTTTCTACGACTTTGTTCTAGTGCGAGGATGGATGGCCCCAACCCTTCCGACTTCCCGCTGTTCTGTAGCCGTGCTATCTTTGTCACCTTCCCAGGCAGACGTAAGGCAAGAGGGGTCGACCATGCCGTAACCATTTCAACAGCATCAAGACCAGTGAGGACGGGGCTGACCCCTTTAACTATTACTTATTACTTATTTTGTCTCTATTCTCGGGCAGATACCCCTCCTCCTCGGACGTTCCTGTCACCTTCTCTCCCCCCTTCCTCTGTCGTTCATCAGTCTCTATTCCACATAGAGACTGGAAGGCTTGCCAGGGTCCTCCTGGACCTCAAGGGTGGAACTCCCAGCCCATCCTGCCCCCAGTCCAACCTCATACGGATCCAGGGTGACCTTTTTTTTTTTTAAGATTTGATTTATTCATTTATTAGGAAAGAGAGAGAGTGAGAGAGAGCATGAGAAGGGAGAAGGTCAGAGTGAGAAGCGGACTCCCCATGGAGCTGGGAACCCGATGTGGGACTCGATCTCGGGACTCCGGGATCATGACCTGAGCCGAAGGCAGTTGCCCAACCGAGCCACCCAGGCGCCCCAGGGTGACCTTTCTAACTGGGAGATCTGAGCACTCTCACTCGCTGGCTTAAAGTCCTTCAACGACTCCCATCACCTACTGCTGAAGATCCAAATTTTAGGCCTGCGTAGCTGACCCCTCGTGAGGCAACTTCTCCCTATATTCATCTTCTACCTAAACTGAACTTCCCGTCTTCCCTGAGCACCGTGCTGTTCCATGTCTCCGCACGTGCTGTTCCCACTTCATGCAGTGCCCCCCCATCAGCTCCCCGGTACACCTGGTACATGCCTGATCCCTCAGGAGATGGCTCAGCATCACCCAGCTGCCCCTGGGCTCTGCAGGTGGTGCTGATGCCTCCCGTTTCCCACAGACCCCTGCTCGCACTCCTTCCGTCTTCATATTAGACTCTCCCCTACTTTGTATATAATGTGTTCCTGGAAATATGTATAAAGGTGTGTGTATAAAGACTAGACGGTACACTTACACAAATCCTAAGGCAGGCTTTATTCCTTGACAGCTAGAAACAAAGTTCCTGATTTGACATAATTGTCAAACTCCTTTTAACCCTGAGTCTTGTGCAATTTATACATGATTACTTAGACACGTTAAAAGCACCACTTAGACGTTAAACATATACACTTAAATGATTTGTCTTTTAAAACAGGCCAAAAAGGAATAAATGCAAATATTGTGGGTTGTAGAACCTGAGAGAAACCTCTGGAAATTCCAGATGGGATATAATAAACATAATTTAAATACGGAGCTTAGAAAGGAATCAAGGGAAATCCCAGCATACCAGAGATGAAGACAAAACTACATCCACTTTGTAAGCAGGTGAACGGCTGCGGCATCTAAGAGGGTGGGATGAGAAGAAGGGTATAGAGGCCTTGGGCCCATGAAAGTCAGAGTTGGAGCTGACGCCTCGTCCAGAGGAAAATCCCTCGAAGACCTCAACTTCAGAAAATACATGGTTCAGAAAAAATGCACCCAACACTAAAAGACAATGTGCTAGGTGGGTCCTCGGGAAGCAGAAGCCGAGACACAGTTTGAACTGCAGGACGTTGTGCTTGCTTCAGCAGCACATATACTGAAGTGCAGTATGTTTACTGTGCAATGACGCTATAAATGGTAAAGGCAGGAGGAAGCAGGATTTTGCAGGCAAAGTGTCAGACCAGGACACAGAACTAACATCCATGGAAGGGAAGAGGAGCACAAGCAGGTTTGGGCAGCAGGAACAGACCATACTGTGGTTCCGACAGAGTTTGAGCCAACCAAAGGATTCTAGAGCAAATAATTCCCGTTAGGGGAGTCCTGTGTTAAGCAGAAACGCCCGGGTCCTAGGACCCCACCTGCTCCCTCACTAGCTGGTGCTGCCCAAGAACAGCATGGACTTAGCTTCAAAGCCAAGGCATTTCCTGAAGGCATCGATAACTGGAGCTGTCGGCTAACTGCACTCCTCGTAACTGGACAGTAAATTCTGGAAGATCTGAGTGGCAGAACGCCACAGCTGTCACAAATGACAAAAAGCTTATGCCTCAGACTGGGCTCTGGGTGAGGGCCGTGGGTAGGGCAGTATCTTCCTTAAGAATCCAAAACTACAGGGGTGCCTGGGTGGCTCAGTTGGTTGAGCAACTGCCTTCGGCTCGGGTCATGATCTCGGAGTCCCGGGATCGAGTCCCACATCGGGCTCCCAGCTCCATGGGGAGTCCGCTTCTCACTCTGACCTTCTCCCTTCTCATGCTCTCTCTCACTCTCTCTCTTTCCTAATAAATAAATAAATAAAATCTTTTAAAAAGAAAAGAATCCAAAACTACAGCTTGTATATCATGGAGGCTGGGATTCAAATTTACATTACCCACAGGGCTGGCCAATTGACATAAAAACTGGCCAAGGGCCAAGGAGAGCACTTGAGGTTTCTAGCTGAAGGAAACACCCAAATAGGAGGAACTATCCCACAGTCCAGACCAGGAGCCTGGCTCACTATAAGCTCTCAATCACAAAATGCAAAACCCACAAGGACAGAGTCCACCATTAGTGAGAATACAACAAACAGCAGGATCAAAATCTAAGAACCTGAATTCATGTACAGATCATCAAAGATCAAATGTAACGGGAATAGTTTTATAAGGCACAAAAAACTAACAGAGGGGAGAAAGTAGAAGCAGCCGCATAGGAAAAGCCTGGTAAATAGAAACAAATCAAACCTTAAGAAAAAGCAAGATACTATTAAAAAGGAAGTAACATTTGACAAAACAAAATTTCTGGAAATAAAGTAGTCACTGAAATTTTTAAAACTCAGTGGACCGGTTAAACAGTTGACTAAGATACAGCCAAAAATAATTAGTGAAATGAGCTACAGATGAGAAAAATACCCAGAATGACAGAGAAAATCATGGATGGAGATATAGGATATGTTTAAGAGCATAGACGAAACACCTTCCATACATTTATCTAAGCAGATTTTCTCATCTAGAAAGAGATAATTAAGAAATTAGGAGGAAATACATTTTATTTATTTATTTATTTATTTATTTGACAGAGAGAGAGAAAGAGAGAGAGAGATCACAAGTAGGCAGAGAGGCAGACAGAGAGAGGGGAAGCAGGCTTCCCGCTGAGCAGAGAGCCTGATGCAGAGCTCAATCCCAGGACCCTGAGCCAAAGGCAGAGGCTTCAACATACTGAGCCACCCACATGCCCCAGAAATACATTTTTAAAAGAATGTCTGATGATCTCCAAGACTTGATGGAAGACATAAATCCTCAAATTCAAGAGGACCAAAGTAAAGCCACACATTTAAAAAAATTGTGGTGAAACTAGAATCCCCAAAAACAAAAGGAAAATCCTAAAAGTAGCCAGAAAAAAAGACAGATTGACATGAAAAGAAAAGGTGTTGGAGAAGACTGTAGACTCTTCTAGAACAATAACAGAGGTCAGAAGACAATGAACTAACACCTGCAAAGTGGTGAGGGGAAAACTGTCAACCTAGATTTTGTACCCTACTCGATTATCACACACGAGCAATGCCAAATAAAGACATTTCTCTGAAGATAAAAACTGAGAATGGATCAGTCATAGACCATCACTGAAAAACTGCTGAGGACTCTCTTTGGGAAGAAGAAACTTGAGCCCAGTATGGAGGAGGAGGAATCATAAGGAGAATCATTGGGGGGGGGGGATAGTAAATATGGCTGTAAATTAACATACGTGGACTTCGTAAAACAATAATAAAGATAAATTTGGGAGATACAAAACAAAGTATCTACGGCACCAGACAGTGTGTAAGAAGGATGGAGCATGAGGTCAGTGAAAGCATCCTATGATCCTTGTGATTTCCAGAGAAGGGCAATCATACATATTTGTAAGTCAATCAGACCTACTTAAATTTTCATCATAGCCTCTGAAAGAATAGAAGTAAAGGGCTCCTAGCAGAGGGAGGAAAGGTGAATTAGGAAAACTTGATTCATCTAATAGAAGGTGGGAAAAGGGGGGAAGGAGCAAAGGTATGGTAAATAAGATCACAAAATAAGGTGACAGAAAGAACCCAAATAGGTCTCTCTATTCACTATGAATAGAAAATAAGCTCATCCGTCGAAACACACATTTTCGGATTGTAAAACTAAACAAAGATCCAGCTCTATGCGTTGTAGTTTTAGTGAGAACTATTCCTTGGGGCATAAATTTTCCTTTCTCCAACGACTGCCCCATAATCGCATTATGTCAACGGTCCTCTCCATGGCTCTTCAGTACCATGATGACATATTGTCAAAATTCCAAAATGTTTCGTCACTTTCCCTCACCAGAAGAGTCTCATTCCGGCCTCAGTCTGAACTGTATTTGAACTTCAGTGGCAAACTCAGTCAAAACTCGTGTCCCCTCCACCCCAGTTCGGGCTCGATCTGTCTGGGGCCCCAGAAGCTTGGGGTGGAGAGAGCCCAGAGTCTAGTCCTCAAACCTTCCTCCTTTCTCTCCTGGTCTCCCCACACTTCACGCAGATTCCAGCTTAGGTCTTCACAAAGGCTCACTTTGGGCCAAAGCGTGGAGAGTTCCAAAAGGACATGAAAGAGGATGTGCCCGTGTGTTGCCATAGAAACTTACTTCAGCTTGGTTCCTCCTGGGACTGTGGGGCTCGACTCTCCAGTGGTTTCCAGGAGGGGGGATGCAAGGTTGTGTTGGGTAGTACTCAGCTTTACCCCGAATCCCTCTGGAGAAGCGTTTCCAGAGGGATATCAAGAAATGTCTATCCCCGACTCTTCCCAGGAATGGCCACCCATTATGTGGTCTGTGACATGTGGGTGTCCCAGGGGTCCCCCGCCCCCCCCAAGATGCTGTGCTTCTTTACGAGAGGGCAAGGAAGTGACTTGGGTCTTATACTGCACCATTGGGGCTCGAGGGGACCTGGAGCAAGGTGGGAAGAGCCCCTCCTTTTCCCTGTGATGTCTTTAAGCCTTCAGAAATCTCTACATTAAAACCCATCTATAGGGCGCCTTAAGCGTCTGCCTTTGGCTCAGGTCATGATCCTAGGGTCCTGGAATCTTGCCCCATGTCGGGCTCCCTTCTCCGTGGGGAACCTGCTTCTCCCTCTGCCTGCCACTCCCCCTGCTTATGCGCGCTTGCTCTCTCTCTGTCAAATAAATAAAATCTTAAAACAAAACAAAACAAAAAACTTTTAAAAGCATCCGCCCACAGACTTCAGGGGATACCGAGCAAGTGCCTGTCTTCTTCCTTCTTATGGAAGAGGGAGCCCAGAAAGGGCAGTGAGTGAAGTCCTGGGCTCCTGAGGACAGTGAACCCTCAGAAAGGGGAGGATGGCCAAGAACTGCCTTCTGTCTAGTCCTCTTTGTATGGGCGCCTGCATGGGGGGGGGGGGGAGTGTAGGCTCCAAGCCGCTGCTTCCTCGTAAAGCTCCGCAGGCGTGTGACCGTCCCAGCTCTTTCTGGCCACAAGAAAGCAAACTGTGGGGTAGCTTACGCCTTTCGTCTTCAGCTCTGGGCCCTAGCCTCGATCCCCAGACAAGGACATAATGACACTTGCCATCTTGTCACATGCTGTTTACAAGAGACGTGAGTAAAACTCAAAAGTACAACATGGTGCAAAGTAAAGAGTTGGGGGAGAAAGGCTGTCCTACCAAACACTCATCGAAAGAAAATAGGCTAGTAAATACCTTTAGACAAAGCAGACTTTAATGCAAGAAGCACTAGTAGGATAAAAAGGATCCTTGTATTATAAAAAAAAAAAAAGTATAATGTACCTAACAGCACGGATTCAGAACATATAAAGCAAAAAAAAAAAAAAAAGACAAAATTATGGGGACAATTTTGGAAAAAATCACAATGGGACATTTCTATATACTGCTGTTTGATAAAACAAATAAAAATTAGTACGAATCTAGAATATTTGAAAACCATATTTAACTAATTTTATCCAAACAATTAGAGATTCTATGTTCAATTATACATAAAATAGTTACAAAAACTGGCCGCAAAGCAAATCACAACAAATTCCAAATAACCAATTCTATTCAGACCCATTTTGATAATCAAGGCGTAATAAATTGGAAATAATAAAACAATATACAAAATGTTTGTAAAAGAGAAGAACCGTTTAAAGAAAAAAAAACACCTTTTGCTCCCATTTGTTTTAAAACAAAAAAAAGGTTTTATTCTTAAGTAATCTCTGCACCGAACATGGGGTGTGAGCTCATAACCCCAAGGTCAAGAGTTGTATGCTCTGGGCCGCCTGGGTGACTCAGTCAGGTAAGTGGCTTGGCTTCAGCTCAATCTTCAGCTCATCTCCCAGGTGTGAGATCCAGCCCTACATGGGACTGCACACTGAGCACGGAGTCCGGTTCAGATTCTCTCTCCCTCTCTCTGTCCCCCCAGCTGCGCGTGTGCAAGTGCATGCTCTCTCTCTCCCTCACGCTCTCTCAGATAAATAAATAAATCTTTAAAAAAAAAAAAAAAACAGTTGCATGCTCCACAAACATTTAAGCGAGAGAATTGCTAGCTCTCATTTTATCACTGCTGACACATTTGGTTTTGGGGAGCACCTGGGTGGCTCAGTGGGTTAAGCATCTGCCTTTGGCTCAGGTCATGATCCTGGGGTCCCAGGATCAAGCCCAGCATCGAGCCCTATACTGAATACCACATCGGGCTCTCTGCTCGTCAGGGAGCCTGCTTCTCCCTCTCCCTCTGCCATTCTCCCTATTTGTGCTCTCTGGCTCTCTGTCAAATAAATAAGTAAAATCTTTTTTAAAAAATACATGTTTCAGGCGCCTGGGTGGCTCAGTGTGTTAAAGCCTCTGCCTTCGGCTCAGGTCATGATCTCAGGGTCCTGGGATCAAGCCCCTCATCGTGCTCTCTGCTCAGCAGGGAGCCTGCTTCCCCTTCTCTCTCTGCCTGCCTCTCTGCCTACTTGTGATCTCTCTTTCTCTGTCAAATAAATAAATAAAATCTTTAATATATATATCTACACATATATATGTATATATATATACACACACCTTTTGGGTTTTGGAACAATTCCTACTGTAAAAGTTTATAGCAAAAAGTTTCAGCTGATTACAGAATATTTATTTAATATTATCAAATATACAACCAGTAATCTCGAGGGGGGGATATACCGAGAGGATATGCCGTTATGAAAGTAGTTTTATGTCAAAGATGTCAAAAGGAAGGCATATTTTTATTTTTCCACTTTGCACATATGCTAGAGGACAAAGAAAAATAAATTCAATCAGTTAATTAACTCGTCGGTGGTTGAAGTCTTTCATTTTATTTTGGTAACAAGAAAACCCAAAATTACTACTGAATTTCTCATCTTACATTCACCTGAAAAAGAATGATCATATATTCATTCATCTAGGTTCTTCTCCGTGGGACATGAGCTGATTAGTTGATTTCTGGGCCCCATCAAAATTCTAGCTGGCTCCTTTGCAGAAATTCACAAGCTGACCCTAAAATTCAAAAGGAAGTTCAAGGCATCCCAAATGACCCAAAACAATTTTGAAAAAGAAGAGCAAGGTTAGAGGACTCCCGCTTCCTGCTGGTAACATTTGGAAACATAAAACATATGCTACCAATAACACAAAGGATAGTGGGTAAACGACGCTAAGATGAATGCACCACGGTGAGGGGGGCATAACTCACGTGAGGTAAGCTGTTAAAAATTAAAGCTATATATTTTAAAACTTAGGGCAACCATTAAAAATGAGGTATAACTACTAAGTGTACAGTGAAAACAATTACTAGAAAAAGAAATACTTTATCCAAATGCAGGCAAAGAAAGAAAGAACAAAAGAAAGAGAAAAGAAATCATCGAAGACCTGGAAAGCAAAGTCAACTAGTAAGACCTTCAATGAAAATGCAATCCTATCGGTAAGCACATTAAGTTTGGTGACAGGGTTCATATCGGTAATAAGTTTTTTAAAAACACCTATAAACCAGTAAGAAAGACTTCACAACAGAAACACTGGCAAAGGAAATGGAGAGAAAATTTGAAGAAACCAAGCGGCTAGGAAATGTGAAAAGGCGTTCCATTCTCTTAATAATCAGGGAAATTGAAATATCATCACAAAGTAAAGTAACAGACTATCATTTCAAGCCCGTCGTGTTGACAAGGTTCCAAGTCCGTGATCAGTCAGCAAGTGTTGGCAAGGCTGTGGAAACAGGACCCCACGCACAGCTGGTGGGAGTGTCCCCCGCCCAGCACCACCTCGCTGGTGAGTAATTTGGTGAACTTAGGGAACAGGCAGGCGCTCCTGTCACCCCCTCTTCTGTGTCTTGGGGTCTCTCCCAGAGAAACTCAAACACAGGCAATGAGACCTGAATACAGATGTTGCTGCTAGCAGGTTTGTTTTCATTCCCCCCCCCCCACCGCGCCCGGGGGAGGGGGGGGGCAAAGGGGAAGTAAATTGGAGTTTATTTATTCAATGAAATACTATATGGTGGTTAAAATGAATGAACCAGATCTTCTTGTTTAAACAGGACTATATCTCCAAAACAATGATGCTTAAAAAAAAAAAAAAAGCAAACTGCAACCTGATATGGAGTGAATTACATCATTCACATAAACATTTAAAATACCAAAACCAGTGGTATGCACTGTTTACTGATGGGCCAAGACATAGGTGGGATCTTCAACCCCTGGGAAGGGAAGGAAATGGACTGGCCTTATCTGTATCCCTAACTTTCCACTTTTAAAGAGACATCTGAGCTGAAAGCCGACTGAGCCTTGCTCCCGGTTCCCTTCTAAGGCAGCTCCACCCTTGGCCTCCCTGGGGTCCCATTAGGTAAACAAAGATATTCTACTTTTCTCTGCCCCCCCCCTTAAGTTGGTTCCAGTTGGGTTTTCCTCACTTGGATCAGGGAGGCCTGCCTATACCCTCTTTCGTCTTCGTCCCCCGCCCTCCATTTCATTTCTAGTTCTTGCCACCTGGTAGGTGTTCCATAAATATGTGTATAAGCGAACCTGTCTAGGAAACGGAGCCACCAACTCCAAGCTCTACCATTTCTTTTGGGATCTCTTTCAAGGTTGTAAAGAGCATTCCTGCAAGGGACTGGAAGAGCAACTTGGGGTAAACAAGTCCCTTCCCACTCGGCCTCAGTTTCCTCCCAAATGACGGGTCCGGGCCCCTTCCAGCCCCAGCACTCTATGATTCTCGGAATTGTGTCCTTTCATGTCGACAACAACACTCGGGCATTTCACAAAAGCACCCAACCCCCTTGTTACCCTTGGAACCACAGCCCGCTTCCCTGGAACCCGGACTGCACAGAGCTGGTCACATGAACCCGGGCTTTCTTTGGTGTGACGGGTTTCTTAGATCCCTTTGTGAGCGCAGGTTTTGAAAGGGAACGACCCGGGTTCTGGGTTTGAGAGGAGCAGGGGGATCCGGCGGGAGGAAGGCTGTCGGAGCCAATCAAGCCGCCTCCAGACCCCAGCACGTCGCCTCGGCTGCGCGCGGCTGTTTGTGCTCGGCTCTCCCGCCTCCGGGTCTCGCCCCAGGCCGCCCGGGGAGGCGAGGACCCCAGGTGAGCAGCCGGGGGTGGGGGGGCTTGGGGGTGGGTCGGGGGGGCGGCCGAGCGGTTCGGCCCGGGCTCCACGACGGGCTGGCCCGGGGCTCAGGGCGTGTCCGTCGCCGCCTGGCTGCTCGCTCGACACTGTTCGCTCCTACCGGCTGTAGATGGAGCTGTCTGGGTTCCTGCAGCCTCCGACGAGCCTCGGAGTGTTTCTCTTTAAACGGCCTGAGAGGGACATGCCTCCCAGGATGCAGTTTGTATCAACATGGCAGCTGCTGTGCAGCTCCCCTGCTGAAGAGGCGCCGGGACGGCAGCGCAGCTCGCAGCCGGGGCCGGGGCCGGAGCCGGGGTCGCCGCCGCGGCCGCAGAGGGGCCGCGCGCGGGCCGGGGGCCGGTGCTGAGGGCCGGGGCCCAGCTCGCGGCCGGGGCGCAGCCCGCCCGGCCGCCCGCACCGCCGCGCGCCCCGCTCCGACGCCGCCGCCCGGCTCGGCCGCTCCGTCCCCGCCCGCCCTGAGCAGGCCGGGCCCGACGGCCGCGCGAGCCCGGGCGGGGAAGGCAGGGCCGGGCGGGCGCCGCCTGCGGAGAGGCCGGGCGGGGGGGGCCGGCCTGCGCGGGGCCGCGCGGCGGCGGCGGCGGCGACTCGGGGCCGGGCCGGACAGCGCACGGCCATGGCCGAGGCGGCCCCGGCTCCGGTGAGGGCGGCCCGCGCGCGCACGGACGCGCGGACTCGGGGCCCGGGGGACGGCCTGCGCGTCCCGGGCTCGGCGGCCCGGCCTGGGGTCTCGGTAAGGGACAGAAACGCCGCGACGTGGGGGGTTGGGGGGGGCCCGGCGGGCTCGCGCGCCCCTTAACGGGGGCGGGGGGCGGGGGCTGCGGGATGGGAGCGCGGCCGGGGATCCGGCCGCCGTCCCGGCGAGGCTGCGGGGACGCCGGGGCCTGGCACGCTCGCGGGCCCGGAGGTGGGCTCCCTGCGGAGCGGGCGCTGCGTCCGTCGGGGTTGCAGCCGCACGTTTTCCGCAGAGCTCGCCCCCGCCGAGCCTCCCGCGGCCGGAGCGCGGCGCTGACGCGGCTCTCCCCATTTCGCAGAGCGGAGACACTGAGGCACAGACACCTGGCGGCGACCTGCTCGGCCTGCCCCAAGGTCACGTAGCGAATCCTCTGTGGCCCGGTGCCCGCGTCCCCAGAAATGCCAGCCTTCCCGGGCTGCGGGCCTGGACGGGGAGGGGGCGGCTCTGGCGGCGGCCTCCCCTGGGTTAGGGGCCTGGCCCGGCGCGCGGTGGACGCGGCCCGTCGGGGGGGAGGTGACGGCGGGGTGAGAGGCTGGGCAGTGCCCAGCCGAGCGGCTGCGTGGCGGGGAGCAGGTGACTCTCGGGCTCGGGCGCCTGGGCCTCCAGCCCCTGCGTCTGGAGGGCCCCCCCCCGCCAGATTTTGGGTGTCCAGAAGGATGGGGTCTGGGGAGCGAGCTCCTAAGGGCTTCGTGGCCGTTAGTCCTGCTTAGTGGGCCATTCTTTACAAACCAGCCCTGAAATCTCCCCGCAGACCTGCTCTTTGAGATGCAGTGGCCGTGCTGGAGAGCAGGATTGCTGCATGGAGTCAGCGCCTGTGAGCCTCAGTTTACTGTTGTGTGCAGAGGAGGGTCGGGATATATGCTTTCTAAAGAGCCTCCCGGTTCAATAAAAATAATAATCATTTCTTGGAAAAATAAAATAAAATGGAGATTTAAAAACGCCTACCTCTGGGCTTTGGTCTCCAGGGCCCTTGAATGATATATAATTCTGAGTTAACCACACTGGGTCATTCAGGAAAATGGCACGGCTTTCTTTCTTTCTTTCTTTCTTTCTTTCTTTCTTTCTTTCTTTCTTTCTTTCTTTCTTTCTTTCTTTCTTTCTTATAAATCGGTATGAATGGTATGTATTCTTTTCTGCTAAGACGCATCCCATCCACTTGGGATGTAGAAGGTAGAGAGGGAGGGTCAGTTAAACCCTACGATCTATAGTCTAGAATTCTCCCCCTGCCCGCAACAGTTTGAGAATGCAAGCTTTTCAGTCTTAGGTACTATATTTACAGCACCATCCCTCTCTATGGTTAGGGTAAAATCGAGCCACAGGTTTACTGATACGGAGAACATTATATCAAGGGGCTTTAATTTGGGGGTATGTTCCTGTGGCCCCCTCATCGCTCTACAGTCCTCCAGATCTGAAATTGGAGAGAGCCAGTCTAGTAATAGCCAAGAAATGGTATTCTCCTTTGAGTTCTGATTAGACTAATTGGTAATGCTATCTTACGCTGCTGGCTTTAGGCTTTAGGTACTGTACTGGAGCTTTTAAAAATTATTTTTTTTTTTTTGCTCTTTTAGTTAAACCCCGTATTACTCAGGGAGACTAACTTGCCCCCTAGGGATTTCCCCTTCTTCCCATTGGTTGTAAGCAAATACCCTAATCCCCCCTCCAAGGACAGGGCCATAAGCTGCCTATTGTGTCCTATCTGCCCTCACCTGTAAAAAGTTGAGAGGTAGCTTAGTTGTTGATGAGTCTTCAGGTTTAGGGGTCTGTGAACCCCTTGAAAATGTTTGCAGGATTTTGTGTGCGTGCCCACATGTGTTTTTTTGCTTGGGTTTGTTTGTTTGTTTGTTTTTTGAGGGGGAGAATCCACAACTCTCATTAGGTTCTCAAAGGGGTCCCTGAAATGTCTTTATGGGTAGGGCCTTCCCCACTGTAGAACCTCCCCCAGGTCTGTGTCTAATCTCCAGGCCTCTCTGAATTTTAGAGGCAGAAAGGATTCAGAATATTTAACCTGACCTGCTGCCTCAGTTGACAGATGAGGCCCGGAGGCAGCCCTGCAGCGCCAGCCCGTGGCGTGACCTTGGCCAAGTGGGTTGGCCTCTCCAAGCCTCCGAGCCTCCCTATGCTAAGTGTGGGTTACAGTTCTGAGTCCCAGTTTTGTAGGGCTTCCTGGGGATGACGTGAGATAACCCTTTGAAATGCTTAACGCAGTTCGGGGTGCACAGTAAATGCTGACTAACTGTTAGCTGTTATCTGACTAATAAGCCCTCACATCTGGTTAGCTGCAGAGCTATTGGATCATACGACCTCGAGAACATTCCGCCCGCACAGGCCTTCGGTTTTCAATTCTTGGCTTGAACGTGTGGTGCTGTCTCAGCGAAGGCCCTCGTAAGTGAATGAATGAGCAAATAAAGGAAGGAAGGCGGTAGGAGATACAAATAGGTTTAGACGGCTCGGATAGGTGACCGAAGCAACGTCATTCTCTACCCTAACATTTTTTTTTTCACGCGACCCAGTAATTTATACTGTTCAGTCATTCAGCAGACATTTATTGAGCACATACTGTGTGTGTCAGACTGGACCCCAGGGATATGCTCCCTTTCAGACGAAGAGAGTGGGAATTCCAGTTACATTAAAGATCACTTGTACTTGGCGCAGCGATGGGCCATTCGACAGATTCGTGGAGGAAGATTATGAGCAAATGGACAGACATGTTTTAGGAGAACTTCTATTCGGTTCCAGTAGCGCTATTGACGGGATAAGTAAACCCAGAGCTGGCCACTCAGAAGATCTTGGCTTCGCCTCCCTGGTGACACAGGAATTCTCCCAACATGAATGTGGCAAGGTGGGGAACAGGGAGAGTGTGAATAATGAAAATCCCCAAAGGAATCAGTCTTAATTTCAGTTCTAGTCCCCCCGCCAGTCTTGACGTGAGTCACAGAACTAGCTGACTTCCGCTCCGTTTCCAGCCCCTGCGGGCCTTCGCTCCTCATTCCCCACCTCACGAACCACAGGGAGGAACTCAGACCACCAAAGCGCACCTCCCGCAGTGGGGACCATCGGCCCCCTGGGACTGTGGCTCCTGCACACGGGGCTGAACTGCTGTCCCCTCGCCTGGCTCGGGCAGCGTCTCTCCTCTCTCGGTGCTTATAGCGGAAGTCAGCCTGGAATATCCAGAAGGCCATTGAGCCTCTGCAGGAGAGGCTGGGCCCCGGCGACATTTCTCCCCATAGACATGCTTTGAGAAATTGTATCGATAAGTCCCCAATTCAGCTTTTATCAGGGTCGGGGAAACTTAAGGTGATCGCGTGTGCTTGCTACTGGACGACGAGGGGGAAAGGACAGAGGGCACTGGGACTGCCTGCTGACAAGCGGGAGCCGTGGGGCCAGATGTCAAGTTCATCGTGAAGGGAAATCCTTTAACAGCCCTGCCCCACTGGGGTCGCCTCCCACCTTGCTGGGAGTCTGGGGGGTCGTAACAGTGCCCGGCACTGACAATGCTGCTGTTTCCCTTTATGAAGTCTTACTTTCCTTGAGGCTGTGCTCAGACTCGGTGAGGTGACTAGTGTGTCACTGTCTTTTTGTTACGTGCAAGGACACGGAGACCGGAGAGGCCGAGTGAGCCGGCCGCAGCCGGCGTGGATAGGACTGAGAGCGGAGGCCCGGTATCCTTTCCCCTCTCGTCCACTCCTGGTCCCGGGTGGTCCCGGTGACGTGTGTGTTGTGAGGAAAGACATGGCTCTACCAACGCGGAAGGTGGCCGCTTTTTCTTTGTTGTTAATAATAGTTTTATACTTGACATCTAAATCAGCGCTAGGCTCTCAAGAAGAAACTCGTGTCCATGGAATATACCTTATTGCCAGGAAACCCGCGACCCTTTTTCGGTGGGTGCCGATCGTGGGCATTTACTTTGCCATCTGGATTCTGTGGCCTTCAATCCTGTCCTTTCTTTCCTTGAACACAGGTCCAGCAGCTGGATATGGAGACCCAACGCTCATCACCCCTGTCATTCCCCAATGTTCTGCAAGAAGAAAGCCCGCGTCAGATCCCTGCTGGACTCCCCCGAGAAACTCTCTTCCAGTCCCGTGTTCTTCCCCCCAAAGAGATTTCTTCTTCGTCTCCCCCCATTCCGCGACAAGGCTCTCTACCCCAGACTCCCAAGTTAGAGACCTCTGGCCGAATGCCGCATGTTCTCCAGAAGGGACCCTCACTCCTGTATCCGGCCGCTTCTGAGCAAGAGACTCATCTCCAGGGTCCCCTGACTTCCCAAGAAGAGACCCAGTATCCACCCCCAGCTGCTGCTGAACAAGAAATATCACTTCTGTCCCACTCCAGCCTGCACCAAGAAGCCCCACTCCACTCGCCTGAAGTCCCCGAGAAAGACCCCCTGACCCTTTCCCCGACAGTTCCGGAGACTGACATGGACCCCCTGCTTCAGAGCCCTGTTTCCCAAAAAGACACTCCCTTCCAGATCTCTTCTGCAGCCCAGAAGGACACACCGCTCCCTACGGCGGAGATCACTCGCTTGGCGGTGTGGGCTGCCGTCCAAGCGGTGGAGAGGAAACTGGAGGCCCAGGCCATGCGGCTCCTGACCCTGGAGGGGCGGACGGGAACGGCCGAGAAGAAGCTGGCGGACTGCGAGAAGACGGCCGTGGAGTTTGCAAACCATCTGGAGAGCAAGTGGGTCGTGCTGGGGACCCTGCTGCAGGAGTACGGGCTGCTGCAGAGGCGGCTGGAGAACATGGAGAACCTGCTGAAAAACCGAAACTTCTGGATCCTGCGCCTGCCACCAGGCAGCAATGGAGAGGTTCCCAAGGTAAACTTATCCTTTCTGGGGCCTCCCAAGGAGGGATCCGGATTGCATGTGTTTTAGGCATTTCGTATAAAAGAAGGAAGGAGAGAATACGAGGATGCCTAGCTGCCCGCGTCACTTCACCAAGCCTAGGACGAGCCAACATCACATGATTGGTCCTGTTGGCTGTGCCCTGGGTGAACAGGTCAGAGAACCTCCTAGTGATCAGGGATGGTCAGTTCCGCAGGGCATTCGGTTCACGGTGAGTGTGACTTGGTGTGAACGTTGGGAGTGCACTGTCAGAGGTGGACAGAGACCTTGGTGGAAGGTTCCGGGGGCCCCCGTCCTGCTCCACGTTTTTATCAGTTGACTTGGAAATTATGTTAATGCCAGTAAAAATGTGATTTCAAGAGGTATCCTAAAAAAGTAGAGAACAGTTAGGTTGTAACATTATTTCCCAGAAGATCCTGAACTTCAATGTGGACTAGTTTGCTTTCTGTTCTTTTGTGTGTCGTCCCTGTACACAGCCTCACGTAGGGACGAGACTTGAGGAGGGCCAGCCCTCCTCAAATGTTAGTGTGGCGATCTTACTAAATGCAGACTCTGATTTAGTGGGTCTGGGTTGGGGCCTGGGGGTCTGCATTTCTAGCAAGTTCCCTGGCGTCATTGCTGCTGGTCTGCAGACCATGCAAGAGTTATCCCATTAGACAGAAAAACGGACCAGACGAAACGAGACCCTTACTCTGTGGGGCCAGGACAGTGGCTGAAGTCAGGCCAGATTTCTAGAGAGGTCTGTGGTGAATACCCACCGCTGTGCCATTGGGCCTTTCCCCCTGCAGTCCCAGGAAGAGGGGTTTGAGCCAGGGCCCGGGGCTTAGAGCCATTCGTTGCCTTGGGAATTGGCAGCTGAGGGCCCGTGACTGCCGTCCAGTTGGTCCAAGCTGAGCTTGTGTGGTTTCAGGTCCCTGTCACCTTCGACGATGTCGCCGTCCACTTCTCTGAGCAGGAGTGGGGGAACCTGTCCGAGTGGCAGAAGGAGCTCTACAAGAACGTGATGCGGGGCAACTACGAGTCTCTGGTCTCTATGGGTAAGGAGAAGGTTCCCCCACGCGGGGGTGGGGGGCTCCCTTGACACTGGCCTGAGGGTCATTCGGAAACATTGGGAGTTCTGAACGCCAGTCCTATCAATAATCGGAAGCAAGAAAAACTGAATTTCAGTTTTTCTAACTGGGCCCCGACCAGTTAGAACAGACGCCCCCCAGGCACCAGGGTATCAGAGATAAGGACCGCGTGTCGCCAGAGCCCCACTCCCCTGAGAAGCCACGGGGACAGGCGGGAAGAAGATAGACGTCAGGGTGTCACCTCTCCATTATCTGCCCCCGGCTCTGTTCGCGTATGTTTAATGAGTCTGTCCGGCAAACTCTTACAAAGCAGAATGTGAGGGGCTTTACGAGAATCAAAAATCCACTTCCCCCGTCAGGGCTGGGGCAGGTGTGAGCCCATTTAAGTGACTGAACACTGTCACTGATCGAGGGCCTGCGTCCCCCGGGTTCTTCTCTCCACCGTGCAGAGAGGAGGGTGACCCAGGGGTCGATGCTCACGCTGGGCCCCGCTAGCAAGTCACAGTCTCACCAAGGACTCTTTCCCCCCAAAGTCTGGGCGTTCTTGTCTCCATTAATAACAGTATTTCAGGAGGAAAACCTGGGAAAATATACTTCAGTTTTATACATACCCTTCTGTCTGGTATGGGGAACTCTTTGGGCACGCAAAAAAAGTTAGGAAAACATTTACATGTGCAAGTCTACGCCCAGAAACTTTGCTTCTTGCTAGAATTGTTCATCGAATAAACACATACCCCCCGCCATTAAGACAACTTTCTTCAACTTAACTCGTTTTTTCTTTTCTTTTTTAAAGTATATATGTAATTGAAATTTCATGTTGTTAAAATTGTGGAAAAGTTAACAGTTTCGATTTACAGAATAGAGAGCAATCCCCGTGCCCCCCCCTCCCCGGAGGTAACCACCAGGTAACCAGCCCTCCGGCCTGCATTGTTTCCCGTCCTCAGTTGTGTGCGTGCAAACACACACGCTTGTGCACAGGCCACCTGTGGCCCGCACAGACGGGATTGAGCACTTACTCTGCCAAAGGATGGGCCCTAGACCGCTTTCCACGTCCACGCAGGTGGGCCTGCGCAGAAGGACGGTGCGGCCTTCCACGGGAGCCACTGGGCGCCTGACCTTCCCGCTGTGGACAAAGAGCGGACCGATCCCATCTCCTGCCGGCTGCCGAGTCCGGACTCCACGTCCCCGTGGACCTGTGTGCTCCTGCGTGGGCTTCTGGGGAGGGGGTCTGCTGGGCCAGGAGGAGGCGCACTCACAGTATCGAGGCCACTTCCTCCTGACGGCAGTGACCTTCGTGCCCCCCAGCGCGGCCG
>CM052806.1:86787697-86822194 GCA_028533885.1 Nasua narica | reverse complement strand
GGGGCCCTAAGGAGGAGGGCTGGGAACCTGGCCCGTCTCTTTTCCAGCGTTGCCCCTGGTCGCGTGGCTCCTCCTCGTGTCCCACTCACACAGGTGACACCTTTACAGCAGCCAGCGGGACCTCACACAGCGCGTCTTCTCTCCTTCCTTCTGCCCAGACTATGCAATTTCCAAACCAGACCTCATGTCGCAGATGGAGCGCGGGGAGAGGCCAACCGTGCAGGAGCAGGAGGACTCTGAGGAAGGCGAGACGCCCGCAGATCCCAGTGCTGGTGAGTGGCTCCCGGGCGGCCCGGCGCTCTGCCTTCTAGAGCTTTCAGCCCTCAGAGGGCCTGGTGTGGGGTGTCGCCACCCGCGGCAGAGCCCGGAGGGCTGCGTCGGCTCCTGCGTGCAGGAAGGAGGCCTGCAGGTGCCGGGACCTGCCTGATGTCTCCTTGACCCCCGCCCCCGCTCTCCCACCTGCGGCCCCAGGGGCTGAGAAATTAGAATGCCATTGGGTTCATCGTCATGACCAGGCGTCCCCTCCCTCTCGGCGGGAAACAAAACCAGAACTTGTCAGGGTGCTAGTGATGGTGCCTCGTGCAGCATTCCAGAGAAGGGCCTCCTCACCCTGGTCCTGCAGCCGGTCCGTGCAGGGATAGGGACAGACAGACTTGACGTGAAACGCCGTGCGCCGTGCGGGACAACGTGTGGACGGGGGCGGTGTGACAGAGGCCGCAGGAAGGCGGATGTCTCAAGTGCGGACCCCGGAGTCAGACATCGGTTTTTGAGTCCTGGCTTCTGTGCTCGCTGGCGGTCTGATTAAGTTAACTCGGCCTTTGAGGGAAGCTTATTTTCCCTGTCTGTATGGGTCCCAGTCCCTCGGGCCTGATGGGGAGACTGGGCTGCACCGCCGGTCCAGCAAACCCCAGCCGCCGTCATTCCGTGTCAGTGGCCCACGGGCCCGGCCTACGGGTGCTCTCGTGTGTGGTCTGTTGATGGAGCTCCTGCTTTGGAATTGCCTTTGGACTTGAGTCACCTACCTTGAAGGTCTGCAGTGGAAGCCGGTCCTAGTCCTTCACAGCCAGACTTCGTGGGTGAGCCTGTCTTTGGGAAAAAGGATAATCTAGCTGGAGAACTCACTGGAGCCAAAGGCCAGGTCTTGTTATGAGATAATGTCATTGGTTCTGGGACCTGTCGGCTGGATCCCCTCAGGAGGTCCCGCGACATCGAGGGTAAGGTCAGCCCCGTGGACTGAGAGCTGTAAGGGACAGAGGAGACAGGAGCCTCCGAAGAAATAAGGGCCGGCATCCCTCAGAGCAATCCGGTTCCCTTCCTTTCTGGAGATTTGCTAGAGATTTGTTTTGAGAGTAGAGGCTGATCTCAGCTCGTTTTGGGAAACCAAAAAAGGTGATTTAAAAGCAGGTGAGACTGGGGACTTGGGGCCAAAGAACAGCGTGTGGCAGAAAGTCCTTTCGTTTGGATGAAAATGAGTCTGTGTCCATAAGGTTTGAGTGGCCACAGGCAAAAACAAGGGCCAAGCGGGAAGAAGAGAGAAATTGGAAGCAGGAGAAATAAGAAGCAGGCCTGGAGGCAGAGAGTGAGAAGCTGGGCGGGTGGTTCGCGGTAGATACCGGAAATCTGATGTCCCAGTGGGGATGTCCCTCGGACCTCCCGCCCCTGTCTGCTTGCTCGCGCCCACGTCACAGACAGGCCTCCCACACGGCAGGGCCAGAATCGAAAGCAAAGAACCTCAGCCCGCTGGCCCCGGGCTGGGTTTGTTCGGTACCCGTGCCCGAGCCTCTCAGAGGCTGCCTTGTGCGGCTGGAATGTGCCATTTGTTCCGCGGGCCATCCCCAGCCACTCGGAGCCCCGACGGGAGGGAGGACAGGGGAGGACGTGGATACCCCCGCCTCACAGGGCTGGCTGGGAGCTCGCACCTCCGTGTGCGACCGGGGCGCTGGCTGCTGGAGAGCAGGATTCTCCTGTGACCCTGCCCTCAGCAGAGCCCCGTTACCAGAGCTCCTGCGTCCCCTCCCTTCAGAGGGGGGCTGCAGAACCGGCTCTGGTACGATACTGACGGGGAAAAGCCCAGAAACCTGAGAATTTCCAGAATTCCAAGTACACCGAATGTGACAATGTTTTGAACTGGCTAAGGGGTATGTTCAATAAACTATTTTTTTATGGTTTGGATCCCTAAGGGCAAGGAGATCCAAAAATGCTTCCGATATCGACCCTGCTCTCAAAACACTCTGAGCGGGGGCTCCCACTCATGGCCCTCGGAGGGGGGGATCGGCTGGGGAAGCCAGGTCCCATTTTTACCTAACAAATTAGCGGAAAGTAAAAACAAACCAGAAGGTGTGGCTGAAGTCCAAGGTCTCAGTCTTTTTGAAAAGCAATTTGATATTTTTTTTAGTCTTCAAATATGTTTTAAATATTTAAAATGTTCATATGCTTGACCTAAGAATTTCCTTTCCTTTCTGAGAGTCTCTAGCACGGAAAGGAGTGCAAGCTGTGAATTAAGATGGACAGATACTGTGATAGACTCTAACTCGGGCACTAGAATCGGCAGTGAAGGCTTCATACCTTATGTTTCATTTATATGTTTGTTCTTTAGTTTGCCAGGGTTTTTGTTTTTGCTTTAAAGATTTTGTTTATTTATTAGAGAGCAAGCACAAGCCGGGGGAGGGGCAGAGACAGAGGGAGAAGCAGACTCCCCGCGGAGCAGGGAGCCCGATGCGGGGCTCGATCCCAGGACCCTGGGATCATGACCTGAGCTGAAGGGAGACGCTTCACCGCTGAACCACCGAGGCGCCCCTTCAGGGGGCGTTTTTGTACCAGGTACTATGTCAGGAGACAGATAGTAATAACTAACCCCCCTCCCCCCCACACACACACTCCAGTAAGGACGGTGGTGGTACCATGACGTCAAGCGTCCAGGCCCGTGAGACACAGAGCGTGGAGGACTTTCTAGGGGGAACCTAAAGGGCCAGTAGGAGTTGCCCCGCGGAGGACTCATTGGAGGGAAGAAATCTAGAAGCTCCGAGACCAGCTGGAGACTCTGTAGTCCAAGCGGACGACGCGGCCAGGAGAGAGGAGGGTATTCCCGGGGACCTGTCTGGGCAGTAGAGGCTGGGAAGCCCCTGGCACAGGCGGGAGTTGACAGGGAGGCTTCCCGGCCTGTGAGCGCCGTGAGATGCTGGCCTGAGGACCGCGGGAGGTGGGGACCTGGAGGGGGGACGAGAACGAGCCGAGCTGGAGACCCTCCCCGGGAGCTCCAGGAGGAAGTGTTGAGAAAGCGGCTGCGTAAAGAGTTAAAAACCGAGATCTGAGCTAGAGACCGACATCTGGGCATTGGTGGCAGAGACCCGATCTGGAGAGGGAGACAGGAAAGAGCACAGGCGGTGCCCTTGGGAGCCCGGACTTTTAGAGCAGGTTGGGATACATTGGTCTGGGTAGGGGCCCAGGCATTAATATCCTTTAAAACAGTTGCAAGGTGATTCTCGCGCTCAGCCAGCGCTGAGAACCACTGTGGAAGGCTGTGGAGAAGGAAGGAGGAGGCAGAGGAACTGGAGGGAACGGGAGGAGTGGTCAGAAAGATAGCAAGACAGGAGGCTAGCTGGAGCACCTGGCTGGCTCAGGCGGTAGAGCGCGCGAGATTAGGGGAGTGCGCTGTGGGGTCAGAAGACGGTTTCCAGAAGGGGGCGGTGTGGTCAGCCGTGCTGAGGTCTGCAGCATGGCTTAGTAAGGCAAGACTGACGTGTCCACGGGAGGCGAGGGAGCCAGCACACATCGTCCGCTGTTTCGGGATTAGCGGTGAGTGGGGAGTGGGCATGCGGGGCCGTAGCTGGGGGGCAGACCTTGTTTGCTTCGGGTGACGCTGGTGGCGGGGATCCAGTCGGTAGGGGAAGTGACTGATGTAGGAAAATGGAAATGTAACATGAAGTCCGTGATGTAAAAAGATAGGGAAAAAATTGAATGGAAACGTATAGAAATAGTATTTCTTTATGCCTTATAGAATGTTCTTGACTAAGTATGTATCCCTTCTTATTCAGTAAAAAATAATCAGAAAAAAAACAAACGCATGAAGAAAGGCTTTGAGTTAAAGATGGCAGGTTGAACATGTGTTTACTCCTACCTCCCAGAACCCTTCTAAAGCAAGAGCGAAGGGGCTTTGAGAAGGAACGAACAAGGAGACAGCAGCACGCACGTTCTGGAAGCCGGGGAGCAGATGTCTGGGTGATCACTGATTTAGAAAGCTACATCCAAAACTGGGATTGGGGAAGCAGAGCAGAAACTCGATCTGCACTGCGCCCCCGCTGCCTACTCCAGACTCGGGAGTGAGCAGTACCGGAGACTCTAGGGATCTCTGGAAATGGGGGCACAGGTGGGCTTAGAAACAGAAGACAGGCCAGACATCCGTCACCTCCCCTCCATGGCCTCCCTCGGTCCCTCAGCCGGCATCTGCCTCTCCCAGCCCTGGTGGACAGCCAAGGCTCCTTCTCTGGAGAAAATGACCGAGACGATGTCTGAAGGCGTTCACCGGGCACAGTGGAGGGGGCGCCACGCTGACGGCAAGGGAGTGAGTGAAACGTGACACAAATACCGAGGTCTCCGGCCTTCCTCCCTAACCTGGCTCCCGAGCGACGCAGAGCCAGGATGACACCGCCAGGCAGCATACTGGGCGAGTTTTGCCTGGAGACTTCAGGGACCAGCCCAAGGTATCTCCCCGGGAAATGACTCAGCCAGGCTTTCCTGTTGGGAAACCCATTACCAGCAAGCCCGACTTACGGGCACCAAACTTTCCCACTTCTTTTGAGTATTCTACTTCTAAATATAAATAGATAACCAAGACCACAGACATTTGGGAAAAGCCTCTAACATAGAGACCAAGGTAAAGAAAGAAGAAAAAATAAATTTCAAGGAAACGGAGTCTATGCAGAGAGATTTAAAAAACTGGGTTTAAACACATGAACACATGTATATAATAACATCTATGTATTTCACATTCCATAAGGAGATGAAAGAAGTGAATACATCCACGACACCGAAGTATAATGCTTATTAGGGCGCCTGGGGGGCTCAGTGGGTTAAGCATCTGCTTTTCGCTCAGGTCATGATCCCAGGGTTCTGGGATTGAGTCCCGCATCGGGCTCCCTGCTCAATGGGAAGCCTGCTTCTCCCTCTGCTCCTCCCCCCTGCTTGTGCACTCTCTCTCTCTCTGTCAAGTAAATAAATAAGGTTTTTTTTTTTTTAAGTGTAATGCTTATAAAAAAAAAGAATAGAAAGGAACTCTTGGAATTTAAAAATAATACAAATTAAAAACTCAGCAGTGTTAGGAGATAAAAGTTGAGTACATGTCTCAGAAAATAGAGCACAAAGATAAAAAAGAAAATGAATGAAAAGAATTTTAAAAAGTAAGGGATGGAAATCTAACATCCAGATAATAGGAATATAAGAAAGAAAGAAAGAGAGAGAGAGAGAGAGAGAGAGAGAGAGAGAAAGAAAGAAAGAAAGAAAGAAAGAAAGAAAGAAAAGAAAAGAAAAGAAAAGAAAAGAAAAGAAAAGAAGGAAGGAAGAAAAGAAAAGAGAATAGCAAAAACAGGGAGGAGGAAATTAGCAATGAAATAATTCAAGAAAAATCCTCAGAACTGAAAGACATGGCTTTCTAGATTGAAGGAGCCCAGCAAATATCCAGAACAATGATGAAAACAGACCCATCCCTTCACACATCAGCAAGAAATTTTTGGGCAGCTGAGGTCAAAACGATCCTACAAGTCTTCAGAGAGGGGGAAAAATAATTCATACAAAGGATCAAGAATTAGAATGGCTTTGGACTTTTCAACGATAATGGAATACAGTAGCACAATGCCTTTAAAAATCTCTAAATTTCAAAATTGGAAAATATTTTCCAACCATTCTAGAGTTTTATATAGCCAGACAATTCGAATTAAATGTGAGAGATGAAATCAAGACATTTACAAGGTCCCCCATGCACCCTTCCTCCAACTGGGGGAGGCGCGTTGCTGAAACGAGGAAGTACACGGAGAAAGAGGTGTTAGGAGCTCCAACAGAAGTGAGGCAAGGGGGATCCCCGGGGTGCTGCCCTAGGGGGACCCCAAGCAAGAAGATAGCTGTGCACCCGGAGGCAACCCGTCCAGACTGGAGCTCATCAGAAGGTTGTAGAAAATTTTTCTCCCAAGTGGATGAAATGGAGAAATACCCATTATGTCCGAAAATGCTTTGAGGAGAGACTTCTAGAAGAGAGCAGGGAGTTTGGAGCTGACTTAATGAAAATTATAAGCTAAGCCAAGGAAAAAATTATGAACTCCAGGGAAAGCAAAAGACACAGACATAGAAAATGACCATAGTATGCTCCATAATTCAATGTTACATAACATTTATGTAATCTAGTGATGTAAAGGCCCAATATTCATCCAAACAGACTTGCAAACTAACTTGGAAGGATTTGGATGAGATTTGCCTGGATGGGGAGAAATGGGCCTCGTGTCCAGCTCTTGGAAGCCAACAGGTGATGTTTACAATGAAAATTCGAGGGACTCCTCGAATACAGCCATGACACAAAAGTATAAAGCTTACTGGGGCGCCTGGGTGGCTCAGTGGGTTAAGCATCTGCCTTCGGCTTGAGTCATGATCCCAGGTCTTGGGATCAAGCCCCGCGTCGAGCCCCGCATCGGGCTCCTTGCTCAGCGGGGAGCCTGCTTCTTCCTCTGCGCCCCCCGCCCACGCACATGTCTGCTCTCTCTCACTCTGACAAATAAAATCTTTAAAAAAAAAAAAAGAAAGAAAAGAAAATTCAAGAAGTAGCAACAGGAGTGTGTTCCTTAGCGTTGTGAAGGGAAATAACAGAAGAATCAGCTGGAGGAATTGGAAGTGTTGCCTCTGGGGAGCAGGAAGTACGTAGAGATGCGGGGGAGTAGAGGAGAGTTTTTTAAAAACAAGTGTTGAAAAATGTTAAAGCTTTGGTAATGTTAAAAGAAACTTCATGTAAAAACAGTATCATGGATGTTAATGACAGAGGAAGGTTTCTGTGTCAAGGTTTGCTTTCAAATTTATCACTGAGAGGAGGATTAGCTTCATTACCTAAACTTACTTTTCATTATCTTAAAATGATAAAATAAATCCAAGGAGACTATAGCAGACTTAAATTGGCGTTACAAAAGCAATTCTTCTATACTAACATCACAATTCTTCTGTAAATCTAAAAATATTTCAAAATAGGGGCGCCTGGGTGGCTCAGTCCTTAAGCGTCTGATCCCGGGGTCCTGGGATGGAACCCCGAATCAGTCTCCCTGCTCAGCGGGAAACCTGCTTCTCCCTCTCCCACTCCCTCTGCTTGTGTTCCCTCTCTCACTATGTCTCTCTCTGTCAAATAAATAAATAAAATCTTTTAAAAATAAATAACTAAAAATATTTTGAAATATTTATTTTAAAAATTAAAAAAAATAAAAAATTTTGAGAAACTAACCCTTAGCTTGTGTGCATATATAACTTTTTTTAAGATTTTATTTATTTCAGAGAGAGAGAGAGAGATCATGAGCAGGGGGAGGGGCAGAGGGGGGGTCTTAAGCACATAAATTGGAAGGAATACGCTAAAGAGAATTATGTGGCACTTTCACTCTCTCTGCACTTATTCTTTCTGAATTATGCGAATAAAACTTGAGTTTTACTGGAAAGTAAAAACCAATGCTGCCACATTAACCTTCTTCACCAGCTCAAAGCAGAGAAATGATAGTAGACGTTGGCTTTCCAACATCTATATGGCTGTACTTTCAGTTAGATTTTTAAAGTTTTTGGCATATTTATAAAGTCTTTCTTAATGCATTTTTAAATTTTTTATTCTTTTTTTTTTTTTAAGTTTATTTATTTAAGTAATCCCTGCACCCAACCTGGGGCTCAAACTTAGGACCCTGAGATCAAGAGTTGCACGTTCTTTGGACTAGCTAGCCAGGTGCCCCAATTTTTAAAATCTTTTTTAAAAAGTTATATATGGGGACGCCTGGGTGGCTTGTCAGTTAGCATTTGCTTTCGGCTTGGGTCACGATCCCAGGGTCCTGGGACTCCAACCCCAAATCGAGCTCCCTGCTCAGAACGGAGTTTGCTTGAGACTCTCCCTCTGTCCCTCCCCCTGCTCTCTCTGTCTCTCAAATAATAAATCAAATCTTTTTTTTTTAAAGATTTTATTTATTTATTTGACACAGAGAGATCACAAGCAGGCAGAGAGACAGGCAGAGAGAGAGGGGGAAGCAGGTCCCCGCTGAGCAGAGAGCCCGATGCGGGGCTCGATCCCAGGACCCCGAGATCATGACCTAAACCGAAGGCAGAGGCTTTATTTAACTCACTGAGCCACCCAAGCGCCCCAATAAATCAAATCTTAAATATATATGTGTGTGTGTACACACATACACACACACACACACACTTTCTGGGTTCAAGGATATACCCATTTAAAAATTTGATACATATTTTAAAATGTCCCTCGAAACAGTTGTGCCAACTAATAAACCTCTAGTTTATACACAGACATGAGACTGCCTCTTTCCCCATACCTATGCCGATAGTGAGTTTTATTTATCTTTTTATTATTTGCCACAGTGATGGGTAGAAAAGACAGCATTTTGATGCTTTCACTCAACTTCTGTAAGAGTGATGTTTAGCCTATTTTCATGCCTTTATTGATCACCAGGATGTCTTATGAATTATCTTCTGATCATTGTCCTTCTGGATTATTCATCATTTTATTATCGATTTATAAATGCTTTTTAAAAGTTAAGGATATTGGGCGCCTGTGTGGCTCAGTGGGTTAAGCATCTGCTTTCGGCTCAGATCATGATCCCGGGGTCCTGGGACCTGTGTGTGCATTCTGTCTCTCTCTGTCTCTCGCAAAAATAAATCTTTCAAAAAAAATTTTTAAGTTAAAGATATTAGCTCTTTTCCTATATATGCAGATATTTATTTGAGAGAGAGACAGCATGAACAGGGAGGAGAGGGAGAAGCAGGCTCTCTGCCTGACACAGGGCTCAATCCCAGGACCCCGGGATCACGACCCGAGCAGAAGGCAGATGCTTAACTGACTGAGCCACCCAGGTGCCCCTATAGTTTTGAATAGATGGTTTACCTTTGTATTTAGTATTGGGGGGGGGCGGGTATGGATAGTTTAAGTTTTTGTATATTCAGATTTTATCAGTTTTAAGTTTCTATGTATTCAAATTTACCCATAACTTTTTTTTAAGATTTTATTTATTTATTTGACACAGAGAGAGAGAGATCACAAGTAGGCAGAGAGGCAGGCAGAGAGAGAGGGGGAAGCAGGCTTCCCCCCGCCCCCGAGCAGGGAGCCTGACGCGGGGCTCGATCCCAGGACCCTGAGATCATGACCTGAGCCGAAGGCAGAGGCTTTAGCCCACTGAGCCACCCAGGCGCCCCACCCATAACTTTCTTTATGGTATCTGGGTCTCATATTAAGTATAGAAATACTTAGCCCCTTTTATGCAGTAAACGTGATTACAGGTCTTGGGCCTATGAGCTTTTTTTTTAAAAACCTCTAAAAATATTTGAAACCTGAAATATTTCTTGCTCCAGAAAACCAAAAAAGAAAATTGCAAAAACGCAAATAGTCAAGTATTTTCACTAAGTGTCAAAGTATAATATAACATTATATCAGCTTCATTAACTATTAAATGTAGTGCTCATAAACACGTAATACATTTGGAAACAGTTTGTAGGGTTGATTCTTTCTTTTTTCCCCCATCTTGTAAGAGTCCTCGGGAAGAAATGTAATTACAGAGATCACAAACCAAGCTCAAATTAAATCAGTTCCTCATCACCAAACAGTGTCAAGGCAAAACTACAGAAATTCTTGCCAAAAAATGTACACCTAAAAGTGAAAGCTGGTATGTGTTGGGCACATGTGACGTCTGCCATGACCAACCAGACAGCTTCCAGAAGGATCTGAAGTCCCAGGGGGCTGGGAATAGCCTGCTCCTGAGCTCACGGTTGTAAAGAAAGAGAGAAGGAACTGGTTTTTTCTAACACTAGTATGAGTTCGTTATTTGCGTCTAAATTTTTGTTTAGACGGTAATTTATTTCAATGTGAAGCCAGATGTCGCCACTCCATTCATACATTCCCACTCCATTTATTCCAAATGTTTCCCCAATGGCTTGAAATTCTATCTTGGATCGTAAACTGTATTCCTGCAATATATGTCTTTAATTTTTTTAAATATTTATTTATTTGAGAGAGAGAGAGAGCACAAGCAGGGGGGAGGTGTAGAGGGAGAGGGGAAAGCAGGCTCCCCGCCGAGCGGGGAGCCGGATACTGGGCTCCATCCCAGGACCCTGGGATCATGACCGGAGCCGAAGGCAGACGCTTAACCAACCAAGCCACCCAGGCGCCCATCTTTAATTTTTTTTTAGTGGGAGAACAAATTACTGCCTGTAAATGCGATCTGGTTGTCAGTACTCTTTCAAATGTTGTTTGGGGTGGGGAAAGCTTTATGGTGGGAGACCATGGCTTCCCTACTGTCTAACAAGTGGAGGAGAGGCACGGAAATGTGTAAATAGAGCACCTTGCAAAGGGAAAGAAACGTAACCGCCTAGAGAGGAGCATGGTTCGGTTCAGCTGAGGGCATCAGAAGATTGGCAGAGTGAGATCTTGAAGGAGGGGCGGGTCCTGGGAGGCAGTGGTCTTGGAGCTGGAGTAACCCATGCCCCTGGAGGCACACGGAGACTCCCCAAGAGGGACAGGACGTAGATGGCTTTGAGGGTTCCGTAAGTCTTTAGTTGATCTGTTCTCATTCATAAAACTCATCAGTGAGAGCACACAACACCATGCCGCCCGTCCTCATCAGCCACACCCCTCACCCGTCCCCATCTTACGAGGGAGTTTCTCGGAAGCATACAAAGCCCTCTGGGTTCCCGAGAAGGCCCGGGACATAGGGGAACGTGACCACAAACGCAGCGCCCTGGGGCCTGGATGGCAAGTTCTGCAAGTTAGATCCCTTGCGATACTTTGCTTTCAACAAGATTGAAAGAGAATCTCATTAAGTTGTCAGCTAATAGGTCATCAGAAACAATTTTTGATGATATGTTAACCATGTGCTTTCATAGCATCGTCATTCCGAGCAAATTCGGAGAATCAAGTGATGATTCCATAACAGAACCCTGCCGGCCCATCTATGTATCAAGTAGATGAGCTTTGCCAGTGCTTGTGTTTATGAAAATGAAAAATAGGAACAGATTCGATTCTGAACTTTTGTCTCAATCATGTAATAGGAATATTCGTTCTCAGATAAGCAAACTAATTAGGGGACAAAAAATTCCTCTCCATCCTCATAAGAGCGGTTTCCAACAAGTTTTTAGTTTTCTGTCTTGAGTAAGTGTATCATTGTATGGTACTAATAACGAAGGGTAACTTAAGCCAGGAAAACAATCAACACTGAGAGCCCCGTGGTTATTAGAAATGAAAGCAAAATTAATCATTCAATTTACATACACATTTTTGCAGCAGAGTGGTAGACGAGATCAGTAAAAGGCTTCTAAGCATAAAAAGATGTTCTATTGGGATAAAATTCTGTGGGCAACATGGGAATGGAAATAGAAGTTCAAGGTGGAAAGGAATGATAGAAAAATTTCAACTATCAAAGAAGAACTTGTTGGTGTAGTTTTTAAGTGACTAATGGTGGGTTGAAAATTGCTGGCGTTCTCAGATCCCACTGGCGACATTTAAGAGTGACGGAAGAGTTTATTTTAAACCATCAATATTTACAGTACTCCAAAAATGACATCTTTTGCAGTTACTGAAGCATTTTATATGTTTATTCAAAAAAGTGCAAAGGGATGCTTAGTTTTTTAAAACTGCTTTGGAGGGAGGAGGCAAGCAAAGTGTCTTCAGGAGTTGGTGAAGTGAGGGAAGGTATTTTTCTGATGCTGGGGTCCCGGTGGTGGGAGAGCGCGGTGGCCCCAGGGTCATGGCCGCAGGGTTGAGGTGGGGCTAGGAAAGTGAGTAGCAGTGGCACTGCGCCTCTCCAGGTAGAAGAGAAAGGGGGAGTCAGCGGGGCGACCCGGAGCAGGCCTAGGAGCGAGGCAAGGATCTGAGGTTGGGTGACTTCATCTCTTTTGTGAGACTGCGAATAGGAGGAAGACGTTTTGGGTACTTGGTTGTGGGGGAAGGCCGGCAGGGTCCAGGTTTAAGGCTGTGGCCAAGGCGACGGGGACGTCCCAGCTGCTTTATATCCTGCTACTCCCCACGCTGGTGGGAGATGGGGCGGCACAGAGGAGAATGAAAGGATTGCCGGGCACCAAAGAGAACCCAGTCCTGGTCCCGTGGCATCCACTGCCTGCCTACTGGGGGGTCTGGTGTCCCGGCTTTCAGCTTGGGGATCACAAGTGGGTGTGGGTAAGGGCAGGGAGGCTTTCCAGGGGCAGGGACTGTTGGCTTTGTTTCCGAGGCTCCTGGTGTCTTTTCTCTTTCCCCAGCACTCACCACCTTCCGACATCCCATACAATATATTAATTCCGTTTATCGCCTTGGGGTAAGGCCTCTGAGGGCAGGGAGCTCTCCTGTGTTCACTGGCGTCTCCCACGTCCATTGCACACAGTTGGTGCTCAATAAGTAACCAGTGATTCAATGAATTCAGTGAAGGGATGAATGCATCCGTTGACGCGCTATACGTTTATAATTTCCTTCATTAACAAAGTGATTTTCAAGCTGTGGGGGAGTTTCTGCTGGCATGGCCGTCTCCGCAGGGAAGGAAGTAAAGCCAAACCCCTACCTCACACCCCACACAAAATAAAAATAAATTTCAGATGGAGCAAAGACCTTAATGTAAATAATGAAGCAATAAAAACCTCGGAACAAACTCCAGGAGACCCTATGAGCCATCCAGGAGCAGAGGAGACCCTCTTAACTAAGAAAACCCAGAAGCCATAAAAGACGGAGAGACATGTGTGACCGCGGGAGGACTTGAAGAAAGCGGCCTGATCAGAGATGGCCCAGGGTCGACACACACGCGCTAGATTTGGGGACTGTTTGAAATGCTGATAAGAGAGAACGGGTTCTCCTTAGCGCGGGAGCCAGAGGACTGAGCAGTTGACGAGAATGGGACACAGTTCATACGGAATCGACTTGCCGAGGCCAATAAGGAAAAGAAACAACAGTCAGATGCCCCTCGTCAGGAAGTGGGATTAGAGTATCAGAGATGACCAACGTACCCGCCTCTGGCTGCGGAGAATGGAAGAGCAGTGCGTCTGTCGCCGGCAGGGACGGGGAAGAGGCCGGGCCCCCGCGGGGCTGCTGCAAACACAGACTCTCGCAGCCTCGTTCAGCTGCGTCTATCAGAGTAAAAATAACCACACCTTTGACTCTGTGGCCCCACTCCCAGCACTCGCTTGGAAACCACCCCCTATTTTATAGGGGGACATGTCAATCCACCTGTGATGGCGGGATAGTTCATCGGGCGAGAGACCGGGAGCCGGACGCTGCCGCTCCTCGGGAGGGGACAGCGGGACCCACTGCCGCCTCGCCACGGGCTGCGTGCAGCACCTCGCCCCTCGGAGCAAGGCGGTGGCCCGACAGAAAGTCAGCGGAGGGCTCCGCGTGCACGCGCGCGTGCGTGCTTGTAACTGTGGCCGGGAAGGGGCTCGGGGGTGTCCGGTCTGTCCGCTCGGACCCCGGGGGGGGCTGGGCTAGGAAGGGGTGCAGGGTGAGGAGGTGACGAGCCTTCTCATTATTCACCTTGACCGTGAGGGAGGGAAACTGCTGACTTGGACGACCCGGGAAAGGCAATTAAGATCTCGTTTTGTTAAAAAAACAAAAAAAACCCAACCCTGATAATACCGTTTTTAAAATTGTAGGGGTCACGGAATACAAACAGCACGTCTATTTGCACTTTCCTCTGGTTCGTACTGATGTTCGAGAAACTTCTCTGTTTGCTCACCCGACCCCGCATTAGGTTTCCTCCTGGTCTCGAAAATGAGAATTTTTGACATGTAAACCCCAGGCTGCAGAAGCCTCGTGTAATGAATGTGTTCTGGGTTCTTCTGTCCTCCTCTCCCCCCCCCACCCCCTGCCTTCACAGCACACGACGGGATCGTGATCAAGATCGAGGTGCAGACCAATGACGAGGGCTCCGAGAGTCTGGAGACGCCGGAGCCCCTGATGGGCCAGGTGGAAGAGCACGGCTTTCCGGACTCCGAGCTGGGCGACCCGTGCGGAGAGCAGCCGGACCTGGACCCGCAGGAACAGAACACGCTGGAGGAGTCCACGGAAGGTTCCAGTGAGTTCAGCGAGCTCAAACAGATGCTGGTACAGCAGAGAAACTGCGCAGGTCCGTTGGAGGGGGTGCGGGCTCCCCCACACCCAGGGGGAAGGGAGGTGGTGGGGGAGGGGAGCTGCTGCCTGTGGGCCTACAGACTGGCCCCTGCCTTGTGGGGAAGCGGGGTTCCCTTCAGACAGGGTCGTTTGGCCTTAATGAGTCAACCCGAGTGACGGCCCCGGGCACGGCCTCAGGGGCGGTTTCCTGCCTTGGGACTTAGAAGAATCTGTCTCTGGGCTAGGAAGAAGGTCAAATGCAGACCCGAAGGGATCTCAGAGATCACCTCTCCAACCCCCTCCTTCTGCTGGCAGAGAAGGTCAGATAAATTGCCCAAGGTCATGCGGTTGTGGTGAGGCTAGAACTTCCGTCTCTGCTGTTTTCCTGATGGTTCTTAGCTCACACTAGAAGCCCCAGTGACCCAGAGAGCTCAGCCGTAGCCAAGCCTGTTTTTTTAAAATAACGGACTGTACAGTCTCTTCCTGGTCCGATCTAGCTATCACTCGTGTTTAATTATCAAACCTCTGGGCCACCCTTCTGCGCACCTTTGGTTCCGTGGGAGTTCAAGAACAATGAGGGAGTGGGCTGTCGGCGGCCTGATCTCAGGATGTCTTTTGTGGCCGACTCTCTGATGCCGAGAGGTCCTTTCTGACCTGAGAAAAGCCCGATCTGGTCATCACGGTGTTTTTTACCTGCGCCATGAAACTTAGGGACCTACTATTTATTCAGGGGCTTTTGAGCTATGTTCATGTTTCCCGAATCACCCTCATCTAGTTTGGGGAATAAGATTATACTCAACTTACATGAAGGTGAACTGGGAAGCTTTTTCTCTTTTTTTTTCTATAGTCTGAAAATAACGCATAAGATAGCAATTAAGTGAATTCTACCAAATTTTTAAAGAACACATTTAGGTTTTGGTTTTTTGTTTAGATGTTTTGTTTACGTGCCAAAGAGCCAATAATTATCATAGCAGTTTCTATACTGTTTGTACTTAGAAATGTATCCACATCCATTTTATTTAATAGGTTTTTAAAAGTATGGTGCTGATGATTACTTTTTTTTTTTTTTAAAGATTTTATTTGATGCAGAGAGAAACAGCGAGAGAGGGAATACAAGCAGGGGGAATGGGAAAGGGAGAAGCAGGCTCCCTGCTGAGCAGGGAGCCCGATTTGGGGCTCGATCCCAGGACCCTGGGATCAAGACCTGAGCTGAAGGCAGATGCTTAACCGACTGAGCCACCTAGGCACCCCCGTGCTGATTTTTTACATTTTTTCATTTTGCCTGTAGAGAATCCCTTTGCAGTTGGTCTTCCCACACTTCCTAAAATATCACGGACATCCTTGGTCAAAAGATGTGGATCTAACCCCTTGCTTTTAAATAACCATATGACATTCCCGACAGCGTTTTAATCCACAGGCTGTCTCTGTAAAACGGGAAGGTGCAGGGCAGACCCTGAGACCGGGCTGCAGTGGGGCCTCGCAGTGGAAATGCCAGCCTGCCCTCTGGGCATTCGTTCTAGTGGGAACCTCAGGAAAGTTCTACACGGTACTTGGTGGGATTTTGCATCCTAGATTGTGTCCCTTGCCCCTGGGAATCCTAACAGGGTCCAGGCAGCACTGGCCATGGCGAGAGGCCTGAGCTGGGACTGGCACACCTATGTCCTAACTGTGACCCTGCTGTTTCCTGGGTTCTGAGGAGCAAGAGGAAGTGCCAAGGCCCAGTGGTCACCACTGGCCACTTTGTAAGACCTGGGCCAGCTCATGCACACCACCAGCTTGTTTCCCTGGCAGTTGAGAGGACGGACTAGATGGTCCCTAAGTTAGAAACTCTGAAGAGGTTTGGCTTTACTTAATTTGGAACAGTCACTTGGTATCTCTGGGCTTGGATGCCCCATGTCTGTAAAATGTGGATCATTCTTGCTTGGCTTAGCCTATAAGAGATTGTGAATAAAAAGGCACCAGCTCTCAGGCGAGACCTGGGAAAGTTCTCGTTTGTTTGCTGTTAAGAATTCTGCAAATGCAGACTGTAACAGCAGCTTCCGGCTGACAGGTGGGCTGAGGAAAGTGAGTGCCTTTCTCATGTCACAGGGGCTAAAAACGGCTCTCCAAGTAGCAGTGCTTAGGGAGCTCGTAAGTAGAAGGCAATAGAGAAAATGCAAACAGGAGTCAGAGGGCACTCCTTTTCTCTCGGACTAACATTCTTGGGGAACACTCTAGAACACCATGTAGAACAGCTAATATCTTGGACCCTGAAGGGCCAGCCTGGAGGAGGTGGGGACCGCGGGCATCGGAGAGGGGGGTTTTCCGCAAGGCGGCGCGGGGGCCGGCGATACACCGGCAGGGACTGTGCCGGGGGCCAAGGTGAGGCCACCGCACTGCCTCCGTCCCAGGGTTAGGCCCCGGGCAGTCGCTGACGTGTGTCCGTCTCTCTCCCTGTCCCTGGAGCAGAGGGGATCGTGATCAAAACCGAGGAGCAGGAGGAGGAGGAGGAAGAGGAAGAGGAGGACGAGCTGCCGCAGCACCTGCAGGCCCTCGGGCCACTGGCCGGGCGCTACGAGGCCGCCATGTACCAGACCCCGCTGCCCGGGGAGCTGTCCCCCGAGGGCGAGGAGAGCCCCCCGCCACTGCAGCTGGGCAAGCCGGCGGGGAAGAGGCTGGCGCCGCCGGCGCACGGCGAGCGGCACCTGGGCGACAGCCGCGGCCCGTCGAGCCAGCAGCAGCGGAACCGGCGCGGCGAGCGGCCCTTCACGTGCATGGAGTGCGGCAAGAGCTTCCGGCTCAAGATCAACCTCATCATCCACCAGCGCAACCACATCAAGGAGGGGCCGTACGAGTGCGCCGAGTGCGAGATCAGCTTCCGCCACAAGCAGCAGCTCACGCTGCACCAGCGCATCCACCGCGTCCGCGGCGGCTACGCGTCCCCCGAGCGCGCGCCCGGCTTCGCCCCCAAGCACTCGCTCAAGCCGCGCCCCAAGTCGCCCAGCTCAGGCAGCGGCGGCGGCGGCCCCAAGCCCTACAAGTGCCCCGAGTGCGACAGCAGCTTCAGCCACAAGTCGAGCCTGACCAAGCACCAGATCACGCACACGGGCGAGCGGCCCTACACGTGCCCCGAGTGCAAGAAGAGCTTCCGCCTGCACATCAGCCTGGTGATCCACCAGCGCGTGCACGCGGGCAAGCACGAGGTCTCCTTCATCTGCAGCCTGTGCGGCAAGAGCTTCAGCCGCCCGTCGCACCTGCTGCGCCACCAGCGGACTCACACGGGCGAGCGGCCCTTCAAGTGCCCCGAGTGCGAGAAGAGCTTCAGCGAGAAGTCCAAGCTCACCAACCACTGCCGCGTGCACTCGCGCGAGCGCCCGCACGCCTGCCCCGAGTGCGGCAAGAGCTTCATCCGCAAGCACCACCTGCTCGAGCACCGGCGCATCCACACCGGCGAGCGGCCCTACCACTGCGCCGAGTGCGGCAAGCGCTTCACGCAGAAGCACCACCTGCTGGAGCACCAGCGCGCGCACACGGGCGAGCGGCCCTACCCCTGCACGCACTGCGCCAAGTGCTTCCGCTACAAGCAGTCGCTCAAGTACCACCTGCGGACCCACACGGGCGAGTGAGCGCGCCCGCCGCCCGGCCGCCGCCGCCGGCCCGCCCGGGACACGTGCCCGGCCGCCGCGAGTCCCGAGCCGGGCGGGCGAGGCCGGGGCGCCCCAGCCCCTTTGCTGTGAGCCCCCCTCCCCTCCTTTCGTCCCTCCTCCCGAGGACACCGGGGTAGTGAGACCAGGCCGCTTGCTGCCGAGTTTACCGGGGCGGGGGGGTGCCCCGGGTGGGGGGAGTGCGCGGACCTGGGGAACCCCTTCGGGCTGTTAATTTCCTTGACAATAAAATGGATGAAACCAATCAGCACGGGGGGAGTGATTTGGCCGCCGGCCACTCGGAGGGGCGGGGCAGGGCCACGTAGTTGGGGACTAGAACTTTATAATTACCTTTTGGATACTGTGGTTCTATTTGATAATAATAGAGTAATTTTTAAAAGACGAGCGTTTCCTGTTTGCCGTTCTTGTTTGGTTTTGAAGGGGAGGGGTTGAGAAGGTGGCCGAGGGGCCTGTGCCTAGTGTCAGTTGCCAGGTTCCGGGGAGCCCCTCTTCTGTGCTCGGTCCCCGCGTGGGGCGGCGGTGGGGGCGCAGATCGCAGGGGCAATGAGATCGAGGAGGAGCCGGGGCTGCCGAGCTTGAAGTCGTGCATGGGTGCTCGGAAGGGCAGTAGCTGCCGGCCGCGGACCCTCGCGAGCGCAGGGTGCAGGGAGGACGAAGGGGCGGGGCGCTCGGGGGGAGTAGGGCCCAGTGGACGGGGATGGTCAGGGAGGTCTGGAACGCGCTGGAGAGACGATAACGCGCATCAACCGCAAAAGCTACGCGCCTCGCTCAGGACCAGGCCGACTTCCCGCCCAAATGGCATGGCCCGGGGTGCAGGGGTAGGGAAGGGGTGCGGAGGCCCCTGGCCCGCTTCGTTGGGAAAACCACAAAAGGCTACGGTCAGACCTTTTTTATGTGTAGGCTGCACCAAAACTACTCTTCGGATTTGTCGGAGGCGCGAATGCAGCCTCGGTCCAGGAACCCGTTCGTGTCCGGCGCAGATCGAAGGCCTAGAAAGAGAATCCACGGGCGCACGACGCTGGCCACGGAGCAGCTCACTCTCACCTAGCTCCTGGGCTCGGCGGTGACCTGGAGAGAATTCAGGCCATCGCAAGGGACAAGTCCTGGAGGCCAGCGGAGGGCGGCTCAGCCTCCTCGGCCTGGGGAGGCCAGACTCGGAGGAAAACAGGGCGAAGGGCTGGAGAGACAAGAACTACTGAAGGGAGGAAGATTACGTCCTGGGTCAGAGAGCGGAGGGCAGCCGACATGGTACTTAGGGGGCTCAGAAAAGAGAATTTAAGAGCGAAGGTGCCATATTGTTGACTTGGAAGAGACCAAAAGGTCACCAACCGCCTCCTCTATAGAGACGCACAGAGAGGGGAAGTGATGCCCAAAGTGTCACATTTGAAAGGACGGGATTTCTCCGTTCCCGGAAAGTCGTCTGCAAGGCTGGTAGGACATCAGAGCGAGCAGTCGGAGGAGGGGCAGGCCAGGGCTGGGGCGAAGGGCCGGCGAGGTCGGCTGGGTCCTAGGCTGCAGAACCCGACCGGGGCCAGGCAGCGACACCCTGTGCCCTAAACCGCAGGTGCCTCGAAGGGGGTGGGTGCTGTGCCCACCGCAGGAGGAGGAGCCTGGTGACGTCAGAACCCCTTTCTGGGGGGAGGGGTGTCAGAGCCGATGGTGTGGGCTGGGCTGGGCTTCAGGGAAGGGAAAGATGGGCAAGGCCTTGTCCGCGCAGGGATTCTTAAGGGGGGGTGGCAAATAGGGTCCCATGTTAAGAAGCAGTAACTAAGGACACCCGCGGAACTGCAAAGCGGGTTTGTGTAGAAAACCAAGGTCGAGGAGGTTTGCTTGAGGGGGACTGGGCGTGAGAGAGGGGCTTGGATCTGGGCTCCCCCACGACTGTGGAGTTCGCTTTGAGCGTGTGCGGGAAACCACTGCACGAGGCAGTCAGGGGCCAGGAGGCTGCGGCTGCCCGGCCGGAGACCGGCCGCGATCGGCCATCTGGGCGAGCTAGCCGGGTGCAATGGGCAGGCCATGGACCGTGGGACTAGTGGCCGGAGGTTGCCGGGAGGACGGGAAGCGGTCCTCGGCCGCACCGGCACAGCGGAAGCCTGGAAGAGATGTCAGCTCAGGTATTTCGGAAATACTTGGTGGACGGCCACTGGCGCCCAAAACCTTTACTCGTCTTGGAATTCGAGGACCAGAGGGCGCTGGGGATGGTCAGACTTGAGAAGGTGGTCCGGGGAGGCTCAGAGTGACTTTGCTTGTTATCCGCAGTTACCAGCACATCCTCGGGCCATCGTGGCCCGCGTGGGAATGGTGAGCCTTTCTTGGCTTAGGAAATCTGGTTATAAAGGATTAAATACAGTCGGACGCTGGTACTTGTGTTCGGAGCTGGGCTTCCGGGGGCGCCCTCTGGGACTCCACCTGCCCTCCCTTGGCTCTAGCCCCCTCTTCATGCCTCCAAGGTGTCCCCCGCTGGTCCCTACGCCCTGGCCCGATCATGAGTCTCACTTCCCACCCACCGTAATCTCTGGGCGCCAGAGGCCGCCGGCTATCAGAGGACCGGCGCTAGAGCGTAGACCGACTCTGCAGTCCGACAGATGTGCGTTTAAGCCTCACAGTTGCATGGCCTTGAACCAGTTAATTTTCCACTCCATCATCCTTTCAGGAGGGATGATAAGCCTTCCGTTCTGAGGCGTCAGTAACATGCCGCATAAATAGACAGCAAAGACCTGGGTGCATACTAAGGTCTCGATAAATGTTTGCCAATTTCATTATTAGCTCATGGTTAAAGAGGACTTCTTTTAGCAAACACGGAAGTTCAGGTAGGTAGTGGGCTAGGGCTGGACCCTGAAAGAACGTGTCTCTGAGAAGGAAACGCCCCCCCACAGGCAGAGGCAGGTATTTCGCCGCCAGGACGTTCAAGGCGCTGGGACAAGGGCATCTATGTCTCCACGTCAGAGCCCACGGGGCTGAAACTCACCTCTCAGCCACAAGCCAGAGTCTATGGGGGGGGCGGCACCCCACCTTTCTGGGGATCGGGTACCCTTTCACAGGGCTTTCTTAGGGTGCCCTTCATTGAACTAGAAGGCCAGACTTTCAAACTCTTATCTTGTCAGTTGCCTCGGGCCCCACGGAGGTGAGTTGTGTGCCGAAAGAGTAATTGCCGAGAACCAGATGCTTCTTACTTTTGAAGACTTTACGTTACACTCATTTTATAGGGGAAGAGCTTGAGGCTCAGAAAGGTTAACCAGGCCCAAACTCACCCAGCAACCAAGCGGTAAGGTCAGGATTCGAACTGCAGGCTTTCCATCTCTAAATCCCACATGCGTGACTGCAGCGTTCTTTCCCTGGGATCTGAAGGGTCATTGGAGAAGGAAAGCCAGCCCGCCTTTCAGATTGTTTCCTTCTATCCTCAAGACCGACTCCGAGGGGACGGTAGCTCTGCTGAGCAGGGCAGGCTGCCCTGAGCCACATTTGCCAACGTGACAACCGTAGCAAGATGCTGAAAGAGAATTTCAGAGGCAAAAAAGGCCTCAGGGTCAAGTCTGTGGCACTGCAGCCAATGGGACGAAATTACCGTCCGGGCTGCCTCCTCCCTCGGGTTGGGGGTGCGAGGAGGGGGGCAGCCAAGGGTGCAGGGCCAGGCTCGCGGGCCCCCGGGGTGCTGGTTGTCCTACGGCTTCGCGTACTGAGGAAACACTGGTACGTGCAACGCGGAGCGCTGGGCTCCAAGGCCAAACAGGGAAGAGGAAGCCATCCACCACCTTGACGGTGCTTGGAATCCGGGGAAGACTGGGCGGCCTAGTCCTCTCCACCAAGCCTGTGCGTGGCTGCAAAGCCGGGACCATCACAGGCACATTTAGGCGGCCGTCTTCACGGCCAGAGCCCCACCTCCGTCTCTTCTCCCTCCCTCCTGTCCGTCAGGGTGGCTTTAACCAGCCAGGTGTCCGTGGGAGACCTTTCCCGAGGCGCAGTCACGGAGGCTCCTCGGATTAAGGGATCAGGGACGAGGCCTCAGGCCCTACTGTTGCCAGGGCAACGGTGAGTCAGGCCAAGGCCTCTTCCTCGGCTCTGGAAAGCCCTGTGGCTACTGAAGCCTCTCACGGCTTCCCAGGCGAAGCCGTGGTGGGAACGTCTAGATTTCGATTTTTTAAAAATCCATTCTGCATTTACCACTTCTAGTTGGGTTCCTTGACGTGAGTGTTGTTAGTTCAAATAGAATAGAATAGAATCTAACGCTTTTAATTTTACTTTCTGCGAGAGGTAACTCCAGGCTAAAAGGATTTTTTTTTTTAAAGAAAGGGAGAGAGAAAAGAAAGGAAGGAAAAAGAAAGGAGAAAAATTAAATCTAGCACTAACGGTGGCCTTACATGAGAACTTCCGGTCGGCCATGAGCCCCAGCCCCGAGTTCATTAGGGACAGTAACGATCACCACGATCCCCTGGGTCTTGCCATGTTCCAGACACCGTGCCAAGTAAATGCTTTCATTTCATCTTCTCCTTTGACGATCTGTGAAATGGGTACTCAGCCCCGCTTTTTCTGATGAAGTTCAGAGTGATTAAGCCACAAGTATGAGGTCACATGGCCAGAATTGAAACCCAAGTGTGTGGGACTCAAAGTGGGTGATGTTAAGTGTCCCCCAATTTCTTCCACGTGGATCCTCAATGAAAGTGGCAAAGAGTACTTTTTTTTTTTTAAGATTTTATTTATTTGGGCGCCTGGGTGGCTCAGTTGGTTAAGCTGCTGCCTTCAGCTCAGGTCATGATCCCGGAGTTCCAGGATCGAGTCCCACATTGGGCTCCCAGCACCATGGGGAGTCTGCTTCTTCCTCTGACCTTCTCCATTCTCATGCTCTCTCTCACTCTCTCTCTTTCCTCATAAATAAATAAATAAAATCTTTAAAAAAAAAAAAGATTTTATTTATTTGAGAGAGAGAGAGAGAGAGAGAGATTGAGAGAGCACACGAGAGGAGAGAAGGTCAGAGAGAGAAGCAGACTCCCCAGAGAGCTGGGAGCCTGATGTGGGACTCGATCCCAGGACTCCAGGATCATGACCTGAGCCAAAGGCAGTCGCTTAACCAACTGAGCCACCCAGATGCCCAAGAGTACTATTTCTGATTCGCAGCTCGGACTGTCCTGTGAACACTTGGGGAGGTCTGTAGGCGGCCACCCTGGGCAGGCCCGGTTCACCTGCAGGCCGGTAGGGGCCATGCATAGAGGTTGCTGGGTGCCTCCGTGGATGGGCTGCCCAGCTATCCCATTTTTTTTTTAAGATTTCTTTATTAGGGCCGCCTGGGTGGCTCAGTGGGTTAAGGTCTCTGCCTTCGGCTCAGGTCATGGTCTCGGGGTCCTGGGATCGAGCCCCTCGTCGGGCTCTCTGCTCAGCGGGGAGCCTGCTTCCCCCTCTCTCTCTGCCTGTCTCTCTGCCTACTTGTGATCTCTCCCTCTCTCTCTGTCAAATAAATAAATAAAATTAAAAAAAATTTTCTTTATTAACTTGAGAGAGGGAGAGCCAGGGGAGGGGCAGAGGGAAAGGGAGAGAGAGATCCTCAAGCAGACTCCATGCTGAGTGCAGAGCCTGACTCGGGGCTCGAACCCGTCACCCTGAGATCATGACCTGAGCCAACATCAAGAGCCTGCTGCTTAACCAATTGAGCTACCCAGACGGCCCTCCCTCCTGTTTTTAAACATGAGCCCCTTTCCTGCTTCAGGCATTTGGGACGAGAGCTATGTGTTAAGGTCAGGGGCGCCCCTTCTGTTTCTGAAGTGGGGACCTAACAAGCCATTTGCTTAACAGAGAAGGAACTGGGTGACAGAGATTATTACAAAGAAAACGCCCCTGCTAATAGAACACACTCTCGTCTGCCAGGCTTACACCACCTCTTGGTTCTCACCGTCCCTTCCACCGCCACTGCAAGAACGAGACACTCCCTTTCTCTTTGTAAAATAATACCCAGCTTCTCAAAATAACTCGAGTATAAGGAGCACCACTACTGTCTATCAACTAGAGTAATGGAAAGTTGAATTTTGATGGCAAAATATACCAATGAAAATGTCTATCCTCATTAGTAATTTTTATTTAAATAATGAATATCAGGATAACCGTTTACTTTGAGATTCGGGATTGTCTAAGTATACAACCTTTTTAAGAACTATATTCAATCAGGGATGCCTGGGTGGCTTAGTAGGTTAAGCATCTGCCTTCAGCTCAGGTCATGATCCCAGGGTCCTGGGATCAAGTCCTGCATCAGGCTCCCCGCTCAGCGGGGCTATTGCTTAGGGGGGAGGCTGCTTCTCCCCCTAGCTGTGCACTCTCTCTCTCACAAATAAATATCTTTTTAAAAATGTAATTTAGGGGCGCCTGGGTGGCTCAGTTGGTTGAGCAACTGCCTTCGGCTCAGGTCATGATCCTTGAGTTCCGGGATCGAGTCCCACATCGGGCTCCCAGCTCCACAGGGGGTCTGCTTCTTCCTCTGACCTTCTCTCCTCTCATGCTCTCTCTCACTTTCTCAAATAAATAAATAAAATCTTTAAAAAAATAATAATAATAAAAATAAAAATGTAATTTAAAAAAACAACTATATTCAATCAGTTCTTTATTACAGGGTACACAAATACTAAGGCTGTGCCCTCAAAAAAAAATTGAAATCAGTTGGATTTAAGATAAATTAAGCAGAAGATTAAGTAGATTGTGAAACAGGACTTTTGCCATTCTCCCACTGAAGATAGGACCCAAGAGTCACAGGGCTCCACAATCAGATTTTCTGCGGGCAAATTACTTATACAAATTCTAAAATCTAAGATAAAAGTTTATGTGTGTACTGTCCTACGTAGATTAATCGTCATCCCTAAAAGTCACATTAATTTTGTCCAAAGGTAAAACTAGTAAATTGTATAGTTACCCCTTTGAACAATTTAATAACATATAGCCAACTAAAATTATGATCATTCCCTTCCCACTTTAATGCAGTGGTTTCCTTAGCTTATCTTGACTTAATTGATGATTGACTAGCCAAAGGTTTGTAATACATTTTGAAATAGGTTTGGGAAAAAAAATGAAACTTCAAACATTTCAGAGCATGCCAAAAAAGCAAGTCAATATCCAGACCAAATTACACCAATCTCCAGTATATTTAATTCAAACAGTAGACATATTGAGAAGAAATAGACACATTTTTCTTGCCCGAATCTGTGCCAGCCCCTTAGAGTCTTGGAATGAGCGGAAACTGCATACAAACATGCTTGGGTGTTCATTTTACTAAAAAGACGAACTGGCGTTAGTGTGTAATAATCGCATAATAGAATTTCAGAATTTAATTTAAAAAACCGTTCTCTCCCAAAAGAAAATAGCATTGTTATTTTTTTTTTCTGGGAAAGGAATTTGAGTCCCAAACAATAAAAGTTTATGTTAAAATTGAATGAGCCCTTTATTTCTTCAAGAGAAGGTATCAATTCTCTTCCGAAAATGTAACACAAGAAATCATTTTATTTACCACCCAGTATGAGGACGTTTAACCACCTCCACACCTGTGAAATGAAGCCGAATCCTTGGAGGAAAGGAAATCCGGAGGAACGAAATCTACAATATTTTAGAATCTCAGCTTAAGGACACGACATCTTCATAAAATTTACAGTGATCAGCCAAATGCTCTGCGCTTCATCTGTCAGTGTTTTCAGGCTTTTGTTTTTAGCCCCAAGATCCCGTTTAATACAACCATCTTCCGAAGGTAAACAAGTTAAATAACTGGGGCCCAGTGCCAGTTGGAGCACCCACCCGGGGGGAGGGACCAAGCCCACCAGCTCCGCCCTTCCCCCTCCCCCCCGCCCCCCCCCCCCCGCCCTGTGGCTGCCCTGGGGGGTCTCTGATCACCCTCCTCCCTTATTCCAGCTTCTCCCAGGTCAGTCCAAATTCTGTGTGTTGCCTGGACCCAGCGCCACATCGCAGGCTTACTTAGTTCCCTGATAGGACAGGGAGGTTCTTAAGTTTCTTCTTTGGGGGGTATGTGCATTTCTACTCTCCATAGCCTCTCCATCACTGGGCAGATGTTCTCATCAGACAGTGGCGAGTTGCAGTGAAATCCAGCGAGGTGACACTCTCCAAGAATCCCTGGAAGGCAGGGGGAAATAGCACAGATGGCTAGAAAAGCCCTGTCAGAAGCTGCAAGGATCCCCAAAGTTATTTTTACAGCAGCCGCCTACACAGGGAAGGCAAGAGGAGATCCAGGTCCAAGTGGCGCCTGCAGGACCCTTGGCCACACAACATGGCCACACAACATGACCCCTCCAGGGCCACACAACATGGCCACACAACATGACCCCTCCAGGGTCACCTGGCTCCTGGGGGCTCGCTCCCCTGGGCTCCCCAGGCTGACCCAAGAGAGGGACTCCATGCACGTTAAGCGATGGGGTGAAGGAGCCACAGGTGACTGTGCAGGAAGGAACACAAGTAAACCCCACCCCCGTGTCTGCCCCGTGGGGGTGCAGACGATTTTCTTCATTAAGGCGAAGCCAAAACCTTTCAGAGATACGTATTTTATCATTCCCTCCCATATTTCAGTCCCAGTATTAGGTAGAGCCCCCGGGTCACTGCCAGATCCGCCTACCGCAGTCGCGGGGTGCCCAGGGCGACGAGAGAAAGCCTCTGGGCTGCCCCGCCTCCGGAGGAGGGTGACCCGAGGGCCCGCAGGCAGCAGAGCCGGGCAGCCGACAGAAGGAGCCGGTGGCATCTCCCTGGCAGCCGGGGAGCCCTCCCTCCCCTCCGCGGCCGGCTGCGAGCCGTCGCCGTCGTCCATCTGTTTGCACAGGCCCGCGGCGCAGCCGAGGCTGTCCAGCTCCCGGCGGCCGCACGCTCAGCCCCCGCACTGCGCAGGCGGCCCCGGGACGCGTCCTCCCGCCGCGGGGCCCCCACTCCCACCCCCGCCTGGGACCCGAGGACGGGCCCCGGCCCCGGCCCCGCCGCGCCGCGCACCCAGCCCCCGCGCCGGCCCTTCCCGCTCGAGCCCTCCTCGACTCCCCGGCCCGCCGGGCCCCGAGCGCGCCCCTGGGTAACGGGGACCGGCGCGGCAAGCCGTGCTGCGAGCTCATGCAGCTGCAGGAAAGCCGCAGTTTGTAATTTTAAAAACGTTATTTCTATAGACTTATTTTTAATACATGTATATATGCGTTTTGCACATTTAATCTTTAATGGCTTGAATTTTTAAAATTCCTCCGCCTGAGTGCCCCCCCTTGCCCGCGGGAGGCGCCCCGGTGCCCTCGGCCTCGCTGCCCAAACCCCCGCCACGTGGGGCGGCCGCTGCCGTGCTGCCCCCTGCCGGCCGGAGCCCGGAGCCCGGAGGCCGCCGCGCGCACCTGGCCGCCCGCGGCCGCTCTAGGAACGCGGGCCTCTCGGTGGTGGCGCGGGCGGCCGCCTGGCGCCCACCCGGGGGCCGTCCCCACAAGCCCGGGGGCTCTCCCTCCGGGGCGCCCCGGGGCCGCCGCCCGGGCGCCTGGGGTCACCCTTTCCGGGGTCCTCGGCTCCTCGCGCGCCCCGCCTGCCGGGCCTCGTTCCCCGAGCTTCGTGGGGCCTGTTCTTTGTGCAGATGCGGGCGCGAACACAAAGGCGAGGCCTCGGGGTTGGCCGCGCGGCGGGGTGGGGGGCAGAGAGCGCCCCGGATCCCCGCAGCTGCTGGAAAGGAGAGCGGGGAGGGAGTCGCGGGGCGCCGCGGGCTCGGCTCGCCGACTCCTCGGCCCCCGCGGAGGTGGACCTGGAGAAGCGGCCAGACGATGGGCTGGACTTCTTGCTTGTTCTTCAGACGAGCTCAAATACTAGTCTCGTTATTGCCCAGAGGTGGAATTGCCCTGCCAGAGGGAATGGACTTCCCCCCCCCGCGCCCCCAGGCTTCCGATGCAGATTGCCAAGCCTTTTCCCAGAACGTCCACCAGCCGCGGCTTGCTGTCTGCGGGCCACAGGTCCGGTCCCTGCGGGCCGGCCTGGGAACCGGGGAAGGCAGCTTCTGCGGGAGGGAAGAGGGTGCACAGTCACCGGGCATATGAGGAACAGCGTGTGGGGTTCCGTGTTTCCTGGCAAGGCTTTGGAGCCGGAGCTGGGTCCTTGTGGGGCCCGACTCTCGGCTCTCCATGGATTTGAACGCTTGGAGACGGAGCACCTGGACGGATCCTCTGAAAATGCAGATTTGACCGTGGTCTTCTTTAGCCTGTCATCCTCAGAGCGGGGTTCCTTATTGCTTGGAGGGCAAAATCTAGAATCCCGACGGGGCCCACCAGGCCCTGCCTAGCTCTGCAGCCCTATCTTGGGCTGTGGATCAGTTTCCCAGAGTTGCCATAACAAAGGACCACAGCCTGGGTGGCTTTCCACCACAGAAGTTGAGGGGGAATCTGTTCCTGGCTTCTAGCTCCTGGCGGCTGCCAGCAATCTTCAGAGTCCCTTGGCTTATGAAGGCTTCGCTCCAGTGCCTGCCTCTGTGATCACATGGCATCTTTGTGTGTGTGTGTGTGTTCACATGGTGTTCTCATCATGTGTCTATCTGGGTGTCTCTCCTTTTACAAGGACAATGATCAGATTAGATTAAGGACCCACCCTAATCCTGTATGACCACAGCTTAATTTAATTATATCTGCAATGACCATATTTCCGAAAAATGCCAAATTCTGGGGTTCCTGGAAGCCCATGAATTTGGGGGACCCCATTCAACCCCCAAGGGGTGGTCTCCCCTGACTCCGGCATCCTGGCCTTCTCTCTGCTCTTCCGGCTCGCACCCGAACTGCACGGTCCTCCTGGACTCCTCTCTGCCCAACTTCCCTTTCTCCCGCAAGGTGTGGTGGAGATGCCACTGCCTCAGAGAAGCCCTCCGGAGCCCCAGTCACGGGTCACCCCGCCCAATGTCCGGGCACATGGCAATCATCACAGTCACCGCCGAAGGAGTACCTAGTGACAGTGTGTCTCCTGAGGGACGGGTGTGCCTCCTCCACTAGAAAGCTCCCTCCACGAAGACAGGAGCCAGGTGGACTGAATGAACAAAAACAAACCTAAATTCATGGCCAAGGGTACTTACAGACTGACATGGCAGGCCCTGGGTTGAGCCCACCGCACCTATGACGGGGGTCTCAGAGGCGGTGGCGCCGGGACATAGGCAGAGACAATCGGCCTTCAGCCCAGGCTCCGCCCTTCCCTCAGTGGCCCACAAAATAAAACCCACCGGCTGGCCCTGCCGCACCTCGCTGCCCTCCACGTGAACCCCTGTCCCGCTCTGTCCCTTTGCTACGGCGCTGGTCACAGTCCTCCGTCCTGCCGAGCTCGTCCCTGCCTTCGAGCCCCGGCGGGTCTGTGCCCACAGCGGGGAGGCTCTGCGTCGGCATCTGACCCCCCGGCAGCTCATCCAGACCGGGGCTGGAACTGTCACTTCCCCGAGCACCCCACTTCGCCCCCATCCTCTTCCATCACATCACCCTGCTCCATGTTCCTGTCGTGCTTTCCGTATCTGCTCTGATCTGCTGCCTTTGTGTTCTTGTCGGTCGCCCCACACCTCTCAGAACACAGGCTCCTGGAGGGCAGAGACCTCGTTTGCCTTGTTCCCGGCTGAGCCCCCGCTCGTTGCTAGACGGGAACCTGGAACGGAGCGGGTATTCGTCACATGACCGGAAGTTATTTTAAACCCTCTAGTTTCTGTTTCTTCGTCTACAAAATGGGTGTCCTCTTAGCCACTTCACGGAAGATAGTAATTGGACCCACCTCAAAGGGTCCTTGGGAGGATTAAATGGGAAGAGGTACGAGCAGGGCCTCCAACATGCTAAACACTCAACAAAGCAGAGCCATTATTAATATCTTAGGTTGACACACATCCTAACCCGGGGGGGAGGGGGCAAGATGGCGGCCGAGGGGGTAGGTCTTGCAGACCCCCAGTGGTTCCACCCTCTTGTTCTTGCACTTACCCGACCCTTACCACAAACGGATGGAAGAAGTGTGGTATCATGGAAATAGCCATGGACCTGGACCCGGGAGGTCTTGAAATTGAGTCTCTCGGAACTTTTCTGTGGCTGTGTCCTCATCTTCAAAATGGAAGAAACTGTTCCTACAAAAGCTTAAATGAGTTATATGTGAATTATAATATGTATTTCCCAAATTAGTATTCCATTGATCCTTTTGATCTTAAAACAATTACTTATTATGTCAGAGGAAATTGTATAGCTTGCAATTAGTAGAAGGGAATAGTGTTTTTTTGTTTTATTTTGAGAGAGAGAGAGCACGTGGGAGTGGAGGGGAGGGCGGGGTGGGGACCCGGAAGGCAGGGTGAGTGACCAGGTGCTCCTACAAGGGGATATTCATAAATTTGTAATATCTGTTGGTTTTTCTGATTCTGAAAATAATACATTTTATTGTAGAAATTTTTTTCTAATTTGACAGACATAAAATATTATGTTTTAATTTGTATTTCTTTGGTTTTACTAAGATTTATTCTGATTTACTGAGCTTGAACACATCCTCAATGGCCTTTGTCATTATATGTGGGCTCTTTAGTTGTGAAGGATATTAGTTTGTAATATTTTGTCTATCATAAATGATGAGGATATTTTCCAAGTTGCTATTATTAACCTTTTGATTTTGTCCACCTACCTAAACTTTTAGTGCTTATTAGCCAACTCCGTTGGTATTTTCTGTTGGGATTTCTTCCACTGGAATGCTTTCCTTGCTGTTCCTAAATCAGTTAGATATTCATTTTTATTTTTATTTATTTATACATCATGCTTTAATCCACTTGGACTTTATTTTGATACACAAAAAGAAGCTTAGGTGGTACTTTATTTTTTCTTTAAAGGTTATATTTATTTATTTGACAGAGAGAGACACAGCCAGAGAGGGAACACAGGCAGGTGGAGAGGGAGAAACAGGTTCCCCACTGAGCAAGGAGCCCCATGCGGGGCTTGATCCAGGACTCTGAGATCATGACCTGAGCGGAAGGTAGACACTTAACAACTGAGCCACCCAGGCACCCCCAGTTGCTACTTTAATATTTAATTTTTCCCAAATGACCAAATGAATTCTCCCAGGATAACTTACATAAATGGCCTTTTCTTTCCCTGGGGATTTCGGACTGCTGTAGCTATCAGGCTACAACCCGGTGGTGAGGCATGTAGACAAGTGAGACTGCTTGGGTTTGTAACCCCACTTACTAATCACTGCACGTTGGATTACTTATGTAAGATCTGGGGGCCTTGGTTTCCTCATCTGTAAAATGGGGGTAACAGTCACAGCCCCAATGGTCCGGGATTGTCACAAACATAATGACAGTGGGACAAACATTTGTGATTATTTTATTACACTGTGACTCTACCATGGCAGTTCCCAGGTCTGGGATTCAGGTGTTCCGTCTGGCCACGTGCTTTAGTAGATGGCCCCTTACCTACCAGGACGAGCCCTCCAGTGTTGCTCGTGTTATTTTCACAGCTGTGGGAGCTTGCCTCACCTAGTCCGTTTTACTTACTGGGCCCGGTCTCCCATTCACAGGGCCGGGAGTTAGTTTGGGGAAGACAATACTTAATTTAGGAAGGGGCCCACGAGGTCTCAGCGGCTTGGAGAGGAGAGCAGAGCCGAGGGCCCTGAGTGACACCAGGGAACAGGGGGAAGAGGAGCAGAAGGAGGGCAAAAGGGAGAGACGACCCCAGGGGAGCAGATGAGAGAAGATGTTAGATGGAAAAAACCAGGTGGCCCATGCTCTCACCCCCCACGCTGGGCGTGGAGAGGGGCTCCAGAAGGCCTGGGTTTCTGCGTCTAAGTAAGGAGAGGGTCCCCAAACTTCTGCTGCCTCTGGTTGTGGGTGCCTGACCCATCAATGCACCTAACTTCGGGAAGAGAGCAAACTGGCATTCAGAGCAGAAAGGCCAGTTCGGAAGGCAGCTGGAGGTAGGGAGGCCATGGAGGCCAAGGTGGTCACAGAAGCTACAGAGGCTGGCAGGACCGGTTGTGGCTGGGTGGGGTAGAAGAGTGTGCATGAGACAAGGTATATGTAGCTGGGGGTATAGCTCAGGGGTAGAGCATTTGACTGCAGATCAAGAGGTCCCCGGTTCAAATCCGGATGCCCCCTGTGTATGTTGTGTTTTATCCCAATTTCTGGCAGCTCTGGGGTCATAGAAAAGGTCAGCCTGGCCAGCCCAGAAATAGTATGCAAGCTCCTTATCTAAGTTTATATTTGCCAACAGGCACTTTAAATAAAGTAAAAGGAAAAAAAAAAAAGGTGGGTGAAGAGTGTCAAAAGGTACAAACTTCCAGTTAATTACAATTAAGTCCTGGGAGGTAAGTTACAGAGTGCTGGCAACAGCTGACAATACTGGGTTGTGTATTTGGAAGTTGCTAAGACAGTAGAGTTTTTACAAAGATTTTATTTATTTAGAGAGAGAGGGGATCCCAAGCGGACTGCACACTGGAGCTCTCACTAGAGATGTGACCCGAGCTCAGTGCCCACCCAACCCAGCGCTCCGGGGGGCCTCTAAGAGAGAGTACCTCTTAAAAGTTCTCACCACCAGGGAAAAAAATCCCTGACTATATGAGGTGCTGGGTGTTAAGTAGACTTCCTGTGGTGCTCATTTCACAGTACATACAGATATTGAATTACTATGTCGTATACCTTAAACTAATACAATGTCAAATGTCAATTCTACCTCAGCAAAGGTGGGACACTTTTAAAAATAGCAAGTAAAAAGAAACTGGTGAAACAGATTTCTGTATTTTGATGAAACAGATCCGAGACATTATCATTTCAACATGTAATCGACATAAACATTTATAAATGAGCTATTTTATGTTTTGTGGGACTTTTGGACTCTGAGATCTGGTGTGCGCTTTCCTCCTAAAGCACCTGTCCCTCTGGACCAGCCACCTGTGCATGGTGGGTCCTCCTGAGCAGGGGGAGGCCTCGTTGGTTTCTGGCAGTTTCGAGGGGACAGGTGGGTGTGCCGGTCAGGGTACAGAGAGACTCCCCTTGCTCCCCGCAGCGTGCTGGGCTGCTCCCCCCGTTATGGAAAAGAGACCGCGGGACGCAGGTGGCTCTGGGAAGGTGTAGGAAACGCATAGATTTCCAGGTCCCCAGACAGCCCCCTTCAATTAGCTCCGCAGAACGTAGGCTAGTTCGCGAAAATGCTCTGAGGTGACTGGGAGGTGACTGGGAAGCTCCAAGCCAAATTTTGCTACTTAAAGAGTATTCTTAGTGCTGATCTTTTTTTGTACTGCAATAGGTGAGTGTTTTGGCCACAAGATTTTCATACGCGTTGTCTTCTTGCTTCCACTCAAAGGACATTTCTTCCACACAATATTTATAAGACGAATATTTCCACAAAAATACCGATAAGACAAAGCTCTTCCAATGAGTATGACGTTCGAGGAAAGCGGTGGCTAACTCTCATTCTGTCACTTACTCTGTAAATTGGGACGAGCTGCTTTAACCCCGTGTACCGCTGTCACGCTCGATGAGCTGGTGATCATGGTGGTGTTGATGGTACCACCGAAGTGATTTTTAAATCATATGTAAATATATATAATTAATCGAATATTATATATAATTAATTATATGATTAATATGTCACATATTAATTATTAATATAGCATAGATTACTTATATAATTAATATATATTCTCTCTCTCTCTCTCTAAGAATAGTTTCTCCAGCACATTAGAAGCGTTTAATAAAAAAAAAAAAAAGAAGTGTTTAATAAACATCAAGTCTAGTTCTCCTAGCTGTCTTGGAAGTAGCTACCAAAGTGAGGAGTCCCCAGCAGGTCTGTTGACTTAGGCAGGGAGCATAGCTCTGGGGCAGAGCACTGGCCTGCAAACCATAAGGTCCCTGGTTCAAATCTGGCAAGTCCTCTAGGATTATCACACTGCTCTCTCGCCCACAGCCTGGCATGGGTGTAGGGACTTTGAGCCTCTGACTCTGGGGCTTCCTTTCTTGAAGGACAAGGACTGAGCTCTCAGAAAGGGTTGCGGACAAGTGATGTCATTATTTATATTAAATTATATGAAAAAGCAAGTGCAATACAGTGTGTAGGGTCTGCCACCGCTTGTGTTTATTAATAAAGTCCCAGAGAGCCTAAGTGGTAATTCCTCCGGTGTATAGACTGTGGGAGGTCGTAAAAGACACAAACTGGCTTTCCTCCGAGCACCAGAAGAGGGAGGCTTGTCAGATGAGAACACGGGAGAATTTTGCCTGCATATCTTTTTCACATCTTATTCTTTAAATCTACTTATTTATTCTTTAGATTTTAGTTTTTTAGGGGGCACCTGGGTGGCTCAGTTGGTTAAGTGACTGCCTTCGGCTCAGGTCATCATCTCAGGGTCCTGGGATCGATCCCCACCCCCCAATGGGGCTCCTTGTTCCACGAGGAAGCTGTTTCTCCCTCTCCTTCTGCCCCTCCCCCCCGTTCATGCTGTCTCTGTCTCAGTCTCTCTCTCAAATAAATACAATCTTTAAATTAAAAAAATTGGGGGCACCTGCGTGGCTCAGTTGGTTAAGCGACTACCTTCTGCTCGGGTAATCATCCCAGGGTCCTTGGATCGAGCCGCGCGTCC